>CM027850.1:21471824-22671824 GCA_016097595.1 Eucalyptus pumila | reverse complement strand
AATAGTTCCACTAAGCTTTATGGCTACTTAGATGCCGATCGGGCGGGTGTACGCTACTAGACGATCCACTACAGGCTTTTGTACTTTTCTTGGCTCTAATCTGCTTCTCTTGGTCAGCTAAGAAACAACCAACTGTTTCACGATCCTCCACGAAGCCGAGTACCGCGCACTTGCATCAACCACTGCTGAACTCACTTGGATCAGCTTTGTCTTACGTGACATTGGAATTTCTCTCACATCTCCAACTCTCTTATTTTGTGACAACCGATCAGCTATTTCTCTTACAGCTAATCCAATATTGCATGCTTGAACTAAGCATATTGAAGTTGATTTCCACTTTGTTCGTGAAAAGGTTTCTTCGGGTCTATCCATGTTCAACATATTCCCAGTCACCTTCGCTTAACCGATATCTTCACCAAATCCCTCTCACGAGTAGCTCATATTACTCTTCGCACCAAATTGGGAATGGGATCCTTACCCCTTCTCAATTTGAGGGGGATGTTAAATATAAAAGGACTATAAGCTCAGCAGTTAATATTGCTAAAGGAAAAGGAAGAACACAAATACAGAAAAGCAACAATGAGCTGATGATCAACGGTGAGATGATCAACAATGAAGAATCCGTGATAAAGACAAGTGGATCGACATCAATGAAGAAGAAGCCTGAGATAAAGAGTGACACGGATCGCCAAGTCATAATAGATCTAAACTAACTCGTGTACTGTTATTCAGCTGAAAGAGAGAAAACAAATGTAAAACAGTTAGTTAGATTCTGTTTTTCCTTTATGAGCTGTATTCAGTTTTTCAGTTTTCCTTTAAGTAGTCTTCTTATTCATTGATGTAAAGACGATGAAGGCAGAGAAGATAGAGAGAGATAGAGGGAGGAAGAGTAATCAGCCATGAATGCTCTGCACTGAATTGATGAGTCTGGTTGAGATAGAAAGATAGAAACAGGGGAGGAAGAACAGAGGATTGGTAGTACAGTCTTATTGAAATAAAAGTGATTCGAGTTTTTCATTCACGGATTCTTCTGTAACTAGATTCATTTCATCTTCATCTTTATCATCATTATTGAAATAAAAGTGATTTGAGTTTTTCATTCACGGATTCTTCTGTAACTAGATTCATTTCATCTTCATCTTTATCATCATCTTCTCAGTCTCCACATGCGGGTTCTTATTCTCTCGGTTGTTCACCAAGAGCAAAGTGAAAGGGAACTTCTCTGCGAAGGTGCTAGGGAATGCAGATACACATGAGAGTAGAAAACAAGCCCAGAGAATAGCCCATTTCTGGATATATCAATAGAATTACTTTTCAACCAGAAAAAAATTTCCGGGTATACTAAAGTTTTTAAATTTCAAACGATAGCACTGATAGAAGCATCTTTCCCATGGAAAGCTCTTTCAGTCTTTTCTTTTGAGACTCGCAATAACATAGAGAGATCCAGCAACTACAGACCTTTAAATAGAAGGGGACACTGTTACAACTCTCTTACTCTTACCTAAACTTTTATGAATTGATCAGCATAGAATCGTAAAAATTTTGTAGAATTAGCGCATCCTTCCCCGAGTCAGCTTTTGGGAAAATGCTAGTGACGTTCCTTCTTTGGCCCAAATGAAGGATCCCCTTAGATATCATCGTCCTAAGTTTTGTCTTTTTGAATATAAATAGTTTGCGCATGAAGTGAGGGCCATATGATTCGACATTGTTAAGTTGGGTCCCTACAACTTTACCTTGCCCATACTCACCCTTCTTCTAATGAGAAATGAAAGTAACTCTTATCAGAAGTTTTGACTAGGCTTCCATCAACTGCTGGTGTTGCTGATATGAGCATGCTTGTCTAAGAGATAGATATTCAGAAAGCTCCAACTTGGAACGTGTGAGAGATGCAAGGCATGTACTTGTTGCATATATATGATCTATGTTGGTTTTTAACTAAGAATTACAATTTGGCGATGGTTTGCAAGTCACACGTTCAAATGTTTGTAACAGGTTATATTGCAGTAGGTCAGCTTATGGATGGATGTGGCCTTGTCTAGAAGCCGAAATTTGCTTCCACTGTATTTTCTCTGTAGCAGTTTACCACGCGACTCGATCCACCGAGAACTATGAAAGGAACGTGGTTGTATCTCCTCTTCATACTATTCGTTCATCTCATGTGGAACGATGCCCATACTTTTAGTCCCAGGACAAGCCATTAGCAGTTTTATTTTTCCAAGTTCTTGCTACTTCGTGGGTTTCTCTTGTGGTTGCGACAAACTCGACAGTTGGTTCTATATGTATATTGGTCAGCCAGGATCCTTTGGAAGAACGTGTTTTCTGTGTATATCGATATCCTTTTGCCCGTTGTTTGTATTGTAGCGACTCCTTTAAACCTGCTAGTAATCATGGTCTGCAATGATATGCAGCTCATTTTCTCTGCCGTCCACTTCTTTGAGAAGTCAAAGTAATCTAATCTGCTTTGAAGCCTATGACATCATACCAAGGAAAATAAAGATTTGAAGCTCGGAGTGGCAATACAAATGGGGTTATCGTCGAATGAGTGTACGATAGCTGCTTCTATTTCGGGGTTCTAGGATGAAAAATTCAACTGATGTCAAACGCTGTACACTTTATAATGTCTAGCCGCAAGCTATTACTGCATTGAAAAGTTTGCTCACTAAAGTGAATCAAAATTATGATCTTGTGAATAATAGAATACCCTTTATCACTAAGCGAATCATTTTGGTGCTTTCACCCGAGTAATTTTATGCCATCCAATTTGACTTTATAATAGATCGTTGGTGTTAAGGCTTCTTCAAACACAGTGCCCATATGTTACCGGGTGCTCCTGCTATCTTTTCTTGCTTCCGCTTGATGCGCCCCGACACCCTCTTCGCTCATCTTAGTCAAGATTTTGCATTCTCTGCTTTCCTTTTCTCTCTTCCTTCGCGGTACTGTCACCGGTGCGCTGTTTCTCCCTCTCAGCATTTTCCTTCTCTCTATCTTCTTGAAGAAGATCGTCCTCACCCCATAGGAATTCCGCGAGTCTGAAGAACTTATTCAACCATGGTTTCCTAGCTCTCTCCCACTTGGCCCCACGATCATTCTTGGCATTTTCATTCGCAGACGCTTGCTTGCTGCTGCAATCCTCATGCTTCCTCTTCTTTTGTGGTTGTCGGCTTCTGCAAGACATGCCCAAATCCCTTGCCTTTCGACCTCTTACTTTCAATGAAGTCGTAGCTCTAACGACAGGATCGGAATCCGACTGTACATGCTTTCCATATCTTTTCTCCTCCATTCTTCTGTCAACTCCAGAGACCTTGCTCCAGGAAGTTGACTTCCCTTGGCTCTGATTTGGTCAGTCCTCCTCGGGCGCTCTCAAATTTCTTGTTTCTTCCATCCGCCCCATCTTTCCCTTCTCATTGATGAGAGAGACATCTGTTTCAGGATTCACTCCATCGGATTCAATCGCTGCTTTGCCTTTCTCCTGCAACCGTTCAACATCATCTTCACCCCGCGTCCTGTTTCTTCCATTTCCTCGATCCTGTGCACTGCGATGCGCTAGAGTTTCCTCCTTCCTCCTTCTGCCCACTATTTCCACTGTCGGCATTGGAAGGACAGTCGATTTCTCCATTTAATGTATCGATATCAATCGCTTCTTCCTCTTTTTCCTCCTCCACATCATCCAGCAGCCATTCATTGACCCACGAAACATTCTCTTTCCTTCCCAATGTTAAAGAACAGAGGTTAACAGAGGTCAAAACCACAATCTACAAATGCTGATGGAAGAAAAGAGACAGAGCAAAACAAGCTAAAGCAAGAACGAGCAAAGTAAGCTGAAGAAAAAAAAACAAAGGCTGAGCTGGTGATCCGTGAAGAAGCCGAGTTGGCAATCCGAGAAACAAGATTGACGCAGCCACGCCAAGAGCCGTACATGTGTCAATATATCAAGTATAGTTAGTTTGATGATTCAATCTTGTAACAAAAGGTTGTTAAGTCGTTTGAAAGGAGGTTTTGGAACGAAGATATATAAAGCTTCGTCATTGTAAAGGAAAAGATAGAACAGATCATTCTCTCAATTCTCTTAGTTGTTTTCATTTTCTTTGAAGTAGAAATACGTAGATTGTATAGATTGAGATGAAAAAGGAGAAGTAATCTTGTTCGATGTATTGATCATCCCTGTTCAATCAATATACAGAGGTCATTTCTTCATATACAGTTCATTCTTGAGTTCTGCATCTTCACATGGTATCAGAGCATGTCTTCCTGGTTGTTCGTGATCTTCTTTCTCCATTGCTGAAACTTGTATAGAAGCTGCATGATCAAGACAACAGCAAGATCGTGTTGAAGTTCAGAAGAATCGATATTCAAAGGTTTGATTTTAGGTATTCAAAAGTTACCTACTTGTTCAGTCATATCTTCAAAGTATCTCGATATACAAAATGACAACCAGAGTGCAGAAGTATTCATTTCCGATTCATGTGAATATAGCCAATTTTGTTACAATCAAGCTTCGATTTAAGAGAATTTTCTACTATGGCAAGCTCAATTTCATAGGTTTCTAAAGAGTCAAGACTTAATCGGGTTTATTAATGGTGAAACATCTCCTCCAGTGCAAATGATACAAGCTGAGTTTGAGGGAAGGCAAACACAAGAAATAAACCCCGATCATCTAGATTGGATAAAGACTGATCAGTTAATCTCATCCTGGATAAGTGGAGCAGTATCTGAGAACATTCTAAGTCTGATAATTGGCTTAGAAACTTCGTTCGAGGTATGGCAAACTCTTATAAATTGATTCACACAGAGATCTGTAGCAAAGGAGTTCAAATTAAGAGGAAAATTACAAGCACCGGGGAAAAGAGACAGACCATTGAGTGAATATCTTCGAGAGTTTAAATCCATTTGTGATCAACTAAATGCTATTGGAAAACCGGTTGATGATATAACCGGGATGTTTGGAGTCCTTGAAGGGTTAGGATCATAATATGAAAGCTTTAGAACAACCATGTCTGTCTCAAACCTCAACGAGAATATGATGAGGTTATTTCTCAACTTGAAAGATTTGAGACTAGACTACAAACATATTCTGTAAATCAATACAATACTAACCTAGCATACTATGGACAAAGAAAGACTGGAATAAGTCCGCAAAGGCCAAATTTCAGAAACCAAAGAGAAAATATTCGAGGTGGGCATAACTATGGCAGAGGACAAATTACTAACAGAAGGAATAATGGAAGTGATTTTTCTGGATCAGGAAGGAATCATCAATATCAAATGAATAACCTGAATCTAACACAGCAAGATCAGGTTACTAAGGACAACTGGTCTAACTATGGACAGGGTTTTAGACCATATACAAATCCTTCTCAAAGGTTTCAAGGTGTTAGATCCTATCCACCACAAAGCTCGAATGGCAACAAGTATGTGCAGAACTCAAAACCAAGTAAGTAATGGTCCTCGGAATGTCAAATTTGCAAAAGACCGGGGCACACAGCTCTTCAATGTTGGTATCGTTTTGACAACTCATATCAAGTAGAAGAAATACCAACCGCATTGGCAGCCATGCATATTGAAGAACCTTATGGTACGAATGGTACCCACAGGAGCTACATCTCACATTACCGTTAACCCGGTATGCTTCACGACTACTCGCATATAGTGGTACCGACCTTAATCGTTATGATAGGAGATGGATCTTTGTCGATTTCAAATATTGGAAATGGTATATTGCATACAAAAACATGCATATTACCATTAAAAGATGTTCTAATAGTTCCTGAAATCAAAAAGAATCTCATTTCTGTGTCAAAGTTAACAGATGACTATCCATGTTCTCTTATTTTTAATAAATATGGGGTGTATATGAAGGACAATTATAACCATACAACAACGAAGCTAGGAAGGAAAATCAAGGGGCTGTATCAAGTGGATCCTAAAATTACAGAAGTACATTTCACTCAGGTTCAACAGGAAGTGGGAGAAGACGTCTGCCATCAAAGGCTTGCTCACACCAGTTTAAAAACAGTGAACCTTCTACGAAGTCAACACCTCATTCAGTACAATTCAAAAGATCAAAACATGTGTAGCAGTTGTCAAATTGCTAAAAGTTCAGCTTTACCTTTTCCATCTTCGACTATACATCTAAAGCTCCCTAGAAAAGATACATTGTGATGTTTGGGGACCTGCGCAGTGCAAGGCAACTTCAGCAATTTCGTTACTATGTCATTTTTGTGGATGACTTTTCTCGATATAGTTGGATATATCCAATGAGGCGAAGTCGAAGTTTATGATGTTTTTGTCATATTTCAAAAGCTAGTGGAAAATCAACTTGATCACAAAATCAAAATATTTCAGAGTGATGGAGGAGGCGAGTTTACTAATATCAAACTTCAGAATCACTTACAGCAGTGTGGCATAAAGCAGAGTATTTCTTGTCCTTACACACCAGAACAAAATGGAATCTCTGAAAGGAAGCATCGACATGTGATTGAATTAGGCATGGCAATGTTATATCATGCTCGGGTACCTTTGAAATATTGGGTAGATGCCTTTATGTGTAGTCTATATCATCAATATCCTTCCTACAACAAAGCTACACTTGACTTCACCTCATTATAAACCGTATAAACAAAAACCAGATTATGCTCATCTACGAGTTTTTGGATCTGCCTGTTATCCTTGCCTCAGGCCCTATACACAGCATAAGTTCGATCCAAGATCTCTCACATGCGTATTTCTGGGCTATAGTGAGAGACACAAAGGCTACAGATGTCTCTTACCTACTAATGGACGTGTCTATATCAGTAGACATGTAGTATTCGATGAGGCAGTCTTTCCTTTCACTCAGTTAGTCACAGCTGAGCATCAACAAGGATCTGCACTGTACAAACAATGGATAAGAAGAGTCTCTGGACTCAATAATACAGAACAACAACAGTCAAAAGTCAATAAGCCTATTGAGCACTTGCAAAATACTAGCTCAACTCATATAGTTCATGATGTACAAGACAGTGGACTCAGTACAATTGATTCGATAGGTATACCACAAAGGAATACAATACCTGATAATGTGATGCAGATTGTTTCTAATAATGCATCAGCTAATCTTGAATCGCCTCTTGTATCTGCAAATACTGAGGAAGAAGAATATTCGAATCAAGAATCTGTTCCAATCCAACAAAGTAATACAGAGCAAGCTCAAACCACTTCTGCATCAGGAAACACACAAGGTACTTGTTCTATCCATCCTATGCAAACTAGACTAAGATCTGGAATTGTTAAAACAAATCCAAAATATGCATGCCTAGCTGAATACAAAGTTCCTATTGAACCGAAATCAGTAAAATCGGCTTTGGCAGACAAGGGATGGTATCAAGCAATGCAAGCTGAAATGGATGCTCTATATCATAATAACACTTGGGAGTTAGTTCCTAGAACTAATCAAATGAATATAATTGGTTGCAAATGGGTGTTTAAGACAAAACTTGCTCCTGATGGCAGTCTTGATAGACTGAAAGCTCGACTTGTAGCCAAGGGTTTTCACCAAGAAGCAGGCATTGATTTTACAGAAACCTTCAGTCCTGTGATTAAGCATGCTATAATTCGACTAGTCTTTTCTGTAGCAATGATGAAACAATGGCAAATTCATCAACTTGATGTTAAAAATGCCTTCTTACATGGTACCCTAAGTGAAATAGTCCATATGGAATGACCTCCCCGGGTTTCAAGACTCACAAAGACCTCATCATGTATGTCTTCTCAAGAAATCCCTCTATGGACTTCGACAAGCCCCTCGAGCTTGGTTTGAAAAGTTCAGCAATTTCTTACTAGAATATGGTTTCTTCTGTAGCTCAATTGATCCATCATTGGTCATCTTACATACTGGAACAGAAACAATTCTTCTACTGCTGTATGTTGATGACATCATTTTAACTGGAAGTTCATCTTACATGCTCTCTAATCTCATTAACTCTCTCAGTCTCCAATTTCACATGAAAGATCTAGGAGCACTTCATTATTTTCTTGGCATTGAAGTTAAGCGTGCTCCTGACAACCTGTTTCTTTGCCAAACTAAGTATGCTATTGATCTTCTCAATCGAGCTCATATGCTGGATTGTAAACCAATCTCAACTCCACTTGCATTGAGACCAAAAACTTGCTTGCTTCGATCCTATCCTTTCTATCTAATCCAACCGAGTATCGAAGTTTGGTTGGTGGTCTCCAATATCTCACTCTAACTCGTCCGGATATTACCTATGCCACAAATGTACTATGCCGAAGATGCAAAGCAACCTACTCTTGCAGACCTTCAGAAATTAAAGAGAGTATTAAGATATGTAAAAGGTACTGTTGATCTTAGCATATTCATCCATTCCAGAAGCACTATGCATCTCTATGGTTACTCAGATGCAGACTGGGCTGGCTGTGCTGAAACTAGAAGATCAACCACTGGTTTCTGCACATATCTCGGATCCAATCTAATCTCTTGGGCAGCAAAGAAGCAACCAACAGTTAGTCGATCCTCAACAGAAGCAGAGTATTGTGCCCTTGCCTCTACTACAGCTGACCTCACTTGGATCAGTTTTGTTTTACGAGACATTGGTTGCTCTCTTAATCCTCCTATTCATCTATACTGTGACAACAAGTCAGCCATCTCTCTCACTGCTAATCCCATCTTACATGCTAGAACTAAACATGTTGAAGTTGACTTCCACTTTGTTCGGGAAAAAGTTTCCTCAGGATCATTACAGGTACGATATGTTCCAAGTCATTGCCAACTTGCTGATATCTTTACTAAACCATTGTCATGACTAGTACACCATCATATGCGAGTCAAATTGGGAATTTGTCGTCTCTCCATTCCCAATTTGAGGGGGGATGTTAAAGAACAGAGGTTAACAGAGGTCAAAACCACAATCTACAAATGCTGATGGAAGAAAAGAGACAGAGCAAAACAAGCTAAAGCAAGAACAGAGCAAAGTAAGCTGAAGAAAAACAAAGGTTGAGCTGGTGATCCGTGAAGAAGCGAGTTGGCAATCCGAAAATGTAAGATTGATCGCAGCCACGCCAAGAGCTGTACATGTGTCAATATATCAAGATAGTTAGTTTGATGATTCAATCTTGTAACAAAAGGTTGTTAAGTCGTTTGAAAGGAGGTTTTGGAACGAAGATATATAAAGCTTCGTCATTGTAAAGGAAAAGATAGAACAGATCATTCTCTCAATTCTCTTAGTTGTTTTCATTTTCTTTGAAGTAGAAATACAGTAGATTGTATAGATTGAGATGAAAGAGGAGAAGTAATCTTGTTCGATGTATTGATCATCCTGTTCAATCAATATACAGAGGTCATTTCTTCATATACAGTTCATCCTTGAGTTCTGCATCTTCACACCCAAATCGTCAATCATCGAATAATCTAAGTAGTCAATAGCAGGCTTCTTATTATTCTTCGTTGCACTGTGTAAACTGCTCGATTCGCCTCTGTCCTCGCTTTTGTCCAGATTTTCGTCACGCTTGCTCCCGACACACACTCTTCGTGCTCAAGCTTTCGACATGTACGCAACAAAATCGTCATCACTGCTGTCATCAGCCTCAGATGAGCTCTCGGTAGAAGAGTACAAATAATCTGAGCCAAGATCAACCTCAGAAACCTCGGTCACTAATGAAGTGTTCTTCCGGGACACATTCTGCACATAATCGTCATGCTTGGATCCAAAACTTCCGCCATTTCCCTCTCCCTGTTCGCCAAAACCTCTCCCGTCACCACAGCCTATCAAGTCATCATCAGACAGAAAGTCTTCGCTCTCCTCTTTATCAGAGTCACCACCAGCATCGTCATCAATGACAACTATATCATTACCTTTACGAGAAACCTGCTAGGCTCGAACCTGTGCACCGTCTGAAGTCCGTAATCGCAGGGTTCTTCTTCCTCCTCAACGCTTCCACTCACTGAAATAGCTTTGTCGCTGCCATCTTCATTGTCGGTAATGATGATGATCTCATGGTCGTCATCACCGGCCACTTCTCTGGCTCCCAGACCACCCGAAAGAGAGGAGGCTCTTTGTCGAGCACCGCTGCCACCAATCTCCGCTCCTGAACTGCGTTTCCTTCTATCATGCTCCGCCTTGGAGAAACGTCTGGCAAAGGGATCTTTTTTCTTCGTTTGAGCTCGGGTTCTAGATGCTACAGGAAACCCAGGAGCCATGAAAACAGCAAGAACCTTGAAGATCGTGGGAAAAGCAGGGAGAAGAACTTTTCTTCCTCTCTGGGAATGGAGGACGCTCCTCAGGCAAGAAGGGAAGAAGACAAAAGACTCTAAAGAGGAACCTAAGCACCCAAGCTTCTGCATTTCTTTTCCTTTTTCTTGTACCGATGAAGAGAGGGAGGAAAACGAGAGAGAATCGGCTGAGAGATGAGAGGGAATGGGTAGCGATGAACAGGCAGTGGTTAGTTAGAGAAACAGAGGATTGGCTACAAATTATTTTCAGACTGGTTTGAAAAATTACTATGAAGTTTCTTCCTCTTGCACACCCCCCCAAACAAATAATAGTAATAAAAAAAACGAAGGACAAGTTCCTTACTCATATGGACTTAAGACTCTATTTGACCATCTCTTGATATGTTGTCGATTATATTACGTGAGGGGAAAATCAGTATAAGCAGTAAGACAGATCAAATTTCTTAAGCCTAGAAAAGAAAAAATCAAAAAGCAGATATCACCATTTGCGCTGGTGGTGTGGTCCTAGTCCCAGCACATGACCCATTTGCTAAAATGGATAAAAGCACTACAATGCATCCTAAAAATGAATGTGTTCTGTGTAGTGGTCAAACCTTGCTTTTGAGGAAAAAATAGGAATGGTCGCAGTCAAATCAGAAACCAAACCGATTTGAAAATTTGATCTGGTTTAGTTTCAGGGTGAGATAGAAATCAATGAAACTTTTTAGTTTGATATTTTTACATCATTTTATCACATTTGTTTTGACTTGTCGCTCTGATTGCGCGAGATCGAACAGAATTCGAATTGCACGTGAGTGCTAATGCGTTGAAGTCCTAAAGCGTATCCCATATGCATCACTGTGTATTGAACATCTTTCTTTACGTATCTTGTCTCTGTCATCTGCAACATTGCTTTGTTGCTTTTGCGACCTTTCTTTCTCGATTGATTGTCGCCTCTCGCTATGTTTTTCGTATGGCGACCCTCGCGGTGTCACTTCCTTACCATCTGCTCGATAGGAAAGCGAGCGTTAAGAGACGGTCGAACAAATTGCAATGCTGACCTGACGCCATTACTCGCGAAAGAGGACTATAGAACTCTCTAATCGACTAAAGTCCGCAGCTTCAACGCAGAGGAAATCAACCTTTTCTGCCTATCGAATAGGGTGAGGAATAGGAGAATAAGTGAATTCGGAGATGATGAATGGATGAGTTTTTTTTCTGTATTTTCACCGTATTTTTTTTTGCATGAAACGCTGGATCCCTCCTTCACAATGGTGAAGTTTGTATCAGCTTTCCCGTATCTAGGGGTGTAACGGTTCGGTTCAGTTCGGTTCGGTTTTTTTGAAAAACCGAATTGAATAGAACCGTTAGGAAAAACTTCCAAACGAACCGAATGAGATCCGAACCAAATATGAAAGGAACCAAAATTTCAGTTCGGTTCAGTTTTGTTTTTTGATTTTTGGTTTTCAACTTTTAGTTTTCGGTTTTTGCATTCTTTTTTTCGTTTTTTTTCCTGTTGTATTTCCAAGAAATAAGCTTTTATCGGTTTGTTGGTTCAGTTCGGTTTGGTTAACCAATAAAAACCGAATGTTGGCCATACTCATTATCACTGTGGATGCACTTGCATATCTACATTAATTACACATTTCCAGCTAACAGATATCATAAATGGCAGGTCTGGTCAGAATTGTTCAATCCTAAAACGAGATTGCACATTAATTCATAGATAATTATTCAAGATTCAAGGAAATTTGACTACCAACTTAAAGACTTTGAGAAATCACTATCAACTTGGGGATTCCGTGATATTCGACATGGTCTATTAGAAGTACCGCGATCATGCTTAAAAGCGCATGCTTCACCTGGGGTGCTATATGCAGCTAAAAGTCATAAAGGGTTAGTTTTTTGTTAAACTCAACATTTCTTTTCAACTATATACATGAGTACCGATTTATTAAAATGGATGCTTTTACAACGCCGATTAAATTCAATGATTTGGCATTAATATTATAACTTGACGTTACGAGCCTAACCATGTAGACATTCATGTTAGACAGAATATCACAACCAAGTTCCGAGATGAGTAGCGAATTGCATGAACTTCACATAAGAATAATAATTTATGTCGTCTCCATTCTACTTCTTATATATTTTCTTCTATCTACTGGATGTACTTAGAGCAACTCCATATCGATGCATGAATTGTATTTACCCCTTTTGATGATTTCGCAATTGACTATTTGATATGTTAATCCCACAAAATTTTGAGATTATAAAAAATAAGAACCCGCCGAAAATTTTTGTCTTCAAATTTAAAGGGAATATTAAACCTGATTTATAATAAATATTGAGTCGCATTTTCTACCAAAGGCTCTAAGCGTGGCTGCCGAAACTACAAGGATGGCAAACATCCGCTTGTTTTTCTTATATAAGGTTAAAATTTGGAGAACCAAAATAACTACCGTGAAGCCAAATGTTTAAAATCAAAATGAAAACATACAGAAAGAATCTCTGATGTTTATCCAATTTTCAAACTCAATACTAAGTGATCAGAAGTCCACATTTAAACAACTGAAGTATGTTGTACATTATGATAACATTGATTATTGCAAAACTTTGATTAGTCATCGAATTAAGAGGAAATGTACCATCGTTTGAACTTGGGTGTTCTTCGGTTGAAATAATATATGTAACTGCATCATCGTGTCATGAATTTTTGTGAGTTACTTCTTTAGAGTTGAAAATAAATTCGCATATCATTAAAGGTGCTCTAATTGGAATTACCATTGTATCTTTTTTAAGATCCACCATTTGCATAATATCAGGGAAAGTCTCTCTCTCTCAGACACATAATATTCAAAATGCCTAGCTCTTTTACAATTTTACATAAGATACATGGACCCGAACGCATCGATCATTTAACTTGTTCCCAACTTCTCTTCCTTAGTGATTTTATGGTGAGGGAGAATGGTGGCTTACCACCATGAGGCAAGGTCTCCAATGTAGCCAACAGCATGGCAGCCTTGGTTAGGCCTCATGACATCTCCCTCATTTTGGCTTCTTATGTGATTGGCCATTGAGGATGGCGTGTATGAGATTGCTTGAGATTGGACTGTACTCTCCTGCATCTTCCAACAGCAAAGCAGCTCTCCCTAATAAATTCTCTGCAGTCCCCTCGCTATCTCAATGCCTCACGCTGTCATTCAAAAAAAGGGATTTAGGATAATAGAATCGTCATTTGAGAGAGAGAGAAGGGAGGGGGGGAGATCTTACCAAGTATGAAGCATTCTTTTTGGTAAATCATTGATCCAAAACTTATTTACATACAAGGTCGAAGTTTATGAGGCATGATCATTGGGTGTATGTCAAAAGAGTTTTTTGAAGATGTGAGTAAGATATGATGTGTGATGTGATGTTTCGTAGGCATCACTACGATCTTACTTTGAAGCACGAGAAGGACTACTTAGAAAGAAGAAGAAATTTCGTTGGTTAAGGCTAAGGAGCACCAAAGATGAAGGGCTCTATAAATAGGTAAATACTTAGGCATCTTCATTATTGTTGTGGATAGACTCGAACAATGTGCATTTAACACATTCCCATACAAATAAATATCATCCATGGCAAGTTTTGATAGAATTGGTTTTCTCTAGAACCATGACCATGTACATCCCCTCATGATTACTTAACTATTTGAGAAAACTCAAATCTAGACTTTAGGTTGTTGATGGTCATGATGGATGGGAACAACGGTAACAATCTCATGATAACGAAAGTACTTATTATATGAAATCTTATATTACATGAATAATCCGCTATTTTTTTTTGCTAAAAATTGTAGTTTCTTGATATTGTAGCTGCTTTTATTGTTGCTTGGAAAAATCTTTGACAACGGTTAAACTCATTATTGCACGTGAAAATTATGTTTTGCAAATATAATGGCCGAGCTTTTAATAAAATATATGACTTTATAGGAATGGATATACCGTTTCACTATTAAATATTATCCTTAATAAGAAGAAACAGTTATATTAATTAACTTTGAAACACATTAGTTTATAATAGCAAATAGATGCAAATATATAAATCCGTCTTTATAGTTAATTAATAAATAATCACATTGTACAATCTTCATTTGAGCAATGTCAAAATTTTAAAAAAATCAATGCAAAATCTACGTTGTACTTGCTCGGTACAGTTTTATTCCATTTATATTAGGGAAAATTTCAATTAAGGGCCTAAAGTAGAACCATTTTCTCAAAAAGGGCCTAAAGTGGACATTGTATCAAATAGGGACCCAAAATGACTGATTAAGTCTCGAATAAGGGTTTCAACTTGAAAGTGGTCAAATCTTATTTGTAGTAGGGGTATTTTCGTCTAAAGACTTTTTTTCTTTCCTTTTTTTTTTTCTTTCTTTCTTCATCTTGCTCACCTCCTTCTTGACTAATGCATCAAACTCCTCTTGCACGAGCTTGCACAAGTGCAAAACAATTTGAACAATTTAGGAAAAGGAGAAAAAGAAAAGATATTTGAGAAGTTATGTAGTTTTGCAAAATTGCAAATTGCATAGTTCTGTAGCCTCCCTATCAGCAAACTTCAAAGCGCATGCTCTACATTATGCAATTTTACATCCTCACTCGAGAACTCATTGATTTCGGCATAAGCCAATTTTTAAGTTATACGCCACCGCTCAGGTTTTCCGATGATGATAATGAACTTGAGAATCAAGAAATATCCATAAGTGAGCTTTGTTTTTATTCAATTTGCTTGTGAAAACTTATTACGGCAATTAAAATAACAGTTTCATGCTCTCCCCGCCAATGAAATTGCCTATGCCACGATAACTTTCACTTGTAGCTTCTTGGGAATGTTTTATTGGATCCAGATTGGATTATTCATAACATTTATAGACGTAGATTGCATTGAGGTGGAATATGTGGCTTCTTGATAGGGTTCAATTGTGTCGTGCATGCTGGTTATTTTCAAAGGCTGCTGAATCATTATGACCCGTGATTGAAGATATTCGCATTTGGTGGTGATTCGAATTAGATAACACTCAATCTAAAAACGAATGACTCTGGTCTACACATGTTCAAACAAGTTTGCCTCTCTAACTTCGAAATATTATCTACACAAATTTGAGAGAGAATAACAAGATGAAAAAAGTGCAAAATCGCGTAGAAATTCCCAAAACCACGTATTTCACTGAACAAATCAATGCACATGAGTATCATAAAGAATCCTAAAAAACCTCTAATAAATTTGGCTTAGGCACTTCAATCTGGCTTCTCCTCGCTAAGATCGATCATAACCTACGTGAGCACCGATTTGAATTCAAGCATCGATGACAATGAGGGCAGCAAGCTAATGGCTTACACCTCATCATGCTTCGTGCTTGACCACGACCACAAGATGTGGGGATCGAATTGAGGTGAGTGTCACATCTTGGTCCACTCGTGCTCAATCTAGGGCTTGGATTGACCAAAAATCTTTCAACAAAGGTACTGGAATTGTTGTTGAGGGCAATGATGAATGAGGTTGAGGGTGTTGATAGCTAATTCGGCAAGGAATATAAAGATAGACTTTGGAGAACGCGATCTAAAGAGTGAAAAAGGCAAAGGCATGATGATGATGAGTAAAAGAAAGAGATGGAGAAAATAAATTTTAAAAAGAAGGAAAAACAAGTATTTAGACAAAAATACCCCGAGATGCAAATAAGATTTGGTTGGCTTGTTTGAGACAATGTCTATTTTGGATCATTTTTTTAGAAAACGATTCCACTTTAGGCCCTTAATTGAATTTTTCCCTTTATATTATAGAGTGATGAAATGTTTATGATTTTTTTTATTTGTAAGGTAAAATATTATATTATTGAAGCACATGATGATGTAATAGTATTCCTCCAATTAGATTTATCATGCTAGTACAATATTGAATACAACACTCTGTTTTTTTATCCTACACACATAATTTCAATTTTAAGCTTCCTTTGTTTCATTAAAAATGAATGATTTGAAAAATATTTCTTAAAAATAATTACTTGTATCACTTCAAATAATTAGTCCATAAAAAAAATATTTTCATTATCGATAACAATTTTGTTAAAGCATTTTTGGATCATGAAAATATTTTTCATTAATTCATTGTTTTCTAAATTACTAATATTTCATTAAACAAACTCGAACTCAATGTGAAAAGTAAACTAGTCTTTTTGTACAATAAGAAGAGAGCTTCCTACTAAGATATTTATTTGAGATTTTTCTTAATACATCTATAGGCAAAAACAAACTTTTTTTGAACAAAATTAAACAAGACTAATAAGGTCATTTATATTTTTTTAATAGGACACTCTCTTGTTTTCTTCATACATATGTGTACAGATTCATAACAATATATTAGTTTTAGAAATTAATTTTTTAATATGAAATGCACGTAAATTGATATTATTTTAATAAGAATTATAGCTTATATTTGACATATCCAACAAAAATCTTTTAAAATCCTTCAAGTGATAAATTGTTCGACAACATACATTAGTTTTCCCTTATGACAGTAATTTTGATCTCAATAGTGTCAAGATATGTCTTCTTTCATGTTAAAGCATGTCTTTTTCAAAATTTTCCTGTTATATACCTATGCTGATATTTCTTTTCTCATCAAAATTAATTGTTCGTAGAGTATATTGTGCTTGCTCTGGCAAAGCTGCTTCTACTTTGCTTGCTTTATAGAATATATTCTATTTGCAAATTAGATTTCAAATTCCAGTTTTTTGTCAGAGTAATCAAAATAATCAATGAGTTGTACTTTATTGCCCACAATATTTGTCACGCCCCGATCCTCGGGCACGCACACATCCTTCTCACTTGGTCGATTTTATAATGCGATATCCCAGGACTATGTATCGCCGACCCTTGGCATTTATTAAACGTGCGGAAGCGATTAAAATCCCCAGAACAATAAAACGATGGGATAGAAAAGCAGGGCCATATTTTTCATATTGAAATTTATAACCAAACTTTTATACAAAACACAAACCACTTCATAACTATTCACTTCAAAATGGAATTCTCAAAAGAAGATAGACTCTCAATCCATCCTTTGTACTCGAGGCCCCTCTCGGGATTATCTTCTTCTTCCAAAATCCTTCTCCTCAGGTTTTACCTCCGAGTTCTCCTTACCAAACTTCTCCTCCTTAGCTTCTCATCGGGATCTTGAAATGTTTTCCCTAAACTGGGATGAGACTACGTCTTAGTAAGTTCTACCACACTAAGACCCGATTAGTAAACTAATACACCTTAGGGCTGCCTATGCACAACATGAATCAGAGGACTTACCTTGGCCTCAGATTCCACCTGCGTGATATTAAGACAGATCAAATAAACCTTGCAAGCAATCACATCACAGACCGAAGTATCGATCAAATCGACCTAGTCGATCACACGCCAACAAGACCACTCACGTTCATTCCCATTCAATCAACCAATTCGCAACATTAGATCAAAACAATGATCAATTGACCTAGTCGATCATATGTCATTCGGACCACCTCTCAGTCACATCAACACCACACTTTATAATCTCCATTCGGGTACTTAGTCACAGAGCCAGATGAATGCTCTCGGGCGTCTTTTTCGCCAAGGTGACGTACCAATTACCGATCACGATAATCTCCCAGTACACTTAGTCACGAGCCTCATTAATGCTCTCGCGTTCGTATAAAGGTGCGTGTATAATGGACGTATGTCCATCTCTTGCATGTAATCTTTCGTGTGTTCTTTTAAGCGCGCCATTTTCACGGTGATATCCTTTAATCATCGAACCACGTATGTCTCATTACATCATTCGATTGGTTTATTGAGAAATTTCCCCAATTCACTTTCACAGTTCCCTCTGCTTTACAGTTCATTTCAGCATTATCGATGCTAAATAATCACACTCGACTATCAACCAATCAATCATTCAATTTCATTCAATTTGGGATAAATCACTAAAATTGCACAATCAAATCAATTCCACACAATGTAGAGCTCAAATAAATAAACGGATTGCACCGCGACAATCAGCACGAAATTCCGGTCACCGACTATCTTAGCCTTAATTTCAGAAAAATAAATAAATAATTGATTAATTTCGAAAATTAAATTAATAAATACTAAAAATCCAATTTATGCCTGTATTGCCTGATTGGAGTCCGAAACGGGTCGAGAAAAATCCCGAGATGCATTCAATAAATAAATAATACATCTCTACTTGCTAATGACTAAGTCTAACCACCTAACATGCATCATTAAGTCACTAATTTAATTGATCTAAACTAAACTAACCACCTAATTGTGTTTAATTAAATCTAACCAACCCCTAAGCATATTTAGCAAACTAATAAAGCATTAGTGAGTAAAACTCACTTGGATGAAAGCGGAGATCGGATCACCGCGACGACGACGCGACGGTGGCAGCCGAAGTCCAAAATTTCCGCGGCGTCAATGCACCCTCGGGCCGGGCCAAGAAACTTCACAAGCCCACAGAAAATTCTGGACTTAAACTTGGGCTTGGGCTTGTTGAAAATCTTTGCGGACTTCAAAAAGGCTTGCTGCAGGTTGGGCCAAACTTCTGCTGGGCTTCTTATTTTGTTGGGCTTCGCTGGACTGGAATTTCTTGGGCTGCAATCGCGTGAAGATGGGCTGAGCTGAAATTGGGCTGAAAACAAACTGGATGGGCTGCGGGCTTGACTGCTGCAAATCTTTGTGGACTAAACTTTGGCATCAATTGGGCCCGAGAGAAGCTCGCTGGGCTGTTGGACTTGTGGCTGGGCTGCTCGCACGAGCGAGTGAAGACTGAAGCAGCTGAAGAATTCAATCCGCTGAAGACACGTGAAGATGAAGCCGCTTCGGTGGCTCGTCTTCGAGAGGGGCTGACATGAGCAAGGAAACCGCAAAGATGGAAGCAGCTGCTGGACCCGCGGGGCTTCGCTGGCAACTAGTCTTCGGTTAACTGGGATATGGCAGAGACGGAGGGAGCAGCTGCTGGCCGAAGATAGAAGACACGCGGATTGAAGCCCGCTCGGTGGTCAACAAAACAGGAGGTCAGCAAAGTGATGCTGGCGTAGAGAATTCGCTGGTAGAGGGGAAGCGGTGGAGGGATTTTGGTTGGGTCTTCGATGGAGGAACGTGGGGTAGCAATTCGGTAGAGAGAGAGATGCGAAGAAATTGAGGGAGGCTTCGCTGGAGAACCCGCTGGTTTGACTCGGGGAAGATGAGCTGCAGACAAGTGGTGACTTTGGTGGGGATGAGGCATGCGTGAGTGCGGCCATGGTAGAGGAGAAGAGGAATCATGGGGCTGCTTCTGCGGGTTTGCTTCCGTCCAAGCAAATTAAAGAAAGCAGAAGACGTGAGGGAGTAGGGTTCAGCTGCCCTGGTGTGGGAAGCAAGTGAAAAAGGATAAAAGAGAAGACCGGTCAGAGGAAAAGAAGAAATTGAAGACTGCAGGGGGTTTCGTGCGAGACAGACGGGAGAGAGAAAGATAAGAATGCAGGGGACGGTCGGCCATGAGGAGGGCGTGCGGATAAGGATGAAGAGAAGAGGGGGAGATAAGGTTGAATAAAAGTCAATGAAATAAGGCAAAGAGAGACCAAATCTGCAGGGTAGTCGGCTGAGATGGGTGTGCATGTGGGGGTGTGGGTCCAAGAGGAGGAGGAAAATAAAACAAAATCACAAATACAATTCTTGATCCATTTCAAAACCACCGTGTCAATTGGTCACTCTAGGATCAATTTCTCAACTGACTTAAACATTCGAAATCAATTTAAGACGGTCCTTTAATCCGCAAATTTTCTTCAAAACCGACTTCCATTTCGTTTTTTCGGAATCCGATTTTACAACAAATAAATTCGATTGAGTGCAATTTGAAATCGAAAAAGCGAAACAACTTCCATTCACGATTCACTTACATCAAATGTCAAAAGTCTCTTGAATTAAATCTGAATTCTGCTCGTTCTCAGAATCGTCGTCCGATTTCCTCGAAAAATCTCGAACTCTCGAATTTCGCCAAAAGGTGAGTCAGCGTTAGAATATTTCATAATGCGGGACTTTGATTTCGAAATCGAATTCAAAGTCGCGGTTATTTTCAATCAAAGCGTCTTTTAGTGTGACCTACACTAAGGTAAAGGCCACAGGACTTTTTAGCGCAATTGACCCGTGGTCGATTTTAACTGACATGATGAACCCATCCGACCCATTAGCCACTCTCGATGATTGTGAAAATCTCGAGGTTTCAAATGCAGCGCGAGTCCAAAAGCAATGAAGAAAATTGGTTTAGTGTCGATCGATGAGAATTTTTTGATCAGGTGGCATCACCCACACTTGATCACATCTTGTCGATCGACTTATCTCCGATCTACGATCGATTTTGACAATCGTAATGACCCTTGTAGTAAGCGGTCGAGTAGTGGTCAATGTCATCAGTCCCGAAGTCTCATTGCGTTTAAAATCACTGAATGGCTTAGCACCGGATAAGGGAGTTATCACGTGAGTGTAACTCGAAAAACACTATAGTCACGTTGACGAAAGGCCCATCTTATCCAATCGAAATCAGAACATGAAATTCAGGATGTCACAATATTTATTCATTGTAACATGTTGCTCATTGAAGTCCCCATATAACACTATATTTAATTTTCTGATCATATCAATTATAATTAACATTGCCTTGGAACTAATCCAAATAGTCTTTGGACCACAATAAAAAAATGCGAAGGCAACAATTTTATTTATTTATTTATTTATCTATCTTGCATATATAAGCTCCGTCTAATTATAAACAATGATTAACTTATACAAGTAGAAGAGAGCATTCTACTTTTACAAGTCCAGTTAAGCTTAAAAGGCATCAATTTTAGGTCAAGTCAAATTAGGTCTGTTCTTTTTTTGTTTTTTTGATGACCGGGAACCCCGCACGTCTAGTAGGCGGCGAGGTAAACCGGGGTGATCTTGCGGAGGACCCACCACCCCGACGTCAACCCGTCATTAGAATGACGAGTAAACCCGGTGATCTAGCGAAAGGCCACCCCGACGTCACACTTAAGATCGCATCTTGTGCGTGATTGAACTCTCTCTCTCCATCGCAAAGGATCATGGGGCGCTTATCCAATTGGCCACCACAGGCGGTGGTCGGCCCGTTCTTTTTATACCTTATAAAAGCATTAATTTTTACCAAAGTTTTTGAGCGTCAAACAATTGTACGGATGGAAGCATCATTCCCTTGGAAATCCCTTTCAGTCTTTTCTTTTGAAACTAGCAATAATACTGAGAGTTTCAGCAACTACAGACCTTTAAACTGAAGGGGACATTGCTACGACTCTCTTACTCTACCTAAGCTTTTATGCCCCAATTGATCTGCATAGAATCTTAAAATTTTGTAGAATTAGCACATCCTACCCCAAGTCGGCTTCCTTGTGAAGTGGATCAGGAGATATTGTTCAGTTGGGTCCCCACAACTTTATTTTTCCCCATTTTACTCATCCTTCTTCTAATGAGAAACGAAAGTTGACTCTTAACAGCTTTCTTGTGGAAGAGATGTTGAGAAAGCTGCAACTTGGAAGGTGCTTAGACAAGTGATGGAAAAGGTGAGTGAGAGATTGGTTTTTAAACAGAAGTTAAGAGTCTTGTGGGGTGAGGACAATAGCTCCAATTTAGTTTTCTGTTTTTCTAAAGGGATGCAACGCATGTATTTGTTGCATATGTATAATCTTTGTTGGTTTTTAACTTAGACTTATAATTCAGCAACGGTTTGCAGGTCACACGTTCAGATGTTTGTAACAGGGTATATTGTGGTAGGTTAGTTTATGGATGGCTGCCGCCTTGTCTAGAAGCTGAAATCTGCTTCCACTGTATTTTCGCCATAACAGTTTACTGCATCTCTTTTAAAAATAAAACGGCTCTTTCTTCACTCAGTAGCTGGAACACCACGCAACTCGATCCACTGAGAGTTATGAAAGAAATGTGATTGTATCTCCTCTTCATACTATTTGTTCATCTTATGTGGAATGATGCCCGAACTTATAGTCGTAGGACAAGCCATTAGCAGTTCTATATTTTCGAGTTCTTGCTAATTTGTGGGTTTCTCTCATGGTTGTGACAAACTTGATAGCTGGTTCTGTATTTGTTTTGGTCAGCCGGGATCCTCTAGAAGAATGTGTTTTCTGTGTATATCAATTTGCTTTTGCCCATTGTTTATATTGACTCCTTTAAGCCTGCTAGTAATCATGATCTGCAAAGATAAAGCTCATATTCTCTACTGTCCACTTCTTATCCGCTTCGAATCCCATGACATCATATGAGGAAAATAAAGATGCGAAGCTTGGAGTGGCAATACAAGGAGAGGGTATTGTCAAAAAGGTATGATAGCTCCTTCTATTTCGGGGTTCTAGGATGAAAATTTGGACCAATGTCGAACGCTGTACGCTTCATAACGTTCACTGAAAGCTGTTACTGCATCATTGAAGCACAAAATCGCAGAAATGCTGCTGTGAAAGCTTTTGATGTCGCTGCATGTGCGAAGGCTCTAATATTTCATTAGCTGTTCTATTAATCTCCCTTACCCCTTTTCTTCAGGTGGACATGGTCATTGTATTGGCAACGACAGGACAACTCGGTGTTCTTCCTGGAGATGTGGGCGACTATTACAGAACTAAACACCTAAAGTTCCCTCGGTTCATGAGGGAAATGATGCGACAAAATACTTTGTTAGCTGTGGCTTTGCATTCGTTCATGCGAACTCGTATGCCGATATAATCGCCATTGAGGCTGTAACACTTGATCGAATTGATGTAAGCCTGGTCCAGAAGGGACTCGCCAAGTTCACCCAGAAGCTGAGCTCGGCCGCCACCGACTTAGGAAAAAACGGAAGCACAGATTGGAGTGCATGCGCATAGTGCTCTCAACTCTGCTAGGTCTTTAATATATTAGCTTGATTTGCATCTTGATCCGACTTGAAGGTGAGATTCTGTGACATTTTTGCACTGTTTAATCTTGAACTTCTTCTATAGAATAATCCTCAAGTAAAATTCTTCTGGCTTTCATAGTTGAAATAAGGGCATCTTGCATCTTGAGATTGTATACCAGAAAGAAATCCTTAACGTTTGTGGCGTACCTGGAGTAATCTGAGTGCAAAGTGAAAACACCAAATCCTTCGCCATGGAGCATTTTCGCCAACCTCCAAAGTCATTTGGCTTGCCATTTGCCACCTTAACTACAGAACGTTCACCATGTCGACAACAACTCCAAGAGCAATTGCCGCCCCAGGGCAGATCAAAGGATGCTGACTCGATATTCCCTCAGATAGGTCATGTATCAGCACGACCATCACTCTAGATCAACCGGCAACTACCGTGCCAATAAAAATAAAGCCTTTAGCATGGAATTGCCGCTACGTAGAAAATGGGGACAAAAATATCTATACAAAAGAAATGATTGCTGCTATCGGTGATCAAAAGAAATTGCAACAGTGGTATAGGTTATGATGCTGTTCATGCTCTGTAAAGATAGACCTTATATTCTCTCCTGTCTCATTCTTTAATTTGTCATGCTCATTTAATCTGCTTTCGAATTTTCGATCCCAGAACAAGTTAATGCTACCGAGGAGAATGGAGATTGGATGCTTGGAATGGCAATGCAAGTAGGGACTATTGAAGGAGTGTGATAGCTACAATTATCGTGGGAGTACCAGGAGGAACAAGTTCAACTTTCAATGCTACATATATCATATTATCTTGCTGCAAGCTTATAATGCATTTTTCGCAAACGAAATTAAAGCACAACTTGGCTCAATAAGGCTTCTGTGCTGGTCGATCTTGCACGGTAATTTCTTCGACAAAATAATCCTCGAGTAAAATTCTTCGGCACATCCACTTTTTAAAATTAGACTAGATGAGTTATGTGACTTGTTTTAATAACGTGGAGCATCTTCAAGGCCTCGACAAGCGCTAGCAATCCCTTCTAGGTACTACCATAAAGGTTCTGCATTTGTCATTATTATTCCACATCACTTTCGACTCGAGGACTTGAGATTGCTGTAGGTTGCAATTAGGCAATGCAACATGAACCATTTAAAAGTTTGCTCACTAAGGTGAATCAAAATTATTATCTCGTGAATAATAGAATACCCGTTATCACAGCGAATCATTTATCACAGAGAATCATTTTGGTGCTTTCACCCGAGTAATTTTATGCCATCGAATTGACTTTATAACAGACCGTTGGTGTTAAGGCTTCTTCGAACACAATGCCCATATGTTATCCCTGCACATATCTACTATGACTCAGACAGGCCCAAAGACAAAATTCCTGCTTGCCATCTCCTGTACAACTTCCTTTGGAGCGGTATACCCCAACTGCTCCTGAATTTCTTAGCAATACGTTCCAAATATTTGAGGGGAATGAGGCTTAAGTCAATTAAGAAAAATCGACAATGATAGTAACCTAACTTATGTGCTCGTGCTACCTTTTCTTGCTTCCGCTTGATGTGCCCCGACACCCTCTTCGCTCGGCTTATTCAAGATTTCCCACTCTCTGCTTTCCTTTCTCTCTTCCTTCGCTATACTGTCACCGGCGCACTGTTTCTCCTTCTCAGCATTTTCCTTCTCTCTATCTTCTTGAAGAAGATCGTCCTCACCCCATAGGAAATCCGCGAGTTTGAAGAACTTATTCAACCATGGTTTCCTAGCTCTCTCCCAATTGGCCCGACGATCATTCTCGGCAACTTCATTCGCAGACGCTTTCTTGCTGCTGCAATCCTTATGTTTCCTCTTCTTTTGCTGTTGTCCGCTGCTGCAGGACATGCCCAAATCCCTTTCCTTTCTACCTCTTACTTTTGATGAAGATGTAGCCTGAACGACAGGATCGGAGTCTGGCTGTACATGCTTTCCATATCTTTCCTATTCCATTCTTCTGTCAACTCCAGAGACCTTGCTCCAGGAAGTCGACTTCCCCTGGCTCTGATTCAGTCGGTCCTCCTCGGGCGCTCTCAAGTTTCCTGTTTCTTCCATCTGCCCCATCTTTCCCTTCTCATTGATGAGAGAGACATCTGTTTCAGCATTCATTCCATCGAATTCAATCGCTGCTTTGCCTTTCTTCTGCCTCCGTTCAACATCATCTTCACCCCCGCGTCCTGTTTCTTCCATTTCCCTCGATCCTCTGCACTCCGACGCGCTAGAGTTTCCTCCTTCCTCCTTCTGCCCACTATTTCCACTGTCGGCATTGGAAGGACAGTCGATTTCTCCATTTAATGGATCAATATCAATCGCTTCTTCCTCTTTTTCCTGCTCCAAATCATCCAGCAACCATTCATTGACCCACGAAACATTCTCTTTCCTTCCCAAATCGTTGATCATCAGATAATCTAAGCAGTCAATAGCAAGCATCTTATTATTCTTCGTTGCACTGTGTAAACAGCTCGATTCGCCTCTTTCCTCGCCTTTGTCAAGATTTTCGTCACACTCGCTCCCTGACACACTCTTCTGTGCTCAAGCTTTCTGACATGTACGCAACAAAATCGTCATCACTGCTGTCATCAGCCTCAGATGAGCTCTCGGTAGAAGAGGACAAATAATCTGAGCTAAGATCAACCTCAGAAACCTCGGTCACTAATGAAGTGTTCTTCCGGGACACATTCTGCACATAATCGTCATGCTTGGATCCAAAACTTCCGCCATTTCCCTCTCCCTGTTCGCCAAAACCTCTCCCGTCACCACAGCCTATCAAGTCATCATCAGACAGAAAGTCTTCGCTCTCCTCTTTATCAGAGTCACCACCAGCATCGTCATCAATGACAACTATATCATTACCTTTACGAGAAACCTGGCTAGGCTCGAACCTGTGCACCGTCTGAAGTCCGTAATCGCAGGGTTCTTCTTCCTCCTCAACGCTTCCACTCACTGAAATAGCTTTGTCGCTGCCATCTTCATTGTCGGTAATGATGATGATCTCATGGTCGTCATCACCGGCCACTTCTCTGGCTCCCAGACCACCCGAAAGAGAGGAGGCTCTTTGTCGAGCACCGCTGCCACCAATCTCCGCTCCTGAACTGCGTTTCCTTCTATCATGCTCCGCCTTGGAGAAACGTCTGGCAAAGGGATATTTTTTCTTCGTTTGAGCTCGGGTTCTAGATGCTACAGGAAACCCAGGAGCCATGAAAACAGCAAGAACCTTGAAGATCGTGGGAAAAGCAGGGAGAAGACTTTTTCTTCCTCTCTGGGAATGGAGGACGCTCCTCAGGCAAGAAGGGAAGAAGACAAAAGACTCTAAAGAGGAACCTAAGCACCCAAGCTTCTGCATTTCTTTTCCTTTTTCTTGTACCGATGAAGAGAGGGAGGAAAACGAGAGAGAATCGGCTGAGAGATGAGAGGGAACAGGCAGTGGTTAGTTAGAGAAACAGAGGATTGGCTACAAATTATTTTCAGACTGGTTTGAAAAATTACTATGAAGTTTCTTCCTCTTGCACACCCCCCCAAACAAATAATAATAATAAAAAAAACGAAGGACAAGTTCCTTACTCATATGGACTTAAGACTCTATTTGACCATCTCTTGCTATGTTGTCGATTAAATTACGTGAGGGGAAAATCAGTATAAGCAGTAAGACAGATCAAATTTCTTAAGCCTAGAAAAGAAAAAAAATCAAAAAGCAGATATCACCATTTGCGCTGGTGGTGTGGTCCTAGTCCCAGCACATGACCCATTTGCTAAAATGGATAAAAGCATTACAATGCATCCTAAAAATGAATGTGTTCTGTGTAGTGGTCAAACCTTGCTTTTGAGGAAAAAATAGGAATGGTCGCAGTCAAATCAGAAACCAAACCGATTTGAAAATTTGATCTGGTTTAGTTTCAGGGTGAGATAGAAATCAATGAAACTTTTTAGTTTGATATTTCTACATCATTTTATCACATTTGTTTTGACTTGTCGCTCTGATTGCGCGAGATCGAACAGAATTCGAATTGCACGTGAGTGCTAATGCGTTGAAGTCCTAAAGCGTATCCCATATGCATCACTATGTATTGAACATCTTTCTTTACGTATCTTGTCTCTGTCATCTGCAACATTGCTTTGTTGTTTTGCGACCTTTCTTTCTCGATTGATTGACGCCTCTCGCTATGTTTTTCGTATGGCGACCCTAGCGGTGCACTTTCTTACCATCTGCTCGATAGGAAAGCGAGCGGTAAGAAACGGTCGAACAAATTGCAATGCTGACCCGACGCCATTATTCGCGAAAGAGGACTATAGAACTCTCTAATCGACTAAAGTCCGCAGCTTCAACGCAGAGGAAATCAACCTTTTCTGCCTATCGAATAGGGTGAGGAATAAGAGAATAAGTGAATTCGAAGATGATGAATGGATGAGTTTCTTTCTGTATTTTTCAACACATTTTTTTTTTCGCATGAAACGTTGGATCCCTCCTTCACAATGGTGAAGTTTGTAACAGCTTTCCTGTCTCTAGGGTGTCAACGGTTCGGTTCAATTTAGTTCGGTTTTGTAACAGCCTTCCTGTCTCTAGGGGTGTCAACGGTTCTGTTCGGTTTTTTTGAAAAACCGAATTGAATCGAACCGTTAGGAAAAACTTCCGAATTGAACCAAATGAGACCCGAACCGAATACAAACGGAACCAAAATTTTGGTTCGGTTCGGTTTGGTTTTTTGGTTTTTGGTTTTCAACTTTTAGTTTTCGGATTTTGCATTTGTTTTTTTTTTTTTCAGTTTTTTTTTCCTGTTGTATTTCCAAGAAATAAGCTCTTATTGGTTTGTTGGTTCGGTTCGGTTCGGTTTGGTTCGGTTAACCAATAAAAACCGAACCGATAAAAAAAATTTCGGTTTTTAATGAAAACCAAACCGAAAAAACCGAATTTTTCGGTTCGGTTCGGTTCGGTTCGGTTCGGCTCGGCTTTCGGTTTGGTTTTTGACACCCCTACCCGTCTCATGCTGAGTGGCTGACATTATTTTTGTGTTGATTGAATTTTGCAGCAGAAATAATAAGCTCTTTTATTTTTGCTCTTTGTTCTTATTTTGGGTTTTATATATTTGCTGATGATAATGTAAATATAATAGCTAAAAAAGAAGCATGGCGCATAAAAAGATGAAAGAGTGTGTATGAATGGCCAGTAGGTTGCATATCTACATTAATTACACATTTCTATGCTAACAAATATCATAAATGGCAGGTCTGGTCAAAATTATTCAATCCTAAAACAAGGTTGCACATTATTCATAGAAAATTATTCAAGATTTTAAGGAAATTTGACTACCAACTTAAAGACTGAGAAATCACTATCGACTTGGGAATTCGGTGATATTCAACATGGTTTATTAGGTGTACCAAAATCATGCTTAAAAGAACATGCTTCACCTGGGGGTGCTATATGCAGCTAAAAGTCATAAAGGGTTAGTTTTTGTTAAACTCAACATTTCTTTTCAACTATATACATGAGTACTGATTTATTAAATTGGATGCTTTTACAATGCCGATTAAATTCATTGATTTGGCATTAATATTATAACTTGACGTTACGAGTCTAACCATGTAGACATTCATGTTAGACAGAATATCACAACCTAGTTCCGAGATGAGTAGAGAATTGCATGAACTTCACGTAAGAATAATAATTTATGTCGTCTCCATTCTACTTCTTATATATTTTCTTCTATCTATTGGACGTACTTAGAGCAACTCCATATCGATGCATGAATTTTATTTACCCCTTTTGATGATTTCACAATTGAGTGTTTGATCTGTTAATCCCACAAAATTTTGAGATTAGAAAAAATGAGAACCTGCGGAAAATTTTTGTCTTCAAATTTAAAAGGAATATGAAACCTGATTTATAATAAATATTGAGAAGCATTTTCTACCAAAGGCTCTAACCGTGGCTCCTGAAACTACAAGGATGGCAAACATCTGCTTGTTTTTCTTATATAAGGTTCAAATTTGGAGAACCAAAATAACTACTGTGAAGCCAAATGATTAAAATGAAAACATACACAAAGAATCTCTAACGTTTATCCAATTTTCAAACTCAATACTAAGTGATCAGAAGTCCACATTTAAGCAATGACGTATGTTGTACATTATGATAACACTAATTATTTCAAAACTTTGATTAGTCATCGAATTAAGAGAAAATGTACCATAATTTGAACTTGGGTGTTCTTCGGTTGAAATAATATACGTAACTGCATCATCGTGTCATGAATTTTTGTGAGTTACTTCATTAGAGTTGAAAATAGAGTTGCATATCATTAAAGGTGCTCTAATTGGAATTACCATTGCTTATCTTTTTTAAAATCCACCATTTGCATAATATCAAGGAAAGTCTCGCTCAAACACATAATATTCAAAATGCCTAGCTCTTGTACAATTTTACATAAGATACATGGAAACCGAACGCATTAATCATTTAACTTGTTCCCATCTTCTCTTCCTTAGTGATTTTCTGGGGAGGGAGAACGGCAGCTTGCCACCATGAGGCAAGGTCTCCAATGCAGCCAACAGCATGGCAGCTCCCTCATTTTTGGCTTTATGCGCTTGGCCATTGAGGATGGCGTGTATTGCGACTGCTTTGGATCGGATTGTACTCTCCTGCATCTTCTGACAGCAAAGCAGCGTTCCCTAATGCTGGAGACATTTGCTTTTGCCAGAATTCTCTACACTGCCCTTGCTACTCAATGCCTCACGCTGTCATTCAGACAAAGGGATCTAGGTTAATAAAATCGTCATTTGAGAGAGAGAGAGAGAGAGAGAGGGAGGGAGGGAGGGAGGGAGAGAGGGAGAGAGAGAGAGATCTTACCAAGCAGGAAGCATTCCTTTTGGTAAATCACTGATCTGAAACTTATTTACATACAAGGTCGGAATATGTGAGGCATGATATTGGATGTATGTCAAAAGAGTTTTTTTGAAGATGCGAGTGAGATATGATGCTTGATGTGATGTTTTGTAGTCATCACTACGATCTTACTTTGAAGCATAAGAAGGACTCCTTAGAAAAAAAGAGAAATTTCGTTGGCTAAGGCTGAGGAGCACCAAAGATGAAGGGCTATATAAATAGGTAAATACTTAGGCATGTTCATTATTGTTGTGGATAGACTTGAACAATTTGCATTTAACACATTCCCATACAAATAAATATTATCCATGGCAAGTTATGATAGAATTGGTTTTCTCTAGAACATTGACCATGTGCATCCCCTCTTGATTACTTAACTACTTGAGCAAACTCAAATCTAAACCGTTAGGTTGTTGGTCATGATGGATTGGAGCAACGGTAGCAATTTCATGATATCGAAAGTACTTATTATATAATATCTTATATTACATGAATAATCCACTATTTATTGCTAAAAATTATAGTTTCTTGATATCGTAGCTGCATTATTATTGCTCGGAAAAATCTCCAACAACGGTCAAACTCATTATGCACGTGAAAATTACGTTTTGCAAATATAACGGCCTACTTTTAAATAAAATATGTGACTCTTATAGGAGTGGCAGGTCTGGTCAGAATTGTTCAATCCTAAAATGAGATTGCACATTAATTCATAGATAATTATTCAAGATTTAAGGAAATTTGACTACCAACTTAAAGACTTTCAGAAATCACTATCGACTTGGGAATTCGGTGATATTCAACATGGTTTATTAGATATACCATGATCATGCTTAAAAGCGCATGCTTCGCCTTGGGGTGCTATATCCAGCTAAAAGTTATAAAGGGTTAGTTTTGATTAAACTCAACGTTTCTTTTCAATTATATACATGAGTACCGACTTATTAAATTGAACGCTTCTACAATGCTGATCAAATTCATTGATTTGGCATCAATATTATAACTTGACATTACGAGTCTAACCATGTAGACATTCATGTTAGACAAAATATCACAACCTAATTCCGAGATGAGCAGCGAATTGCACGAACTTCACATAAGAATAATAATTTATATCTCCATTCAAACCTAATTTATAATAAGTATGGAGACACATTTTCTACCAAAGGCTCCGATCGTGGCTGCCGAAACTACAAGGATGGCAAGCATCCGCTTGTGTTTTCTTATATGAGGTTCAAATTTGGAGGACCAAAATAACTACCATGAAGCCAAATGTTTGAAATCGAAACGAAAACATGCACAAAGAATCTCTGATGTTTATCCAATTTTCAAACTCAATACTAAGTGATCAGAAGTCCACATTTAAACAACTGAAGCATGTTGTACATTATGATTACACCGATTATTGCCAAACTTTGATTAGTCATCGAATTAAGAGAAAATGTACCATCGTTTGAACTGGGGTGTTCTTCGGTTGAAATAATATATGTAACTGCATCATCGTGTCATGATTTTTGTGAGTTACTTCATTAGAGTTGAAAATAAATTCGCATATCATTAAAGGTGCTCTAATTGGAATTACCATTGCTTATCTTTTTTAAGATCCACCATTTGCATAATATCAAGGAAAGTCTCTCTCTCTCAGACACATAATATTCAAAATGCCTAGCTCTTTTACAATTTTACATAAGATACATGGAACCCGAACTCATCGATCATTTAACTTTTTCCCAACTTCTCTTCCTTAGTGATTTTATGGTGAGGGAGAACGGTGGCTTACCACCATGAGGCAAGGTCTCCAATGCAGACAACAGTATGGCAGCCTTGGTTAGGCCTCATGACATCTCCCTCATTTTGGCTTCTTATGTGATTGGCCATTGAGGATGGCGTGTATGAGACTGCTTGAGATTGGACTGTACTCTCCTGCATCTTCCAACAGCAAAGCAGCTCTCCCTAATAAATTCTCTGCAGTCTCCTCGCTATCTCAATGCCTCACGCTGTCATTCAGAAAAAGGGATTTAGGATAATAGAATCGTCATTTGAGAGAGAGAGAGAAGGGGGGGGGGAGATCTTACCAAGTATGAAGCATTCTTTTTGGTAAATCACTGATCCAAAACTTATTTACATACATGGTCGAAGTTTATGAGGCCTGATCATTGGGTGTATGTCAAAAGAGTTTTTTTGAAGATGTGAGTGAGATATGATGCGTGATGTGATGTTTCGTAGGCATCACTATGATCTTACTTTGAAGCACGAGAAGGACTACTTAGAAAGAAGAAGAAATTTCGTTGGTTAAGGCTAAGGAGCACCAAAGATGAAGGGCTCTATAAATAGGTAAATACTTAGGCATCTTCATTATTGTTGTGGATAGACTCGAACAATGTGCATTTAACACATTCCCATACAAATAAATATCATCCATGGCTAGTTTTGATAGAATTGGTTTTCTCTAGAACCATGACCATGTACATCCCCTCCTGTTTACTTAACTATTTGAGAAAACTCAAATCTAGACCTTAGGTTGTTGATGGTCATGATGGATGGGAACAACGGTAACAATCTCATGATAACGAAAGTACTTATTATATGAAATCTTATATTACATGAATAATCCGCTATTTTTTTGCTAAAAATTATAGTTTCTTGATATTGTAGCTGCTTTTATTGTTGCTTGAAAAAATCTTTGACAACGGTTAAACTCATTATTGCACGTGAAAATTATGTTTTGCAAATATAACGGCCGACCTTTTAATAAAATATATGACTCTTATAGGAATGGATATACCGTTTCACTATTAAATATTATCCTTAATAAGAAGACACCGTTATATTAATTAACTTTGAAACACATTAGTTTATAATAGCAAATAGATGCAAAGATATAAATCCGTCTTTATTGTTAATTAATAAATAATCACATTGTACAATCTTCATTTGAGCAATGTCAAAATTTTAAAAAAGTCAATGCAAAATCTACATTGTACTTGCTCAGTACAATTTTATTCCATTTATATTAGGGAAAATTTCAATTAAGGGCCTAAAGTAGAACCATTTTCTCAAAAAGGGCCTAAAGTGGACATTGTATCAAATAAGGACCCAAAATGACTAATTAAGTATCGAATAAGGGTTTCAACTTGAAAGCCAGTCAAATCTTATTTGCAGCTAGGGGTATTTTCATCTAAAGACTTTTTTTTTCTTTACTTTTTTTTTCTTTCTTTCTTCATCTTGATCACCTCCTTCTTGACAAATGCATCAGACTCCTCTCGCACGAGCTTGCACAGGTGCAAAACAATTTGAACAATTTAGGAAAAGGAGAAAACGAAAAGATATTTGAGAAGTTATGCAGTTTTGCAAAATTGCAAATTGCATACTTTTGCAGCCTCCCAGCAGCAAACTTCAAAGCGCATGCTCTACATTATGCAATTTTACATCCTCACCCGAGAACTCATTGATTTCGGCATAAGCCAATTTTTAAGTTATACGCCACCGCTCACGTTCTCCGATGATGATAATGAACTTGAGAATCAAGAAATATCCATCAGTGAGTTTTGTTTTTATTCAATTTGCTTATGAAAACTTATTATGGCAATTAAAGTAACAGTTTCATGCTCTCCCTGCCAATGAAATTGCCTATGCCATGATAACTTTCACTCGTAGCTTCTTGGGAATGTTTTATTGGATCCAGATTGGATTATTCATAACATTTATAGACGCAGATTGCATTGAGGTGGAATATGTGGCTTCTTGATAGGGTTCAATTGTGTCGTGCATGCTAGTCATTTTTAAAGGCTGCTGAATCATTGTGACCCGTGATTGAAGATACTCGCATTTGGTGGTGATTCGAATTAGACAGCACTCAATCTAAAAAAACGAATGACTCTGGTTTACACCTGTTCAAACAAATTTGCCTCTCTAACTTCGAAATATTATCTACACAAATTTGAGAGAGAATAACAAGATGAAAAAAGTGCAAAATCGCGTAGAAATTCCCAAAACCACGTATTTCACTAAGCAAATCAATGCACATGAGTATCATAACGAATCCTCAAAAACCTCTAATAAATTTGGCTTAGGCACTTCAATCTGGCTTCTCCTCGCTAAGATCGATCATAGCCTAGTGAGCACCGATTTGAATTCAAGCATCAATGACAGTGAGGGCAGCAAGCTAATGGCTTACACCTCATCATGCTTCGTGCTTGACCACGACCACAAGATGTGGGGATCGAATTGAGTTGAGTGTCACATCTTGGTCCACTCGTGCTCAATCTAGGGCTTGGAATGACCAAAAATCTTTCAACAAAGGTACTAGAATTGTTGTTGAGGGCAATGACAAATGAGGTTGAGGGTGTTGATAGCTAATTCGGCAAGGAAGATAAAGATAGACTTTGGAGAACGCGATCTAAAGAGTGAAAAAGGCGAAGGCATGATGATGATGAATAAAAGAAAGAGAAGGAGAAAATAAATTTAAAAAAGAAGGAAAAACAAGTATTTAGACAAAAATACCCCTAGATGCAAATAAGATTTGGTTGGCTTGTTTGAGACAATGTCTATTTTGGATCCTTTTTTTAGAAAAGGATTCCACTTTAGGCCCTTAATTGAAATTTTCCCTTTATATTATAGAGTGATGAAATGTTTATGATTTTTTTTATTTGTAAGGTAAAATATTATATTATTGAAGCACATGATGATGTAATAGTATTCCTCCAATTAGATTTATCATGCTAGTACAATATTGAATACAACACTGTTTTTTTATCCTACACACATAATTTCAATTTTAAGCTCCATTTGTTTCATTAAAAATGAATGATTTGAAAAATCTTTTCTTAAAAATAATTGCTTGTATCACTTCAAATAATTAGTCCGTAGAAAATATTTTCATTATCGATAACAATTTTTTTAAAGCATTTTTGGATCATAAAAATATTTTTCATTAATTCATTGTTTTCTATCATTGTTTTCTAAATTATTAATATTTCATTAAACAAACTCGGCCTCAATGTGAAAAGTAAACTAGTCTTTTCGTACAATAAGAAGAGAGCTTCCTACTAAGATATTTATTTGAGATTTTTCTTAATATATCTATAGGCAAAAACAAACTTTTTTTGAACAAAATTAAACAAGACTAATAAGGTCATTTATATTTTTTTAATAGGACACTCTCTTGTTTTCTTCATTCATATGTGTACGGATTCATAACAATATATTAGTTTTAGAAATTAAATTTTTTAATATGAAATGCAAGTAAATTGATATTACCTTAATAAGAACTATAGCTTATATTTGACATATCCAACAAAAATCTTTTAAATCCTTTAAATGATAAATTGTTCAACAACATACATTAGTTTTCCCTTATGACAGTAATTTTGATCTCAATAGTGTCAAGATATGTCTTCTTTCATGTTAAAGCATGTCTTTTTCAAAATTTTCCTGTTATATACCTATGCTGATATTTCTTTTCTCATCAAAATTAATTGTTCGTAGAGTATACCGTGCTTGCTCTGGCAAAGCTGCTTCTACTTTGCTTGCTTTATAGAATATATTCTAATTGCAAATTAGATTTCAAATTTCAGTTTTTTGTCAGAGTAATCAAAATAATCAATGAGTTGTACTTTATTGCACACAATATTTATTCATTGTAACATGTTGCTCATTGGAGTCCCCATATAGCACTATATTTAATTTTCTGATCATATCAATTATAATTAACATTGCCTTGGAACTAATCCAAATAGTCTTTGGACTGCCATAAAAAAATTCAAAGGCAACAATTTTTTTTTTTTGTCTATCTTGCAAATATAAGCTCCGTCTAATTATAAACAATGATTAACTTATACAAAATAGAAGAGAGCTTTCTATTTTTACAAGTCCAGTTCACTTAAAAGGCATCAATTTTAGGTCAAGTTCAAATTCTGGCCCGCGTTTTTTTTTTTTTTTTTTTGGTAAGATACGTTCCTTTTATACCCTATAAAAGCATTAATTTTTACCAAAGTTTTTGAGTGTCAAACAATAGTACGGATGGAAGATCATTCCCTTGGAAATCCCTTTCAGTCTTTTCTTTTGAAACTAGCAATAATACTGAGTTTCAGCAACTACAGACCTTTAAACTAAAGGGGACACTGCTACGACTCTCTTACTCTACCTAAGCTTTTATGCCCCAATTGATCCGCATAGAATCTTAAAATTTTGTAGAATTAGCACATCCTACCCCAAGTCGGCTTCCTTGTGAAGTGGATCAGGAGATATTGTTGAGTTGGGTCCCCACAACTTTACCTTCCCCATTTTACTCACCCTTCTTCTAATGAGAAATGAAAGTTAACTCTTATCAGAATTTTTATTTGGATTCCATCAATTGCTGGTGCTGCTGATATGAGCATTCTTGTGGAAGAGATGTTGAGAAAGCTGCAACTTGGAAGGTGCTTAGACACGTGATGGAAAAGTGTTGGAAGATACGCAGAAGATAGGAAAGTTTAGCAAATCATGTCAAATTGTAAATTGATATGTAATATTGTCTATCTTAGGCCTAGAAAGATAGGGATAATTATTTTCCTTTATTATTTCTTCCTTTGTAGTTAAATACAATGTATTGTGCTCATATTACAATATAGAGAAATACACAGAAATTCCTACACCTCATCTCTCTCGATTTACCTTTCCCTTCACATTTTGACATGGTATCAGAGCTTTTGACTCTGACATTGCTTCCGCACCATCTCTGTTGATTGCCTAGAGGAACCCTATCCTGCAAAAGGGTTACCGAGAGGAATCAAATCCTTTTGAAAGGAATTTTTTGTCAAATATGAACCCACCATATAACCAACCAGAGAACCTCACCTTCAATCTAGATGAACCAATGTCGACGACTCCTCAGACTTCCAGTGGTATTCCTCAGACTTCCACTTCTGTGACTGAACAACAACTCGGCTAGATCCAAAATCCACATGCGTATTGGCAGAATGCTCCGGCTCAGTTTAATCTGGGTCAGCCATTTTCGGCGTATCCCTACCAATGGATGCCATATCCATGGATCCCAAGGATGAGTCCAGTCACATCATCGCCGGGTAGTATGCCGAGCGACGGAGGTCCACCAGCCAATATTGGGGCAGACGCGACCATCGGCCCGGAGCAGACGGGCACATCAAATTTTTCTGGAACAGGATCTCAGGGACAATCCCAGGGAATACCACCTGGTTTTCTTAATTTTCCGTTCGCGGCCACCATGGGACGACCAGAGCCCGGTGACGCGCTCTATGTTTCCACTTCCGACGGACCGGAGTTGCGGCTCATCAGCCACCCTCTCACGGGTCCAGAGAATTACTCAACCTGGGCGCGAGAATTTCGGCGAGCCCTAATCACCAAAGACAAAGAGGGTTTCGTCGACGGGACCGTTCCGATCCCGACCAACGAAAAAATGGGAAAACGGTGGAGAAAATGCAACCAATTAGTCAGAACATGGATCGGTAACTGCATCAACCCAGAAATCGCGGCTGGGTTACCACCAACAGAGGATTCAAAAATTATTTGGGACAGCATCCGAGAAATGTACGGCAAATTGGATCGGGCAAAAATTTTTTCGCTCCATCAAGCGCTCAGCGAACTGAAGCAAGGAAACACATCGGTGACGACGTGCTTCAACAGGCTTTCAGCACTCTGGAACGAGTTGGAAGCCGCTGAAGAAAAACTGGAAGGGTCCGAATCAACCCTCCAGCAGTACAAGGCTATAAAAGATAGGGAGAAAGCGACTCGGTTCTTACTGATTTTGAATGATTCGTATCTCACCTTCCAATCGCAGATCCTGGCGATGGAACCACCGCCAACCCTCGGCCGAATCTTCCAGCTTGCGGTGCAAGAGGAGAATCAAAGGCTTGCCTCGTCGGACAGCAAGATCTCCGAAACCCTAGCGCTGGCGGCAAGAGTAGAAAAGGAGAAGGAGAAAACCCTAGATCGAAAAGGAGGAGAGAACAGGGAGCAGCTAGGGTTCGCGGAGAACCGAGGGTTGCTAGGGTTCGCGGATCAAAAGCCCTATAAATGGGGCAGCTCGGACGGCTCAGATCGAGTGTCGCGATCCGACGGCTCCAGAGGCACGCGAGCTTTGGATCATCTGGACGGTGGAGATACGTCCGCTTTAAGAGGATCCAACGGTCCTCAAAATTCAAAAGGATATGGGCCAAATTTTCGAAATAAAGGCAAATTATTTTGCGATTTTTGCAAGCGGCCTCACCATACCATCGATACCTGCTGGAAATTGCATGGCAGGCCTGGAGAAAAAGAAAAAAGAGGAAAAGAAATATCTGCAGCAACCTATCAAATTTCAGGATCAATGAATTCTACTAATCAGCCTATTACACATGGGGAATATCAGCAACTTATGCAGGCTTTGCAGAAATTGGATGTCCAAAAAAGGGAAGCAGCTTTACAGGTATTTCATATTGCCTGGCAAGTACTATTTCTAAAAATACCTGGATTATAGACTCAGGAGCCAGTGATCATATAGCATGTGATAGAAGATTATTTTCTGCTGTTAATGAAGAGTTAGAAAATCCTGTCACTGTGCAATTACCCAATGGAAGTGTTGCCTATGTCACCACAACAGGAACAGTGGAACTTAATCTCCATATTGTCCTTACTAATGTCCTCTATATTCCAGACTTCCAATTTAATCTGGTTTCAGTGTCTAGAGCCTGTAAGGACAACTCTTGTCGAGTTCTTTTCAACACTGATACATGTCTGTTTCAGGCCCTTTCGACCGGGACACCGATTTGGGGTAGTCTCTCTGAAGGATTGTTTTTCTGGAAAAGCTTGCCTGCAAATTTCAATTTCCCTTGTAATAAGAAATCATTGTGTAACTCAATTTCCAATGATAGAAATTTCCTTTTGCATTCCAGATTGGGTCATAGTTCTCAATTTCCTTATCCTCATTGTCAAATTTGCCCTCTTGCAAAGCAATCGCGTAATTCTTTCCCTATAAGTCAAAGTCGTTCGAGAAATATCCTTTCCTTACTACATATTGATGTCTGGGGACCTTACCATACAGTAAATCATGATGGATCTCGGTTTTTCCTCACTATTGTGGATGATCATTCCAGAGCCACCTGGATCTTCCTCATGCAATCTAAAAGTCAAGTTGTGTCCCACTTGAAAACCTTTCTTTCCTTATCCAAAACCCAGTTTGGAAAACCTGTGCAAAAAATAAGGACAGACAATGGGAAGGAATTCTTTAATCATGAATGTGCGGATCTCTTTTCATCTCAAGGAATTTACATGAGAGCTCCTGTATTTATACACCACAACAAAATGGAGTGGTGGAAAGGAAGCATCGTCATCTCTTAGAGGTTGCCAGAGCTTTGAAGTTTCAAGCTTCTATTCCAGATACATTTTGGGGCGATTGCATATTGACTGCTGCTTATTTAATAAATCGAATGCCGACCAAAGTTCTGGATGGACAGTCTCCTTTCCAGGTACTTTTTGGAAAGAAGCCTGACTTGAGCCACCCGAGAGTTTTTGGCTGTCTCGCTTTTACTGCTATTGTCGGGCCCAAAGATAAGATGGGTCCACGTGCTCGCTACTGCATATTCATGGGATATTCTACCTTACAAAAGGGATATCGAATTTATGATCCAAGTACTGGAGAATTTTCTGTCAGCAGAGATATTATATTCCAAGAAACTATTTTCCCTTTTATCCACCAGAACAAAAGTGGCACTGAACCAGGGCATTCTCCGACCTATTCTGCTGACGATGGATCTGCAGGTTCCAGATATATATTTATTCCTCCGCCGACGGATACACAAGGTGTTTTCAACTCCACTAACAGCACAACACCTTTCGAGGAAGCCCAGGATGAAAGACTGAATGATAATGAGATTTCTTCAGATCTACCATCCCATACTTACTTCCAGTGGAAATCCCAAACAATACATCTTCAGGAGATGATCCACCCAAACGTTCTGGACGTGCTACTCGACCTCCTACCTGGACTAAAGACTATATATGTGGAGTCATGAATTCACCAGGTATTCCTTTTCCAATCTCCTCTTATGTCTCATTCGATCGTTTATCCTCAATGCATCGATGTTGCATTGCTCGTATTTCTGAAGACCAAGAACCATCCAACTTTCATGAGGCAAGCACTGATCCACGATGGCAAACGTCAATGGAGGCAGAATTGAAAGCCCTCGTGGATAACCATACATGGGATCTTGTTGCTTTACCTCCACATCGTAAAGCAATTGGATGTAAATGGGTCTACAAGATCAAATATCGAGCAGATGGATCGATTGAACGATACAAGGCGCGACTTGTGGCTAAAGGCTTCACACAGAAGGAAGGTTTCGATTATCACGAGACTTTTTCCCCGTGGCCAAAGATGTCACAGTTCGCTCATTTCTCTCTGTAGCAGCTTCTCACGACTGGTCGTTACATCAGATGGATGTTCATAATGCCTTTCTCCATGGTGATTTAGATGAGGAGCTATTTATGGAAATACCTCAAGGCTTACGGAGACAGGGGGAGAATAAAGTATGTCGTCTCCGCAAATCCTTGTACGGACTCAAGCAAGCATCCAGACAGTGGTACGCAAAATTTGCTGAATCACTAATAGCCGCTGGTTTTCAGCAATCCAGCATTTGATTATGCCGTATTCACATGGACTCAAGGTACGTCGTCTATCTACTTGATGATATATGTAGATGACATACTCATTATGGGGAATGATGAAATAGCTATCAAAGGCCTTAAAGGATACTTGCATTCTACTTTCCATATTAAAGATCTGGGATCGCCAAAGTATTTTCTTGGGATTGAAATTGCTCGATCTAACCAAGGAATCTCTCTCAGTCAGAGAAAATTTGCATCGGAAATCATTTCAGAAGCAGGATTATCTGGGTGTAAGCCAGCTATAGTGCCTATTGAACAAAATGTCAAGCTGACAACCGCTGATTATGATGTTGAAGTGCCTCAGGAGGCAGACCCTACTCTCAAAGATCCTTTGGGCTATCAGAAGCTTGTCGGGAAGCTCATATATTTGACTATGACTAGACCAGACATAAGTTACGCTGTGCAGACACTTAGTCAGTTCATGCATAAGCCAAAACAGTCTCATATGAATGCCGCACTGAAAGTCGTGAGGTATTTGAAGAAATGTCCTGGTCTTGGGATTCTTCTCTCTAGGAAGTGTGACATGAAAATGATCGCATATTGCGATGCAGATTATGCAACCTGTCCTATGAGCAGAAGGTCAATAACCGGCTTTTGTATCAAATCGGGGGATTCTTTACTTTCCTGGAGAACGAAGAAACAACCAACTGTCTCGTTATCTTCGGCAGAGGCAGAATATCGAGCCATGGCTAAAACCACATGTGAAATAGCGTGGTTGAGAGGATTACTTCAGGATCTTGGAGTGCATGTCAAGGGACCAACAAGATTGTTCTGCGACAATGATGCAGCTCTCAAACTTGCATCCAATCCTATCGTGCATGAGAGAACAAAGCACATTGAAGTCAATTGTCATTTCACCCGAGAAAAAATCCAGGAAGGGATGATTGAGACACGAGGGATTGGAACACAAGAACAACCGGCGGATGTTTTCACCAAACCTCTGTGTCAAAAACAACATGCGTATCTCTTGAGCAAGCTAGGCGTCTTGGACATCTACAAGCCACCAGCTTGAGGGGGAGTGTTGGAAGATACGCAGAAGATAGGAAAGTTTAGCAAATCATGTCAAATTGTAAATTGATATGTAATATTGTCTATCTTAGGCCTAGAAAGATAGGGATAATTATTTTCCTTTATTATTTCTTCCTTTGTAGTTAAATACAATGTATTGTGCTCATATTACATTATAGAGAAATACACAGAAATTCCTACACCTCATCTCTCTCGATTTACCTTTCCCTTCACATTTTGACAAAAAGGTGAGTGAGAGATTAGTTTTTGAACAGAAGTTAAGAGTCAGCTAGTTGTGGGGTGAGGAAAATAGCTCCAATTTAGTTTTCTGTTTTTCTAAAGGGATGCAACGCATGTATTTGTTGCATATGTATAATGTTTGTTGGTTTTTAACTTAGACTTATAATTCAGCAACGGTTTGCAGTGTCACACGTTCAAATGTTTGTAACAGGGTATACTGCGGTAGGTTAGTTTATGGATGGCTGCCGCCTTGTCTAGAAGCTGAAATATGCTTCCACCGTATTTTCGCCGTAACAGTTTACTGCATCTCTTTTAAAAATAAAATGGCTCTTTCTTCACTCGCAGCCGGAACACCACGCAACTCGATCCACTGAGATTTATGAAAGAAATGTGATTGTATCTCCTCTTTATACTATTTGTTCATCTTATGTGGAATGATGCCCGAACTTATAGTCGTAGGACAAGCCATTAGTAGTTCTATTTTTTCGAGTTCTTGCTAATTTGTGGGTTTCTCTAGTGGTTGTGACAAACTTGATAGCTGGTTCTGTATTTGTTTTGGTCAGCCGGGATCCTCTAGAACAATGTGTTTTCTGTGTATATCAATTTGCTTTTGCCCATTGTTTATATTGACTCCTTTAAACCTGCTAGTAATCATGATCTCGCAAAGATAAAGCTCATATTCTGTACCTGTCCACATCTAATCTGCTTCGAATCCCATGACATCATAATGAGGAAAATAAAGATGCGAAGCTTGGAGTGGCAATACGAGGAGAGGGTATTGTCAAAAAGGTATGATAGCTCCTTTTATTTCGGGGTTCTAGGATGAAAATTTAGACCAATCTCGAATGCTGTACGATTCATAACGTTCACTCGAAAGCTGTTATCGCATCATTGAAGCACAAAATCGCAGAAATGCTGCTCGAAAGCTTTTGTTGCCGCCGCATGGACGAAGGCCCTAATGTTTCATTAGCTGTTCTTTTAATCTCCCTTACCCTTTTTCTTCAGGTGGACATGGTCATTGTATCGGCAACGACGGACAACTCGGTGTTCTTCGTGGACATGTGGGCGACTATTACGTAACTAAAACCCGGAGTTCCCTCGGTTCATGGGGGAGATGATGTGACGATATACTTTGTTAGCTGTGGCTTTGCATTCATTCATGCGAACTCATATGCAGATATTATAGCCATCGAGGCTGTAACACTCGATCGAATTGATGTAAGCCTGGTCCAGAAGGGGCTCGCCAAGTTCACCTAGAAGCTGAGCTCGGCCGCCACTGACTTGGAAAAAACGGAAGCACAGATTGTAGTGCATGCGCACAGTGCTCTCAACTCAGCTAGGTTCTTAATATATTAGCTTGATTGGCATCTTGATCCAACTTGAAAGTGAGATGTCTTTGACATTTTTGCACTGTTTAATCTTAAACTTCTTCTATAGAATAATCCTCAAGTAAAATTCTTTTGGCTTTTATATTTGGAATAAGGGCATCTTGCATCTTGAGATTGTACACCTGAAAGAAATCCTTAATGTTTGTGGCATACGTGGTGTGTTGGGAATGACTGATCCCCGAAAAACCGGATTCGACACTCAATCGAACCCCTAAATCAAATGCGGAAGACGAAGCCCGGGAAAACACGTATCACCGATCGTAAAGCACACCACGGAGTTGAGCGTACCTTGTTAGCCATAGATTAGACACCAATGCTGAAGATCGAGGATGAAATTCTGGTCCTGTTCGATCCGATGGCGCCTTGAAGGGAAGAAGAACAATGCCTTGTCTTACTGTTTCTTCTTTTGTTTTTGAGAGAGAGAGAGAGCGTGGGAAAAAGGGACGTACGTACGTCTGTTTTCCAACCAGTGCCATCTCTCTCTCTCTCCTCCCTTTTATACCTTCCCCCTCCACGGGCCCTATTCCCGTGGGCCGGGCCTTTTGGGCCCAGCATGGGCGGACGGGCCTTAAGCCCATCTCATAAATCCATCATCTCCCACTCGCACATGGTGGTCCAAAACCAACATGGGCGGACAGGCCCTACTCATCCCCATCAGAGAAAATCCATCATAGATTCTCACTTAACATGGTGGGCCGAACAGAATCCTCTTTTCCTCTCTTCAACATTCATACTGGTGAATAATCCGTGCGACCAGCATACTTTGAGAGCTCGTTGCTATACATCTGTTAGGAATATATAGCAGCTCATAATGGGCATCACACTCCGAGTAGATTTAGTATGCAGTACCCTAGATCGATTGATCACATTTATATCTCTCTTGATCTCTTTTAAATAATGATATATACATTGTATTCACAATTATGATTATTCCAAAGACAGTCATAATTGGTTAATCGGTGAATACAAAACTACAATGTGATTCTCCAAAATCGATCTTCCTCTTTCCTTCAAACTCTCAATTTCAGTTCAGCTTGCTTTTCTAGAAATGCCCCATTAGATCGAATCAAACTCATGACCATTGGCAACATCCTAAGATATCAAACACTAAATAGAAATCTTGACAATAAGTAAGAGTCATGAGGGGACTAAAAATTGAGGAACTCTTTTCCTCAAGAGTCTCACACGACATAAAAAGTTGAGATCAAACTTTTGCCACTCTTATTGGTCGTCTCATGCATACGTAGTATGAAATACGTATTACAGTATTAACTCCTTTCCCATGGAGCGTATGTCTACACCTTTCAATACCGTACAGATGATAGTTCAGACATACCCAATGTCTAACTTGAGTTCACATATCTACTCATTTACTAAATTCATCGAACTCACATCTCGGCATCATAGACAGATAAAGTAAAATATGTGGGGTATTTTACTTTCGGACATAGTAAGTATTATGTCCTCATCTTAACACTCAGTTAAGGCGACATACATGTTTTAAGCTTGAGCTCTCGATTATCACCTAGATAATAAGCTTAAAAACAGTCTCATCTCTATTTGTCACATAGCAAATAGAGGCGATTACCCGTGTGAGTGAGCTAATCTCATATCTGTCCGACATACTTTTCTAACTTAAAGTAATGCACCGAGTATTAAGATGCATAAAGATCTAATAAAGATTCATAGGCATTAATGATTAAAAAACACAAATTCATCACATGTGAACACTTAGGGAAAATTACAATATTCAGTACATTAGCCTCTATGCAGTCCTAGAGATTTCATATGGCCACAAAACACATCTCTAGGTATTGGCTTTGTCATTGGATCTGCTACCATTCTATGCATAGTATGTACTCTAAGTTCACCTCTTTTCGTGCAATCATATCCATGACAAAATTATACTTGGTATCTATATGTTTGGTCTTGTCATGATATTTTGGATCTTTGGTGTACGCTTTTGCTACTTGGCTATCATAATTAACCAACAATTAATCTGCAGCACTTCCAATAACACATAAATGATCCAATAATCTCTTAAGCCAAACATCTTCTTATACTGCTGCTGATAATGCCACGAACTCAGTTTCCATCGTGGACAAGGCTATACACTTTTGTGTCTTACTGCTCCAACATATGGTGCCATTAATCGGTAAAAGAACAAACCCAGAGGTAGATTTCATTTCATTTAAATCTCCTCCCCAATCAACATCAGAATAGCCTTAGAATCGCAGATCCTTTCCATAATAACTTAGCGTATAATCAGCAGTCCCCTTTAGATACCTTAGTATTCTTTTAACGGCTTTCCAACGTGCTTGACCTGGATTGGATTGGTATCTGCTCACCATTCCAACTGCATAACATATGTCAGGTCTTATACACATCATAGCATACATAAAGCTCTTTACAGCACTAGCATAAGGAACATGTTTCATTTGTTCCTTCTCTTGTGGAGTCCTTGGACACAGTCTATGGCTCAATCCTTCACCTTTTGCAATAGGAGTGTCTATGGGTTTACAATCCCATATCCTTCAATTCAAAATTGGAAGACAACCAACTTTCGACAGTATTAACAAACTCCATATTGTTTCCGGCAATTAGTATATCATCAATATATAATGATATGATCACAAATTGATCTTAGGATCTTTTGATATATACACAATGATCCTTATCTATCATTGTAAAGTCATATCCCATTATGGCATTATGAAAACGTATATACCATTGTCTTGATGACTGCTTAAGACCATATATCGACCTCAAAAGTCGACATACTTTTTCTTCTTGGCCTTTTACTATGAAACCAGCAGGTTGTTCCATATGTATTTCTTCCTCTAATTCTCCATTAAGGAAAGCAGTCTTTACATCCATTTGACGTAACTCAAGATCCATACCAAACACTATTGCCAGAATTATGCGAATCAAGGTAAATCTCACTACAGGAGAGAATGTTTCTACATAATTAATTCCTTTCTGTTGATTATACCTCTTCGCCACAAGGCGAGCCTTATGCTTTCTATCGAGCCATTAGCCTTTCGCTTCATTTTGAGAACCCACTTGTTCCTAATAGCTCTGCGTCCCTTTTGGAAGATCAACCAGTTCCCAGACTTGGTTTGACTTCATTGACTACATCTCCTCTTTCATTGCATAAATCCATTTTTCCTTACTAGGGCAATTAAGAGCCTCATTAATATTTCTCGGCTCATCCTCATCTTGTGGAGCAATCATAAAAGTTTTCCCTTTAATGTCAAAACGTCGACGGGGAATACTTTGGCGACTTGTTCGCTGTATGGGAGATTGTACACTTAGCACATCATTCCCCATTATGCTCCCACTCGGATTAGATAATGACGATGTCGACTCATCATGTGGTTGTAATTGAGAATGAGTTGAATTCAATTCATCACTTCTCATATTACTCCGACTTGGATGAACTCAATCAATATCATTATCTAGATCCAAGGTTCAAATAGAAAGTAATATTTCCCTATTTCGCCCCTCTTAGGAAATTCATCCACTAAGAATGTGACATCCCGTGATTCAAATTCAGTTATTCTCCCACTATCCTGCTCACCTATGAACACATACCCAATCGAGTGTTCGAAGTATCTCATTAAAATACTCTACCTTTATCTGGGACTCAATTTCCTAAACTTGTGAGAGGACTTATGAGTATAGGTAGCATAACCCCATGGCTTAAGTGAACTTAAGTCCAGTTTTCTACCTGTCCATGACTCATATGGAGTGGAACTAACTGATTTGGAAGACACCCGGTTAAGTATATAGGCAGCAGTTAACAACGCATCACTCCAAAAAGTGATATGTAAGTTAGCATGCGCCATCATGGGCCTAACCATTTCCAGTAGGGTTCTGTTTCTTTCTCTCGTAACACCATTTTGTTGAGGAGTATATGGAATAGACAACTGTATTTCTATTCCTTTTCACCACATAATTTTCTGAACTCATCGATAAATATTCTCGACCTCGATCGGATCTAAATACTTTTATTTTCTTGTCTAATTGATTTTCTATCAAGGTCATAAACCTTTTGAAACAACTTATTGCTTCAGATTTACGAGAAATCAAATAGACATATCCGAATCGAGTATAATCATTTATAAAAAGTGATGAAATAAATAGCCCCATGCCTTCCTCTCACATTCATTGAACCACAGACGTCAGAATGGATTAAATGCGGAGGAAATTCATCTCTTTTACCTTTTCCAAATGGTTTCCTTGTCGTTTTTCCCTTCTAGACAATGCTTACATATAAGCAAATCGACTTTTTCAATATTGCCCAACAAGCCCTCTTTGGCTAGTCTTTTCATATGTTGTTGGCCCATATGATCAAGTCTAGCATGCCACCATATTCACATCATTATCATATAAAGTAGAAGACGTGAAACAAGGGAATAACAAATATTGACATCACCACAGTCAACATTTAATACAATAAAACCATCTAGAAAGTGACCACAATCATAGTAGTTTGTATCCAAATACAAATCTACACATCCATTATGGAAGTTCATACTAAAACCAAGCTTAACCAACGCCAAAACAGACACAAAATTTCGACGAATCTCCGGAGCATATAGAACATCATGTAGGAACAAGTTGCGTCCACCACGCATGTTTAATTGGCAGGTGCCAATCCCTTTAACTTCAACTCTGAAATTATTTCCCACATAAATCCACATAGTTCCAGTTGGTATCGTCAGAATTTCACGAAGGATCCTCTATCCTTCCTTATATGGTCTGTCGTTCCTGAATCTACAATCCACAAAGGATTGGATTCAGCCAATGATGCAGAACTCGACACATAAGCAAAGTTCTCAAATGTGCAATAGGTGTTTAGCTACTTTGGCTCACGACAGTCGCGAGCATAGTGACCCTTCTTGTCACAGTTGTAACATCTCACCATTGACATTTTCTTCACTTGAGGACGTTTTCCTCTCTTGTGTTGATTAACTCTTGATTTCTTGCATCAAGGACTTGATCCTTTGCATTTCCACATATTGAACGAATCAATACGCTTGCGCTTAGAGCACAAAGCCCTTTCTGAGCTAGAACCAGCATTGCAAATGTCTATTTTCGGCTCAATTGCCGTTAGGCGGTTCTCTGCTAGCTCAAGGTGGCGCATGACACCCTCAAGATCTTCCATAATATGGTCAAGAGCTTCTAGTGCTTCTTGTTTTTCCAGCACATATTGAATCTTCATATTCAATATTTCACAATAGTTGCCGTTCATATCAGCAATCACGTTCTTAGTTGCTGAACCATCGTTCTGAACACATCAGACATACATGCACGAATAATTAATGCCTATCATTTATACGTTCTTAGTTGCTGAACCATCGTTCTGAACACATCAGACATACATGCACGAATAATTAATGCCTATCATTTATGCATCCCTATTTGCATAGACCCATCATATCAATGAATAATTTCAAGTAAGGTTTCAGAATCAAAAGGTCACTACGTTTCCAATCATCCTCCAAAAATCTTAACTTAAAACTATCATTAATATGATTGTCATATGCAAAATCAATTCTATGAAGTTACAAAAACTTCTATAACTACCACATGCCTAATTACCTACAAAGAACCAGCAATAATAGAAAGCAAATAAAATCTTAACATCGAATAAAATAACAATGCTTTCACATGATACAACTAACATATCGGTTGCTACATCAACAACAATCAGGTAGTAAACATTACATAATTAATCAAAGAAATAAATAAGGAATGTCCCTTCTAATCTATCAGCCAAAACATCTGAGAAAACTGAAGGCACATTTGCCAACCATGGAAAAAACTTTTGGAGAGCATTCATGTCGCCACCAAGGCGCATTCACTCTACGCCATGTGGCGCTCAACCTAAGGATTGAAGTTTTGGTTAACTCAATCCTACAGTGCTCTCTTACAAAAGCTTCCACCAGCCTTCTATAACCCGGGACTACGTTGACCTCCCATAGCCGATCTAACACTGCTTACCATTCAGGTGGAAGAGTGTTCATCAAAGCCGGCACCTTCTTAAAATCCGGCATAAGATAACCATTACTGATGATTTCTTGTATCATCCGATTGACCTTGACCACATGTGATACTAAATCACCGTTATGCCACCGATATTTAGCTAAATCTAACATCAGCCTTTTAAGTCTTGCATTTCCCTCGTCCATTCTTGGGATTGCAGGTATCCTTGCATAACGCATCATAGTTCCTGCAACGAATGCAGAACTTAAATGGATCACTTATAATCCACAATAAACAAAATGGAAAATACATAATTTTCCATGATTCATGCAACAAATGCAGAATAAATAATTGATTACATATAAACCACATAGGCATACATGAAAAAAAGAAACAAATTCCCTTTTTTTTTTTTCTTTTTTTCTTTTTTTTTTTCTTTTTCGGGTCAACGGTTAACGGTCAAAGTCAACGGTCAACGGTCGGTCAACGGTCAACGGGTCGGGTCAACGGGCGCGCGGGTCGGAGACTCGGTCGGACCGGACGGACCGGTCGGGCCGATCAGACAAACCGACCGCACGTGCCGCGCGTGCGTCGGGCCGACGTCACACGCGCACGCCGGCCGCACGTGCCTCGCGTTAGCGTGCCGACGTCACGCAGACGTCCTCACGTGGAGCGGCATGCGCCAGGCTGATCGGGTCGGGTCGGTCGCCGTCGGGTCGGGTCGCCGGCCGGTGACCGGCCGGCCAACCGTCGTCGGCGCTGACGTCATCAATGACGTCATCCCGACGGTTATCGACCGTTGGGTGACGTCACGATGACGCGGCCGGTGACGCGCACGCGTCGGTTCGCCGACCGGCGCGTGCCGTTTCGCCAGTCGCTGGCGCGCACGTGCCGGTTCGTCACCGGCGCGTGTGGCACACGCGTTGGCCATAGCCAGCGCTTCGGGCTCATGGCTCCCACTCGCAGCGGCTTGTGGCCGCGCGTGTGGGCTCGTGCGGCATCGTCCGGCGACGCACGACATGTCGCCGGACTCGTCTCGACGTCGCCTTTCACCCAGTGCCTTCAGAATTTGATTCCGACTTACTAAAACTCAGAAAAATGGCCGAACAACGCTCGGGTGTCGGGATTTCTCACCCCGATCCGTACGGCCGAAATTTTTTTGCGAAGAATCAATCAAAAAACATCAAATTGATCGGGAAAAACGTGAACCTGGCTCTGATACCAATGTTGGGAATGACTGATCCCCGAAAAACCGGATTCGATACTCAATCGAACCCCTAAATCAAATGCGGAAGACGAAGCCCGGGAAAACACGTATCACCGATCGTAAAGCACACCACGGAGTTGAGCGTACCTTGTTAGCCACAGATTAGACACCAATGCTGAAGATCGAGGATGAAATTCTGGTCCTGTTCGATCCGATGGCGTCTTGAAGGGAAGAAGAACAATGCCTTGTCTTACTGTTTCTTCTTTTGTTTTTGAGAGAGAGAGAGCGTGGGAAAAAGGGACGTACGTACGTCTGTTTTCCAACCAGTGCCATCTCTCTCTCTCTCCTCCCTTTTATACCTTCCCCCTCCACGGGCCCTATTCCCGTGGGCCGGGCCTTTTGGGCCCAGCATGGGCGGACGGGTCTTAAGCCCATCTCATAAATCCATCATGGTGTAATCTGAGTGCAAAGTGATAACATGAAATCCTTCACCACGGAGCATTTTCGCTGGCCTCCACCGTCATTTGGCTTGCCATTTGCCACCTTAACTATTGAACGTTCACCATGTCGGCAACAACTCCAAGAGCAATTGCCGCCCCGGGCAGATCAAAGGATGCCAACTCAATATTCCCCCAAATACGTCATGTATTGGCACAACCATCGCTCTAGATCAACCGGCAACTACCGTGCCAATAAAAATAAAGCCTTCGCCATGGAATCGCCGCTACTTAGAAACTGGGGATAGCCAGGTACCATTATCATCGTTGCCGGTTAGCCTTCTGTCACCTCATTCCGTGAAGACTAGTGTAACGCAAGATGACCCTTTCCTTGGCAGCGATTGCTGACTTGGCATCATAAACCCAATTGACTAATGAGAAATGGGGCAGCATGTGGGCGGTGTCGGCCACATGAGCGTGAGATCTCCACCGCCATGATGAGATCGACAGGAAGGACCAAATCCAAAAGCTAATCTCTCTTTTACCTTTTTCATCACTTATATTTGCACCTTCAAAGCAGCAGTTTCCTGAATCTGCATCTCTTCCACAAACAAGCTCATGTGACCAATACCAGCAATTAATAGAACCCAAATGAAGAGGGAGTTTCTCAAGAGTGACTGGATCAAATCAAACAATGCAAATTATAGTCCAAGATCTACATGACACTAAAATTGACTTATTTTACCGCTTGCAATGCACTTGACACGGACAGAAATATCTAAACAAATGAAACCATTACTGCCATCGGTGATCAAAAGAAATTGCAACGGTAGTCTATGTCTTGGTGATATGAGCATGTTGTATAAAAGATGCAAATTCAGGAACCTGCTGCTTTGAAGGTGCAAATATAAGTGATGAAAAAGGTGAAAGGGAGATTAGCTTCTGGACAAAAATATCTATATAAAAGAAATGATTGCTGCTATCGGTGATCGAAGGAAATTGCAACAGTGGTATAGGTTATTGGCCTTTAGTTTTTTATGGATTAAAACTGGCTAAAATGAATTTTTGGTATTCTGATGTTATTCTCTAATATTTTCAACCTCGGGCATTTCTGATGAACCAAAGAAGTAGTAGACCTGGGGTAACTATTGTCCTCCTACTCTATTCGAATGAAATAGCTATACAATTCCTCCCTTATTCCACTAGTATATTGAACTTAGTACAACTTGGTCGGCTGAGAGTATAAAAAAAATATAATTCTATCTCCTCTCTATACGTTCTGTTTATCTAGCATAGAATAATCCCTGAAGTTATAGTGCAAGTCTACGGCTGTTAGCAGTTCTGTTGTCTAAATTTCTTGTGATCTCTGGGTTTCTTACTGTCGTGACAGACTTGGTAGTTGATTCCAGATTTGTTTTGGTCAGGTAGAATCCTTTAGAAGAATTTTTTTCTGTGATGTCGGTATTTTTCTCCTGATTGATTGTAGTTACTACTTTATCGTGATGCTGTTCATGCTCTGTAAAGAGAGACCTTATATACTCTCCTGTCTCATTCTTTAATTTGTCATGCTCAGTTAATCTGCTTTCGAATTTTCGATCCCACAACAAGTTAATGCTACCGAGGAGAATGGAGATTGGATGCTTGGAGTGGCAATGCAAGTAGGGAGTATAGAAGGAGTGTGATAGCTACAATTATTGTGGAGTACCAGGAGGAACAAGTTCAACTTTCAATGCTACTTATATCATATTATCTTGCTGCAAGCTTATAATGCATTTTTCGCAAACGAAATTGAAGCACAACTTGGCTCAATAAGGCTTCTGTAGCTGCAGCGGACGTGAACATGCTATCCTTGCATTTGCTGTTGTGGATAATCTCCCTTTCCTCTCCTTCAGGTGGACGTGGTCATAGTGCCAGCAACAACAGGACAGCTTGGTGTTCTTCCTGGGCATGTGGCCACTATTGCTGAACTAAAGCCTGGAATTATGTCGGTACACGATGGGAATGGAGTGACAAAGTACTTCGTCAGCAGTGGCTTTGCATTCGCCCACGCAAACTCATTTGCTGATCTTATTGCTGTTGAGGCTGTACGCTTGATCGAATCGACGCATGCCTGGTCCGGAAGGGGCTCCCAGAATTTACCCAGAAATTGAAGTCGGCCTCCACGGACTTGGAAAAAGCCGAAGTACAAATCAGAGTGGATGTGCATAGTGCTCTCAACTCGCCCTAACTGGCTAAGCCTTCAAACCCTGGGGACTGTTCTTGGTGGTCATTTTCAACATCTCCCGTTTTCTTTTCTTTTTTTGATGTGCTTGATTGATATCTAGAACCAACGTGAGAAGAGATGTCTCCGACATTCTGTGCTGATCGATCTTGCACGGTGATTTTTTCGACAAAATAATCCTCAAGTAAAATTCTTCGGCACATCCACTTTTTAACAATTAGACTAAATGAGTTATGTGACTTGTTTTAATAACGTGGAGCATCTTCAAGGCCTCGACAAGCGCTAGCAATTCCTTCTAGGTACTACCATAAAGGTTCTGCATTTGTCATTATTATTCCGCATCACTTTCAAGTCGAAGACTCGAGATTGCCGTAGGTTGCAGTTAGGCAATGCAACATGAACCATTTAAAAGTTTTCTCACTAAGGTGAATCAAAATTATGATCTCGTGAATAATAGAATACCCTTTATCACTAAGCGAATCATTTTGGTGCTTTCACCCGAGTAATCTGCCATCGAATTTGAGTTGATAATAGACCGTTGGTGTTAAGGCTTCTTCAAACACAATGCCCATATGTTATCCTGCACATATCTACTATGACTCAGTTCCCTGATACAACTTCAGACAGGCCCAAAGACAAAATTCCTGCTTGCCATCTCCTGTACAACTTCCTTTGGAACGGTATACCCTAACCACATTTTTAGGATGCATTATAATGCATCCTAAAAATTTGGTCTTTGTAGTGGTCAAACCTTGCTTTTGAGGAAAAGATAGGAATGGTCGCAGTCAAATCAGAAACCAAACCGATTTGAAAATTTGATCTGGTTTAGTTTGAGGGTGAGATAGGAATCAATGAAACTTTTTAGGTTGATATTTCTACATCATTTTATCACATTTGTTTCGACTTGTTGCTCTGATTTCGCGAGATCGAACAGAATTCGAATTGCATGTGAGTGCTAATGCGTTGAAGAGTTGAAGTCCTAAAGCGTATGCGTATGCATCACCATGTATTGAACATCTTTCTTTACGTATTTTGTCTCTGTCATCTGCAACATTGCTTTGTTGTTTTGCGACCTTTCTTTCTCGATTGATTGTCGCCTCTCGCTATGTTTTTCGTATGGCGACCCTCGCGGTGCATTTTCTTACCATCTGCTCGATAGGAAAGCGAGCGGTAAGAGACGGTCGAACAAATTGCAATGCTGACCTGACGCCATTACTCGCGAAAGAGGACTATAGAACTCTCTAATCGACTAAAGTCCGCAGCTTCAACACAGAGGAAATCAACCTTTTCTGCCTATCGAATAGGGTGAGGAATAAGAGAATACGTGAATTCGGAGATGATGAATGGATGAGTTTCTTCCTGTATTTTTCACCTCAATTTTTTTTCTGCATGAAACGTTGGATCCCTCCTACACAATGGTGAAGTTTGTAATGGCTTTCCTATCTCACGTTGAGTGGCTGACATTAGGGGTGTGCATGGTCGAGTGAGCGGTTCTCAACCTAGAACCGAGAACTGCCCGCTAAGAACTGGTTTTGAAAAATTGGAACTAGAAACCGTCCACTAGTTGCATGGATCCATCCAGGAACCGGACTACTAGTCGCGTTCGGTCCCGAGTGAATCCATAGAATTGGTCCAACCTCCATGCCTTCCCCTTTTCACCCTCCCCACATCTACTTATTCTGGCTCTCCCGACCATGGTAGCTTTATTCTCCTCAAGTACTAGCGCTACGGTGGCGGCGGTCGTGACCCTTGCGTCGCTTCCGTCCCAACCACCACCACCATCTTCACCACCGCCTCCACCGTCTCCCGCTCCTCCCTCGAGACTGACAATGAGGAAGATAATAGGGACAATTAGCCATTCTTAGACTTGGAGGTTGCCATTGTCCCCGAAAATGAGGACGATGGGGGGAGGCATGAGGAGGGCGAGGGGGAGGAGGAAGAGGGGAGGTAGAAGCGGGATGAGCCCAACAACGAAGAGGACGATAGTGACAATGAATGAGGAGGTGGCGACAAGGATGACGACGACGACGACGACGTGGAGAGAAAGTTCAAGTTTGAGGGAGGGAAAAAGAATCAACTCACTGTTTCGCCGAGTTTGGACTAGGACTTGAAGGGAGATGAGTAGATCCGGAGGTAAATTGAAGAGGAAGAGGGAGTTCGGAGAGGTTTTGAACTAAAGAAAGACGAGATGGAGTAGGAAAGTAGTGAATTGAGACAAGATGGTGATTGGACCCTAAATTTTAGATTTGCTAATTTCGATTTTTTTAATATTAAAAATTAATATATTATTATAATATATTGGTTTGGTCCGAGTGGGCGGGTGGATGGATGCGCTCATGGAATCGGGAACTAGACCAGTACCCACCGGTTCCCATAAATTGGAACCAAGAACCGGACCGGTTCCCTTAAGAACCACTAGTTCTGGGTGGTTTCGGTCCAATTCTGGGCGTTTCGGGCGGGTCTCAGTTCTTTTGCACACCCCTAGTTGACATTATTTTTGTGTTGATTGAATTTTGCAGTAGAAATAATAAGCTATTTTCTTTTTGCTCTTTGTTCTTATTTTGGGTTTTATAAATTTGCTGATGAAAATGTAAATATAATGGCTAAAAAAGAAGCATGGCGCATAAAAAAGATGAAAGAGTGTATGAATAGGCAATCTGTTGGCCATATTCATTATCAGTGTGGATGCACTTGCATATCTACATTTAGTACACATTTCCGTGCTAGCAGATATCATAAATGGCAGGTCTGGTCAAAATTGTTCAATCCTAAAATGAGGTTGCACATTAATTCATAGATAATTATTCAAGATTTAAGGAAATTTGACTACCAACTTAAAGACTTTGAGAAATCACTATCGACTTGGGAATTCGGTGATATTCAACATGGTTTATTATATGTACCGCGATCATACTTAAAAGCGCATGCTTCACCTTGGGGTGCTATATGCAGCTAAAAGTTATAAAGGGTTAGTCTTTATTAAACTCAACATTTCTTTTCAATTATATACATGAGTATGACTTATTAAATTGGACGCTTTTACAATGCCGATCAAATTCATTGATTTGGCATCAATATTATAACTTAACATTACGAGTCTAACCATGTAGACATTCATGTTAGACAAAATATCACAACCTAATTCCGAGATGAGCAGCGAATTGCATGAACTTCACATAAGAATAATAATTTATGTCTCCATTCTACTTTCTCATGTATTTTCTTTCCATCTACTGGAATCGTATGTACAAAGAGTAAGTCCATGTCAATGTATGAATTGTATTTACCCTTTTGATGATTTCACAATTGAGTGTTTGATATGTTAATCCCACAAAATTTTGAGATTAGAAAAAATAAGAACCTGCGGAAAATTTTTGTCTTCAAATTTAAAAGGAATATCAAACCTGGTTTATAATAAGTATGGAGACGCATTTTCTACCAAAGGCTCTGACCGTGGCTATTGAAACTACAAGGATGGCAAGCATCTGCTTGTGTTTTCTTATATGGGGTTCAAATTTGGAAGACCAAAATAACTACCGTGAAGCTGAATGTTTGAAATCGAAATGAAAACATACACAAATAGTCTCTGACATTTATCCAATTTTCAAACTCAATACTAAACGATCAAAAGTCCACATTTAAGCAACTGAAGTGTATTGTACATTATGATTACAACGATTATTGCAAAACTTTGATTAGTCATCGAATTAAGAGAAAATGTACCATCGTTTGAACTTGGGTGTTTTTCGGTTGAAATAATATATGTAACTGCATCATTGTGTCATGAATTTCTGTGAGTTACATCATTAGAGTTGAAAATGGAGTCGCATATCATTAAAGGTGCTCTAATTGGAATTACCATTGCTTATCTTTTTAAGATCCACCATTTGCATAATATCAAGGAAAGTCTCTCTCTCTTAGACATAATATTCAAAATGCCTACCTCTTTTTCAATTTTACATAAGATACATGGAACCCGAACGCATCGATCGTTTAACTTGTTCCCAACTTCTCTTCCTTAGTGATTTTATGGTGAGGGAGAACGGTGGCTTACCACCATGAGGCAAGGTCTCCAATGCAGCCAATAGTATGGCAGCCTTGGTTAGGCCTCATGACATCTCCCTCATTTTAGGCTTTATTTGATTGGCCATTGAGGATGGCGTGTAATGCGATTGCTTTGGATCGGATTGTACTCTCCTGCATCTTCCGACAGCAAAGCAACATTCCCTAATGCTGGAGACATTGCTTTTGCCAGAATTCTCTACACTGCCCTTGCTACTCAATGCCTCACGCTGTCATTCAGAAAAAGGGATCTAGGTTAATAAAATCGTCATTTGAGAGAGAGAGAGAGAGAGAGAGAGATCTTACCAAGCATGAAGCATTCCTTTTGGTAAATCACTGATCTGAAACTTATTTACATACAAGGTCGGAATATGTGAGGCGTGATATTGGATGTATGCCAAAAGAGTTTTTTTGAAGATGTGAGTGAGATATGATGCTTGATGTGATGTTTTGTAGTCATCACTATGATCTTATGTTGAAGCATAGGAAGGACTCCTTAGAAAAAAAGAGAAATTTCGTTGGCTAAGGCTGAGGAGCACCAAAGATGAAGGGCTATATAAATAGGTAAATACTTAGGCATGTTCATTATTGTTGTGGATAGACTTGAACAATTTGCATTTAACACATTCCCATACAAATAAATATTATCCATGGCAAGTTATGATAGAATTGGTTTTCTCTAGAACATTGACCATGTGCATCCCCTCTTGATTACTTAACTACTTGAGAAAACTCAAATCTAGACCGTTAGGTTGTTGATGGTCATGATGGATTGGAGCAACGGTAGCAATTTCATGATATCGAAAGTACTTATTATATAAAATCTTATATTAGATGAATAATCCGCTATTTATTGCTAAAAACTATAGTTTCTTGATATCGTAGCTGCATTTATTATTGCTCGGAAAAATCTCCAACAATGGTCAAACTCATTATGCACTTGAAAATTACATTTTGCAAATATAATGGCCGACTTTTAAATAAAACATGTGACTCTTATAGGAGTGGCAGGTCTGGTCAGAATTGTTCAATCCTAAAATGAGATTGCACATTAATTCATAGATAATTATTCAAGATTCAAGGAAATTTGATTACCAACTTAAAGACTTTGAGAAATCACTATCAACTTGGGAATTCGGTGATATTCAACATGGTTTATTAGATGTACCGCGATCATGCTTAAAAGCGCATGCTTCGCTTGGGGGTGCTATATCCAGCTAAAAGTTATAAAGGGTTAGTCTTTATTAAACTCAACATTTCTTTTCAATTATATACATGAGTACCTACTTATTAAATTGGATGCTTTTACAATGCTAATCAAATTCATTGATCTGGCATCAATATTATAACTTGACATTACGAGTCTAAGCATGTATACATTCATGTTAGACAAAATATCACAACCTAATTCCGAGATGAGCAGCGAATTGCACGAACTTCACATAAGATGATAATTTATGTCTCCATTCTACTTCTTATATATTTTCTTCCATCTACTGGAATCATATGCTCAAAGAGTAACTCCATATTGATGCATGAATTGTATTTACCCCTTTTGATGATTTCACAATTGAGTGTTTGATATGTTAATCTCACAAATTTTGAGATTAGAAAAAATAAGAACCCGCAGAAATTTTTTGTCTTCAAATTTAAAAGGAATATCAAACCTAATTTATAATAAGTATGGAGACGCATTTTCTACCAAAGGCTCTAGCCGTGGCTGTTGAAACTACAAGGATGGCAAGCATCTACTTGTGTTTTCATATATGAGGTTCAAATTTGGAGGACCAAAATAACCACCGTGAAGTCGAATGTTTGAAACCGAAATGAAAACATACACAAATAGTCTCTGACCTTTATCCAATTTTCAAACTCAATACTAAACGATCAAAAGTCCACATTTAAGCAACTGGAGTATATTGTACATTATGATTACACCGATTATTGCAAAACTTTGATTAGTCCTTGAATTAAGAGACAATGTACCATCGTTTAAACTTGGGTGTTCTTTGGTTGAACTAATATATGTAATTGCATCATCGTGTCATGAATTTTTGTGAGTTACTTCATTAAAGTCGAAAATAGAGTTACATATCATTAAAGGTGCTCTAATTGGAATTACCATTGGTAATCTTTTTTAAGATCCACCATTTGCATAATATCAAGGAAAGCTATCTCTCTCATACACATAATATTCAAAATGCCTAGCTCTTGTACAAGTTTACATAAGATACATGGAGCCCGAACGCATCCATCATTTAACTTGTTCCCATCTTCTCTTCCTTAGTGATTTTATGGGGAGGGAGACCGGTAGCTTGCCACCATGAGGCAAGTCTCCAATGCAGCCAACAGCATGGCAGCCTTGGTTAGGCCTCATGACATCTCCCTCATTTTTGGCTTCTTATGCGATTGGCCATTGAGGATGGCGTGTATGAGACTGCTTGAGATTGGACTGTACTCTCCTGCATCTTCCGACAACAAAGCAGCGCTCCCTAATGCTAGAGACATTGCTTTGGCAAGAATTCTCTGCAGTCCCCTCGCTATCTCAATGCCTCACGTTGTCACAGAAAAAGGGATTTAGGATAATAGAATCGTCACGAGAGAGAGAGAGAGAGAGAGAGAGGGGAAGGGGGGGGAGATCTTACCAAGTATTAAGCATTCTTTTTGGTAAATCATTGATCCAAAACTTATTTACATACAAGGTCGAAGTATATGAGGCATGGTCATTGGGTGTATGTCAAAAGAGTTTTTTGAAGATGTGAGTAAGATATGATGCGTGATGTGATGTTTCGTAGGCATCACTACGATCTTACTTTGAAGCACGAGAAGGACTACTTAGAAAGAAGAAGAAATTTCGTTGGCTAAGGCTAAGGAGCACCAAAGATGAAGGGCTCTATAAATAGGTAAATACTTAGGCATCTTCATTATTGTTGTGGATAGACTCGAACAATGTGCATTTAACACATTCCCATACAAATAAATATCATCCATGGCAAGTTTTGATAGAATTGGTTTTCTCTAGAACCATGACCATGTACATCCCCTCCTGATTACTTAACTATTTGAGAAAACTCAAATCTAGACTTTAGGTTGTTGATGGTCATGATGGATGGGAACAACGGTAACAATCTCATGATAACGAAAAGTGCTTATTATATGAAATCTTATATTACATGAATAATCCGCTATTTTTTGCTAAAAATTATAGTTTCTTGATATTGTAGCTGCTTTTATTGTTGCTCGGAAAAATCTCTAACAACAGTTAAACTCATTATTACACGTGAAAATTATGTTTTGCAAATATAACGGCTGACCTTTTAATAAAATATATGACTCTTATAGGAATGGATATACCGTTTCACTATTAAATATTATCCTTAATAAGAAGATACCGTTATATTAATTAACTTTGAAACACATTAGTTTATAATAAAAACAGATGCAAAGATATAAATCCGTCTTTATAGTTAATTAATAAATAATCACATTGTACAATCTTCATTTGAGCAATGTCAAAATTTTAAGAAAATCAATGCAAAATCTACGTCGTACTTGCTCGGTATAGTTTTATTCCATTTATATTATAGAGTGATGAAATGTTTATGATTTTTTTTATTTGTAAGGTAAAATATTATATTATTGAAGCACATTATGATGTAATATTATTCCTCCAATTAGATTTATCATGCTAGTACAATATTGAATACAACACTCTGTTTTTTTTTATCCTACACACATAATTTCAATTTTAAGCTCCCTTTGTTTCATTAAAAATGAATGATTTGGAAAATATTTTCTTAAAATTAATTGCTTGTATCACTTCAAATAATTAGTCCATAGAAAATATTTTCATTATCGATAACAATTTTGTTAAAGCATTTTTGGATCATAAAAATATTTATCATTAATTCATTTTTATAAGTGATATGAGCAATCATTATAAAGAAATTTTTTCTAAATTATTAATATTTCATTAAACAAACCCGGCCTCAATGTGAAGAGTAAACTAGTCTTTTTGTACAATAAGAAGAGAGCTTCCTACTAAGATATTTATTTGAGATTTTTCTTAATACATCTAAAGGCAAAAACAAACTTTTTTTGAAGAAAATTAAACAAGACAAATAAGGTCATTTATATTTTTTTAATAGGACACTCTCTTGTTTGCTTCATACATATGTGTAGAGATTCATAACAATATATTAGTTTTAGAAATTAATTTTTTAATATGAAATGCAAGTAAATTGATATTACCTTAATAAGAATTATAGCTTATATTTGACATATCCAACAAAAATCTTTTAAAATCCTTTAAGTGATAAATTGTTCAACAACATACATTAGTTTTCCCTTATGACAGTAATTTTGATCTCAATAGTGTCAAGATATGTCTTCTTTCATGTTAAAGCATGTCTTTTTCAAAATTTTCCTGTTATATACCTATGCTGATATTTCTTTTCTCATCAAAATTAATTGTTTGTAGAGTATATCGTGCTTGCTCTGGCAAAGTTGCTTCTACTTTGCTTGCTTTATAGAATATATTCTATTTGCAAATTATATTTCAATTTTCAATTTTTTGTCAGAGTAATCAAAATAATGAGTTGTACTTTATTGCCCACAATATTTATTCATTCTAACATATTGCTCATTGGAGTCCCCATATAACACTATATTTAATTTTCTGATCATATCAATTATAATTATCATTGCCTTGGAACTAATCCAAATAGTTTTTGGACCGCAATAAAAAAATTCGAAGGCAACAATTTTTTCTTTTGTCTATCTTGCAAATATAAGCTCCGTCTAATTATAAACAATGATTAACTTATATAAAATAGAAGAGAGCTTTCTATTTTTACAGGTCCAGTTCACTTAAAAGGCATCAATTTTAGGTCAAGTCCAAATTCCGGCCTGCGTTCCTTTTTATACCCTATAAAAGCGTTAATTTTTACCAAAGTTTTTGAGTGTCAAACAATAGTACGGGTGGAAGCATCATTCCCTTGGAAATCCCTTTCAGTCTTTTCTTTTGAAACTAGCAATAATACTGGGAGTTTCAGCAACTACGGGCCTTTAACCTGAGGGGGACACTGCTACGACTCTCTTACTCTACCTAAGCTTTTATGCCCCAATTGATCCGCATAGAATCTTAAAATTTTGTAGAATTAGCACATCCTACCCCAAGTCGGCTCCCTTGTGAAGTGGATCAGGAGATATTGTTGAGTTGGGTCCCCACAACTTTACCTTCCCCACTTTACTCACCCTTCTTCTAATGAGAAATGAAAGTTAACTCTTATCAGAATTTTCATTTGGATTCCATCAATTACTGGTGCTGCTGATATGAGCATTCTTGTGGAAGAGATGTTGAGAAAGCTGCAACTTGGAAGGTGCTTATACAAGTGATGGAAAAGGTGAGTGAGAGATTAGTTTTTGAACAGAAGTTTAGAGTCAGCTAGTTGTGGGGTGAGGAAAATAGCTCCAATTTAGTTTTCTGTTTTTCTAAAGGGATGCAACGCATGTATTTGTTGCATATGTATAATGTTTGTTGGTTTTTAACTTAGACTTATAATTCAGCAACGGTCTGCAGGTCACACGTTCAAATGTTTGTAACAGGGTATACTGCGGTAGGTTAGTTTATGGATGGCTGCCGCCTTGTCTAGAAGCTGAAATATGCTTCCACTGTATTTTCGCCGTAACAGTTTACTGCATCTCTTTTAAAAATAAAATGGCTCTTTCTTCACTCAGTAGCTGGAACACCACGCAACTCGATCCACTGAGATTTATGAAAGAAATGTGATTGTATCTCCTCTTTATACTATTTGTTCATCTTATGTGGAATGATGCCCGAACTTATAGTCGTAGGACAAGCCATTAGCAGTTCTATTTTTTTGAGTTCTTGCTAATTTGTGGGTTTCTCTAGTGGTTGTGACAAACTTGATAGCTGGTTCTGTATTTGTTTTGGTCAGCCGGGATCCTCTAGAACAATGTGTTTTCTGTGTATATCAATTTGCTTTTGCCCATTGTTTATATTGACTCCTTTAAACCTGCTAGTAATCATGATCTGCAAAGATAAAGCTCATATTCTGTACTGTCCACATCTAATCTGCTTCGAATCCCATGACATCATAATGAGGAAAATAAAGATGCGAAGCTTGGAGTGGCAATACGAGGAGAGGGTATTGTCAAAAAGGTATGATAGCTCCTTTTATTTCGGGGTTCTAGGATGAAAATTTAGACCAATCTCGAATGTTGTACGATTCATAACGTTCACTGAAAGCTGTTACTGCATCATTGAAGCACAAAATCGCAGAAATGCTGCTCCGAAAGCTTTTGTTGCCGCCGCATGTACGAAGGCCCTTATGTTTCATTAGCTGTTCTTTTAATCTCCCTTACCCTTTTTCTTCAGGTGGACATGGTCATTGTACTGGCAACGACGGGACAACTCGGTGTTCTTCGTGGACATGTGGGCGACTATTACAGAACTAAAAACCTGGAGTTCCCTCGGTTCATGGGGGAGATGATGTGACGATATACTTTGTTAGCTGTGGCTTTGCATTCATTCATGCGAACTCATATGCAGATATTATAGCCATCGAGGCTGTAACACTCGATCGAATTGATGTAAGCCTGGTCCAGAAGGGGCTCGCCAAGTTCACCCAGAAGCTGAGCTCGGCTGCCACCAACTTGTTAAAAACGGAAGCACAGATTGGAGTGCATGCGCATAGTGCTCTCAACTCAGCTAGGTTCTTATTATATTAGCTTGATTGGCATCTTTATCCGACTTGAAAGTGAGATGTCTGTGACATTTTTGCACTGTTTAATCTTAAACTTCTTCTATAGAATAATCCTCAAGTAAAATTCTTTTGGCTTTCATATTTGGAATAAGGGCATCTTGCATCTTGAGATTGTATACCTGAAAGAAATCCTTAACGTTTGTGGCATACGTGGTGTAATCTGAGTGCAAAGTGATAACATGAAATCCTTCAACACGGAGCATTTTCGCTGGCCTCCACCGTCATTTGGCTTGCCATTTGCCACCTTAACTACTGAACGTTCACCATGTCGGCAACAACTCCGGGAGCAATTGCCGCCCCAGGGCAGATCAAAGGATGCCAACTCAATATTCCCCCAAATACGTCTGTATTGGCACGACCATCGCTCTAGATCAACCGGCAACTACCGTGCCAATAAAAATAAAGCCTTCGCCATGGAATCGCCGCTACTTAGAAAATGGGGATAGCCAGGTACCATTGCCGGTTAGCCTTCTGTCACCTCATTCCGTGAAGACTAGTGTAACGCAAGATGACCCTTTCCTTGGCAGCGATTGCTGACTTGGCATCATAAACCCAATTGACTAATGAGAAATGGGGCAGCATGTGGGCGGTGTCGGCCACATGAGCGTGAGATCTCCACCGCCATGATGAGATCGACAGGAAGGACCAAATCCAAAAGCTAATCTCTCTTTTACCTTTTTCATCACTTATATTTGCACCTTCAAAGCAGCAGTTTCCTGAATTTGCATCTCTTGCACAAACAAGCTCATGTGACCAACACCAGCAATTAATAGAACCCAAATGAAGAGGGAATTTCTCAAGAGTGACTGGATCAAATCAAACAATGCAAATTATAGTCCAAGATCTACACGACACTAAAATTGACTTATTTTACCGCTTGCGATGCACTTGACACGGACAGAAATATCTATACAAATGAAACCATTGCTGCCATCGGTGATCAAAAGAAATTGCAACGGTAGTCTATGTCTTGGTGATATGAGCATGTTTGTATAAAGTCATTCACCGCGAGTCTGAAGAACTTATTCAACCATGGTTTCCTAGCTCTCTTCAACTTGGCTCCACGATCATTCTTGGCAAAGTCATTCGCAGATGCTTTCTTGCTGCTGCAATCCTCATGCTTCCTCTTCTTTTGCGGTTGTCGGCTGCTGCAGGACATGCCCAAATCCCTTGCCTTTCGACCTCTTACTTTCGATGAAGTCGTAGCTCGAACAACAGGATTGGAATCCAACTGTACATGCTTTCCATATCTTTTCTCTGATTTGGTCGGTCCTCCTCGGGCGCTCTCAAATTTCTTGTTTCTTCCATCCGCCCCATCTTTCCCTTCTCATTGATGAGAGAGACATCTGTTTCAGCATTCACTCCATCGAATTCAATCACTGCTTTGCCTTTCTCCTGCAACCGTTCAACATCATCTTCACCCCCGCGTCCTGTTTCTTCCATTTCCCTTGATCCTCTGCACTCCGATGCGCTAGAGTTTCCTCCTTCCTCCTTCTGCCCACTATTTCCACTGTCGGCATTGGAAGGACAGTCGATTTCTCCATTTAATGGATCCATATCAATCACTTCTTCCTCTTTTTCCTCCTCCACATCATCCGGCAACCATTCATTGACCCACGAAACATTCTCTTTCCTTCCCAAATCGTCAATCATCGGATAATCTAAGCAGTCAATAGCAGGCTTCTTATTATTCTTCGTTGGTCTGTGTAAACTGCTCGATTTGCCTCTGTCCTCGCTTTTGTCCAGATTTTCGTCACGCTCGCTCCCTGACACATAGTCTTCTGTGATCAAGCTTTCTGACATGTACGCAACAAAATCTTCATCACTGCTGTCATCAGCCTCAGATGAGCTCTCGGTCGAAGAGGACAAATAATCTGAGGTAAGATCAACCTCAGAATCTTTGGTCACTAATGGAGTCTTCTTTCGGGACACATTCTGCACATAATTGTTATCCTCGGATCCGAAACTTCTGCCATTTCCTTCGCCAAAACCTCTTTCTTCATCACAGCCTATCAAGTTATCATCAACGACAACTACACTCTTACCTTTACAAGAAACCCGGCTAGGCTCGTCTTCATTGTCGGTAATTATGATGACCTCATGGTCGTCATCACTGGCCGCACCTCTGGCTCCCAAACCACCCGAAACAGAGGAGGCTCTTTGTCGCACTCCGCTGCCACCAATCTCTGCTCCTGAACGGCCTTTCCTTCTATTATGCTCCGCCTTGGAAGAACATCTGGCGAAGGGATCTTTTTCCTTCGTCTGAACTCGGATTCTTGATGATACAGGAAACCGAGGAGCCATGATAAGCACCAGGAACCTTGAAGATTGTGGGAAAAGCAGAGAGAAGAATTTTCCTTCTCTCTTTGGGAATGGAGGACTCTCCTCAGGCCAGACGGGAAGAAGACAAAGACCCTAAAGAGTAACCTAAGCACCTAAGCTTCTCTGCATTTCTTTTCCTTCTTCTTCTACCGAAGAGGAGAGAGAGGAAAACGAGAGAGAATCGGCTGAGTGAGATGAGAGGGAATGTGTAGCGATGAAGTTTCTTCTTCTTTTACACCCCCAGCTGTCTTCCAATTGTTTTAGCATGTGTTAGACGACTATAAGTAGAGCCAGAGGACAAGTTCATTTCCTTAAATCGACTTAAAAAGACTTTGTCCGATGAAGTCTTGCCTACCGTTTGCTTGGTTGGAAAGCGAGCGGTGAGAGACGGTCGAACAAATTGCAATGCCGACCCGACGTCATGATTCGCGAGAGCAGCCTACAAACACTCTCTAATCGACTAAGGTTGCAACTTCAGTGAAGAAAATATCGACCTTTTCCGCCTATCGAATGGGGTGAGGAATAAGAAAATTCGGGAATTCGGAGACTATTGAGTGGCTGACCACATTTTTTGCATCAAACGTTGGATCCCTCCTTCACAATGGTGAAGTTTGTGAAGGCTTTCCCATCTCATGCTGAGTGGCTGACGTCATTTTCGCGTTGATTGAATCTTACAGCAGAAATAATGAACTCTTTTCTTTTTGCTCTTTGTTCTTATTTTGGGTTTTCCAAATTTGCTGATGAAAATGTAAATACAATAACTAAGAGAGAAGCATGGTGCATAAAAAGATGAAAGAATGTGTATAGGTAGGCAATGTGCTGGCCATAATCATTGTAACCGTGGACGCACTTGCATATCTACATTCGATACACATTTCCATACGAGCAAATATTGTAAAAAGCAGGTCTGGTTAGAATTGTTTAATCCTAAAACAGGGTTCAAATTGATTCATAGATAATTATTCGAGATTTTAAGGAAATTTGACGGCCAACCTAAACATTCCGAGAAATCACTATCGACGTAGGAATTTGACGATATTTGACGTGATTTATTAGATATACCGAAATCATGCTTAAAAGCACAAGTTTCACCTAGGGGGTGCTATATGCAAATAAAAGTCACAAAAAGGTTAGTCTTTCTTAAACTCGGCATGTCTTTTCAATTATATACATGAGTACCAACTTATTAAATTAGATGCATTTACAATGTGGATCAAATTCATTGATCTCGCATATATCTTATAACTCAGCTTTACAAGTCTAATCATGTAGATATTCATATTAGACCAAATAATCATAACCTAATTCTGAGATAAGTAGCGAATCACATGAACTTCACATAAGAATAATAGTTTATGTCATGTTTGTTATGCTTCTTATATATTCTTCCATCTACCAGAATCGTATGTACTAAGACTAACTCAACATCGGTGCATGAACTGTATTTACCCATTTCGATGATTTCACAATTGAGTGTTTGATATATTAATCCCACAAAATTTTGAGATTAAAAAAAATAAGAACCCACAGAAATTTTTTGTCTTCAAATATAAGAGGAATATCAACACTGATTTATAACAAATATTGAGGCGCATTTTCTACCTAAGGCTCTAAATGTGGCTATCGGAACTATAAGGATGGCAAGCAGCTGCTTGTCTTTTCTTATACGAGGTTCAAATTTGGAGGACCAAAATAACCATTGTGGAGCCAAAGGTTTGAAATCGAAATGAAAACATACACAAATAGCCTTTGATGTTTATTCAGTTTTCAAACTCGATACTAAACATTTAAAAGTCCACATTCAAGTGACCGAAGTATATTGCACATTATGATTTCCTCAATCATTGCAAAACTTTTATTAGTCATCAAATTAAGAGAAAATTTAACATTGTTTGAATTTGGGTGTCTCTGGTTGATATAATTTATGTAACAAACATCATCTTGTCATGAATTTTTGTGAATTACTTTATTAGAGTTGTAAATAGAGTTGGATACCATTGAAGGCACTCAAATTGGAATTACCATTGCTTATCTTTTTTAAGATCCACCATTTGCATAATATCGTGGAAAGCTCTCTCTCACGTACACAATATTCAAAATGTCTGACTCTTGTACAATTTTACATAAGATACATGGAACGCCAAACCTAGCATAATATCAAGGAAAGCTCTTTCTCTCAGAGAGAGACACACACACACACACACACACACACACAATATTCAAAATGTCCGGTTCTCGTATAATTTTACATAAGGTACATGGAACGCCGAACCTATCAATCATTTAAATGAGGAGGGAGAACGGTAGCTTGCTACCATGAGACAAGGTCTCCCATGCAGACAATAGCATGGCCACCTTGGTTAGGCTTCAAGACCTCTCCCTATTTCTTGGCTTCAAATGCGATGATGGCGGGTATTGTGACTGCTTGTGATCAAACTGGACTCTCCTGCATCTACCAACAACAAAGCAGCGCTTCTTAATGCTGGAGACATTGCTTTTGCAAGAATTCTCAGTACTCCCCTCGCTATCTCTGTGCCTAACGCTGTCATTTAGAAAAAGGAATCTAGGAATTAGAATCATCATTTGAGAGAGAGAGAGAGAGAGAGAGAGAGAGAGAGAGATCTTACCACGTATGAATTATTCTTTTTGGTAAATCATTGATCCGAAACTTTACATACAAGGTTGCAGTATGTGAAATGTGAGCATTGGATGCATGTCAAAAGAGTTTTTTAAAGATGCAGGGGAGATATGATGCTTGATGCCATGTTTTGTAGGCATCACTAGGATCTTACTATGAAGCACAAGAAGGACTGGTAAGAAAGAAGAAGAAATTTTGTTGGTAAAGGCTGAGAAACACCAAAGATGAAGGGCTCTATAAATAGGTAAATACTTAGGCATGTTCATTATTGTTGTGGATATACTTACTCGTTTTTCATTTAACACATTCCCATACAAAGAAATATTATTCATGGCTGGTTATGTTAGAATTGGTTTTCACTAGAATCATGACCATATACATCCCCTCCTGATTACTTAACTAATTGAGACAACTCAAATCTAGACCATCGGATTGATGATTATTGAGATGGATGGGAATATCAATGGCAATTCACAATTTCGAAAGTTCCTACTACATGTGTGTGATAAAGCTCTAAATTACGTCAATAGTACCTACTGAAAGTTATAGTTTGTTGATATCGTAGCTGCATTTACCATTGATCGGAAATATCTTCAATAGCTGTTAAACTCATTATGCACGTGAAAATTTTGTTCTACATATTTAACGACTAACTGCTAAAGAAAATATGCAACTCTTATATGAATGGATATACCATTTCACTATTAAATATTATCCTTAATAAGAAAACACAGTTATATTAATCAACTTCGATACACATAAGTTTGTAATAGCAAAAGATGCAAAGACATAAATCCGTCTTTATAGTTAATTAATAGGTAATCATGAACAATGTCAAAATTTTAAGAAAATCAATACAAAATCTACGACGTACGGTCATGGTACAGTTTTATTCTATTTATGTTATAGATTGATCAAATATTTATGAGTTCTTTTTATTTTTACAGAAAAAACTATATTATTGAAGCACATGATGATGTAATGGTATTCCTCAAATTAGTTTTATGATGCTAGTGAAATATTGAATGCAATGCTCTTTTTTCTGTCTTGCGAAGATAACTTCAATCTTAGGCTTTGTTTATTTCACCAAAAATGAATTATTTCAAAAATATTGTCGTAAAAACAATTACTTGTATCAATTCAAATAATTAGTTAATAGAAAATGTTTTCATTAACATTTTCATGGACAATAAAAATATTTTCCATTCATTAATTTTTGTTAGCGATAAGAGTGATCTTCATTAGAGAAATGTTTTTAAATAATTCATTTTCTAGGAAACAATAGTGACCTAATTGTGAAAAATAAAGTAATCTTCTGTACAATAAGAAGAGAGCTTCCTACTAAAATCTTTATTTGAGATTTTTGTCGATGTATATATAGGCAAAAATAAACTTCTTTTTGAATAAAATTAAACAAGACGAATAAGTCAATAATATTTTTTAATATTACTCTCTCTTATTTTCTTCATAGATATGTGTACACATTCACAACAACATATTAGTTTTAGAACTTGATTTTTTAATATGAAATGCAAGTACATTGATATTACCTTAATAAGAATTATAGCTAATATTTGACATATTCTAGGAGTCGTCACTAGTCTATTGGGGTCAACTAAAAACCAATCAAGACACGGGATTGTTGCCTCGATTCTTATGCAACAAGAGATTTCTACGAATGGGTACTTGTTTATGCCAATGTTTCTATTAGCACCCTTGTGGTACCGCTAACTTGGAAGAGTGTTTATCTAGATGGCCACACAATCTTGACTATCAATTATAATCCTTATGAAACCACTAAGCGTCCATGCAAATATTTTTATAGGTTTTTTTTCTTAATGTCTAGACTAATCATAACCTAATTTAGAAGAGAAATTTACACTAAATTAATGAGAAGCAGTGCAGTATGTAAACATGCAAGAAATTGAAATGACTTGAAAATAAATGTGAGAAGGAAAACCCAATATCACACCTTGAGTGAAGTTTCAATCTCTAGTTGAAGGTTTTGCCTAATTTTGGTTACAAGCTTATGAAAATTTTACTTTTCTCTACAAGGGTTGGTTTGGAATTTCTAGATTTGGCTTTTCTTGAGTTGCTTCTTGGGGTCTCTTTGGGGAACAATTGTGAGCTCTCTCTTCTCCTTTTTTGTCTCCTACCTTTCAAGCCCCAAAAGAGCTTGCTTCAGAGATCTTATCCCCTAAATTAAGCCATCTTTTTGTCGATTTTTGCCCTATCTACCAAGCCTGCCAACTAAGTTAGTTCACCAACTTTTTGACTTAGCCAAAATTTTCAACTTTTGCAACTATTGAGTGTGTGGATTTTGCTAAGATTTTCGCATGACTTCAACAGCTTATCCCCAGCCAATTTTTGTCCACTTGCACTACTGATTATGGTCTTCCATCAGGTGCACAGATCAAGCTGATTGGATGGCTAAGTGGGATATGGTGGGCCCACCAAGTTGCTTACTCAGTAGCTTCGAATTGAGACTTAACTGTGGGCTGAGTTTTGGTAGTTGGTTTGAGTGCTTTAATCTATCAATTTGGTTGTGGTTTTTAATCAATTAGCAAGCTCATGTATGGTAATTTAAGATTTTGACCATTTTTTGCAATTGCCCCCACCCAATTTTTGCAAGAGAGTCCCTCAAAGTTAGCCATTTTCTTGCCCGAGAATGTCCAGTTCATTACAATTTGGTCCTTTTTGGCCGATTCAATTAATTAGACCTGACCAAAGTTCAATTGTAGCTCAATTGGGGGCCAAAATGATGATTTAAGGGCTCAAGCGGAATTTTGCAAAATTCTCGAATTGATCCCTCAACTTTTGAAAATTGTATTTTAGCCCCAACTTGCGTTTTAACTCCAATATAACCTCCTAGGCTTGGCTAGTCACATTTAGATCATTGGCCCCAACTATCCTTTTCTTTTCTTTTTCTTTTTTTTTTTCTTTTTTCTTTTTTCTTTTTTTCTTCTTTTCTTCTTCTTCTTCTATTTTTTTTTAAAGGAAAAACATCTTCCATTTAAAAAATTATACCAAACACCTAGATAAACTATATACATTAATTTGACATGAAATATTTTTGTGGAAAAATAAGTTTCCATTTTTCGGAAATTATCTTTGGGCAAAAATTTTGATGTCAACAATACTTATGCTAATTCATGATAATAATTGTTTATAGAGTATATCTTGCTTGCTCTGGCAAAGCTTCTTCTACTTTGCTTGCTTCATTCAATATATTCTATTTGCAAATCAAATTTCGATTCAGTTTGATGTTAGAGTAATCAAAATAATCAATGAGTTGTAATTTATTGCCCACGATGTTTTTTTCATGGTAACATGTTACTAGTTTGAGTCCCCATATAACACTATATTTGATTTTATGATCATTTCGATTATAATTAACAATGCTTTGGAACTAATTGAAATAGTCTTCGTACTGTATTAAAAAAAATCGAATGCAACATTTTTTTTTTTTTGTCCACCTTGCAAATATAAGCTCCATTTAATTATAAACAACTATTTACTTATACAAAACAGAAGAGAGCTATCCATTTTTACAGGTTGAATTTCCTTAAAAGGCATCAATTTTAGGATGAGTCTAAATTCTGGCCCGAATACTTTTTATCTCCTGAAAAAGCATTAATTTTCAATTGCTATTCAAAACCGATCCCGTCAATTTTTTGTCCAATGGGTGTTAAAGATTCAACATGTGTACATCTCTCTCCCTCAGCGTTTCATTCTTTGTGGTCTTTAGATTTTGCTCCATTTTCCAATTTATCTTTTCTTTTTGCCCCTTTCATCATCCCTACATTCGTCTTTTCATATCTTTCAAGCTCTCTCCCCTTATTTGTACAGGCCACGGGATAATACTTCTTGAGTTACTCGAGCAACGGCTTTTCTTAATTTGGATTCCTCTTATCAGAATTTTATTTGGATTCCATCATCTGCTGGCGTTGCTGATACGAGCGTGGTTGTGTAAGAGATGTTCAGAAAATGGCAACTTGGAAGGTGCTTATATAAGTGATGGAAAAGGGCGAGTGAGAGGTTAGTTTTTTAACAGAATTTAAGAGTCAGCTAGTCGTGGGGTGAGGAAAATAGCTCCAATTTAGTTTTTCTTTTTTCTAAAGGGATGCATGTAATTGTTGCGCATATATATATATATATATATATATATATATATATATATATATATATATATATATATATATATATATCTTTGTTGGTTTTTAATTAAGACTTACAATTCAGCAATGGTTTGCAAGTCACACGTTCAAATGTTTGCAACGGGGTGTATTGCGGTTGGTCAGTTTATGGATGGATGCTGCCTTCACAATGGTGCTGCCTTCACAATGGCGAAGTTTGTAAAGGCTTTCCTATCTCATGCTGACTGGCTGACATTATTTTTGTGTTGATTGAATTTTTCAGCAGAAATTATAAGCTCTTTGTTCTTGTTTTGGGTTTTCCAAATTTGCTGATGAGATTGTAAATAGAATAGCTAAAAAAGAAGCTTGGTGCATAAAAAGATGAAAGATTGTATAAATAGGCAATGTGTTGGCCATACTCATTATTACTGTAGATGCACTTGCATATCTACACTTGATTCATATTTCCATACTAGCAGATATCATAAATGGCAGGTTTGGTCAGAATTGTTCAATCCTAAAACAGGGTTGCTCATTATTTCATAGATAATTACTTGAGATTATAAGGAAATTTGACTACCAACCTAAAGAGAAATCGCTATCGCCAAAGGAATTCGGCGATATTCGACATGACAAATCATGCTTAAAAGCACATGGTTCACCTAGGGGGTGCTACACGCTGCTAAAAGTCATAAAGGGATCATTGTTGTTAAGGTAACATTTCTTTTCGATTATATAATGAGTAGCAACTTATTAAATTAGACATGCCAGTCAAACTCATTGATCTCGCACCAATATAATAACTTGGTGTTACGAGTCTAACCATGCAGACATTCATGTTAAACCAAACAAGCACGACCTAATTCCGAGATTTTTGGGAATTGCACCAACTTCACAAAAGAATAATAACTTATGTCATCTTTGTTCTACTTCTTATATATTTTCTTCTATCTACTAGAATCATATGCACTAAGAGTAACTCCATGTTGGTGCATGAACCCCCTTTTGATGATTTCACAACTTAGTGTTTGATATGTTAATCCCACAAAATTTTGAGGATAGAAAAATAAGAACCGGGAAACTTTTATCTTCAAATTTATAATGAATATCAACACTGATTTATAATAAATATTGAGACGCATTTTCTCCCTAAGGCTCTAACCGTGGCTGCTGAAACTACTAGGATGGCAAGCATCTGCTTGTATTTTCTAATAAGAGGCTCAAATTTGGAGGACCGAATAACTACTGTAGAGTCAAAAGTTTGAAATCGAAATGAAAACATACACGAATAGCCTCTAAACTTTATCCAAATTTCAAACTCGATACTAAATATTCAAAAGTCCGCATTTAAGCAACCGAAGTATATTGTAAATTATGATTACACCGATCATTGCAAAACTTTGATTGATCGTCGAATTAAGAGAAAATTTACTATCGTTTGAATTTGGTTGTTCTTTGGTTGAAAAAATTTATGTAACAGCATCGGGGTGTCGTGAATTTTTGTGAATTACTTCATTAGAGTTGAAAATAGAGTTGCATATCATTGAAGGCCCTCTAAATGGAATTGCCATTGCTTTATCTTTTTTAAGATCAACTAATTGCATAATATCGAGGAAATCTCTCTCTCTCTCACACACACACACCCACACATAATATTCAAAATGACCGCTTGTACAATTTAACATAAGATAATGGAAAGCTATAAAGTACGGACACGTTGCCCGTGCTTCCGTGTCGTGTCCGACACGTGTCGGAGCGTGTCGGACACGTCGACACGTTTGGACACGCTCGGACACGCAGTCAACTTTTCTCGACACGCGTGTCGACGCATGTCCGGAAGACTCCGGGTGGAGGCGAGGGAGGGGGAGGGAGCAGAGGCCGCGAGCGACGGCGAGAGATGGCCAGAAAGAGGAAGAGAAGAGGAAGGGATCGGGGCCCGAGGGGGCGCCGAGCAGCGGCGGCGGCGGCGGCGACGGCATCTCCTCCTCCTCGGCGTCGCGTCCGCTCCATCGTCGTAAGCTGAGAAATGATACGAGGTGCGAAAGAGGGGAGCGAGGTTTGCTGTCTGCGTGTTTGTCTTGGTCCAGTGTTTTTTGTGCGAGCAGTAGAAGGAGGAAAAAGAGGGTCGCTAGGGTTTGTGATAAAGGAATAAAAAATAATGAAAAGAGGGGGACAATGGCGTGTTTTTGAGTTTTGGGGGAGGGGAAGTGAGGCTGACAGCCTGTCTGTCAGTGGTTTTGGGAGGGAAAAAAGTAAAATAAGTTTGGGGCGGAGGGAAATGGACAAAGGAAAGAAAGAGTGGATTTGAGAATTTTTTTTTATAGAAAAATTAAATAAATGAAATTAAAAAATAATTTCGAAAAGTAAAAGTATTGAATTTTGAATAATGATAAATTTTGATAATTCTAAAAAATCATGAATTTATTTAAATACATTGATTCTAATTTTTTTATTAATTATTAGTTTTATCAATAACTTTTGTTAAAATTAAAAATATGTTTCGCCTTAGTTATGAATATATCTTTCAAATTTCAAATGAACTGATTTATTAATATTATTAGTGTAAATTTATTATAGGTTTTATTTATTTATTTATAAATTTGAATCAAATTAATTAAAAATAAAAATATTCATTTAATATTCAACGCGTCGCAACGTGTCGGAATTCTCTATTTTCTAGAAATGACGTGTCGACGTATCGTGTCGTGTCGGACACTCGTGTCGTGTCGCGTGTCCGTGCTACATAGATGGAAAGCTGAACCTAGCATAATATCGAGGAAAGCTCTCTCACACACACAATATTCAAAATGCTTGGCTCTCTTACAAATTTACATAAGATACATAAATTGCCGAATCTATCAACCATTTAACTTGTTCCCATCTTCTCTTCCTTTGTGATTTAATGAGGAGGGAGAACGGTAGCTTGCCACCATGAGGCAAGGTCTCCTATGCAGACAATAGCATGGCAACCTAGGTTAGGCCTCATGACTTCTCCCTCGTTCTTGGCTTCACATGCAATCGGCCATTGAGGACGGTGGGTATTGTGACTGCTTGTGATCATATTGGACTCTACTGCATCAACAAACAGCAAACCAGTGCTTCCTAATACCAGAGACATTGCTTCTGCTAGAATTCTTCACCCTACCCTCACTATCTCAGTGCCTCAAGCTGTCATTCAGAAAAAAAGGGATCCAGGATGTTAGAATCATGAATTGTGAGAGAGAGACTGCATCAACAAACAGCAAAGCAGTGCTTCCTAATACCAGAGACATAACTTCTGCTAGAATCCTCTGCCCTACCCTCATTATCTCAGTGCCTCAAGCTGGAGAGAGAGAGAGAGAGAGAGAGAGAGATTACCATACATGAAGCATTCTTTTTGGTAAATCATTGATCCGAAACTTATTTACATACAAGGTTGGAGTATGTGAGGCATGATCATTGGATGAATGTCAAAGGAGTTTTTGAAGATGTGAGTGAGACATGATGCTTGATGTTGTGTTTCATATGCATCATTATGGTCTTGCTTTGAAGCATAAGAATGACTAAATAGAAAGAAGAAGAAATTTCATTGGCTAAGGTTGAGGAGCACCAAAGATGAAGGGCTCTATAAATTAATAAATACTTAGGCATGTTCATTATTATTGTGGATAGACTCGAATAATTTGCATGTAGCACATTCCCATACAAAGAAATATTATCCAGGGCAAGTTTTGTTAGAATTGGTTTTCTCTAGAACCATGACAATGTACATCCCATCTTGATTACTTAACTATTTGAGAAAATTTAAATCTACACCATTAGATTGTCGATCATTGTGATGGATGGGAACATCAATAGCAATTTCACGCTATCAAAAGTACTTATTATATGTGTGTGATTAAATTTTAAATTACGTAAATAATCTGTTAGTCGTTGCTAAAAATTATAGTTTGTTGATATCATAGCTGCATTTACCATTGATTGGAGTAATCTCCAACAACAGTTAAACTCATTATGCACGTGAAAATTATGTTTTGCAAATTTAACGACCGACTTTTTAAGAAAATATATGACTCTTATATGAATGGATATACCGTTTCACTATTAAATATTATCCTTAACCAAAGGACACAGTTATATTAATTAACTTTGAAACACATTAGTTTCATGATAGCAAAAGTTGCAAAGATATAAATCCGCCTTTATAGTTATTTAATAGATAATCACGTTGTACAATTTTCATTTGAGCAACGTCAAAATTCTAAGAAAATCAATACAAAATCTACGTTGTACGTACATGGTACAATTTTATTCTATTTATATTATAGAGTGAAGAAATATTTAAGAGTTGTTTTTATTTGTAAGGTCAAATATTATATTATTGAAGCGCATCATGATGTGATAGCATTCCTCAAATTAGAATAATCATGCTAGTAAAATATTGAATGCAAAGCTCTTTTTTCTATCTCGCACACATAAGTTTATTTCTCTAAAAATGAATGATTTGGAAAATATTTTCTGAAAAATAATTACTTTTGTTGCTTCAAATAATTAGTCTATATAAAATATTATCATTATCGAAAACAATTTATGTTGAAGCATTTTTGTGGATGATAAAAATATTTGTTGTTCATTTATTTTTATAAGTGATACGAGTGGTCGTCATTAGGAAAATATTTTCTAAATTATTAAATTTCCATTAAACACATGCGGCTTGATTGTAAAAAAATAAACTAATCTTTTATGCAATAAGAAGAGAGCTTCCTACTAAGATATTTGAGTTGCTAATAATTTTTTTTGAATAAAATTAAACAAGACAAATAAGGTCAATAATATTTTTTTAATAGTACACTCTCTCGTTTTCTTCATACATATGTGTACAGATTCATAACAATATATTAGTCAATTAATTTTTTTAATATGAAATGCAAGTAAATTGATATTACCTAAATAAGAATTATAGCTAATATTTGACCTATCCAACAAAACTCTTTTAAAACACTTCAAGTGATAAATAGTTTGAAAACATATATTATTTTTCCCTTATGACAATAATTTTGATCACAATAGTGTCAAGGTAAAAGCATGTCTTTTTCAAAATTTTCTTGTTATATACCTGTGCTGATATTTCTTTTTTCATGAAAATAATTGATTGTAGAGTATATCGTGCTTCCTCTGGCAAAGCTGCTTCTACTTTGCTGGCTTTAAAAAATATATTCTATTTACAAATTAAATTTCAAATTTCAGTTTTATGTTAGAGTAATCAAAATAATCAATGACTTGTACTTTATCGCCCGCAATATTTATTCATGGTAACATGTTGCTCATTGAAGTCCCCACATAACACTATATTTAATTTTCTGGTCACATAAATTATAATTAAAAATTCTTTAGAACTAATCGAAATAGTTTTTGGACCGCAATTAAAAAATTCAAAGGCAATAACATTTTTTTTAATCTCACATGTATAAGCTCAATCTATTTTTAAATAATGACTTTATTCATACAAAATATAAGAGAACTTTCTATTTTATAGGTCCAATTCCCTTAAAAGGCATCAATTTTAGGCCTGGTCCAAATTTTGGTCCGAGTTCTTTTTATCTCCTATAGAAGCATTAATTTTTACTCACTATTCAATCGCTTCAATTTTTGTTCAATGACGCGGTAAAGATATGGCATGTGAACATTTCTGGGTCTCTCCTCTGCATGTAATTTTTTTTTTTTTCTGGTCTTTAGATTTTTCTCCATTTCCAGTTTTTTCTTTTCTTTTTTTTTCGCCTTTCATCATCTCGACACTTGTCTTTTCATATCTTTCAAGCACTCTCCCTTCATTTGTACAAGCCATGAGATAATACTTCTCGGTCCTTGTTCTCTCGCTTGTTCACCAAGAGCAAAGTGAAAGGGAACTTCTCTACGAAGGTGCTAGGGAATGCAGATACACATGAGAGTAGAAAACAAGCCCAGAGAATAGCCCATTTCTGGATATATCAAAAGAATTACTTTTCAACCAGAAAAAAATTTCCGGGTATACTAAAGTTTTTAAATTTCAAATGATAGCACTGATAGAAGCATCTTTCCCATGGAAAGCTCTTAGTCTTTTCTTTTGAGACTAGCAATAACACACAGAGAGATCCAGCAACTACAGACCTTTAAATAGAAGGGGACACTGTTACAACTCTCTTACTCTTACCTAAACTTTTATGAATTGATCAGCATAGAATCGTAAAATTTTTGTAGAATTAGCGCATCCTACCCCAAGTCGGCTTTTGGGAAAATGTTAGTGACGTTCCTTCTTTGGCCCAAATGAAGGATCCCCTTAGATATCATCGTCCTAAGTTTTGTCTTTTTGAATATAAATAGTTTGCGCATGAAGTGAGGGCCATATGATTCGACATTGTTAAGTTGGGTCCCTACTACTTTACCTTGCCCATACTCAACCTTCTTCTAATGAGAAATGAAAGTAACTCTTATCAGAAGTTTTGACTAGGCTTCCATCAACTGCTGGTGTTGCTGATATGAGCATGCTTGTCTAAGAGATAGATGTTCAGAAAGCTGCAACTTGGAACGTGTTAATATAAGTTATGGAAAAGGCGAGTGAGAGATTAGTTTTTGAACAGAAGTTAAGAGCCATTTAGTTGTGGGGTGAGGAAAATAGCTCCAATTAAGTTTTTCCTTTTTCTAAAGGGATGCAAGGCATGTACTTGTTGCATAGATATGATCTATGTTGGTTTTTAACCAAGAATTACAATTTGGCGATGGTTTGCAAGTCACACGTTCAAATGTTTGTAACAGTTTATATTGCGGTAGGTCAGCTTATGGATGGATGTGGCCTTCTCTAGAAGCCGAAATTTGCTTCCACTGTATTTTCTCTGTAGCAGTTTACCACGCGACTCGATCCACGGAGAGCTATGAAAGAAATGTGATTGTATCTCCTCTTCATACTATTCGTTCATCTCATGTGGAACGATGTCCATACTTTTAGTCCCAGGACAAGCCATTAGCAGTTTTATTTTCCGAGTTCTTGCTACTTCGTGGGTTTCTCTTGTGGTTGCGACAAACTCGACAGTTGGTTCTATGTGTATATTGGTCAGCCGGGATCCTTTGGAAGAACGTGTTTTCTGTGTATATCGATATCCTTTTGCCCGTTGTTTGTATTGTAGCGACTCCTTTAAACCTGCTAGTAATCATGGTCTGCAATGATATACAGCTTATTTTCTCTGTTGTCCACTTCTTTGAGAAGTCAAGGTAATCTAATCTGCTTTGGAGCCCATGACATCATACCGAGGAAAATAAAGATGCGAAGCTGGGAGTGGCAATAGAAGTAGGGGGTATCGTCGAAGGAGTGTATGATAGTGTTGGATTATAATGTCTCAGTTGCTGTTTTCTATTCTTTTTTTACTCTGTTTTCTGCTGTTTTCTGCTCTGTTTTAATCTGTTTTTTTATTAAAAAACAGCCAAGTTCAATTTAGTTATTTATTTAGTGTTTTTGCTATTTTCTAGGAAGTTAATAGCACGTTTGTGTGCAGTTATGTGTTGTACGTACGTGAGCAGTTTTTGCTTTGTTTAAGTTATTCTGTACTTGACAGTTTCCTTAAGAACAGACGTATGCAAGTTTGTGTTCTGTTTCTCTGCGTTTCTCTCTCTCAAAAACAGAAATTTTTCTGTTTTGATTGTTGTTTTTATGAGTTTTAACAGATAGCTCCTTCTATTTCGTGGTTCTAGGATGAAAAATTTGACCGATGTCAAATGCTGTACACTTCATAACGTCTCGCCGCAAGCTGTTACTGCATTTTTGAAACACAGTCACAGAAACACTGCTTTGAAAGCTTTGGCTGCCGCCGCATGCGTGAAGGCTCTAATATTTCATTAGCTGATCTAATAATTTTTCTTTCCCCATTTTTTTCAGGTGGACATGATCATAGTACCGGCAAACAACTCGGTGTTCTTCCTGGACATGCGGTGACTATTGCAGAACTGAAAACCTGAGAGTTCTGACGGTTCACGAGGGAAAAGGAGTGACGAAATACTTTGTTAGAGCAGTGGCTTTGCATTCGTTTATGCAAACTCAGATGCAGATATTTTCACCGAGGCGGTACCGCTAGATTGAATTGATGCAAACCTGGTTAAGAAGGGGCATGCCGAGTTCACCCAGAAGCTGAAGCACAGATTGGGGTGGATGTGCATAGTGCTCTCAACTCAGCTAGGTTCTTAACATATTAGCATGATTGGCACCTTGATCCTACTTGAAGGTGAGATGTCCGTGACATTTTTGTACTGTTTAATCTTGAACTTCTTCCATAGAATAATCCTCAAGTAAAATTATTTTGGCTTTCCATAGTTGAAATGAGCTTGCATTTTGAGATTGTATGCCAGAAGGTAACCCCTAACGTTCGTGGCATAGTTGGTGTAATCTGTGTGCAATGTGATGACAAGAAATCCTTCGCCATGGAACATTTTGGCCACCGCTGCCGCCGTCATTTGGCCCGCTGTCTGCTATCTTAACTACAGAACGTTCACCGTGTTGACAACAACTCGGAGAGCAATTGCCAGCCCGGGCAGATCAAAAGATTCCGACTCAATACTTCCTCAAATGCGCAACGTATCGGCACAACCGTCGCTATAGATCGACCGACATCTATTGTCATAGTTGCCGTTGCCCTTTTATTACCTCAATAATCCTTGAAGACTAGTGTAATGCAAGACGGCACTTTTTTATTCATTTCTTTATCTATTCGATTTTGTCATCATACTCATACAGCAAGTGCAATCCGACCTTTCCACCTTACTTTCTTACGGCAATTGCTGACGTGCCGGCATAAACCCAGTCGACTGTTGAGAAATGGGACGACACGTTGGTGGCATCATCGCAACACAAGTCAGCCGGATGGCCACATCAGATCGACAGAAAGGATCAAATCGCAATTATTAAAAGAAAAAAAAGTCTGAGGATGAAATCGAACAAAAAATGAAACAATTTAGGGCGTAATCGAATGTTCAGAAGAGTACGAGGACCATTTCTATGTTGTAAACCCAAAAGAAAATCACAGTGACCTTGCAGTCTCTCAAATCGCCCCTTTCTCCTTCTTCTGCCCGCCTTTGCTTCTCCGACCCTGCGAGAGCCGAGCGAACTCCGACCTTCCGCTGCCATGCTCCAGCACGCCGCGAAGCTCCTTCGCCAGCCCGTCCCGACCTCCTTCCCTGCTGTGGCCATGATGCCCCCGTTCTCCTCCCGCTGCCCCTTCAACATGAACCATTTAAAAGTTTGCTCACTAAGGTGTATCAAAATCATGATCTCGTGAATAATAGACTACCCTTTATCACTAAGCGAATCATTTTGGTGCTTTCACCCGAGTAATAACAGACCGTTGGTGTTAAGGCTTCTTCGAACACAATGCCCATATGTTATCCTGCATATATCTACTATGAGTCAGTTCCCTGATACAACTTCAGACAGGCCCAAAGATAAAATTCCTGCTTGCCATCTCCTGTACAACTTCCTTTGGAACGGTATACCCTAACTGCTCCTAAATTTCTTAGCAATACGTTCCAAATATTTGAACTCTTTTGATTTGCCAGATCTCTCTTAGCGGATTCCGTAATCCCGGGTGCTCCTGCTATCTTTTCCTGCTTCCGCTTGATGCGCCCCGACACCCTCTTCGCTCGCCTTAGTCAAGATTTCGCACTCTGCTTTCCATTTCTCTCTTCCTTCGCGGTACTTTCACCGGTGCACTGTTTCTCCCTCTCAGCATTTTCCTTCTCTCTATCTTCTTGAAGAAGATCGTCCTCACCCCATAGGAATTCCGCGAGTCTGAAGAACTTATTCAACCATGGTTTCCTAGCTCTCTCCCACTTGGCCCCACGATCATTCTTGGCATTTTCATTTGCAGACGCTTGCTTGCTGCTGCAATCCTCATGCTTCCTCTTCTTTTGCGGTTGTCGGCTGTTACGGGACATGCCCAAATCCCTTGCCTTTCGACCTCTTACTTTCAACAAAGTCGTAGCTCTAACGACAGGATCGGAATCCGATTGTACATGCTTTCCATATCTTTTCTCCTCCATTCTTCTGTCAACTCCAGAGACCTTGCTCCTGGAAGTTGACTTCCTCTGGCTCTTATTTGGTCGGTCCTCCTCGGGCGCTCTCAAATTTCTTGTTTCTTCCATCCGCCCCATCTTTCCCTTCTCATTGATGAGAGAGACATCTGTTTCAGCATTCACTCCATCCGATTCAATCGCTGCTCTGCCTCTCTCCTGCAACCGTTCAACATCATCTTCACCCCCGCGTCCTGTTTCTTCCATTTCCCTCGATCCTCTGCACTCCGACGCGCTAGAGTTTCCTCCACCGTCGGCATTGGAAGGACAGTCGATTTCTCCATTTAATGGATCCATATCAATCACTTCTTCCTCTTTTTCCTCCTCCACATCATCCAGCAACCATTCATTGACCCACGAAACATTCTCTTTCCTTCCCAAATCGTCAATCATCGGATAATCTAAGCAGTCAATAGCAGGCTCCTTATTATTCTTCGTTGCACTGTGTAAACTGCTCGATTCGCCTCTGTCCTCGCTTTTGTGCAGATTTTCGTCACGCTTGCTCCCTGACACATACTCTTCTGTGATCAAGCTTTCTGACATGTACGCAACAAAATCTTCATCTCTGCTGTCATCATCACAGCCTATGAAGTCATCATCAGACAGAAAGTCTTCGCTCTCCTCTTTATCAGAGTCACTACCAGCATCATCATCCACGACAACTACACTCTTACCTTTACAAGAAACCCGGCTAGGCTCGTCTTCATTGCCGGTAATTATCATGACCTCATGATCGTCATCACTGGCCGCTCCTCTGGCTCCCAAACCACCCGAAACAGAGGAGGCTCTTTGTCGCACTCTGCTGCCACCAATCTCTGCTCCTGAACGGCCTTTCCTTCTATTATGCTCCGCCTTGGAAGAGCATCTGGCGAAGTGATCTTTTTCCTTCGTCTGAACTCGGATTTTTGATGATACAGGAAACCGAGGAGCCATGATAAACAGCAAGAACCTTGAAGATTTTGTGGGAAAAGCAGAGAGAAGAATTTTCCTTCTCTCTCTGGGAATGGAGGACTCTCCTCAGGCCAGAGGGGAAGAAGACAAAGACTCTAAAGAGTAACCTAAGCACCTAAGCTTCTCTGCAATTTCTTTTCCTTCTTCTTCTTGTACCGAAGAGGAGAGAGGGGAAAACGAGAGGGAATCGGCTGAGTGAGATGAGAGGGAATGTGTAGCGATGAAGTTTCTTCTTCTTTTACACCCCCAGCTGTCTTCCAATTGCTTTAGCATGTGTTAGACGACTATAAGTAGAGCCAGAGGACGAGTTCATTTCCTTAAATCGACTTAAAAGACTTTGTCCGATGAAGTCTTGCCTACCGTTTGCTTGGTTGGAAAGCGAGCGGTGAGAGACGGTCGAACAAATTGCAATGCCGACCCGACATTATGATTCGCGAGAGCAGCCTACAAACACTCTCTAATCGACTAAGGTTGCAACTTCAGGGAAGAAAATATCGACCTTTTCCGCCTATCCAATGGGATGAGGAATAAGACCACATTTTTGGCAAAATTGGATCCCTCCTTCACAATGGTGAAGTTTGAAGGCTTTTCGGAGACTATTGAGTGGCTGACGATACACATTTCCATACAAGCAAATATCGTAAAAAGCAGGTCTGGTCAGAATTGTTTAACCCTAAAACAGGGTTGCAAATTGATTCATAGATAATTATTCGAGATTTTAAGGAAATTTGACGGCCAACCTAAACATTCCGAGAAATCACTATTGATGTGGGAATTTGACGATATTTGACATGATTTATTAGATATACCGAAATCATGCTTAAAAGCACAAGTTTCACCTAGGGGGTGCTATATGCAACTAAAAGTCACAAAAGGTTAGTCTTTGTTAAACTCGGCATGTATTTTCAATTATATACATGAGTACCAACTTATTAAATTAGACGCATTTACAATGTGGATCAAATTCATTGATCTCGCATCTATCTTATAACTCAGCTTTACAAGTCTAATCATGTAGATATTCATATTAGACCAAATAATCATAACCTAATTCTGAGATAAGTAGCGAATCACATGAACTTCACATAAGAATAATAGTTTATGTCATGTTTGTTATGCTTCTTATATATTCTTCTACCTACCAGAATCGTATGTACTAAGACTAACTCAATATCGGTGCACGAATTGTATTTACCCATTTCGATGATTTCACAATTGAGTGTTTGATATATTAATCCCACAAAATTTTGAGATTAAAAAAAATAAGAACCCACAGAAATTTTTTTTCTTCAAATATAAAAGGAATATCAACACTGATTTATAACAAATATTGAGGCACATTTTCTACCTAAGGCTCTAAATGTGGTATCGGAACTACAAGGATGGCAAGCAGTTGCTTGTCTTTCAATATACGAGGTTCAAATTTGGAGGACCAAAATAACCACTGTGGAGCCAAAGGTTTGAAATCGAAATGAAAACATACACAAATAGCCTTTGATGTTTATTCAGTTTTCAAACTTGATACTAAACATTTAAAAGTCCACATTCAAGTGACCGAAGTATATTGCACATTATGATTCCCTCAATCATTGCAAAACTTTTATTACTCATCAAATTAAGAGAAAATTTAACATTGTTTGAATTTGGGTGTCTCTGGTTGATATAATTTATGTAACAAGCATCATCTTGTCACGAATTTTTGTGAATTACTTTATTAGAGTTGAAAATAGAGTTGCATACCATTGAAGGCACTCTAATTGGAATTACCATTGCTTATCTTTTTTAAGATCCACCATTTGCATAATATCGTGGAAAGCTCTCTCTCACGTACACAATATTCAAAATGTCCGACTCTTGTACAATTTTACATAAGATACATGGAACGCCAAACCTAGCATAAATACTTAGGCATGTTCATTATTATTGTGGATAGACTCGAATAATTTGCATGTAGCACATTCCCATACAAAGAAATATTATCCAGGGCAAGTTTTGTTAGAATTGGTTTTCTCTAGAACCATGACCATGTACATCCCCTCTTGATTACTTAACTATTTGAGAAAATTTAAATCTAAACCATTAGATTGTCGATCATTTTGATGGATGGGAACATCAATAGCAATTTCACGATATCAAAAGTACTTATTATATGTGTGTGATTAAATTTTAAATTACGTAAATAATCAGTTAGTCGTTGCTAAAAATTATAGTTTGTTGATATCATAGCTGCATTTACCATTGATTGGAGTAATCTCCAACAATAGTTAAACTCATTATGCACGTGAAAATTATGTTTTGCAAATTTAGCGACCGACTTTTTAAGAAAATATATTACTCTTATATGAATGGATATACCGTTTCACTATTAAATATTATCCTTAACCAAAGGACACAGTTATATTAATTAACTTTGAAACACATTAGTTTCATGATAGCAAAAGTTGCAAAGATATAAATCCGTCTTTATAGCTATTTAATAGATAATCACGTTGTACAATTTTCATTTCAGCAATGTCAAAATTCTAAGAAAATCAATACAAAATCTACATTGTACGTACATGCTACAATTTTATTCTATTTATATTATAGAGCGATGAAATATTTAAGAGTTGTTTTTATTTGTAAGGTAAAATATTATATTATTGAAGCGCATCATGATGTGATAGCATTCCTCAAATTAGAAGAATCATGCTAGTAAAATATTGAATGCAAAGCTCTTTTTTCTATCTCACACAAATAAGTTTATTTCTCTAAAAATGAATGATTTGGAAAATATTTTCTGAAAAATAATTACTTTTGTTGCTTCAAATAATTAGTCTATATAAAAGATTATCATTATCGAAAACAATTTATGTTGAAGCATTTTTGTGGATGATAAAAATATTTGTTGTTCATTTATTTTTATAAGTGATCTGAGTGGTTGTCATTAGGAAAATATTTTCTAAATTATTAAATTTCCATTAAACACATGCGGCTTGATTGTAAAAAAAATAAACTAATCTTTTATGCAATAAGAAGAGAGCTTCCTACTAAGATATTTATTTGAGATTTTTGCAAATAATTTTTTTTGAATAAAATTAAACAAGACAAATAAGGTCAATAATATATTTTTTTAATAGTACACTCTCGTTTTCTTCATACATATGTGTACAGATTCATAACAATATATTAGTCAATTAATTTTTTAATATGAAATGCAAGTAAATTGATATTCCCTAAATAAGAATTATAGCTAATATTTGACATATCCAACAAAACTCTTTTAAAACACTTCAAGTGATAAATAGTTCGAAAACATATATTATTTTTTCCCTTATGACAATAATTTTGATCACAATAGTGTCAAGGTAAAAGCATGTCTTTTTCAAAATTTTCTTGTTATATACCTATGCTGATATTTCTTTTTTCATGAAAATAATTGATTGTAGAGTATATCGTGCTTCCTTTGGCAAAGCTGCTTCTACTTTGCTCGCTTTAAAAAATATATTCTATTTACAAATTAAATTTCAAATTTCAGTTTTATGTTAGAGTAATCAAAACTGCTTGATTCGCCTCTGTCCTCGCTTTTGTGCAGATTTTCGTCACGCTTGCTCCCTGACACATACTCTTCTGTGCTCAAGCTTTCTGACATGTACGCAACAAAATCTTCATCACTGTTGTCATCAGCCTCAGATGAGCTCTCGGTCGAAGAGGACAAATAATCTGAGCAAAGATCAACCTCAGAATCTTTGGTCACTAATGGAGTCTTCTTCCGGGACACATTCTGCACATAATTGTCATCCTCGGATCCGAAACTTCTGTCATTTCCTTCGCCAAAACCTCTTTCTTCATCACAGCCTATCAAGTCATCATCAGACAGAAAGTCTTCGCTCTGCTCTTTATCAGAGTCACTACCAGCATCATCATCAACGACAACTACACTCTTACCTTTACAAGAAACCCGGCTAGGCTCGTCTTCATTGTCGGTAATTATGATGACCTCATGGTCGTCATCACTGGCCGCTCCTCTGGCTCCCAAACCACCCGAAACAGAGGAGGCTCTTTGTCGCACTCCGCTGCCACCAATCTCTGCTCCTGAACGGCCTTTCCTTCTATTATGCTCCGCCTTGGAAGAACATGTGGCGAAGGGATCTTTTTCCTTCGTCTGAACTCGGATTCTTGATGATACAGGAAACCGAGGAGCCATGATAAGCAGCAAGAACCTTGAAGATTGTGGGAAAAGCAGAGAGAAGAATTTTCCTTCTCTCTCTGGGAATGGAGGACTCTCCTCAGGCCAGAGGGGAAGAAGACAAAGACTCTAAAGAGTAACCTAAGCACCTAAGCTTCTCTGCATTTCTTTTCCTTCTTCTTCTTGTACCGAAGAGGAGAGAGAGAGGAAAACGAGAGAGAATCGGCTGAGCGAGATGAGAGGGAATGTGTAGCGATGAAGTTTCTTCTTCTTTTACACCCCCAGCTGTCTTCCAATTGTTTTAGCATGTGTTAGAGGACTATAAGTAGAGCCAGAGGACAAGTTCATTTCCTTAAATCGACTTAAAAAGACTTTGTCCGATGAAGTCTTGCCTACCGTTTGCTTGGTTGGAAAGCGAGCGGTGAGAGACGGTCGAACAAATTGCAATGCCGACCCGACGTTATGATTCGCGAGAGCAGCCTACAAACACTCTCTAATCGACTAAGGTTGCAACTTCAGTGAAGAAAATATCGACCTTTTTGGCATCGAACGTTGGATCCCTCCTTCACAATGGTGAAGTTTGTAAAGGCTTTCCCCTCTCATGCTGAGTGGCTGACGTCATTTTCGCGTTGATTGAATCTTACAGCAGAAATAATGAGCTCTTTTCTTTTTGCTCTTTGTTCTTATTTTGGGTTTCCCAAATTTGCTGATGAAAATGTAAATACAATAACTAAGAGAGAAGCATGGTGCATAAAAAGATGAAAGAATGTGTATAAGTAGGCAATATGCTGGCCATAATCATTGTAACCGTGGACGCACTTGCATATCTACATTCGATACACATTTTTTTTTTTTTTTGGTGATTCAAGAAACCTGCACACCGTACCAACACGGACAACCTGAAAGACTTGGGGTATACACATTTTCATACAAGTAGATATTGTAAAAAGTAGGTCTGGTTAGAATTGTTTAATCCTAAAACAGGGTTGCAAATTGATTCATAGATAATTATTCGAGATTTTAAGGAAATTTGACAGCCAACCTAAACATTCCGAGAAATCACTACCGACGTAGGAATTCAACTATATTTGACATGGTTTATTAGATATACAGAAATCATGCTTAAAAAAGCACAAGTTTCACCTAGGGGGTGCTATATGCAGCTAAAAGTCACAAAAGTTTAGTCTTTGTTAAACTCGGCATGTCTTTTCAATTATATACATGAGTACCAACTTATTAAATTAGACGCATTTACAATGTTGATCAAATTCATTGATCTCGCATCTATCTTATAACTCAGCTCTACAAGTCTAATCATCTAGACATTCATGTTAGACCAAATAATCATAACCTAATTTGAGATAAGTAGCAAATCGCATGAACTACACATAAGAGTAATAGTTTATGTTATGTTTGTTCTGCTTCTTATATATTCTTCCATCTACCATAATCGTATGTACTAAGACTAACTCAATATCGGTGCATGAATTGTATTTACCCATTTCAATAATTTCACAATTGAGTGTTTGATATATTAATCCCACAAAATTTTGAGATTAAAAAAAATAAAAACCCACAGAAATTTTTTGTCTTCAAATATAAAAGGAATATCAACACTGATTTATAACAAATATTGAGGCGCATTTTCTACCTAAGGCTCCAAATGTGGCTATTGGAACTACAAGGATGGCAAGCAGCTGCTTGTCTTTTTTTATACGAGGTTCAAATTTGGAGGACCAAAATAACCACTGTGGAGCCAAATGTTTGAAATCGAAATGAAAACATACACAAATAGCCTTTGATGTTTATTCAGTTTTCAAACTCGATACTAAACATTTAAAAGTTGACATTCAAGTGACCGAATTATATTGCACATTACGATTCCCTCAATCATTGCAAAACTTTTATTAGTCATCAAATTAAGAGAAAATTTAACATTGTTTGAATTTAAGTGTCTCCGGTTGATATAATTTATGTAACAAGCATCATCTTGTCGCAAATTTTTGTGAATTACTTTATTAGAGTTGAAAATAAAGTTGCATACCATTGAAGGCACTCTATTTGGAATTACCATTGCTTATCTTTTTTTAAGATCCACCATTTGCATAATATCGTGGAAAGCTCTCTCTCACGGACACAATATTCAAAATATCCGACTCTTGTACAATTTTACATAAGATACATGGAACGCCAAACCTAGCATAACATCAAGGAAAGCTCTCTCTCTCTCTCTCAGACACACACACACAAAAACACAATATTCAAAATGTCCGGCTCTCGTATAATTTTACATAAGGTACATGGAACACCGAACCTATCAATCATTTAAACTTGTTCCCATCTTCTCTTCCTCCGTGATTTTATGAGGAGGGAGAACGGTAGCTCGTTTTGCATTTAACACATTCCCATACAAAGAAATATTATTCATGGCAGGTCATGAGACAAGGTCTCCCATGCAGAAAATAGCATGGCCACCTTGGTTAGGCTTTAAGACATCTCCCTATTTCTTGGTTTCAAATGCGATGATGGCGGGTATTGTGACTTGTATCAATTCAAATAATTAGTTAATAGAAAATGTTTTCATAAACATTTTCATGGACAATAAAATATTTTCCATTCATTAATTTTTGTTAGCGATAAGCTTGTGATCGACGAATAAGTCAATAATATTTTTTAATATTACACTCTCTTGTTTTCTTCATAGATATGTGTACACATTCACAACAACATATTAGTTTTAGAACTTAATTTTTTAATATGAAATGCAAGTACATTGATGGACTCTCTTGCATCTACCAACAGCAAAGCAAGCTGAAATAGTTCACCAACTTTTTGTCTCCTACTTTTCAGGCCCCAAAAGAGCTTGCTTCAGAGATCTTATCCCCTAAATTAAGCCATCTTTTTGTCGATCTTTGCCCTACCTACCAAGCCTACCAACTGAGCTAGTTCACCAACTTTCTGACTTGGCCAAAATTTTCAACTTTTGCAGCTATTGAGTGTGTGGATTTTGCTGAGATTTTTGCGTGACTTCAGCTTATCCCTAGCCAATTTTTGTCCACTTGCACTACTGATTATGGTCTTCCATCAGGTGCACAGATCAAGCTGATTGGATGGCTGAGTGGGATATGGTGGGCTCACCAAGTTGCTTACTCAGTAGCTTCGAATTGAGACTTAACTGTGGGCTGAGTTTTGGTAGTTGGTTTAAGTGCTTCAATCTATCAATTTGGCTGCGGTTTTTAATCAATTAGCAAGCTCATGTATGGTAATTTAAGATTTTGACCCTTTTACGCAATTGCCCGCACCCAATTTTTGAAAGAGAGTCCCTCAAAGTTAGCCATTTTCTTGCCCGAGAATGTCTAGTTCAATACAATTTGGTCCTTTTTGGCCGATTCAATTAATTTGACCTGACCCAAGTTTATTTTAGCTCAATTGGGGGCCAAGATGATGATTTAAGGGCTCAAGCGGAATTTTGCAAAATTCCGCAATTGGTCCCTCAACTTTTGAAAATTGCATTTTAGCCCCAACTTGTCGTTTTAACTCCAATCTAACCTCCTAGGCTTGGCTAGTCACATTTAGATCATTGGCCCCAACTTTCCTTTTCTTTTCTTTTTTCTTTTTTATTTTTTATTTTTTATTTTTTTCTTCTTTTTCTTCTTCTTCTTTTTTTTTTAAAGGAAAAACATCTTCCATTAAAAAAATTATACCAAACACCTAGATAATCTATATACAAGAATTTGACATGAAATATTTTCTTGGAAAAATAAGTTTCCATTTTTCGGAAATTATCTTTGGGCAAAAATTTAGATGTCAACAATACTTATGCTAATTCATGATAATAATTGTTTATAGAGTATATCGTGCTTGCTCTGGCAAAGCTTCTTCTACTTTGCTTGCTTCATTCAATATATTCTATTTGCAAATCAAATTTCGATTCAGTTTTATGTTAGAGTAATCAAAATAATCAATGAGTTGTAATTTATTGCCCACGATGTTTTTTTCATGGTAACATGTTACTTGTTCGAGTCCCTATATAACACTATATTTGATTTTTTGATCATTTCGATTATAATTAACAATGCTTTGGAACAACTTGAAATAGTCTTCGTACTGCATTAAAAAAAATTGAATGCAACAATTTTTTTTTTGTCCATCTTGCAAATTTAAGCTCCATCTAATTATAAACAACTATTTACTTATACAAAATAGAAGAGAGCTATCCATTTTTATAGGTCGAATTTCCTTAAAAGGCATCAATTAAAGGATAAGTCTAAATTCTGGTCCAAATTCTTTTTATCTCCCGAAAAAGCATTAATTTTCAATTGCTATTCAAAACTGATCCCGTCAATTTTTTGTCCAATGACTCTGTTAAAGATTAAACGTGTACATCTCTCTCCCTCAGCGTTTCATTCTGTGGTCTTTAGATTTTGCTCCATTTACCAATTTATCTTTTCTTTTTTCCCCTTTCATCATCCCTACATTCGTCTTTTCATATCTTTCAAGCTCTCTCCCCTTATTTGTACAAGCCACGGGATAATACTTCTTGAGTTACTCGAGCAACGGCTTTTCTTAATTTGGATTCCTCTTATCAGAATTTTCATTTGGATTCCATCATCTGCTGGTGTTGCTGATACGAGCGTGCTTGCGTAAGAGATGTTCAGAAAATGGCAACTTGGAAGGTGCTTATATAAGTGATGGAAAAGGGCGAGTGAGAGGTTAGTTTTTTAACAGAATTTAAGAGTCAGCTAGTCGTGGGGTGAGGAAAATAGCACCAATTTAGTTTTTCTTTTTTCTAAAGGGATGCATGTAATTGTTGCGCATATACATATATATGTATATATACAATTCAGCAATGGTTTGCAAGTCACACGTTCAAATGTTTGGAACGGGGTGTATTGCGGTTGGTCAGTTTATGGATGGATGCTGCCTTCACACAATGGTGCTGCCTTCACAATGGCGAAGTTTGTAAAGGCTTTGCTATCTCATGCTGACTGGCTGACATTATTTTTGTGTTGATTGAATTTTTCAGCAGAAATTATAAGCTCTTTGTTCTTGTTTTGGGTTTTCCAAATTTGCTGATGAGATTGTAAATATAATAGCCAAAAAAGAAGCTTGGTGCATAAAAAGATGAAAGATTGTATAAATAGGCAATGTGTTGGCCATACTCATTATTACTGTAGATGCACTTCCACACTTGATTCACATTTCCATACTAGCAGATATCATAAATGGCAGGTCTAGTCAGAATTTCTTCAATCCTAAAACAGGGTTGCACATTATTTCATAGATAATTACTTGAGATTATAAGGAAATTTGACTACCAACCTAAAGAGAAATCGCTATTGCCAAAGGAATTCGGCAATATTCGACATGACAAATCATGCTTAAAAGCACATGGTTCATAGGGGGTGCTACACGCTGCTAAAAGTCATAAAGGGATAATTGTTGTTAAAGTAACATTTCTTTTCGATTATATAATGAGTAGCAACTTATTAAATTAGACATGCCAGTCAAATTCATTGATCTCGCACCAATATAATAACTTGGTGTTACGAGTCTAACCATGCAGACATTCATGTTAAACCAAACAAGCACGACCTAATTCCGAGATTTTTGGCAATGGCACCAACTTCACATAAGAATAATAACTTATGTCGTCTTTGTTCTACTTCTTATATATTTTCTTCTATCTACTAGAATCATATGCACTAAGAGTAACTCCATGTTGGTGCATGAACCCCCTTTTGATGATTTCACAACTGAGTGTTTGATATGTTAATCCCACAAATTTTGAGGATAGAAAAATAAGAACCGGGAAATGTTTGTCTTCAAATATATAATGAATATCAACACTGATTTATAATAAATATTGAGACGCATTTTCTCCCTCAGGCTCTAACCGTGGCTGCTGAAACTACTAGGATGCAAACATCTACTTGTATTTTCTTATAAGAGGCTCAAATTTGGAGGACCGAAATAACTACTGTAGAGCCAAAAGTTTGAAATCGAAATGAAAACATACACGAATAGCCTCTAAACTTTATCCAATTTTCAAACTCGATACTAAATATTCAAAAGTCCACATTTAAGCAACCGAAGTATATTGTAAATTATGATTACACCGATCATTGCAAAACTTTGATTGATCGTCGAATTAAGAGAAAATTTACCATCGTTTGAATTTGGTTGTTCATTGGTTGAAAAAATTTATGTAACAGTATCGTGGTGTCATGAATTTTTGTGAATTACTTCATTAGAGTTGAAAATAGAGTTGCATATCATTGAAGGCCCTCTAAATGAAATTGCCATTGCTTTATCTTTTTTAAGATCAACTAATTGCATAATATCGAGGAAATCTCTCTCTCACACACACACACCCACACATAATATTCAAAATGACCGGCTCTCGTACAATTTAACATAAGATAATGGAAAGCCGAACCTACCACAATAGTGAGGAAAGCTCTCTCACACACACAATATTCAAAATGCCTGGCTCTCATACAAATTTACATAAGATACATAAATTGCCGAATCTATCAACCATTTAACTTGTTCCCATCTTCTCTTCCTTTGTGATTTAATGAGGAGGGAGAACGGTAGCTTGCCCCCATGAGGCAAGGTCTCCCATGCAGACAATAGCATGGCGACCTAGGTTAGGCCTCATGACTTCTCCCTCGTTCTTGGCTTCACATGCAATCGGTGTGTCATCCTGAAATTCGACCTCGTTTCGATAAAATGAATTGTGCATATCGTCGACGCGCCTATGGTCCTTTTTCTCTGAGCTGATCACTCATGAGTTAGCTAACTTATTGGGTGAAGCCGTTAAGGGATATAACCGCGGTAAAATCCCTAAAAGCTACCTAATTTGTTGGATTGGACTAGAATCGCGTTCGGTCGATTTTAATCTTGAAATTTAATTCGCTTTTGGGAATCGAATATTCGGGCGTGTCACAATTCATTTTTAGGACCGTCTCATCGTCTGTTAATTTATTGGCGAGTCCGAAATTTCAAGAAAGAAATTATCGGAGGAAAAATCGAAGACCGGAAGAAAATAGAAAGGGAAATGGAAATAGAAAAGAAAAATTAGAATAGTATTATTCTTTTTCTTTTCTTTTTCTTTTCTCTCTCTTCTCTCTCCTCTCCCTCTCTCTTTGTGTGGACACCCCCCCACCGAACACCCCTTGCCAAATTCAAATTGGATCTCTCTCTCTCTCTCTCTCTCTCTTATTTTTCCTTTTTTGACCAGTCAAACCCCCTTATCTCTTCCTTCTCTCTCTCTTCTCTCTCTTCTCCCCACCCCACGTGACTGAACTCTTTCTTCTTCTCCTTCTTTCTTCTTCGTGGAAGCAGCGAACCAGAAGCTGAAGAAGATCAAAAGCGGCAGCCAGCCACTGTCGCCGCCCGTCCCGCTCGCCGCCCTCGCATCCCTGCCACCTAGCAGCTCCGTCCAGTAGCTGGTTGGTCCCTGTCCAGCTTCGGGAGTAGCTGAAGAAGCCGCCGGACCGCCGACCAGCTCCATCTCCAGCCACCGTTCGAACCGCCAAAGCTCCTCTCGCCCTCCGCCGGCCTCCCCTCGTCCAGCCAAGAACAGTGGCTGGAAAAATGGGTTTCCAGCCCTGTTCAAGGCCGTTTTGGGCCATTTCCGGGCCCCGAATCCGAGCCGTGCTTTGGGAAGAATCGTTCCTCGCGTCGCCGCCGTCGGATTGATCCGATTTGCGCGCGATTTGGTGAGTAATCTCACTAATCCTGGATTAGTTGGCTAATTATGCTTAAGGTTGGTTTAGATTTAATTAATTATGTTTAGGTTGTTAGATTATAATAAATTAGCAATTATTTGTCAATTGTGATGCGATTTAGATAAATTGATTGCGTAATTAGTAAGTAGACGTGGTCTACTAATTATTGGAAGTGCCTCGGGATTTTTCCCGACCCTTAGTGGGCTCCAATTAGGATTTTTGGGCCTAAGTGGAATTTTTAGTATTTAAATATTAATTTTCGGAATTAAATTAAATAATTATTTATTTTCCGAAAATTCAACTGAGATATTTCGGGGACCGGAAAATTATGCTGATGACCGTGGTGAAGTCCGTTTATTTAATTGGGCTTTATTTTGAGCTAAATTGAATTTTTAATATTAATTATTTATTTTTCGGAAATTAAGATGTTGATAGCCGACGACCGAAATCTCATGCTGATTGTCGTGGCACAGTCCGTTTATTTATTTGAGCTTTACGTTGTATGAAATTAAATAAATTGTGATGGTTTAGGGATTTACCCTAATTTGATTGGAATCGATTGAGATTGAATTATTGATTGGTGATTGGCCATGTTATTCAGCATTTATAATGCTTTGTTGAGTTGATTTAATTATTTGATTGAGAAATCGTTGCGTATTGGTTGTCGATATTGAAAGTAGATTGGTAATCTCTTGAAAGAGGACACGTGGCTCGGTGAATTGGAATATCACCTAGAGAATGCACGTGAATTCAGTGGTTGAATATGTCACCTTGGCGAAAAGTTCGCCTGAGAGAATGCACGTGGCTCGGAGACTCGGTATGTCGTCCTGGAGAATGCACGTGGCTCGGTGACAGAGTTTGGCATCTAAAAGGGCACGTGGACTCGATGAATTGATGCATCACTTTGGTGAGATAGCACCCAAGAGATTGCACGTGAGCCCAGGCATCTAAAAGGGCACGTGGGCTCGGTGAATTGATGCATCACTTTGGTGAGATAGCACCTAAGAGAATGCACGTGGGCCCGGGCATCGTAAAAAGGGCACGTGGGCTCGGTGACTTGATGTATCACTTTGGTGAGATAAAGACCAGAAGAGAATGCACGTGGGCCCAGGCATCTAAAAGGGCACGTGGGCTCGGTGACTTGATGTACCACTTTGGCGAAGAGGTCACCTGAGAGAATGCACGTGGGCCCAAGGTTCAAGGCACGTGGACTCGGAGACTTGGAATGTCGTCCTAGAGAATGCACGTGGCCTCGCTTTTAGATACTCCTCCGTGGAGAGTGATTTGTGTGACATGTAATCGACTGGTTCGATTTGTTTTGAGTAAATGGGTGTCTATTGTGAATTGTACTGACTTGCAGGTGAGATCTGAGGCCAAGGTAAGTCCTCTGTCCTGTGCATGTTTAGGCGGCCTGTAGTATAATAGTTTACTAATCTGGCCTTAGTGGGGTAGAACTCGCTGAGACGTAGTCTCATCCCGGTTTGGGGAAATCATTTCAGGACCTCGCTGAGGAGCTGAGAAGGAGGAGTCAGAGAAGGATTTTTGTGAGAAGAAGATAACCCCGAGAAGGGCCTTGAGTACGGTCCGGATGGATTGAGATCCTATCTTCTCTTGAGATCTCTATTTTGATGTAAATAGAGTTTAGAGTAAAAGTTGTGAAGTGCTCTGGTTTGTGTTTTGTATAAAAGTTTGATTATAAGTTTCAATATGGAAAATATGGCCCTGCTTTTCTATCCCATCATTTTATTGTCTGGGGATGTTAACTGCTTCCGCATGTGCTTAATAAATGAAAGGGTCGGCGATACATAGTCCTGGGATATCGCATTATAAAATCGACCAAGTAAGAAGGATGTGTGCGTACCCAAGGATCGGGGCGTGACATCCAGTTTAAGTGGTATCAGAGCGAAGTTGAAGATTGGAGTGATAAGGAGCGTTGACCATGGGATAGTTAGTAGGAAAGGCCTTTAAATTCATGCTGATGTATGTCTGTGTTAGCTGAATGCTAAAATTGTTTATTGTGTGTGGATCGCTCACCTTCTAATCCAGTGTGGGTTTGGAAGTCGGGTTGCAGTGTAAAGACTAAACCATGAGCGAGCAGGAGCTGAGAACTCCTAGTAAGAGGGCAATGTCCTTTGTGACTCGGGATGATGCACTGACAAAGGTCAGTACTCGAGGTGGTTGTGGCAGAGTGTTGGCTCTGGCCAGCTCGAGTGTAAGAGTACCACTGCAGGTTGGTACTAGTGTAGCAGCGTCGAATGATCCTAACTTCGATAGGATCGTTTTGATGCTAGTGTTCCTTGGGAACTGGAAGAGCCAGCAGGCTTAAAATCGGAGCCGTTGTCAGTGCCGCAACCATTGTTGTCGCCTCACATGCTGAGATCCAGAGTGGAGATGTGATCCAGGAGCGAGTCATGGTATTCGAGCCAAGGTATAGATCCAGTTCAGGCAGAAATGGAAATCGGTCAGGGAAAAGACCGAGGTCGAGAGAAAAGCATTCTATTCCACTCACGAGGAAGGATGGAGTAGTCAAGTCGGCACCGAGTCAAATAGATCAGGTTGTTTTCGGACGTGATGATGGAGATCGGCATTATGTCCTTCCTAGGACGTGAATTTGTTTGGAGTATAGCTAACAGGGATATTTGGTTGGGAGTGATCCTAGCAGACTGATGAGGCAACTAGAAAGAGTGTGTGCTGTCACTTGGTAGGAGATAGAAGACTCACCTGATAGGTGTCAGAATTGTAGAAGTAAGCATGGATAAATCCAGTATCCGAGTATGACTAGAATCTGTTGTGATGATGACCAGCATAGCCATCAAGTGAAGGACCGTCAGTGGAAGTCTAAGGTAGCATAGACATCGCTACTACGGCCAGAACGCCACTAGGATGGCGAAAGGAATGGGAGTAGAATGGACCTTGCACCGATCAGAGAAAGAATGTGTTGGAAGTGATTTTATCAGAGCAGCGCAGCATAGTTTTGTGCCGAAGTGGTAGAACTTAAATTGTTGAAGTAAAAGTGAAAGAGAGGAGAATCACTACCAATAATTGTGCTTGACTAGTTGCTGAGGTGTGAGTTTGACGCTACATGAATAGTGTGAGTTCATAGAGCATCTGGTGATAAGGAATCATATGGTTATGGAATAATCCAGTTTAGTCTATTAGTTGCGAAAATGTCGAGATTATTAAGAGTCGAAAAGAATCTTTGATTTCATTAATGTCGTTGGCTAAAGACAATCCGTTTGTTAGACGGAAGTTGCCAAGATTGATTTGACAGCTGTAGTGGATGTGTCAGTTGAGAAATATAATGAGAAGAAGGTGGCTGTGATACAGAAAATTTCTAAGATGGTTCCAAAGGGATTGCTTGAGTTACCGCCAGAAAGAGAGATTGAAATTGTAATTGAGCTAGCACCAGGGACAGAACCGATTTCAAAGGCACCTTACCGAATGGCGTTATCTAAGTTGAAGGAATTGAAGATGCAGATGTGAAGATTGATGATTGAGGAAATTGTGCATGTCAGTGCATCACTTTGGGGAAACATCAGTTTTGTTTGTGAGAAGAAGAAAGATGGTTTGTTGCGAGTGTGCATCGACCATCGTCAACTCAATTAGGTGAAGATCAAGGACAAGTGTTCTTTGCCAAAGATCAATGAATGGTGTGACTAGTTATAAAGAGTATCGATGTTTTAAAGGTCGACTTGAGTTTATGAAGTCGTTAGTTACGAACCAGGAAGGAGGTTGTACGAAAGACAGATGTTCGTACCTGATATGGTCTTTACGAGAGTATTGTAAAAGATCGTTTGGCCTAGGTGAACACTCCAGTTGCTGTCATGGATTTGACAAACAGAACGTTCAAGGAATGTCTGGATCAGTTTGTGATCGTGTTCATTGATGACATCTTAGTCTATTCGAGAAGTGATGAAGAGTATGAGAATCATCTGAGATTAGTGCTTCAGACCTTAAGAACTCATCAGCTGTATGCTAAGTTAAGCAAATGCGAGTTTTGGTTGACTCGTGTTGCGTTCTTAGGTCATGTGATTTCAGGAGAAGGAATCTCCGTTGACCCAAGCAAGATAGAAGCCGTGATCAAATGGCCGAGAACGACATCAGCGATAGAAATCAAGAGTTTTCTGGGATTAGCAGGTTATTACAGAAGGTTTGTAGAAGGGTTCTCATCGATAGCGTCACCTCTGACAAAGCTCCTAAGGAAAGAAGAGAAATTTGTATGGTCAAACAAGTGCGAGCGTATTTCCAAGAGCTGAAGGAAAAGCTGACTACTGCACCTGTACAGACGATTCCATCTGGTCCTGGAGGATTCGAGATCTATAGTGATGCGTCATTTAGAGGGTTGGGTTGGGTGCTGATGCAACATGGCAGAGTTGTTGCATACATTTCCCGGCAGTTGAGACATCATGAATTGAATTATCTTACGCATGACTTAGAACTCGCAGGCATCATATTTGCGTTGAAGATTTGGAGGCACTATTTGTGCGGAGAAAAGTTTCAGATCTTCACAGACCATCAAAGTCTCAAGTATTTATTCCCTCAGAAAGAGTTGAACATGAGACAGCGTCGATGGATGGAATTGCTGAAAGACTACGACTGTGATATTCTATATCACCCGGGAAAGGCGAACAAGGTCGCCGATGCATTGAGTCGGAAGTCTTCAATAGCGCAAATCTTAGTTAAGGAGTGGAGCTTAATCAAGAGAGCTCAGGATTCGGAATTCAAATTTGAGGTAGGCCACCTTTCAAGTCTTATGGCCATCCTCAGAATTGAATCGGATATCCAGGTCAGAATCAAGCAACTTCAACCGACAGATCCAAACGTACAGAGAATTCTTCAGGAAGACGCAGATAAAAGGAAGGCTAATTTTCAGATTGCTGATAACGGAACTCTAAGGTTTCAAGGATGTTTAGTTGTACCTGACGATGTCGAGCTTAGAGAAGAAATTTTATCAAAAGCACATCGTAGCAGTTACAGCATTCATCCTGGAAGCACCAAGATGTAACAGAACCTGCGTCAACACTACTGGTGGTCAGGTATGAAGGCGGACATCGCCAAGCATGTGGCCAAGTGTTTGACTTGTTAGCAAGTAAAAGCCCAGCATTGCAAGCCGGGAGGACTTTTGCAACCTCTCGCGATCCCAGAGTGGAAATGGGAACATATGACGATGGACTTCATGACTGGACTACCAAGGAGTCAGAGGGGGAATGATTCGATTTGGGTAGTAGTCGACAGGCTGACAAAGTCGGCTCACTTCATTGAAATTCGAAAGGACCTGAGTCTGGATAGACACGCAGACCTGTATATGCGTCAAGTGGTTCATATGCATGGAGTGCCGGTTACGATAACATCTAATAGAGACCCGAGGTTTACTGCTGCTTTTTGGAAGAGCTTGCAGAGTGCTTTAGGTATAAAGTTTCAGTACAGTATGGCATATCATCCTCAGACAGATGGCCAGTCGGAAAGGACAATTCAGACTCTTGAAGACATGCTGAGAGCGTGTGTAATAGACTTCAAAGGAAGTTGGGAAGATCAACTTCATCTGGTGGAATTCGCTTACAACAACAGTTATCAACAGAGCATCAAGATGGCTCCATTTGAAGCGTTGTATGGCAGAGCATGCAGAACTCCAGTATGTTGGGATGAAGTCGAAGAAAGGAAGATATCAGGCCCAAAGTTGGTTCAGCAATCAGTAGATGCCGTGGCAGTGATCAGAGACAGATTAAAGACAGCGCAGAACAGGCAGAAAAGTTATGCGGATAAGCGTCGAAGGTCTTTGGAATTCCAAGTTGGTGATCACGTTTTTCTAAAAGTGTCACCAATGAGGGGAACTTTGCGCTTTGGTAAGAAAGACAAACTGAGTCCGAGGTACGTAGGTCCATTTGGGATTCTTGAAAGAATTGGAAACCTAACGTATCGTCTTGCGTTGCCGCCAAGATTAGCGCAAGTGCATGACGTCTTTCACATGTCGAGGTTAAGGAAGTACGAGCCTAACCCGACCCACGTGCTCAATTTCGAGGAATTGGACATGGATGACCATGTGTCATACGTGGAAAGCCCGGCTCAGATTGTCGATCGCAAAGAGCAAGTTCTGCGTACAAAGACCATTCCGTTGGTCAAAGTGATCTGGCAACACCACAGTATTGAAGAAGCGACTTAGGAGACTGAAGAGTCGATGAGACAATTATACCCCCGCCTTTTTTAGCAAAGTGTGTAAGGGTTTAAATTTCGATGACGAAATTTTTATAAGAGGGGAAAAGTTGTGACATCCTGAAATTCGACCTCGTTTCGATAAAATGAATTGTGCATATCGTCGGCGCGCCTATGGTCCTTTTTCTCTGAGCTGATCACTCATGAGTTAGCTAACTTATTGGGTGAAGCCGTTAAGGGATATAACCGCGGTAAAATCCCTAAAAGCTACCTAATTTGTTGGATTGGACTAGAATCGCATTCGGTCGATTTTAATCATGAAATTTAATTCGCTTTTGGGAATCGAATATTCGGGCGTGTCACAATTCATTTTTAGGACCGTCTCATCGTCTGTTAATTTATTGGCGAGTCCGAAATTTCAAGAAAGAAATTATCGGAGGAAAAATCGAAGACCGGAAGAAAATAGGAAGGGAAATGGAAATAGAAAAGAAAAATTAGAATAGTATTATTCTTTTTCTTTTCTTTTTCTTTCTCTCTCTCTTCTCTCTCCTCTCCCCTCTCTCTTTGTGCGGACACCCCCCCCACCGAACACCCCTTGCCAAATTCAAATTGGATTCTCTCTCTCTCTCTCTCTCTCTTATTTTTCCTTTTTTGACCAGTCAAACCCCCTTATCTCTTCCTTCTCTCTCTCTTCTCTCTCTTCTCCCCACCCCACGTGACCGAACTCTTTCTTCTTCTCCTTCTTTCTTCTTCATGGAAGCAGCGAACCATAAGCTGAAGAATATCGAAAGCGGCAGCCAGCCACTGTCGCCGCCCGTCCCGCCGCCGTCCCGTCGCCCACTCGCCACCCTCGCATCCCGCCGCTTGTCCCTCGCATCCCTGCCGCCTAGCAGCTCCGTCCAGCAGCTGGTTGGTCCCTGTCCAGCTTCGGGAGTAGCTGAAGAAGCCCCCGTACCGCCGACCAGCTCCATCTCCAGCCACCGTTCGGACCGCCGAAGCTCCTCTCGCCCTCCGCCGGCCTCCCCTCGCCGCCCTAGCCGCCGGACGAGCTTCGTCCAGCCAAGAACAGTGGCTGGAAAATTGGGTTTCCAGCCCTGTTCAAGGCTGTTTTGGGCCATTTCCGGGCCCCGAATCCGAGCCGTGCTTTGGGAAGAATCGTTCCTCGCGTCGCCGCCGTCGGATTGATCTGATTTGCACGCGATTTGGTGAGTAATCTCACTAATCCTGGATTAGTTGGCTAATTATGCTTAAGGTTGGTTTAGATTTAATTAATTATGTTTAGGTTGTTAGATTAGAATAAATTAGCAATTATTAGTCAATTGTGATCCGATTTAGATAAATTGATTGCGTAATTAGTAAGTAGACGTGGTCTACTAATTATTGGAAGTGCCTCGGGATTTTTCCCGACCCTTAGTGGGCTCCAATTAGGCTTTTCGGGCCTAAGTGGAATTTTTAGTATTTAAATATTAATTTTCGGAATTAAATTAAATAATTATTTATTTTCCGAAAATTCAACTAAGATGGCTCGGGACCGGAAAATTATGCTGATGACTGTGGTGAAGTCCGTTTATTTAATCGGGCTTTATTTTGAGCTAAATTGAATTTTTAATATTAATTATTTAATTTTCGAAATTAATAAATTAATTAATTATTTTTCGGAAATTAAGATGTTGATAGCCGACGACCGAAATCTCGTGCTGATTGTCGTGGCATAGTCCGTTTATTTATTTGAGCTTTACGTTGTATGAAATTAAATAAATTGTGATGGTTTAGGGATTTACCCTAATTTGATTGGAATCAATTGAGATTGAATTATTGATTGGTGATTGGCCAAGTATGTTATTCAGCATTTATAATGCTTTGTTGAGTTGATTTAATTATTTGATTGAGAAATCATTGGGTATTGGTTGTCGGTATTGAAAGTAGATTGGTAATCTCTTGAAAGAGGACACGTGACTCGGATATCACCTGGAGAATGCACGTGAATTCAGTGGTTGAATATGTCACCTTGGCGAAAAGGTCGCCTGAGAGAATGCACGTTGCTCGGAGACTCGGTATGTCGCCCTGGAGAATGCACGTGGCTCGGTGACAGAGTTTAGCATCTAAAAGGGCAGATGGGCTCGGTGAATTGATGCATCACTTTGGTGAGATAGCACCCAAGAGAATGCACGTGGGCCCAGGCATCTAAAAGGGCACGTGGGCTCGGTGAATTGATGCATCACTTTGGTGAGATAGCACCTAAGAGAATGCACGTGGGCCCAGGCATCGTAAAAAGGGCACGTGGGCTCTCATCACTTTGGTGAGATTGATAAGAGAATGCACTTTGGTGAGCATCTAAAAGGGCACGTGGGCTCGGTGACTTGATATACCACTTTGGCGAAGAGGTCGCCTGAGAGAATGCACGTGGGCCCAAGGTTCGAGGCACGTGGACTCGGAGACTTGGAATGTCGTCCTAGAGAATGCACGTGGCCTCGCTTTTAGATACTCCTCCGTGGAGAGTGATTTGTGTGACATGTAATCGACTGGTTCGATTTGTTTTGAGTAAATGGGTGTTTATTGTGAATTGTACTGACTTCCAAGTGAGATATGAGGCCAAGGTAAGTCCTCTGTCCTGTGCGTGTTTAGGCAACCTGTAGTATAACAGTTTACTAATTTGGCCTTAGTGGGGTAGAACTCGCTGAGACGTAGTCTCATCCCGGTTTGGGGAAATCATTTCAGGACCTCGCTGAGGAGCTGAGAAGGAGGAGTTAGAGAAGGATTTTTGTGAGAAGAAGATAACCCCGAGAAGGGCCTTGAGTACGGTCCGGATGGATTGAGATCCTATCTTCTCTTGAGATCTCTATTTTGATGTAAATAGAGTTTAGAGTAAAAGTTGTGAAGTGCTCTGGTTTGTGTTTTGTATAAAAGTTTGGTTATAAGTTTCAATATGGAAAATATGGCCCTGCTTTTCTATCCCATCGTTTTATTGTCTGGGGATGTTAACTGCTTCCGCATGTGCTTAATAAATGAAAGGGTCGGCGATACATAGTCCTGGGATATCGCATTATAAAATCGACCAAGTAAGAAGGATGTGTGCGTACCCGAGGATCGGGGCGTGACAATCGGCCACTGAGGACGGTGGGTATTGTGACTGCTTGTGATCATATTGGACTCTACTGCATCAACAAACAGCAAACCAGTGCTTCCTAATACCAGAGACATTGCTTCTGCTAGAATTCTTCGCCCTACCCTCACTATCTCAGTGCCTCAAGCTGTCATTCAGAAAAAAAAAAAAAAAAAAAAAAAAAAAAAGGGATCCAGGATGTTAGAATCATGAATTGTGAGAGAGAGACTACATCAACAAACAGCAAAGCAGTGCTTCCTAATACCAGAGACATTGCTTCTGCTAGAATTCTCTGCCCTACCCTCATTATCTCAGTGCCTCAAGCTGTAGAGAGAGAGAGAGAGAGAGAGAGAGAGATTACCAGACATGAAGCATTCTTTTTGGTAAATCATTGATCCGAAACTTATTTACATACAAGGTCGGAGTATGTGAGGCATGATCATTGGATGTATGTCAAAAGAGTTTTTTGAAGATGTGAGTGAGACATGATGCTTGATGTTGTGTTTCATAGGCATCACTATGATCTTGCTTTAAAGCACAAGGACTAATTAGAAAGAAGAAGAAATTTCATTGGCTAAGGCTGAGGAGCACCAAAGATGAAGGGCTCTATAAATTAATAAATACTTAGGCATGTTCATTATTATTGTGGATAGACTCGAATAATTTGCATGTAGCACATTCCCATACAAAGAAATATTATCCAGGGCAAGTTTTGTTAGAATTGGTTTTCTCTAGAACCATGACCATGTACATCCCCTCTTGATTACTTAACTATTTGAGAAAATTTAAATTTACACCATTAGATTGTCGATCATTGTGATGGATGGGAACATCAATAGCAATTTCACAATATCAAAAGTACTTATTATATGTGTGTGATTAAATTTTAAATTACGTAAATAATCCGTTAGTCGTTGCTAAAAATTATAGTTTGTTGATATCATAGCTGCATTTACCATTGATCGGAGTAATCTCCAACAACAGTTAAACTCATTATGCACGTGAAAATTATGTTCTGCAAATTTAACGACGACTTTTTAAGAAAATATATGACTCTTCTATGAATGGATATACCGTTTCACTATTAAATATTATCCTTAACCAAAGGACACAATTATATTAATTAACTTTGAAACACATTAGTTTTATGATAGCAAAAGTTGCAAAGATATAAATCCATCTTTATAGTTATTTAATAGATAATCACGTTGTACAATTTTCATTTCAGCAATGTCAAAATTCTAAGAAAATCAATACAAAATCTACGTTGTACGTACATGGTACAATTTTATTCTATTTATATTATAGAGTGATGAAATATTTAAGAGTTGTTTTTATTTGTAAGGTAAAATATTATATTATTGAAGCGCATCATGATGTGATAGCATTCCTCAAATTAGAATAATCATGCTAGTAAAATATTGAATGCAAAGCTCTTTTTTCTATCTCGCACACATAAGTTTATTTCTCTAAAAATGAATGATTTGGAAAATATTTTCTGAAAAATAATTACTTGTGTTGCTTCAAATAATTAGTCTATATAAAATATTATCATTATCGAAAACAAATTATGTTGAAGCATTTTTGTGGATGAAAAAATATTTGTTGTTCATTTATTTTTATAAGTGATCTGAGTGGTCGTCATTAGGAAAATATTTTCTAAATTATTAAATTTCCATTAAACACATGCGGTTTGATTGTAAAAAATAAACTAATCTTTTGTGCAATAAGAAGAGAGCTTCCTACCAAGATATTTATTTGAGATTTTTTATAATAATTTTTTTTAATAAAATTAAACAAGACAAATAAGGTCAACAATATTTTTTTTAATAGTACACTCTCCCGTTTTCTTCATACATAAGTGTACAGATTCATAACAATATATTAGTCAATTAATTTTTTAATATGAAATGCAAGTAAATTGATATTACCTAAATAAGAATTATAGCTAATATTTGACATATCCAACAAAACTCTTTTAAAACACTTCAAGTGATAAATAGTTTGAAAACATATATTTTTTCCCTTATGACAATAATTTTGATCACAATAGTGTCAAGGTAAAAGCATGTCTTTTTCAAAATTTTCTTGTTATATACCTATGCTGATATTTCTTTTTTCATGAAAATAATTAATTGTAAAGTATATCGTGCTTCCTCTGGCAAAGCTGCTTCTACTTTGCTTGCTTTAAAAAATATATTCTATTTACAAATTAAATTTCAAATTTCAGTTTTATGTTATAATCAAAATAACCAATGACTTGTACTTTATCGTTCGCAATATTTATTCATGGTAACATGTTGCTCATTGAAGTCCCCACATAACACTATATTTAATTTTCTGGTCATATAAATTATAATTAAAAATTCTTTGGAACTAATCAAAATAGTCTTTGGACTGCATTTAAAATATCCAAAGGCAATAACATTTTTTTAATCTCACATGTATAAGCTCAATCTATTTTTAAATAACGATTATATTCATGCAAAATATAAGAGAACTTTCTATTTTATAGGTCCAATTCCCTTAAAAGGCATCAATTTTAGGTCTGGTCTAAATTCCGGTCCGAGTTCTTTTTATCTCCTATAGAAGCATTAATTTTTACTCACTATTCAATCTCTTCAGTTTTGGTTCAATGACGCGGTAAAGATTTGGCATGTGAACATTTCTGGCTCTCTCCTCTGCATGTAATTTTTTTTTTCTGGTCTTTAGATTTTTCTCCATTTCCAGTTTTTTCTTTTCTTTTTTTTCGCCTGTCATCATCTCGACACTTGTCTTTTCATATCTTTCAAGCACTCTCCCTTCATTTGTACAAGCCATGAGATAATACTTCTCGGATCACTCGAGCAGCGGCTTTTCCTAATCCATATAGTCTAACCACGTAGAGATTAAACATAACCTTTATTTATTTATTTATTTGGCTAGAAAAGTAAACACGACCTCATTTCGAGACGATTGGTGAACCACACGAAGTTTTTTCGGCTAAAGACTCGACTCTTGGAGTTCCACTTTAAATTGAACTTCTATCGTTTGGATGGAGACTCGACTACATGCCGGTCCTTGTTCTCTCGCTTGTTCACCAAGAGCAAAGTGAAAGGGAACTTTTCTACGAAGGTGCTAGGGAATGCAGATACACATGAGAGTAGAAAACAAGCCCAGAGAATAGCCCATTTCTGGATGTATCAATAGAATTACTTTTCAACCAGAAAAAAATTTCCGGGTATACTAAAGTTTTTAAATTTCAAACGATAGCACTGATAGAAGCATCTTTCCCATGGAAAGCTCTTTCAGTCTTTTCTTTTGAGACTCGCAATAACATAGAGAGAGATCCAGCAACTACAGACCTTTAAATAGAAGGGGACACTGTTACAACTCTCTTACTCTTACCTAAACTTTTATGAATTGATCAGCATAGAATCGTAAAAATTTTGTACAATTAGCGCATCCTACCCCAAGTCGGCTTTTGGGAAAATGCTAGTGACGTTCCTTCTTTGGCCCAAATGAAGGATCCCCTTAGATATCATCGTCCTAAGTTTTGTCTTTTTGAATATAAATAGTTTGCGCATGAAGTGAGGGCCATATGATTCGACATTGTTAAGTTGGGTCCCTGCAACTTTACCTTGCCCATACTCACCCTTCTTCTAATGAGAAATGAAAGTAACTCTTTTCAGAAGTTTTGACTAGGCTTCCATCAACTGCTGGTGTTGCTGATATGAGCATGCTTGTCTAAGAGATAGATGTTCAGAAAGCTGCAACTTGGAACGTGTTTATATAAGTTATGGAAAAGGCGAGAGATTAGTTTTTGATATGCAGCTCATTTTCTCTGCTGTCCACTTCTTTGAGAAGTCAAGGTAATCTAATCTGCTTTGAAGCCTATGACATCATACCAAGGACAATCAAGATTCGAAGCTCGGAGTGGCAATACAAGTGGGGTTATCGTCGAAGGAGTGTACGATAGCTGCTTCTATTTCGGGGTTCTAGGATGAAAAATTCAACTGATGTCAAACGCTGTACACTTCATAATGTCTAGCCGCAAGCTATTACTGCATTGAAAAGTTTGCTCACTAAAGTGAATCAAAATTATCATCCTGTGAATACCCTTTATCACTGTACACTAAAGTGAATACCCTTTATCACTAAGCGAATCATTTTGGTGCTTTCACCCGAGTAATTTTATGCCATCGAATTTGACTTTATAATAGATCGTTGGTGTTAAGGCTTCTTCAAACACAATGCCCATATGTTACCGGGTGCTCCTGCTATCTTTTCTTGCTTCCGCTTGATGCGCCCCGACACCCTCTTCGCTCATCTTAGTCAAGATTTTGCACTCTCTGCTTTCCTTTTCTCTCTTCCTTCGCGGTACTGTCACCGGTGCACTGTTTCTCCCTCTCAGCATTTTCCTTCTCTCTATCTTCTTGAAGAAGATCGTCCTCACCCCATAGGAATTCCGCGAGTCTGAAGAACTTATTCAACCATGGTTTCCTAGCTCTCTCCCACTTGGCCCCACGATCATTCATGGCATTTTCATTCGCAGATGGCGGACGCTTGCTTGCTGCTGCAATTCTCATGCTTCCTCTTCTTTTGCGGTTGTCGGCTGTTACGGGACATGCCCAAATCCCTTGCCTTTCGACCTCTTACTTTCAACAAAGTCGTAGCTCTAACGACAGGATCGGAATCCGACTGTACATGCTTTCCATATCTTTTCTCCTCCATTCTTCTGTCAACTCCAGAGACCTTGCTCCTGGAAGTTGACTTCCCCTGGCTCTGATTTGGTCGGTCCTCCTCGGGCGCTCTCAAATTTCTTGTTTCTTCCATCCGCCCCATCTTTCCCTTCTCATTGATGAGAGAGACATCTGTTTCAGCCTTCACTCCATCGGATTCAATCGCTGCTTTGCCTTTCTCCTGCAACCGTTCAACATCATCTTCACCCCCGCGTCCTGTTTCTTCCATTTCCCTCGATCCTCTGCACTCCGATGCGGTAGAGTTTCCTCCTTCCTCCTTCTGCCCACTATTTCCACCGTCGGCATTGGAAGGACAGTCGATTTCTCCATTTAATGGATCCATATCAATCACTTCTTCCTCTTTTTCCTCCTCCACATCATCCAGCAACCATTCATTGACCCACGAAACATTCTCTTTCCTTCCCAAATCGTCAATCATCAGATAATCTAAGCAGTCAATAGCAGGCTCCTTATTATTCTTCGTTGCACTGTGTAAACTGCTCGATTCGCCTCTGTCCTCGCTTTTGTGCAGATTTTCGTCACGCTTGCTCCCTGACACATACTCTTCTGTGATCAAGCTTTCTGACATGTACGCAACAAAATCTTCATCTCTGCTGTCATCAGCCTCAGATGAGCTCTCGGTCGAAGAGGACAAATAATCTGAGCAAAGATCAACCTCAGAATCTTTGGTCACTAATGGAGTCTTCTTCCGGGACACATTCTGCACATAATTGTCATTCTCGGATCCGAAACTTCTGCCATTTCCTTCGCCAAAACCTCTTTCTTCATCACAGCCTATCAAGTCATCATCAGACAGAAAGTCTTCGCTCTCCTCTTTATCAGAGTCACTACCAGCATCATCATCCACGACAACTACACTCTTACCTTTACAAGAAACCCGGCTAGGCTCGTCTTCATTGTCGGTAATTATGATGACCTCATGATCGTCATCACTGGCCTCCTCTGGCTCCCAAACCACCCGAAACAGAGGAGGCTCTTTGTCGCACTCTGCTGCCACCAATCTCTGCTCCTGAACGGCCTTTCCTTCTATTATGCTCCGCCTTGGAAGAGCATCTGGCGAAGTGATCTTTTTCCTTCGTCTGAACTCGGATTCTTGATGATACAGGAAACCGAGGAGCCATGATAAACAGCAAGAACCTTGAAGATTTTGTGGGAAAAGCAGAGAGAAGAATTTTCCTTCTCTCTCTGGGAATGGAGGACTCTCCTCAGGCCAGAGGGGAAGAAGACAGACTCTAAAGAGTAACCTAAGCACCTAAGCTTCTCTGCAATTTCATTTCCTTCTTCTTCTTGTACCGAAGAGGAGAGAGGGGAAAACGAGAGGGAATGTGTAGCGATGAAGTTTCTTCTTCTTTTACACCCCCAGCTGTCTTCCAATTGTTTTAGCATGTGTTAGAGGACTATAAGTAGAGCCAGAGGACAAGTTCATTTCCTTAAATCGACTTAAAAAGACTTTGTCCGATGAAGTCTTGCCTACCGTTTGCTTGGTTGGAAAGCGAGCGGTGAGAGACGGTCGAACAAATTGCAATGCCGACCCGACGTTATGATTCGCGAGAGCAGCCTACAAACACTCTCTAATCGACTAAGGTTGCAACTTCAGCGAAGAAAATATCGACCTTTTCCGCCTATCGAATGGGGTGAGGAATAAGAAAATTCGCAAATTCGGAGACTATTGAGTGGCTGACCACATTTTTTGGCATCAAACGTTGGATCCCATTTCATGCTGAGTGGCTCACGTCATTTTTGCGTTGATTGAATATTACAGCAGAAATAATGTAATGAGCTCTTTTCTTTTTGCTCTTTGTTCTTATTTTGGGTTTTCCAAATTTGCTGATGAAAATGTAAATACAATAACTAAGAGAGAAGCATGGTGCATAAAAAGATGAAAGAATGTGTATAAGTAGGCAATGTGCTGGCCATAATCATTGTAACCGTGGATGCACTTGCATATCTACATTCGATACACATTTCCATACGAGCAGATATCGTAAAAAGCAGGTCTGGTCAGCATTATTTAATCCTAAAATAGGGTTGCAAATTGATTCATAGATAATTATTTGAGATTTTAAGGAAATTTGACAGCCAACCTAAACATTCCAAGAAATCACTATCGACACGGGAATTCAACGATATTTGACATGGTTTATTAGATATACCGAAATCATGCTTAAAAGCACAAGTTTCACCTAGGGGGTGCTTTATGCAGCTGAAAGTCACAAAAGGTTAGTCTTTGTTAAACTCGGTATGTCTTTTCAATTATATATACATGAGTACCAACTTATTAAATTAGACGCATTTACAATGTTGATCAAATTCATTGATCTCGTATCTATCTTATAACTCAGCTTTACAAGTCTAATCATGTAGACATTCATGTTAGACCAAATAATCATAACCTAATTATGAGATAAGTAGCGAATCGCATGAACTTCACATAAGAATAATAGTTTATGTCATGTTTGTTCTGCTTCTTATATATTCTTCCATCTGTGAAAGCTAGTATGAGCACCTAGAGGGGGGTGAATAGGTGCATAAACAATTTTGTGAGATATGTGCAGTGCTAATCAATAATAGATTATGAAAATGAAATTCTCTCTTGTAAACAAAACAAGTTATGATCAAAGTAAAAGAGTGTAGAGAAGAGAATATGAACACATAGATTATAGTGGTTCGGCTTAATCCAAGCCTACGTCCACTATTCCGCACTAACAGCCCACTGACTGGATTTCACTATGAACAAAAGAGTTGTTACAGTTAGGCTCTTCCTTGATTTTACAGTGTAGAGACTACTACACTTCTCAAGGTCTCTCAATGATATACACTCTCTTTTACGTACAAGATTTCGCTAAACAGTTTAATTGACTAAGAACAATAAGCTTCAGACTTTGGAATTCTTCTATCGCGCACACACTTGAACAACTGGAACGTCTTCCTTATATACTCCTTTATGCCATCATACTCATTGGCACTTACCAAAGGAATTCTTCCAAACTACCCGTTGGACAGAATCAATTAGGAAGGTCTTCGAGCTACTTAAGGAACATGATGATAGCCCATCAATCCTGCTCACCCATACAATCATGATCTTGGTTTCCATAAGTAGAACCTTCCAAGTATACTTCGCCAATCAACAAATCCACGATTCCCAAATCAATCTTGATCAAAATAAAGGATTCCAACATGCTATATCCAACCAAAAGATCTATTCAAGTCGATAAAGTCAAATCCTTGACGAAACATCCAGTTCTGGATAAGTCTTATTCGACGGTCTAAAAACTGTCAATGAGGATAGACTTTGAGTCTTGAGTTTGGCAGTTCGGAGGTCTTTAGATTTTGATGGAAGAGTCTGCAAGTCTTTAGACTAAACTGATGCAAACGTTTTATCAGCTTCAAAACACTCATGGAAGTTTTCTCCAACACCATCTACTGGAATCGTATGTACTAAGACTAACTCAATATCGGTGCATGAATTGTATTTACCCATTTCGATGATTTCACAATTGAGTGTTTGATATATTAATCCCACAAAATTTCGAGATAAAAAAAAAATAAGAACCCATAGAAATATTTTGTCTTCAAATATAAAAGGAATATCAACACTGATTTATAACAAATATTGAGGTGCATTTTCTACCTAAGGCTCTAAATGTGGCTATCGGAACTACAAGGATGGCAAGCAGCTGCTTGTCTTTTCTTATACGAGGTTCAAATTTGGAGGACCAAAATAACCACTGTGGAGCCAAAGGTTTGAAATCGAAATGAAAACATACACAAATAGCCTTTGATGTTTATTCAGTTTTCAAACTTGATACTAAACATTTAAAAGTCCAAGTGACCGAAGTATATTGCGCATTATGATTCCCTCAATCATTGCAAAACTATAGTCATCAAATTAAGAGAAAATTTGACATTGTTTGAATTTGGGTGTCTCTGGTTGATATAATTTATGTAACAAGCATCATCTTGTCACGAATTTTTGTGAATTACTTTATTAGAGTTGAAAATAGAGTTGCATACCATTGAAGGCACTCTAATTGGAATTACCATTGCTTATCTTTTTTAAGATCCACCATTTGCATAATATCGTGCAAAGCTCTCTCTCACGTACATAATATTCAAAATGGCCGACTCTTGTACAATTTTACATAAGATACATGGAATGCCAAACCTAGCATAATATCAAGGAAAGCTCTCTCTCTCTCGGACACACACACACACACACACACAAACACAATATTCGAAATGTCCGGCTCTCGTATAATTTTACATAAGATACATGGAACGCCAGACCTATCAATCATTTAAACTTGTTCCCATCTTCTCTTCCTCCGTGATTTTATGAAGAGGGAGAACGGTAGCTTGCTACCATGAGACAAGATCTCCCATGCAGACAATAGCGTGGCAACCTTGGTTAGGCTTCAAGACCTCTCCCTATTCCTTGGCTTCAAATGCGATGATGGCGGGTATTGTGACTGCTTGTGATCGATTTTGACTCTCCTGCATCTACCAACAGCAAAGCAGCGCTTCTTAATGCTGGAGACATTGCTTTTGCAAGAATTCTCAGTACTCCCCTCGCTATCTCTGTGCCTAACGCTGTCATTCAGAAAAAGGAATCTATGAATTAGAATCATCATTTGAGAGAGAGAGAGAGAGAGAGAGAGAGAGAGAGAGAGAGAGAGAGAGAGAGAGAGAGATCTTACCACGTATGAATTATTCTTTTTGGTAAATCATTGATCCGAAACTTTACATACAAAATTGGAATATGTGAGATGTGAGCATTGGATGCATGTCATAAGAGTTTTTTTAAAGATGCAAGGGAGATATGATGCTTGATGCCATGTTTTGTAGGCATCACTTGGATCTTGCTATGAAGCGCAAGAAGGACCAGTAAGAAAGGAGAAGAAATTTTGTTGGTAAAGGCTGAGAAACACCAAAGATGAAGGGCTCTATAAATAGGTAAATACTTAGGCATGCTCATTATTATTGTGGATATACTTACTCAGTTTGCATTTAACACATTCCCAGACAAAGAAATATTATTCATGGCAGGTTATGTTAGAATTGGCTTTCACTAGAATCATGACCATATACATCCCCTCCTGATTACTTAACTAATTGAGAAAACTCAAATCTAGACCATCGGATTGATGATTGTTGAGATGGATGGGAATATCAATGGCAATTCACAATATCGAAAGTTCCTACTACATGTGTGTGATAAAGCTCTAAATTATGTCAATAGTACCTACTAAAAGTTATAGTTTGTTGATATCGTAGCTGCATTTACCATTGATCGGAAATATCTTCAACAGCGGTTAAACTCATTATGCATGTGAAAATTTTGTTCTACAAATTTAACGACTAATGACTACTCGGTCTGTGCCTTTTGCTCAACTCAGCCGGACTCTATTGATCACCTTTTCTTTCACTGTCAAACCCCTGCTACCCTGGCTTATTTCTGGGCGTCTAGGTGCAACCTACCTTGGAGAATCAGGCCGTGGACCGAGACCTCCACGTGGGCTCTAAAGTTTTTATCAGGTAAGGATTTCTTCCACAAAATTGCTAGGTTCTCTTTTGGAGCTCTATGTTATCTAATTTGGAATAAGAGAAATTGCATCATCTTTCGGGGTGAAACTGTTTCCGTGTCGGCTCTCAAAAATCATTTAATCAAAGTTGTCAAGGATAGAGTTCACTCCTTCAAGAATGTGCCTCCTACCCCAAGAAATAGAAGACTTCAAAGGAATTGGGGCTTCGACCCCTCGGTCTTTTCTCGGTAGCTTGCTTGGTGCCGTTGATGCTTGTCTTTGTACCATCCTAGTTCGCTCGTCCCGCTTTTAAGTGGGTAGTAGAGATTTGCTAGGTTTGGTTTTGCCTCGGCCCGGGTTGTGGGTGTTTCTTCTTTCTTTGTTTTCCTTCGACTCCCTTCCTCCTGTTCCTGCTGCGCGGTCAGAGTGTAAGTTGGCGCCTTTCCTTGTTTGTCCAAAGTTATTAATATATTCTTACCTTTCACCAAAAAAAAAAAAAAAAATATGCAACTCTTATATGAATGGATATACCGTTTCACTATTAAATATAATCCTTAACAAGAAGACGCGGTTATATTAATTAACTTCAAAACACATAAGTTTGTAATAGCAAAAGATGCAAAGGCATAAATCCGTCTTTATAGTTAATTAATAGGTAATCATGAGCAATGTCAAAATTTTAAGAAAATCAATACAAAATCTACGACGTACATGCATGGTATAGTTTTATTCTATTTATGTTATAGATTGATGAAATATTTATGAGTTCTTTTTATTTTTACGGAAAAAATTATATTATTGAAGCACATGATGATGTAATGGTATTCCTCAAATTAGGTTTATGATGCTAGTGAAATATTGAATGTAATGCTCTTTTTTCTGTCTTGCGAAGAAAACTTCAATCTTATGCTTTGTTTATTTCACCAAAAATGAATTATTTCAAAAATATTGTCGTAAAAACAATTACTTGTATCAATTCAAATAATTAGTTAATAGAAAATGTTTTTATTAACATTTTCATGGACAATAAAAATATTTTCCATTTATTAATTTTTGTTAGCGATAAGAGTGATCTTCATTAGAAAAATATTTTTAAATAATTCATTTTCTAGGAAACAATAGTGACCTAATTGTGAAAAATAAAGTAATCTTCTATACAATAAGAAGAGAGCTTCCTACAAAAATCTTCATTTGAGATTTTTGTTGATGGAAGATTTATGTTGATGCATATATAGGCAAAAATAAACTTCTTTTTGAATAAAATTAAACAAGACGAATAAGTCAATAATATTTTTTTAATATTACACTCTCTTGTTTTCTTCATAGATATGTGTACACATTCACAACAACATATTAGTTTTAGAACTTAATTTTTTAATATGAAATGCAAGTACATTGATATTGCCTTAATAAGAATTATAGCTAATATTTGACATATCCAACAAAGCTTTTTAAAATCCTTATGGCAATAGTTTTTATCTCAATAGTGTCAAGATATGTCATCTTTCATTAAAAGCATGTCTTTTTCAAAATTTTCTTTTTATATACTTGTCGTGACCTCTCTTTTTCCATCTAGGGGAAAATGAAGATGTTTAGGAGTATCCACCTAAAGAGATGGGCCAACGGCCCTGGATTAGGCATGGACCCTCCCACGCCCATATCTTGCACGACATTAGATTTTGTATTTTAGTTCTTAACAACCTATGTATTCTAGGAGTCATCACTAGTCTATTGAGGTCGGCTAAAAACCAATCAAGATGCGGGAGTGTTGCCTCGATTCTTATGCAACAAGAGATTTCTACGAATGGGTACTTGTTTATGCCAATGTTTCTATTAGAGCCCTTACGGTACTGCTAACTTGGAGTGGTGTTTATCTAGATGGCCACACAATCTTGATTATCAATTATAATCCTTATGAAACCACTAAGCGTCCATGCAAATATTTTTATAGATTTTTTCCCTTAATGTCTAGACTAATCATAACCTAATTTAGGAGAGAAATTTACACTAAAATTAATGAGAAGTGGTGCGGTACGTAAACATGCAATAAATTGAAATGACTTAAAAATAAATGTGGAAAAGGAAAACCCGATACAAGTCAGGTAAATAATATTATATAGCCTTGTTATCACACCTTGGGACAGGACTCCCATGAGCAAAATGAGAATTTAAATGTGCATGAAATTACTCTAAATGCATGAAACTACTTTAAATAATTTTAATCTACGTAAAATGGATTATTTACAAAAAGGATCATACAATACCAAAATAGCATTAAATTAGGAAAAATGACCTTATAAAATTAGGAAAATCTCATAAATGAAATTTTTACCTTAATTTGATACCATCCATCATTTATATATATATTTGAAATATTTGGATTTTTTATTTTTGATTTTTTATTTGAAATTAATTCCCTAAACCAATCTATGCTTGATTTACACTAATATGGAAGAGCCTAGTACATGATTATCACAAGAACTGAGCTCAAATCGACCGTTTTAAGATCGAAGTTTAGTTTGGGCATTTCGTCAAACACTTGGTGTGCATTAAACCAGCCCAAATAGCTTCCTCGAGCCTTGTTCATGGCATTCAATCTCGATCTATAAGCAATCTTATGTGGAACTAAAGTATCAAGGTTAAACTATCACATGCAAAGAGTGATATTCAATAGAAATCATAGCCTAAAACATACAAAAACCAAGTTGAAATCGTTCTCAAATATGCGGGTTTGAGCTGATTTGGCAAATTTGAATTTGAACTCAAGTCAAGCAAACAGGTTGCATGCCCATATTCAAGCCCCGACACTCATCATGTGCAAAATCTATGAAAAAGATCAATTGATCAAAATGAAAGTAGGTAACATTGACTATCAAACGCAACAAACATCACATAGAATAATCAATCAAACACATCGAAACGACCTCTTCAAGAAGCATACACACATGGTCCATACTAACCCGCCATGAATCAATGTGGATGGGCTTGGTGTTGGCTCAAGTCGTAAACGATCTCATAGTGTACCCAAAGATTTAAAGACCAAAGCAAGCTAACCTCAACATCATTTGTACTCCCGTATGACATTCATCAAACTTGTGAAGACATAAAACACATGCAAAGAGGAGTAACAAGTCAAAAATATATGGCTCTTGAAAACACTTCAAACACAAAAAAATTCAGCCTTAAAAATCAGTTTTTCGAGCTGGTTTTCGTCTTGGTTTTCCATGGTTTAAACATGTTCAAACTTAATCAAAAATACATATAAGATTATCACCTTGCTTCCTAGTTTCTTTTGCAAGTGGCTCTTGGTCGAGAAAACCAATAAATTATTCTTGGGGGGGCACGTGTAAGTTGGCTCATTCAAACTGGAAAATGAGATATGTAGAGAAAAAACTAACAATTAAGGTTTTTGTTGGTCTTCAAAATTAGACTTCGAGACCTCTTCTTTTGGCCAAATTAACACCCAACCAAACTATATGTATTCTAGCTGCACTTATTTCTTTATGCATCTTTCTCCCATGCTTTTCGTCAGTCAACAGCATCCTACAGAACTGTTCTAGAAGCTATATTTGGATTTGAGTTTGTTCCACCACAAATAGATTTCACTGCATTTTTATCAATTGTTGATAGCTGGAGAGGTTGTCCTCTCAACCCTTATGTCAAAAGTGTGCTTTTGGCTTCCAATTACCAGAAAAGGTACCTTCGCCGAAGCCGAGCCACTAGGAGAGTAAGCCCTGTTACAAGTCATGATTTCCTCATTTGTCTCTCACTTTTCTTAAAAACACTAACTTTCCCTCACCCTTGACCAACTGGACAAAACACTAAGAAAAATTTTCATTTTTCTTGCCCTGCCAAGATGGTACTATTTTGAGGGGCTTTAGGAGGCCTTGTTGATCTCCATTTAGGATGTGCCACTTATGGTTGGAAAGATCTTTGAGTGAAGTTTCAATCTCTAGTTGAAGGTTTTGCCTAATTTTGATTACAAGTTTATGAAAATTTTACTTTTCTCTACAAGGGTTGGTTTGGAATTTCTAGATTTGGCTTTTCTTGAGTTGCTTTTGGGTGTCTCTTTGGGGAACAATTGTGAGCTCTCTCTTCTCCTTTTTGTCTCCTACCTTTCAAGCTCAAAAGAGCTTGCTTCAGAGATCTTATCCCTTAAATTAAGCCATCTTTTTGTCGATTTTGCCCTATCTACCAAGCTTGCCAACTAAGCTAGTTCACCAACTTTTTGACTTAGCCAAAATTTTCAACTTTTGCATCTATTGAATGTGTGGATTTTGCTAAGATTTTCGCATGACTTCAGCAGCTTATCCTTAGCCAATTTGTGTCCACTTGCACTACCGATTATGATCTTCCATCAGGTGCATAGATCAAGCTGATTGGATGGCTGAGTGGGATATGGTGGAGCCACCAAGTTGCTTATTCAATAGCTTCGAATTGAGACTTAACTGTGGGTTGAGTTTTGGTAGCTGGTTTGAATGCTTTAATCCATCAATTTGGCTGCGGTTTTTAATCAATTAGCAAGCTCATGTATGGTAAATTAAGATCTTGACCATTTTTCGCCATTGGCCCCACCCAATTTTTGCAAGTGAGTCCCTCAAAGTTAGCCATTTTCTTGCCCGAGAATGTCCGATTCAATGCAATTTGGTACTTTTTGGCCGATTAGATTAATTAGACCTGACCCAAGTTCAATTTTAAGTCAATTGGGGGCCAAGATGATGATTTAAGGGCTCGAGCGAAATTTTGTAAAATTCGTGAATTGGTCCCTCAACTTTTGAAAATTGCATTTTAGCCCCAACTTGTCGTTTTAACTCCAATCTAACCTCCTGGGCTTGGCTAGTCACATTTAAATCATTGGCCCCAACTTGCTTTTTCTTTTCTTTTTATTTTTCTTTTTATTTTTTTATTTTTTTCTTCTTTTCTTCTTTTTTTTTTTTTTTAAGGAAAAACATCTTCCATTTAAAAAATTATACAACACACCTAGATAATCTATATACAAGAATTTGACATGAAATATTTTTGTGGAAAAATAAGTTTCCATTTTTCAGAAATTATCTTTGGGCAAAAATTTAGATGTCAACAATAGTTATGCTAATTCATGATAATAATTGTTTATAGAGTATATCATGCCTGCTCTAGCAAAGCTTCTTCTACTTTGCTTGCTTCATTCAATATATTCTATTTGCAAATCAAATTTCAATTCAGTTTTATGTTAGAGTAATCAAAATAATCAATGAGTTGTAATTTATTGCCCGCGATGTTTTTTTCATGGTAACATGTTACTCGTTTGAGTCCCCATATAACACTATATTTGATTTTCTGATCATTTTGATTATAATTAACAATGCTTTGGAACTAATTGAAATAGTCTTCGTACTGCATTAAAAAAAAATCGAATGCAACATTTTTTTTTTTCACCTTGCAAATATAAGCTCCATCTAATTATAAACAACTATTTACTTATACAAAACAGAAGAGAGCTATCCATTTTTACAGGTCGAATTTCCTTAAAAGGCATCAATTTTAGGATGAGTCTAAATTCTGGCCCGAATTCTTTTTATCTCCTGAAAAAGCATTAATTTTCAATTGCTGTTCAAAACCGATCCCGTCATTTTTTGTCCAATGAGTGTTAAAGATTCAACATGTGTACATCTCTCTCCCTCAGCGTTTCATTCTTTGTGATCTTTAGATTTTGCTCCATTTTTCAATTTTTCTTTTCTTTTTTCCCCTTTCATCATCCCTACACTTGTCTTTTCATATCTTTCAAGCTCTCTCCCTTTATTTGTACAAGCCACGAAATTATACTTCTCGAATTACTCGAGCAGCGGCTTTTCTTAATTTGGATTCCTCTGATCAGAATTTTCATTTGGATTCCATCATCTGCTGGTGTTGTTGATACGAGCGTGCTTGTGTAAGAGATGTTCAGAAAACGGCAACTTGGAAAGCGCTTATAAAAGTGATGGAAAAGGTGAGTGAGAGGTTTAGATTTTGAACAAAATTTTTAAGTCAGCTAGTAGTGGGGTGGAAAATACCTCCAATTTAGTTTTTGTTTTTTTCTAAAGGGATGCATGTAATTTTTGCATATATATATATATATATATATATATATATATATATATATATATATATATATATATATATATATATATAATTTTTCCAGAAGCTGAAGCACAGATTGGAGTGGATGTGCATAGTGCTCTCAACCCAGCTAGGTTCTTAACATATTAGCATGATTGGCACCTTGATCCAACTTGAAGGTGAGATGTCCGTGACATTTTTGTGCTGTTCAATCTTGAACTTCTCACATAGAATAATCCTCAAGTAAAATTCTTTTGGCTTTCCATAGTTGAAATAAGGGCATCTTGCATCTTGAGATTGTATACCAGAAATTAACCCCTAACGTTCGTGGCATAGTTGGTGTAATCTGTGTGCAATGTGATAACAAGAAATCCTTCGCCATGGAACATTTTGGCCGCTGCAGCTGCTGCCGCCGCCCCCGCCGCCGCCATCATTTGGCCCGCTGTCTGCTATCTTAACTACAGAACGTTCACCATGTGGACAACAACTCCGAGAGCAATTGCCGGCCCGGGCAGATCAAAAGATGCCGACTCAATACTTCCTCAAATGCGCAACGTATCGGCACAACCAGGGCTATAGATCGACCGACATCTATTGTCATCGTTGCTGTTGCCCTTTTATCACTTCAATACTCCTTGAAGACTAGCGTAATGCAAGACGTCCCTTTTTTCTTCATTTCTTTATCTATTCGATTTCGTCATCATACTCATAGAGCAAGTGCGATCTGGCCTTTCCATCATACTTCCTTACTGATGTGGTGAGATAAATTAGGGGTGTCAACAGTTTGGTTCGGTTCGATTTTTGAAAAATCGAACCAAATCGAACCGTTAGAAAAAACTTTCGAACCGAACCAAATGAGATCCAAACTGAATATAAACCAAACTGAAATTTTGGTTCAGTTCAGTTTTTCGGTTTTGATTTTTAACTTTCAGTTTTTGATTTTTGCATTTGTTTTTTTTTCCTATTATATATATTTTTCGTTTCTAAGAAATAAGCTCTTATTGGTTTGTTAGTTCGATTTATTTTGGTTAACCGATATTTTTATTTTTATTTTTAATGAGAACCGAATCGAAAAAATCGAATTTTTCAATTCAGTTCGGTTTGATTTTCAGTTTGGTTTTTGACACCCCTCGCATAAACTCAGTCGACTAATGAGAAATGGGACGACACGTCGGTGGCATCTATCGCAACACGAATCAGCCGGACGGCCACATCAGATCGACAGAAAGGACCAAATCGCAAATACTTAAAAAAGAGTCCGAGGATGAAAATGAACAAAATTGAAAAATTTCAGGGCGTAATCGAATATTCACAAGAGTACGAGGACCATTTCTACGCCGTAAACCCAAAAGAAAATCACAGTGACCTTGCAAGTCTCTCAAATCGTCCCTTTCCTCCTCCTTCCGCCGCGCCTCCGCTTCTCCGACCCTGCGAGAGCCGAGCGAACTCCGACCTCCCGCCGCCATGTTCCGGCACGCCGCCAAGCTCCTCCGCCGGCCCGTCCCGACGACCTCCCCCGCCGCCGCCGCCGCCTCCCGCCGCCCCTTCTCGTCGGATCTCCCGGCGGCGGAGACGGCGGACCCCGCGTTCGTGGAGGCGTGGAAGAAGCTGATCCCCAACATCGACCCACCCAAGACCCCTCTCTCCTTCATGCAGCCGCGGCCCGCCACCCCTGCCTCCATCCCGACCAAGCTCACCGTCAACTTCGTCCTCCCGTACGCCTCGGAGCTGTCCGCCAAGGAGGTCCGTCTCCGTCTCCCCGTCCCCGATCGATTCCCTACCTCGATTTTGAGCTGAATCCGTCGCCGTTTCTGCTTTTCGCGGTTTCTTTCTCTGTTGATTGCGGATTAGTTGGGTGCGCGCGGATGATTGCGGCGGGAGCGGCGGCGTTTGTTATGTAGTGATTTCCGATGCCCATGGTCATGCTTTTACAATGCGTTCTTTGTGTTGATTATAGTACATTGATTTGGTTTGAGGGTTAGTTCGCATTTGTGTTTGGCGGATTGAATTGCCGACGCGATTTACATGTGCTTTAGGAACGTTTTTATATCTTTCAATTTGCTTTCGGAGCATTGTGATTGGAAGGTCTGTGAAGTAGAACCGCACGATTTGGCACGCATGGATTCACGCGTTGAGAGCTTGCATTACAGAATGATTTCGTGTAAGTAGTCGAGTCAAAAATTTTCCCCCTGCTGAGGAACTTCACATTGTGGTCTAGGGTAAACGTACTTGAGATATGGTGTTAGGATGCGTTTGTTTCATGGAGAATTCAAGATTTGGAAAGGAAAACGTTTAGTTATATCGCTCACAAAGATGAACAAAGGAAAATATTTGCATCATATCCGAAAATAGTTAAGTATATATTGTTGTTGATAATGAAAGTATTTGTCATTGACTAATTTTTCTAGGCAATGTAACTAGATTAAACAAGAAGCACTTTTTAACTACCCTCTCGAGCTGTTTCACTAGACATTTGTCTTATAACAAGCAGCCGAAGGAAAGGAGGGGAGATCATTTGGGGTCTAGTTGAACTGCTACTTATATAAAGCAATTGGTCGATCAGCCTTGATTTCATGTTTATATACGTCACCGGTGTACTTACTTCAAGACAAGAAGCGTGGGTTTTGCGGAAATTGTTTTCCAATTCTTGAGTTTTCTGCGAAACAAACGTATTAAATTGAAGTTATACTTCAAGATTGAATGTCTATCGTTTGGCTGAAGACTTGATTATAAATGGTGCTTTCTCTTGTTGTAGTTCTGATTTCTTCTGAAGACTTGATTATAAATGGTGCTTTCTCTTGTTGTAGTTCTGATTTCTTCTTCTATGGTTGTTGTCGTGCATCTCGTCACCATGTTGATCCTTGTTCCATTCTGTGTCTTGTTCACTATGAGCAAAGTGAAAGGATACTTGACTATGGAGGTGCTAAAGAATGTGACCGGTATAAAAGTAGAGATCAAGCCCAGAAAGAAAGCCTATCTACTAGAGAGAGAATCTCCTATGTCTTCTGTCAAAGCATTCATTTGACAGACGTAGGAGAAGCACTTTTTCAAGTGATGATAGTGATATAATACCAAAAGCATTATTTTGTCAAAGCATTCATTTGACAAAAAAAGCTCATTTACTTGATCATCCCTGGAAATTTTTCAAGCATACTGAAAACATTAAAGTTTTAAACCATCCGTCTCTGAAAATGTCTGTAGAAGCATTTCCCCATTCAAAAGCCGATGTATTTGTTTCTTCTGAACATGGTGATAATGCTGGGAAATCCAGCAAGACAGACTTTCTCTATGGCGAAGGGGACACTGATTTAACTCTCTTGCTTTACCTAACCTTCTGCAACCCATGTGTAGTTGTAGAATCAGCACATCCGAGGGCAACATCAAAGGAGATTAACCGCAGTGTGCTCTTCATGCACGATGAACTCTACTTTCCCAAAATCTAGGGGAAGTAACTTATTGGAGGAGCTCAGAGTGAGAATGTGTCCCCACACAGTTTGGAACAATGAGAGTAACTTATTCTGGAAAATTTCTTTCTCGAGTTGCCTTCTAGGGAAAATATGAGTGATGTTGTTTCTTTGGCCCAAACCAAGGATTCATTGAGATGTCACATTTGTTAGTTATGGTCCAATTTGTCCTAAGTTTGGGCTTTTGTGACTGGTAAGCTGCATTTTGTTTTTTGATTTTGTAATATAAGTAGCTCATGGGCGAAGTGAGTGAGTGTCATGATTAGACACCAACATTGAGCTACTGCAGAAGTATTTCACTGTGAAAACCCTTAATTTACTCCGTTTCATAGAAGTATGTCATCTCTTTTTCCAATCAATTGATTCTTATATAGCTTTTCAAGATCCAATGAAAATAAATGATGAAAACTGTGTGTAAGAGATAAGGTTTGAACAGAAATATGAATACACAAACGCAACTAGTTGTGTGGTGGTGAGGAAATAGCCCTTTTTCCCCTATTTTTTTTTTTTTTTTTTTATAATCTAAAAGCATGCATGTACTGTTGCTTGTTTGGTTGTTTCTAACTCAGCCTTATCATTCAGGAGTTGTTTGCATGTCACTCTTTCCTTTGTTTCTGAGCGGGTACATTGTGGTAGGTCAGTTTAAAGATTCCTGTTTCCTTACCTAGAAGCGTAGAAACTGCTTCTACTGTATTATCGCCGTTACTGTATCACTTATCTCGGAACAGTCTACGAATTATTTCTTCTCCTTGTTTATGGTAGAGGTGATGAGAAATATTTCTAGAGAAAAATACAGAAGGGAGATGGAGGGATTTAAGTATTAATTTGTTTGTAGGCTAGTAAGAAGAAAAGTTTTGTTTATCCACTACATCTATCCCTATCCTTCATATATGGATGGAGTTGTAGGGATATAAGAAACTACATGAGAATATGTATTTTTCCTATGGATTCAATTTGCTCATCTTAAATAGAATAACACTTAAAACTTTTCAATTTCAGAGTTCTAGGGACTTCATGGGTTTCTCATGATTGTGACAGACTTAATAGTTGATTCCATTTTTATTTTGGTTAGTCTGGACCCTTGGAACAACTTATTTTCTGTAATATTGGTATTTTCTCCCATTGTTTTTCTTGTAGTGACTACATTAAACCTGCTATTAAACATGATCTGCAAAGATGGACCACCTTATCTTCTCTGATGCCCATTCTTTGAGAGGTCATGGTCGTGGTCATTGTATCTGCTCAATCCCATGAAATCGTATCGAGGAAAATAAAGATGTGAAGCTTGTAGTGGCAATCCAAGTAGGGACAGTCAAAGGAGGTTCTAGAATGACAAAGTTAACTAACTTTGAAGGCTGTGCACATCATATGTGTCGTTGTAAGCTGTTAATGCATTTTTGAAGTGTGAAACAAAGCACTAGTTGAATCAACAAAGTTTCTGTTGCATGCGCGTAAATGCTCCTAAGTTGGACGTGGTTGTGAATAAGCTCATTTTCCCCTTTTTTTTTTAGGTGGACATGGTCATAGTGCCAGCAACAACAGGACAACTTGGTGTTCTTCCTGGACATGTGCCAACTATTGCAGAACTAAGACCGGGACTAATGTCAGTTCATGATGGAAATGACGTGACAAAGTACTTTGTCAGCAGTGGCTTTGCATTCATCCATGCAAACTCATTTGCAGATATTATCGCTGTTGAGGCTGTGCCCATTGATCAAATTGATGCAAACCTGGTCCAGAAGGGGCTTGCCGAGTTCACCCAGAAAGTGAACTCAGCCTCCACCGACTTGGAAAAGGCCGAAGCACAAATTGGAGTGGATGTGCATAGTGCTCTCAACTCGGCTCTAACCGGTTAGGGCATCAAACTTTAGGGCTTCTCTCGTTTGGTCATTTTCAGCAATACCCTTACTTTTGTTCGATGTGCTCGATTGACACCTAGATCTGGCTTGAGGAGGGATTTTTCTGACATTTTGTACTGGTTAATCCTGCGTGAAAATTTCTTTGATTAAATAATCCTCAAGTAAATTGTTTTTTTTTTGGCTTTCAGAGTTTAAAAAATGGCTTTGCTGAGTCTCACTCACTCACTCACTCACTCTCTCTCTCTCTCTCTCTCTCTCTCTCTCTCTCACATCACAAACTCACGCTTGTTCTTATGGACGGGTGTGTATGCCCATTCGAGCAAAGGTATCCATGGAAAGTACTCAGGAGTTAAAGTCGTACTGATGAAGCTGTGTTCTTAGGTTGATTGATGTAGATTATTGATCGAAATGGAGCTTATAGTAACTAAGAGGTGAAGTTATTATGCGTTTCTGATGATGGAAGCATGTCGCCTGGGAAATAATGAACATAAAGACAGAAGCTGTTTACACCACTATAAATCAAATGCTGTCAGAGGATACTCTTTGCCATTTTAGCAGGAATTCCCGTAAAATTCACGTTGTTTTTGTAATCATCGTTTTATGTTACCCCGTTCTCATTTGCGATGGCACCAACTTTTTTTTCTTTTGCAACTGGCCCCACGGTCGGAATTCACCATGTAAACCGTGAGTCCGGCCAGTTGATTGTCCCAAGTTCTTCAAGAGGACTTCTTGTTGGGGTATGACTAGGCCTGTCAGACGGGGTGGGCCGAGTCAAAATGGGTCTGAACCAAAGTGACCTAATTATATGTAACGTAATTTTAGTGAGTCATATTTGACTCGACTCAATCCCAAAACATATATGGCCTGAGGAGAAATCCAGCTCCTTGTTATTTCTTCTCCCTTAAATATGGAAAATAGCATACTAAAAAAGATAGAAGAGAACTAACCAATGCCATTGCGAAAATAATTATACAACAGACCGTCACTATTACAGAATATGTAAATGCATATCTCTACATTCAGTTGTTCTCTCTTGGTCTCAAATCCAGAAGTCTCACGCTTGGCTTTTCATACTGATCTTTCATTCTCCTAATATATCATAATTAGTTTTTAATTTATTTTTTAATTACACTCCTCGAGTTCGTGCAATTTAAAATGCCGTGTTTGTAGGAACTTCGATTGAGGGAGAGAGTATCTAAATAAGCAATTATACGTACTCAATTCTAACACGCATCAATACTGCTGAGAAGCGTCCACCATTTTGCCACCTCTAGTTATGAAAGTTCAAATCGAAGTTGTGGTAATTCTCTGACCACGAAAAGAAACCCAATTGGCAATAGATGGCTACGAATTAATGCATAAACTTAAATCAGGCGATAAAGTCTACCTAACCTGATGTCCCTTGTGAAGAAAAGCCATGAAAATCTACCTTGGCCAGACGTAAATGGTTCGCTCCATACTTTCAATCCCAGTGCACCATAAGATCCAAGCATGTAACCTTCGCAAAATTGTAACGTAAGATAAAAAAAAATTTACTTTATGTCATTGTCTAATGACTCTCCTAGCCTAAGAGAGAGGGATCATTCTAAGCAATAACAACGAAAGGAGACGTGATCAGATTCTCTAATAGATTGTATATCTGCAGAACTTCGAGAGGTTCTAATTGTTTGATCTATTACTTGCCTTTGCCTGGAGTATAATCCCCATCTTCATGGACTATAGATTTTTGGTAGAGATTGGGATTTCTTCCTTCCACGATGAAGTAAGGTAAGCAATTTTATTCGTGGTGTTGGGTCCATGGCCTGTTTATAATTAAGCCTCAATCTCTTGCTTGTAATTAACCCTTCTTTTATTAGGAGACTTGGTGCTTTTGCGTGTAATGGTTAGCAAGATATAGATATTCCTTTTCTGTCAATATGATTGATTGAAACATTAATGTTCCCACTTCAAATTATGTTTAATGAGATTATCGGGTTTTCAAAACTTTCGATTACCTAATTATGCTTTGAAATGATTTAAATGAAGTGATGTCGTCAATTAGTTAAGAGGTCAATAAAATGTAGATGGAGGCATGGTATGCCCTTCGTGGATAAGCTCCCACGTCAACTTCCACCATCGCTATACAAATTCCGTGGATGATTCAAAAAGCGACATGATTGGTAATTACGAAAGTTGAATCACTCGATTGAAAAGTTTTGAAAGTTTTCACTTTATCGAAATTAGTCCTAAAAGTGAATGATGGATCATGTAATTTACTAAAAAGTAGGCAAGTAAACTGTGATTTGTTTCAGCCTTGTCAAAATCAACCAAATTATTTAACTGAATTTAGATCGTTATCATCATTATTATTGTTCAAAATTGAACTTTCTTCTTTTTCGTGGTATACCAAAAAAGAAAAAAAAGACTGGTGGGCCACCCGCTCCATTGGTGGTCTCGTGGTTTGCACTCAATCCCTCTTTCGGAAGGGAGCGAGTTTGAATCCCTCGGTCACTTGTGCAACTTACCCGTGGTCCGGGGGAGATGGGTCCCCTCGGGTCGTCCTGGGTTTACGCCACCGGCCGCCGGCCGTACGGCGGTTCTCAGGTCAAAAAATAAAAAAAAGACTGGTGGGCCCATCATGATTTCCTACTTCTGAACCATGCTCCTAGAATTCATAGGAAAATGAGGTTCGACGTATTCATAATACAGGTTGCATTAATTCTTGACAATTTTTCCTTCAATCTTTTTCTCATTTTTTATGGGCATATTTGTTTACCCTTTAGATTAAGCAAAGAAATGTCTTCTTATTTTTCACCGTCAAAGACTTAAAATACTGTTCGAATTTCTGAGAATTAAGAAAAGATTACATTTGGATATGCATATTGACATTTAGGTACTATGGAAGTTTTAAGAGACATTGTACACTTTTCTATATTCGTTTTCTCTATTTGAATAACAACAAATTCGTCCAAAAGGCCAAAGTTCAGATAAGTGATCAAATTTCAAGAAAGTGTAAATTTGGACCTACTGTCAATTCTTTCATAAATGGCTTGATCGAACTTAACAGCATATTGAAATAATAATATCAAGAAAGCGCACCACATACCTGCACCGGATTTATAGGTGATCTCATCATATTCAATTAAGTGGAACTGAGTTTGCAAAGATTTGTAAGACAAATTCTACTTGGTGCTCTCAAACTTGATGGGCATCCTCTGTGTACAAAGAGTGAATAATTAGTGGGTCATATGAAAAAATTAAAAATTGAGAGTTAGGCCGTTTCCTTTGAAAAGGTCAAGTCAGGAAATTAGTAATCAAATGGGCATCCTCTGTGTACGAAGAGTGAATAATTAGTGGGTCATATGAAAAAGTACAAAATTGAGAGATAGGCCGTTTCCTTTGAAAAGGTCAAGTCAGGAAATTAGTAATCAAAGACTTGTGTGTGTGTGTGTGTGTGTGTGTGTGTGTGTGTGTGTGTGTGAGTGAGAGAGAGAGAGAGAGAGAGAGAGTAAATGATAGGGAAATGGAAAGACTGGTGATCATTGACTCAGCCTTGTTGATTTTAAGGTTTGGCTTTCTATTTTCTTGAGCTCACATAAAAAGATATGAAAAATATAAGTATCTAGAATTACAATGTTACCTGATTCTTATGTATTTTTTATATTTATGAATGATTCAAATGTCACATAAATTTGGAAGCCTATGTCCCTTCAAGTCATGGCTTCTCTCCAAACCAAGTGTTTGGTGAAAGAAGTCATGCAAAAGCATTGCCCAAAAAAGTACATAAAATTATGAATTTTGACTTGAATTTTTATTAAAAATTCTCAATAGCTTGAAATCATGAAAATTACAACTCAGTTTATACGTAAAGATATGTATGCTTTAAAAATTTGAGTCGCTCCCAATGGTCACTTATTATAACAAAATATAGAAGGCATAATTAAGATTCTGACAAAAAATCACAAATATCTAAATCCCATACATTCACGCAAAGGAGTTAGACCCTTTTTCAATAATGAGGAGTTTAGAGCTAAGAAAAGTATAGGAGTAATGTGCCAAACTCAATAGCCAGCTCCTAAAGACTGTAGACTGCTAGAATTTTGCCAGTAATTCACTAAACAGTTCGGTGGCCGGACACATAATTTCTCTCGCATGCGATGTTGACCACAATCACGTCGTAACGCTATATTTATATGAGACAAGAAATTATCAGGCACATGGTTTCTCTCGCATGCGATGTCAACTACTATCACGTCGTAGTGTGGGAAGAATTATACTCAAAATAAGTACCAACTTCTCTAATAATATATATACAATATGGAATTATCTTATTCATGAAAATAAAACCTTTTACTTTCTACATATGTAGAGATTAGGAAAAAAAGGGAAAACTAAATAAAATTTCCGAATCTCATGGTGACATAATTTAGAAATTTTCACAACATTTCCTCTTTTTTAGACTAACCTCCTAATTTGCATCTCCCCTAAACTCAGCCCACCCAATCACACTCACTGTGTTCCAACCTATCTCTTCTTCTAACCAAATGCCTCCCACAATAGATCTGCAAATCCTCTCTGCATCTCTGTTCAGCTCCTCCACTTCGGTTTCTTCTTCTCACTCATCCAATGCAGACTCGCGTTAAATCTAAAATTTCTAAAACCCCCAAAAAAATTTAATTTCTCTCTCTTTTCGTAAAGAGACACCGACTTATTACTCTAAGGCCATTCTTAACCCACGTTAAAAAGAGACCATGGCATGCGAATTTAATGCCTTGGTTATCAATAAAGGCAAGATCTTCCACCTCTTGATGTTTGTAAGAATTTAGTCGGTTGCACATAGCTTTTTGGGGTCAACGAAAAATTTGATGGCGCTGTCAAACGCTTCAAAAGTCATCTTGTTGCACGGGGATTTAAGTAGTAGGTCGAATTGGACCATGACGAGACTTTTAGCCTGCATGTTTTTGGAAGTTTATTTGCACCAGCTTCCTGGTTTTTCTCATCTTGAGTTCCGGAATCACGTGTGCTATTTTTGGAAAGTCATCTATGATTAAAAACAAGCTCCATGTGCATGTTTGATTGTTTTAGTGGCTTTTTTCGTCTTTAGGTTCATGGCAAGTAAAGTCGATTCTTCATTATTTCTCTATACTTCTTCTCAAGGTCGTTTGTATCTTTTCATGTATGTTAATAATAGCATTATCACTTATGAAACTCCTCATTTATTAAGGTCTTTGGTTTCTTGACTCTCATAGATATTTGCAATAAAGGAGTTAGGACCATTCACTATTTCCCCGGCATTAATTCTCATCACTGCTCTCATGGTACACTTTTATCTCAAGCCAAGTAGGTTGAGGGCCTTTTGTGCAAGTTTGACCTTGTTTAGGTCAAGCTTGTGTCTACTCCTTTAGCCTCGAAGACTTTGTTGTCCCTTAACAATGGTGAGCTTCTTTCTTCTCTGACGTTCTATTGACACATGGTTAACGCAATGCAGTATGAATCCACAACTAGATCTAATACTAGTTTTGCTATGAATTTGATTAATCAATTCATGCATTTATTCAAATTACATCATCTCTAGGCTATCACACGTATATACTAGTATTTAGCTAGCATGTTCACCCACAGATTGCTTCTCAAACAATATTCTCTCACTCCATTGATGGCTTATGCAAATACAGACAGAGTTAGGTCTTTTGATACTTAACCGTTCACCTCAATTTTTTGTATTTTTTAAAGCACCAATCTTTTTACATGGGGTCCCATGGGGTTCCAAGAAGCGATCCACTATAGCTTATTCTAGCATAGAGGCCGATTATTATGTTGTGGCTCACCGTGTTATTGAGGCAATATGAATTCATTATTTACTTCATATATATGTACCATGAGATTTTCTGTAATTATGATTACATCTATACCTCGCACACAACCAATCAATCTTATAAATACATGTAATGTAACCCTAATTGAGGTCGGCCCCCTCTTTTCTTTACTGAAAAATCAGCTCGAACTTGCATAATTGTCAAACAGCTGGCTGACGAAGTCCCACTTGCCTTCCTCCCGGCCGTCCCACATGTCTAAATCACGAAAGTTAGAAAGGAAAGAGGTAGTTAGAAAGGAAAGAGGTTCTTCAATCGAGAGAACATCGACCAAATAAACTAATGGCCCCGCGCATTTTAATCGGGCATAGCGTGCCAATGATAGAAACATATATAATGCTTTGTCGAGTCACTGACACGTTCCCCGGCTCGCACGAGCGGGTCCGCTCGTGCTTCAATGTGGGGCTTGCTGGCCCGTAGTTGGTGGGGGGCCGAAAATAGATATATTTTAAAGGACTTGTGCTGGAAATTGCAATATGAAATTCGACATGATAATTGATTGGGTTGAACTTTTTTAGTAGATTTTAAGTACGACCCACTTGTTAAAACACGTAGTCTTAAGTTGCCTCGTCCTTCTATAGGTTAATCATCTTGATAGATCTAGTATTTTGTCAAAAAATTTATAATGTGATGGCTGATTTGATTTTTCTAAGTTAATTAAAAATCGCATCGATAACATGAAAAGGCACAATTGCACATGCTCATGAAATAAGAATCATCGATAAATTTTACAATACTTTTGTTGGTATTTTACACGACATAAATCTCTGTTCATTCTCTCATATTAATTTTCCTCGCTAATTGAAATTCACATTCTCATCCTACTCATTTTACTAGTTCAAGTAAACCTACGGCGGATTGATGCATGAACTAGTCAGTAATGGATTGTTGCGTACGTATGTATGTCCTTGTTCTTTTTCTCAGCAAAAAATCAGTATTTTATGTAATTACTAGCATGTGCCTTTCCTTTCGTTGAAGATTCATTGCATAACGACTCTCCCTAATCAAAGAAAGAGGGAATAACGATGAAACGAGACATGATCATATTCTCTAATAGATTGCACATCCGCATAATATCGAGAGGTTCTAGAATGATTCGATCTATTACTCGCCTTTGCCTGTAGTATAGTCGCCATCTTCGTCGACTCTAAAATGTAGGTAGAGATCAGGACTTCTTCCTTCCACAAAGAAGTTAGATGTTAGGTTAGGCTTTTATAAGGAGACTTGGTGCATTAGCACGTAATGGCTAGTAAGAGGGAAAAGTACCAAAAAAGTCCTAAATCTATCGCATTGGTATTCATTCAGTCCTAAACTTTTCAATTGAATCAATTTAGTCCCAAACCTTTTAATATTGGTACCAATTCAGTCCATCCGGCCAATTTTGGCCGGCGGAAGCTAACGTGGACGTTGGTCGGACGCTAACGTGGCAATTTTTATGATTTTTTCGAATTTTTTATTAATTTTTATTAATTTCTTATTGATTTTTTTTCCTTTTTCTTCCTAGCAGTGGCCGGCGAGCCTTTGGTGAGCCTTTGGGTCACGGCCCTCGCCCGGCCTCTCCTAGGGCCGTCGGCGAGGCGGGGTCGCCCAAATTTGGGCAAGGCCATCCTCGCCCGCGGCCCTGGGTGAGGCCGAGCGGCCCTCGACAGCCCGCCGGGGAGGGTCATAGCCCTCGCTCGGCCTTGCCCAGGGCCGCAGGCGAGGCGGCTTAGTCTAGATCTGGGCGAGGCCAAAACGCAGCCCTCGCCGGCCTCGAGCGAGGTGCGGGCGATGCCACCTTCGCCCGCGGCAAGGTCAAGGCGAGGCTGGCCTCTCCCAGGGCCACGAGCGAGGCTGGCCTCGCCCAGATTCGGGTGAAGCCACCTCACCTGGGGCCTTGGGAGAGGCCGGGCAAGGGTCGCGGCCCTCGCCCAATGGCCGGTGAGCCTCATCGAAGCCTTGCCAACCGCCACGAGGAGGAAGGCAAAAAAAAAAAAAAAAGAAGGAAAAAAATAAAAAGAATAAAAATCAAAAAATCAAAAAAATAAAAATAAAAATTATAAAATTTGCCATGTCAGCGTCCAACCACCGGCCGGCGTACACATCAACGTTGGCAAGCCAAAATTGGCCGAATGGACTGAATTGATATCAATATTAAAAGGTTTATGATTGAATTTGTCTAATTAAAAAGTTTAGGACTGAATTGACACTAATGCAATAGGTTTATGACTTTTTTGGTACTTTTCCCGATAGTAAGATATAGATGTTTCTTTTCCGTCCATGCAATGGATTAAAAGGTTAACCTTTCCACTTCAGATTATGTTTAATGAGATCTTTAGGCTTTCACAACTTTCGATTTGATAATTATGCTTTGAAATGAATTGAATCAAGTCACACTATCGACTAGTTAAAAGGTTAGTGAAATGTAGATCAAGACAAGGCATGACACATCGCATGTAGATAAATTATCACGTCAACTCTTGTCGCGTGTTATCTAAATTCTCATGAATGATTTATAGAGTGATGTGATTGGAATTACAAAACTTGAATCACCCAACTAAAAAAGTTTTGAAAATTCAGTTTTTTGAAAGTCCGGAAATTGAACGATGGATGTAATTTGCTAAAAAAAAAAAAAAAAAAAAAAGCAAGTAAAACCGGGATTAACTTGTAAACTTGTTAAAATTGACCAGTTTATTTATATGGTGGTGGTAACGTTGTCATTTTCATTATTATATTTGCTAGAACCATAATCATTATCACTATTAGTATTGTCGATAATTGAACTTTCTCCCTATTTGTGGTATTAAATAAGACTGGTGGGCCTATTTATCATTGCCCTTCTGCTGATCCATTCTTCTATAATTCTAAAGAGAAAAAGGTTCGAGGTATTCGTGACAATTATCTTCGATCTATTTCCATATTCTTTATCGTCATGTTTGTTTGCACTTTAATATAAAAACAAAAGTATATATTTTATTTTCTTTGCAAAAAATTAGAAAAATTATTTAAATTTCAGAAAATTTAAAAAAAAAGTATTACTTATAAATTTACAAATCGGTAATTAGAGATTGTGAAAGTTTCAAGAGATATTGCGGCCTTAATGTGCATTCATTTTCTGCATTTATATAACTCTAAGTCCATTTAAAAGGTGAAAAAATGAAGACAAGTGATCGACTATAATGGAAGTGTAAATTTGGACCCACTCGTAATTCTTTCATGAACAGCTTCATCAAATTAAACAGGAATTTGAAAAAAAAAAAAAACTATTTTCATTTACTTCTCTTGTATGTTTTTTTTTTTGGGGGGGGGGAATTGAATAAACTAGCCATGCTCATAAAATGCTCCTTAAATAATTATTTTGCCGTTGATTTAAATGTTGACTTGACTTCTAAAGGGTATAAGTGATCTCATTAGATTCTACTTAGTGGAACTGATTTTGCAGAGCATAGTAGAATAATTTTATTTATTGCATTTAAATTTGGCGGGCATCTTTTGTGTACGAAAGAACAATCAGTATGTAATATAAAAAAATGATTTTGAATAAATTGAGAGGTAGACAGTTTACTTTGAAATGGTCAAGTTAGGGAATTAGTAAAGAAATAGATGAGAGAGAGAGAGAGAGAGAGTCAATGATAGGGAAATGAAATGACTGGTGATCATTGACTCAACCTTGTTGATTTTAAGGGTTTGCCTTCATGATTTTCTTGAGCTCACATTAAAAAGAAAGACATGAAAAATATAAATATCTAGAACACAATGTTGCCTAATTCTTCTATACTTTTTTTTCCTTTTTGTATTGATGAATCATTCAAATGTAACATAAATTTGGGAGCCTATGTCCCTTTAACTTATGGCTTCTCACCAAAGAAAATGTTTGGTGAGAGAAGTCATGCAAAAGCATTGACTCAAAAAGTTCATAAACTTGTAAATTTTGACTTGAATTTCATTAAAAAGAAAACAAAATCATACTTGAAATCATGAATAATAAGGGTTCATTTGTTTGAAGGAAAATTATTTTGTGACTTTTCGGTATTTGGATAACAAAAAACTAATTGATTTATGGAATATTTTTTTCATGGACTGAAAAGAAAAAATGTCAGCCTAGATTAAGGGAAAACGATTTTTCATTTTGGCAAAAAAGAAATCACTTTCCATAAATCTCCAAACAAATGAAGAATAAGTGTTTTCCTTGAAAATGATTTCCATGGACAATATTTCCCCTTATTGTGAAGTTTTCGGTTAAATAAATGCACCCAGGACATCACTTTAGGCACGAATACAAGCATGGTCTAAAATATTTGAGTTGTTCCTAGTACTCACTTATCTTAACAAAAGACAAAAGGCAATAATTAAGGATCCAATACAAAAACTCATATACTCGAATCTCGTACATTTACAGAAAGAAGGTAGATCCATCGTTTCAATAATAGAGTGTTTAGAGCTTTTTAAGCATCTGACAAGTTTTCGCTAGGTGTGAAAATTCTCCGCCCTCGTCAAGCACCTCAAATCCTATGACATATAAAAGATTAATAAATCCATTACTTCTTTTCCGCCTTTCCATTGTCCTGTCTTCTTGAATTATTGATTCAAAATCTTCTATAAGCACAACAATGTGCTCAAACTTGCTCTGTATAAACAGTACATGCAAGGTATTGTGTAAAAATTCATCAAGGAGAAGGGAACTATTATGACATATTTTCATCATATATATATTTTTTCTGTTAGAAAACGAAAATCTTCCTTTCATTATTTGGAATTGAAATAAAATATAGGAGAATGTACCAAACGCCCAGTAGCCAATTCCAAAGGCTGGGTAGACTATTAGAAATTCGCCAATAATGCACAAAAAAACAACTCTTATTTTCTGTCACATGTGATGTGGACCCCTCTCATGTAGTAGCTATATCATGTGAGAGAAAAAATATATATCTCTCAAAATATGTACCGATTTCTGTAATAATAGGTAGCTTCGTCAGAGTTTATATTCCAGCATTATTTGAATTTTGACTAGTGAAAATAAAACTATGTATTTCTACATCTTCATATATAGAGAGGAAAAAAAGGAAAATTAATTCAAAATTTACCTAGTTCATGCTGAAATATTCCATAATTTTTCATAAAATTAATAGTTGACATGATGATTTATTTCATGATGATGTGTCGCGATTATATTATCACGACTATCTAGTTAAATTTCTTTCCAGAGTTGGGAGCATCTACATCACAATATATAATTATTTTTTTTTCAATCAATCTTATTGACATTTGAGTTTATCCTTATGATTGACCTCGATCGATATCACCCATTTAACTATTTCATTTTTTTAGGTGTACTTTCGATTTCTTATCTTCAGTATGTAATTATTTTGATTTCAGTGAGACTTTTCAATTAGGCTGATGGTAAAGTTTCACCTTTTTTTTTATTTGAATAATATAATTGCATCTTACTATTAACCTCAGTGAATTTGTTTCGTAATTTGCCCTATCATCTATGTATATTGACACATGACAAATGATGAACCAGTGAGTTGTGGGGAAAAAATGTCCAAAAAGTCTTAAACATATTGCATTTTTACCAATTTAATCATAAACCTTTCAATTTTACCAATTGAGTTCTAAACATTTTCATTTTTTTTCAATTAAGTTCATCTAGACAATTTTAGCCAGAATTTGCTAACATGAACGCCCATGCTAACATGGAAAAATGTTTTAAATGTTTTAATATTTTTTTTCGAATTTTAATTATTTTTTTATGTTTTTAATTTCTTTTTTTTTTTCCTTTTTTTTTCCTCTCTAGCCGATCCCCCAGCCTTGGCGACTGGCCAAAGGCCACAACTGGCAAGGGTTAGTCTCATCAGGATCTGGCAAGGGGCGACCTAGCTGGCTGCGAGCCTGCCCAAGGCTAGCGAGGTTGCCCTCGCCGGGGCAACAGATCTCGGCAAGGGCAACCTTGCCTAAGGTTTGTGAGGCCAACCCTCGTTGGCCTCTAGTGAGGGCGCTAGATCCCAGCGAGGGTGACCTCGCCGAGGCCAAGGAGGCTGACCCTCATTGGTCGTGGCCTCTAGTTGGTCGTGAAGACTAGGCGACTAGCTAGAGAAGAAAATGAAAAAATAAAAACAAAAAAGAGAAAAAAAAGAAATTAAAAATACAAAAAATAAAAAAAAATTCAAAAAAAATAATAAATTTTGTTCATGTCAAGCACTAGCAATGCTACGTAGGATGGATGACATCCACATCAACAAATTCCGGCTAAAATTGGTCGAATGGATTCAATTGACAAAATATTAAAAGGTTTATGATTCAATTGCAAAGTGGAAATGTTTAAAATTAAATTGGCAAAAGTATAATAGATTTAAGATTTTTTAGACAATTTTCCTGTGAGTTGTGATGTCTAAAATCCTTTAAATTGCTGTATTTAAAATAAATTCAGCAATATGTCGAATATGTAATACAAATTCAACGATTGATGTCACAAAATTAATATAGAAGAGTATCTTTTAAAACTAAAGTTCGTTTTCCCGAACAACTCAACAATGATGATAATAAAAAAGCAGCAGGAAAGAAGTACTTCTATAGCTTGGACTGCGAATTATGGCTATTAGTGAAAGTCTGAGCCTATGATTAACAATTTCAGACCTATAAACTTCGCTCTTCTAAGATTGATCGTGCAAATACGACATATTCTTAACAACGTAATCCTTCGAATGAATTTAATTTCAGAAATAGGTGGAATTGTAAGTTTGAGATAGTGCTATCAACAAGAGTACTATTTATAGTCAATTTTGTTCGTGGTACTTTTATTTGCAATTCTATTTATACAAGGTTCACACGTTTCACTTAGCCATGATCACCACCACCCCACAATTCTTTTCTCTATTTATATAGTCATTCATCGATGTTATATGTAAATCAAAAGTGATTGGTGATATTTGACTAAACCTTGTCAAGTACGAGGTTTGCTTTAATGATTTTCTTAAGCTAACATAAAATAAACGTGAGACTACAAATATTAGAATTACAAAGTTACCTAATTTTTCTTTTGTACTTTTTTGTGCTGATGAATGATTCAAATGTGACTTATTTTGGGAGCCGATGTCCCTTCAACTCAAGGGTTCTTTTCAAACCAAATGTTTGGGGACACAAGTTGTGCAAAAGCATTGATTCAAAAAGTTCGTTAACTTATAAAATTTCGACTTGAATTTTTACTAGTTGGAAACGAGAGAAAAAAAGAATAAGAGGAAAATCTACCAAACTCAATAGCCAACTCCGAAAGATGTATAGAGTATTAGAATGGCAGAAGAATTTTGCAAATGATAAGCAAAAAATAATTAGGTGGGAGAAGAAAGCATACCTTGGATATGTACTAATTTCTCTAATAACACGTAGCCTCGTGTGTGTTTCCAGTCCAAAATCTTCTGATTCATGAAGTAAAACTATGTATTTTCTGCAATATAGAGATGAAAAAAAAAGGGAAACTAGTTCATAATTTTACCTAAATCATGATGATATATTTCAGAAATTTTCATAGAAAAGACACTTGACATAATAATGTCCATCTGAATCGCCAATTTTATCATTAGGAAAGATTAGCTAATTTTGCTTCTAAGTTGGGAGCATCTAAATCCTAATACATTTAAAGATACTGATTTATAATGATTTTTTTTTCCAATAAATCTATTTGAGTTTATTCTTTTTATTAGCCTCAATGAATATCAACCATTTAACTATTTCAATTTGTCACGTCTATTTTTGTTTTCTTATCCTCATCATGTAATTATTTTGACATCAGTGGGACTAAAAATTAGGCTTACATCATAATTTCAATATTATCTATATAATGCAATGCATCTCATTTATTTACCTCAACCAATTTGTCTTCTTGGTCTTTTTTTCATCATTGATACCTATCGACACATGAAAAATGAGCAAAGCTCAATCTGGCTAGTCATAATGACGAAAGACCTTCATAAATCCTTGGAATTGCTAAATTTGAGATTGATTTGGCAAGATATTTGAATATGTAGTACAAGTTCAACGACCCATACCATAAGATTACCGTGAGAGTATATTTTTGAAACTGAAATTCTTAACTTTATAAAACTTAACGAGGGTGGTAACCTGGAAAAAGCAAAAATAGGAGTACCTCTACAGCTTGGATTCAAGTTATGGTTATTGAAAGTTCGAGCCCTATGTCCGACAATTTCAAACCCCATAAACTTCACTCTTCTAGACCAATCATAGCAGTACAATCACATTTTATATTTGACAACAACGTTGTTTGATCACAGTAATCTTAAAGGTCCTTTTTGTCGTTCGATGAATCGGGTCACGGAACAATTTGGGAGCATAATTAGAGATTGGTTGAGTTGAAAGCTTTTGGGCGGTGAAATCGTTAGACAGTCAATTTCGTTCTTCGATTTATACGAGGTTCACACGTGTCGCTTATTCATTTGTCATGGTTACCATCACCCCCACCCACCGCCCCCAAAATATTCTTGCCTACGTTATATAATCGAAACGACCGGTTGACAAAGACCCACTTGTCATCTCCTTTGCTCTTCCACATGTCTAAATCACAAAAAAAAAGGAGGGGAAAAATGACAAATAAAAACAAAACAATAGAAAAGGGTAATGGAATCGAGAGGTCATCGACAAAAATAAACTAATGGCTGGCTTACGTAATTTGGGCATTAATAAAGCTTTGTCGAGTCACTGACACGTTCCCCGGCTCGCTCGTGTGAATCCGCTCGTGCTTCGATGTTGGGTTTCGTTGGTTTGTACGTGATTGGGTCGAATTCTTCTAGTAGATTACGACCCACCATTTTTTTTTACGAAAAATGTTTACTCTTAATTTTCCTCCGACTAATTTTGTAAATTAATCTCGATCAAGAGGCCGTCCCGATACTTTGCGATGTGAATTTTTTTTTTTTTTTCATTTCACAGCCTGATTTACGGAAAAAAAAAATTATAAGCCGGCCCCAAATCACACGATTTGAATCCCCAATCTCGAGAGCCATCGCGCAAATAATTGAACTCCACGGGGTGGCCGATAAAGAAAAGCGCCCTAAACAACATTAAAAAAAGAGGAAGTAAAAATAAGAATTATCGACACGACGTGGCGTCGTCATCCGCCGTCGATTCAAGCAACGCTCACCCGATCGCGACAAGAGGCTCCCCCCCGGTAGACGCCGCCGCACCTAGTCGCCCTCGCTCCGCCTGGCCCCCACAGGCTCCGCTCGCGAGAGGCGGCCACGTAGCACGTGCGGCTCAATCATGCTTCCCTCCCCCGCCCGCTCCAGCTGGCGCGCTCCCACGTGTCCCGGGCAGGGGGGAGGGCCTTGACCGCGGGACACGGGCAGCGGTCGGGGGCCCGCGGGACAGGGACCTCCGGCACAATGTCGACACCATGGTCCGCGCATCAGATGGGGCCCGCCCTCCCCCACGCTTTTTTGTCCTTTTTCTTTTTATTTTCGAGTTTTGATTGGCTTTTGTTTTTTGCCGGGGGCCGACGAGGTGGGCCCCGATCCTTGTCATCTCCGAGTCCGGTTTGGTTGCTGCTTTAATCGCCGTGGGGCCCAGACAGAGCCCCCCCCGGCATTGGCGCATGGAAAGCAACCGGCCAGCAGGGGGACTCTCCCCCGCTACATGACAGTCCACCGTGAACCCATCGATCTACTAGGGCCCTTGATTGGATTTGCGCTTGAGCCCCTCGTAGTTTGGTCGAATTGCGTTTTGACCCCCCACATTTTTCAGATCGACCATCACCGGATTAAGCAGGGGTGATCAATTCTCGATTCAATCTGATCCCACTTATGAATCAGGAATTAGATTAGAGAGATCAATTTGACCAATCCAATTCTATTTTAAGGTGGTCAAATAAAACCGTTCAATTCTATGATTTCCAAAAGGAAAACTCATAATCACCATGTAGTGTCCCTCACGACATTGCCAAATCAAGTTTTACTCGATAGGACATACATAGAATGGAGATGAGTGCAAGTTTCAAACATTGTCCCATAAATGCGTAGCCTACAAACAAAAAAACCAAAGGAAAAGCAAAGTTCTAACAAAAAAAAAAATCATGTGCATATATATATACAATCAATCCGATCAAATTTTATTTTGGAATGGGAAACCAAACCACAAAAAACTGATTCTATAAAATCGGACCAACACTTCTTAGAATTGAATTGAATTGGTTAGTTTGGATTGATTTAGGCAATTCTCAGTTCATGCGGTTATTTATGCTCACTCATGATATCACAATGCGGATCATATCGAGGCGAACTCCCGAATCGGCATGGGCGGACAGGATGGAAGCTCTGCGAGTGGTGCGAGATGGACGGACGACCCGTTAGTGCGCTGGCGTTTCGATGTCCGGCCGAGCCGAAAAGGCTCGAGAGCCGCGTGTGAAATCCTAGATTCTAGGATTACGTCACTCGCATTACCGCTCATATGACAATAATAAAATAAATTGCCCCCTCTTGCAGGCGTCTAGGTTACGTGGATCTATGTCAAAGCGAGTGGTTGGGAAAAAAAGAAAAAAGCGCATGAAACTTTATGCAAAAAGAGCCCGAACCACTAGAAGGACCGGGCAATAAATAATGAATTCTCGTAGGAACCTCTCGGGGGAAAATCCAAGTGCATTGCACTTCCTCAAAACCTTGGGCCAACGAGATTCCGTCCCTTGGAATCAGGGGCAACCAAAAATAAAAAAATAAAAACCACCCTTCCTTTTTTATTATGAATTTTTTAATTACGCATAGACACTTATTAAGTAACTAATTAAATGCAATCTCCAAGTTTTTCAATACAGGATCTCATGTAATCAGTGTTCTGAGAATCAAGTAATTATTAGTATGACATACTGACGAAATGCCATGAGAGTTTCAATTAATAAAGGGATTTTGTTAAAACGTGTCAAACAAGGGAACAGCGACCCAGCAAATGATTCGAGATCGGATATTTCATATCTTCCGTTAAAAAGACCCATAGTTAAATCCTTTCATTCGGGCATACTTTACCGAGCAATTATCGAGCTATTTAAAAACGAGAAAATAAAAAAATCATTGCGATTTTTCTACGCACTTCTTTTTCCAGACCTTACGTGGTCCGCGAAACAGGGGATCGCAGCACGCAGCTCTTCGTCTTCCTGCTCACCCTCACCAATCTGTCTTTATATATCGGCCCGACCTCCATCGTTAAGCTTCCCCCCTTCTCGCTCTCGATCTCCCGTCGGCCTCTGCAAGCTTCTCGCTGCTTCTTCTTCGCAGTTCTTGAGCTCCTTTGGTTCCTCTTTGTAGTCCTGGGCCAACCATCCTCCGCAGCTTAGCTCCTCGAAGCAGCTCCTCTGCTTAATCCTCCGCCCGCCCGCCGCCCGCCGCCGTTGTTTCGGGATAGCGATGGCCGCTTCGCCGAGGGCAGCGATGCTGTACTACGCCGGGTGCGAGGACGGCCGCCGCGAGCCCCACCACTTCCTCCAGTCCTGCTTCCTCTGCAACAAGCCGCTCGGCTTCAACTCCGACATCTTCATGTACAGGTCAGTCGGTCAGGCCCGCGAATTCTCGTCGGGCGCTGGATCTGATTCCCAAGAACCTTTCTTTTTCCTTCTTTATTAATCGGGTCGGAAACTGATCGGGCTATGGTCTTTGGTTTCTCCCTTTTTTCAGGGGCGACACGGCGTTCTGCAGCAAAGAGTGCAGGCAAGAACAGATAGAGCTCGACGAGGCGAAGGAGAAGAGCTGGAAGAGGTCGAAGGCATCGTCGTCTTCCTCCTCCTCCAACGCCTCCTCCTCGAGGGCGTCGAGAAAATCGGAGTCGTCCAAGGGCGGCAAGGCCGTACGGACCGGCACGGTGGCAGTCGCTTGAAATTCGTTCTTGACCCTGTAAAGAAGAAGATCCCCCAGGGAAAATTCCTGGGAAATCTGTATCTTTAGCCCCCTCCTTCGATGTGTAAAGAGAGATCGGCAGGGGTCCAGAATCTATCTGATTGAGAAAAAAAGGGGTCAAGAAAGAGCGTGAGAAAAGAGAGACGCCGCCAGGAAAATTTTGTTTCTTTTTTTTTCTTTTGTTGTCTCCTTTTTTTTTTTTCCTATGCTGGAATGTTCATGAGGGAAAAACAAGAAGAGATGGTGGATCCCTTTAATGAGAATTGGCAATATTTTTATTTTGCTTTATTTTCGTTATGTTATCATGGAAAAACATAGAAACTGGCGTGCTCAATCAAGTATTGGGTCGTGTTGGTGCTTTTATGTTAGTGAAGGAACTTGCTGCAGAACATGGAAATAGGCATACCTAATTATTGGAGAAGAAAAGTAAAAATAGTAATTTCAGGAGGTTTTTTTTTTTTTTGATCTCATTGACTAATTATATATGAATATGCTTAATCGACTGATACCATCTTCAACAAATTTGTTGGGGGTCGAATCGACTAATCAAAATTAAATCGATTAATGTTACATTTGTTTCTTAGGAAAGGCGTTTGCCGCCGTCTCTGGAGTTCCTAAGGTGAGGGTGTATCTTGGATCACGTGGTAATATACGGACAACGTGTTTTCCAAGATTACTTCTTTAATTTTGTTAATGTTTTGACATTCATTTTCTTGTAAATGTAATAAAGACACCGTTTTCATGTTTCATGTTGATATTTGTTCATTGAAAATCGTAGCATCTCACCGTTCTACCTCTCTCCTTTAGCCCACTTACAAGCTTGTAAACTATCTTGCTAATGGCTCGCTATTTGAACACCACACTTATAATAAATAAAATACAGACAACGTTCGAAAAACTAATTTTCACAATCATCGGGGGCGATGGCTTATAAAGAGATCGTGATCATCCATTAGGTCTACAAATTTAAGCTTTTTTGTGAGCGAATCTTTGATCAACTTGTGCCTTAAATATCATTTTCCTTATGTAAAGAGATTTCTTGATTTTAAACTAGTGACAAACTCAAATACATATAGGTGAATTGAGTAGTTATGATTCAAAAGCTAACATTTTGTATGAGAGTAACACCCAAGAAGGTAGCTATCCTGGTCACACCTCCCTGCTATTTTAAGTCCTAGAAAGAACTATTAATTTCAAAATAAAAAGAGACTTAAAATGAATATATATAATGATGTTACTTAGCGTAGTAGAATGCATATAGACAAGAACAACGAGTAAGCGGCCGACTTCACCCAAATTTGTTACAAATGGGCAAGTTTGAGAAATGACTTTGCATTAAAATGCTCGATCCACCTAACTTTGGGCCAACTCTTGCTGGGCCACCCTAAGGTTACATCATATATTGTAAATGATGTATGGGTCTTGGATAAAACATTGGGCTTAGCTTTGGGGCCATCCTACTTAATGATTGCCTCTAAATTTAGTGCTAGATATCTACAAAACATTAGATATAGAATTATAATAGGCAGATGACAGCCGGATTCCCTTAAAAAGCATCAATTTTAAGGTCATGTGCCAATTTTGACATGAAGTCTTTTGTCCTAGTTAAAAAATAACAGCCCGATTCCATATGTTTTATTTTTTAAAAAAAAGGAGCATCATATTCCGTATTTATGTATTTATTGACAAAAATCTCAGAATAACATTTTAGCAAAAAGATCTCTTCTTATTGCCCAAAAGATCGATTTGTTTGGTACACTAAGATCAAATATATATGTGTGTAAGATAGAAATAAAGATAGTTGCATTCGATAATTTACAAATACCATAAATTTAATGTCAAAATATATAATTGCATTACTATGTGCTTTAATAATATGTCATTCAGCATGACAAATAAAATGAGTCATAATTACTCTATAATATAAATAGAATTTCAAATTTATTGTATGGGTACAATAGTTCTTGTGTAGAATCATTTTATCATTAATGAAGATCAACATAGGTGTACAATAGGAGTACCGCAAAAGAATACATAACTTTCAACGGAAAAATGTTTTGATTAAAATTTCGACATTGCTCAAATGAAAGAAAATTAATACAAGCTTAAAATTAAGATTACATTTAAAACATTGAATAAAAAAGTGTTTTAAGGTGTTTCCAATCTTCTTTAAAATGTACCATTATCTATTTTATAGATGCAATAACCATGCAATAGATGTTTGAAATCAATTTACCACTTTTCAATCAATATATTCTTCTTTTGTGATTATAAACTAATGCGTTTCAAAGTTAATTAATATAGCTATGTCTTTTTGTTAACCATAATATTTTTTTTTAGTAAAACAGTATATCCATTCACATAATAGTTGCATATTTTCTTCAAAAGACAGTTGTTAGATGTGGAAAAAAAATTTCCACGTTCAATGCCCATATTTACCTAATAGTTATTTATATAAACAAAATTATTTCTTTGCATTTGTTTGTTTAATTGCTCAAACAATGTTAATTCTCTCATTCAGAGACATATCCGAGAACATGTAAGCTAGATAAATGAGTTTAACCATTACTGGAGACCTTTTCGATCAATGGCAAGTACAACTACTTTAATTTATAATAGGTTAGTTATGTGAGCCCAATATAACGAATCATAACTTTCAGTAGTAAATAGCAATTTATCAACGTACATTATGGTTTATTAGAAATATGTAATACATATTCAATATTGTGAAATTACCATTAATGTTTCCATCCATCAAAATAATTGACAATCTAATAGTCTAGATTTTAAATTTCTCAAATAGTTAAGTAATCACGGATGGGGTGTATATGGTCACATTCCTAGAGAAAATCAATTCTGACAAATCTTGCCATTGATAATTTTTCTTAGAATGGTAATATGATAAATGCAAATTTTGTGAGTCTATCTACACCAATAATGAGCTTGACTAAGTATTCACCTATTTATAGAGCCCCTCATCTTTTGCAACACCAGGCCTTAGCTGATTAAATTTATTCTTTCTTATCAATCCTTCAAGTGCTTTAGAGAAAAACCTTTGCAATGCCTCATCTTTGAAAACCTCTTTTGACATGCATCCAACGATCATGTCTCACATATTTCAGCCTTACATGTACATAAGCATCGGATCAGTGATCTATCAAAAAAATGCCTCATCCTTGGTAAGCTCTCTCTCTCTCTCTCAATGATGATTATAACATCACATATATCTTCGAAAAAAAAAATCACATATATCTTTTCTTGAATAACAGGATGAGAGATTGAGATGTCGCCACTATATCGTTGGACGGTGCTGTAGAGGTCAATCCAATTTTGGGGGAGAATCACCGAAAAAGTTTTAAACAAGCATGGACACCGGTTCTAAACCTTTTATAATTGTGTCAATTCAATCCATTCGGCCAAAATTGGCCGGTTGGACACTGACATGGACACCGGCCATCCAAGCAAACGTTGACGTGGCAATTTTTAATATTTTTTTTTGATTTTTTTGATTATTTATTTATTTTTTAAATTCGTTTGATTATTTATTTATTTTTCCCCTTTTCTTCTTCCTCTGGTCGGCTGGCACCGGCCAAAGGCTAGGGCTGGCGAGGCCATTGGTGAGGCTCGCCCCCGCCGACCACTAGCGAAGGCGAGCCTTGCCTAGCGACAGCGATGTCGCTGTTGCCACATCCGGCGAGGAGCGTCACCAGTGGCCAGCGAGGCTGCCGTTGCCAGATCTAGCAAGGTCGAGCCTCTCCGGCCACTGGTGAGGTCGACCCTTGCCTTGGCTAGGCGAGACCCTACTGGATCTAGCGAGGCTCGCCCTCCCCCAGCCTTGGCGAGGGCTGAGCTCGCCTTGGCACTAGTGGAGCCTGCTCTAGGGTTGAGTCATGGAATGATGGCAGTGACGAGGCAGAGCGCTTCAAAGGCAGTTTTGGAACCCTAGGGGCGCAGGATCTGGTGGCGATAGATGATAGAACCGACTGAGCGAGCTCCTCCGAGTTGCACTGCGAATGCCTTGGCCGCTTGATCTCCACCGCCGCTACGGCTTCCTCTATCTTCGAATCCGATCGTTCGAGCTGGTGATTCTCTTGACTCGCTGGGGCCTCGCTCAGCTTCGTTCCTTTCTTTGAAATTTTGGCCATGCTCGCAGGCCTCAACGTCGCCTCGGCCGTGGCGACCGCCTGAAACCTTTGCGACGAGCAGTGCTCATGGGTCACCACCTCGCTAGATTTGGCGACGACAACCTCGCCGGCCACTAGCGAGGCTCCTGGCCCAGGGATAGCGAGGCTTGACCTCGCCATGGTTGGGCGAGGTCAAGCCTCGCTGGATGTGATGATGGCGGCCTCGTTGGATGTGGCGACGGCGGCCTCGCTGTCGCTGGGCAAGGCTCGCCTTTGCCAGTGGCCGGTGAGGCTGACCTCGTCGGCCCTAGCCTCTGGCTAGCGCCGACCAGCCGGAGGAAGAAGAAAAGGGAAAAAAATTATAACATCACATATTTATTCCTTATTGTATGAAAGCAAGCTGCTGCTGGCCCTACTCAAAAAATCATGGAGGAAGAGAGCATGGGAACAAGTTAGATGGTCAACAGATTGGACATGTCATGTATTTGATACAAAATTGTATGAGAGCCGATAATTTTGAATGGTCTATGAGCGAGCGCTTTCCTCGATATTATACAAAAAGTTGATCTTCAAATGTATAAGTAGCGATGGTTCTAGCTCCAATGCCTTCAACGACATGCAGCTCTATTTTCAACTCTATTGAAGTAATTCACAAAAATTTGTAACATGACGATGCTTTTGCGCAACTTATTTTAATTCAAGATTTATTTGAGTTTAGATGATGGCAAATTTTCTTAATTCGACGACCAACCAAAATTTTGCAATTTCAACCAAACAAATCAAAATTTTGCAATGATGCGATCATAAGGCACAATATATTTCAGCTGCTTAAATATGAACTTTTAAATGTTCAGTATCAATTTGAAGGTTGGATCAACATTAGGGTTTATTCATGTAGCTTTCCATTTTGATTTCAAACCTTTGACTCTACAATAGTTATCTTGGGGGTAAGTACACTAGAAGTACCAAAAGTTGTGTACAGCACTCGCTTTGATGTCAAAAATTTCCTTTGAGTTACTTAAGTGCCACTTTAAAAAAAAAAGATCACTTAAGTGCCAACTCTAATTAAGGTTGCTAGAAATCCGATGTGGCGATATTTTATTAATTTCTCGATCTTATGTGGCTCACCTCCTGTCCAATAAGCATATAAGGCTTAAACGACGCCGTGTAGACAAGTTAACAAGTGATCATTTGAGTACCAAAAATTATGAATATTGATAATTTGAGTGCCAATTATTGTTAAAAGTGATTATTTAAGTGTCGGTCGTTAGTAAAAAATGATCACTTCAGTGCTAGTCGGTATTAAAAAGTAATCACTTCAGTGTCAATCTCATTTAAAAGGTGATCATTGCGTGACATCGTTTTGGACGTCCACGTGGAATGGATTTTTTTAAAAATGTGTCAAATCATATTAAAATTTTAATTATAAATACCATGTAATCAATTTGGTCGGAATATTTTGCTGGAGGTACTTAAATGATCGTTTTTTTTTTTTTTCGATTTAGCACTTAAGTAAACCGGCGAAAATTTTTTGTACTAAAGCGAGCGTCGTACATAACTTTTGGTACTTCTAGTGTACTTACTCTTTATTTTGGTCCTTCAAATTCAATCTCGTATAAGAAAATAGGGATAAGTGCATAGAAATCCTAAAACTTGTCATAAAAGAGCAATTGAGTCTTAAAAATTACAAAAAAATGGAATCGAGTTTTAAAATTTGTTAAATTGGTACAATCAAGTCATTCGCTTAACTACGTCCAATTAGATTATTAGAAAAATTTTGACATGGTTTTGTTTAATATTTTCTCTCTCTTATGTGACTTTGACCTTACTAAAACATGAAATATAATACTAAAATGACGTCGGTTGGCCTAAATCCAATTTTTTTTTAAAAACAAAAAATGAGGACAAGGGAGGCAAGCGCTCACTGTTGCCCCACCATCGTTGGAAAGGGTCGGTGGGTGCTCGGCAATGGGTGGTAGACCTTGGCCTTATTTGTCTTTTTTCAAATTACCTTTTTATTTTTAATCTAATTTAATTAAGATTTCGGTTTAAAAATTAGGACTTAGGCCATTATGATGTCGTTTTAGTCTTATATTTCATGCTTTTGTAAATGTCAATGCCATGTAGGAGGGGAAAATATTTTAAAAAGTTATATTAGCATTTTTTGTTAGTTTGAGTGGACAGATGCTTGCTAAACCGGGCTAGCCCTTTTCGGTAACAGTGGGGCACCAATTTGATAAATTTTAAAACTGATTGCACTTTGTCAGTTTTAGAGTTTAATTATACTTTTGTGATAAGTTTTTATGACTTTTAGTGCACTTATTCCAAGAAAGTTAAAGCAAATCCTTTCCATCATTTTGGTTCTCGATAGCCATGGTTAGATCCTCCTGTTGAAAATGCATCTGAATGTTTATCATAATTCAATGTTTATGGTACCTAAAATGACTTTAGGATACAATGTAATATAAAAAATGATTACTTCATAAGCTTAAATATACTTTTAACTTCACAAGTATCGAATTAAGAAAAAAAATGGATCAATTTTTATGGGTCGATTCTGATTGTCATCCCCTTTAAATTCATTTTTCAATTATTTTTTTAAGACAACAAATTTCAGTGGGATTTAATTTTTCCAATCCCAAAATTCTACGGGACTAACATATTACACACTTAGTTGCGGGATCATCCAAAAGGTATAAAAACAATCCAAGCACCGATATGGAGTTCCTCATAGCACATGCAATTTTGGTAGATAGAAGAAAGTATATGAGCAGTAAAGTAGAGCCAATATATAAGTTAATGACGCATTTGCTAACGATTCTGTTCTCGTAGATAATTTTTTTATTAGAAAGGGTTTTTTTCTATTTTAGTTTCCAAGAACAATTTCTGAGTATAAGAACGAGCTTGGTAATTGTACATAATTTTTATTCTTAGGATATAAATGTGTTTGGTAGAATTGTATAATTTTGTTGTTTCTTTTAATTTTTTAATATTTTTAATATTTTTCTTTTTTCTTTTCTCTCATTCTTCCTCCTTTGTGGTTGGTTGCTGACCATAGTGGCGACCAATGACCGGTTGGGTGAGAGTCGGCGAGCTCGCTTGGCCATTGTGAGGCTCGACCTCGCTTAGTGGTGCAAGGTCGGCCTTGCCGGGCCACCGTTGGGCAATGTCGACTTGGCGGTGGCCCAGCGAGGCTCAACGTCGCCGAGGGTTGGCGACGCCGCGGTGAGGTCCCCGACCATGGCTGAGGCCGGTGACCGGCCAAAAGGAAGAAGAATTAAAGGAAAGAGAAGAAGAGAAAAGAGAAGAAAAGAGAAGAGAAATGAAGAGAAAAGAAAAATTGTTCTTGGAAACAAAATTCTATTTTTTATTTATTTATTGTTTTTGTTTCAAATCTTTTATTGGAACGAAAAAATAGATTTTTTGTTCTTGGGAACAAAATTTTTACCAAACACATATTCTTTTTTCGTTCTCTGAAACAAAATAACAGAAATAATTGTTTTGGGGAACAGTAATAGTTTTTGCCAAAGAGGCCCTAATTTTCTCACGTAAAGTTCATGCGATTTGCCAATTGTCTCACAATTAGGTTGTGTTTATTGGGTTTAACATGAATTTCTACACGGTTAGACTGTTATAAATTAAGAAAGGCTATATAGCTTGAGTGATTTTAGAAGTATCGCCTCATGGCTTGCACCAAAGAGGGAAAGAGCTTGAAAGAGATGAAAAAAACAGCGTCGGGCTCGTGAGATGGAGATCAAAGGACAAAAAGGAAAAGAAAAAAAAAACAGAGCAAAAACAGAGCAAAAAACTAAATTCTAGAAAGAATGATGCGTGAAGAGAGAGAGAGGGAGATACGTGAATGTGTAATCATCCGTCGGATCATTAATGGCACCCGTAGACGAAAATTCGGAGAGATGAGGTTTGGATACAAGCTGAAAATCAATGCTTGTTTTATGAGATAAAAAAACTGGACTAGAATTTTGGACCTGTCTAAAATTGGTGCTTTTTAAGGAAATTGAACCCATAGAAATAGAAAGCTCTCTTCTATTTAGTATAAGTGAATCGTGGTTTATAATTAGGTGGAGCTTATATTTGCAAGATAAAAAAACATTTGTTCCACTCAAACATTTTTAATTGTCGTTGGAAGACTAATTCGGTTATTTCCAAAGCCTTATTAACTTTAAGTGATATGATCGGAATATTAGACATAGTGTTATTTGGTGACTCCAGTGAACAATATATTACAAGGAATAAATATTGTGGGTAATAAAGTACAGCTCATCGATTATTTCGATTAGTCTGACATACAAATGAAATTTGCAATATAGTTGCAAATACAATATATTACATGAACCAAGCAAAGTAGAAGAAGCTTTGCTAGAGCAAGCACAATATACTCTACAAACAAATTCTTTTTATGGAAAAATACTAGCATTGGTCTACAACAAAAAGAAAATTTTGAAAAAGACAAGCTTTTACATAAAATATGAGATAACTTAAAAGTTTTGACGCTATTAAGATAAAAGTTGTCGTCATAAGGGAAAAATAATGTATTTTTTTTAAAACTATTTATCGCTTAAAGAGTTTTATAAGAGGTTTTTTTTTTTCTTGGATACGTCAAATATTAGCCATAATTATTATTAAGGTAATATCAATATGCTTGCATTTCATATTAGATTATTAATTTCTAAAATTAATATATTCTTATGAATCTATATTCTATGCACATTTCTATGAAGAAAACAAGAGAGTGCACTATCAAGAAATATATTATTGAGTTAGTAGTCTCGTTTAATTTTTTTATTTAAAAGAAGTCTAATTTTGTCTAATATGTATTGACAAGAATTTCATAGAAATATCTTAGTTGGAAGCTTTCTTCTTAATGTAGAAAAGATTAGTTTCTTTTTCACAATAGATAGAAGTTATTTGTGCAAGATAGAAAAAGAAAGCGTTACATTTAATACTTCACTAACATGAGAAATCAAATTTGAGAAATCAAATTACACCATCATATGCTTCAATAATATAATATTATGCGTGACAAGTAAAAATATCTCATGAAATGTTTCATTACTCCCTAATGTAAATATAATGAAAATGTACCGTGCACGTACAACATAGTTTTTGATTTTTGATTTTTTTCTTTAAATTTTGACATCGCTTAAATGAAGAGTGTACAACAACGCTCGTGTTTACCTACTAGTTAACTAGAAAGACAGATTTCTCTGCATCTTTTGATATTATAAAAATAATGCTTTACAAAGCTAATTAATATAGCCGTATCTTCTTGTTAAGGGTAATATTTATAAATGAAACAGTAAATCCATTCATATAAGAGTATGGAAAATGTAATTTCCACGTGCAATGTCATGGTTAATGATAGTTAATTATATAGACATATATTTCTTTGCATATGTTTCTTTGCTTGCTTAGATAATGTTAATACTCTCATATAGAGACATATTAGACAATGTGTATGCTAGATGAATGAGTTTAATTGTTGTTGGAGATCTTTCTCATCAATGATATGAAACTACTTTAATTTGTAATAAAAAGAAGATGTGAGCCTGATATAACAAGCTAAAATTCTCAGGAATAAATAGAGGATTATCTACGTTCTTTGAGGTTTTATTAGACACTTGTAATAGGCACTTTTAGTATCGTGAAATTACCATTGATGTTTCCATCCATCCCAACAATCGACATTTCAACGATCTAAATCTTAATTTTCTCAATAGTAAAGTAACCATGAGAAGGTATACTTGGTTGTGCTTAAAGAGAAACCAATTCTTTCAAAACCTACTGTTGATAATATTTCTTCGTCTGGGTGCGAGTCTGTCCACAACAATAAATGAGAATGACAAAGTATTTACCAATTTATAGAGCCCTCCATCATTTGCTTCTCCAAGCCCAACCCTACGGAGTTTTTTCTTCTTTCTTACTAGTCCTTCAAGCACTTCAAAGCAAGATCCTTGTTATGCCCACAAAATAAAGAATCAAGCATCAAATCTTACTTGCATCTTTGAAAACCTCTTTTGATATGCATCTAATGTTCACGTCTCATATACTCTGAGTTTGTATGTAAATAAGCGTCGGATCAATGATTTACCCGAAAGAATGTTTTTTTTTTGTTTGGTATGATATATATAATTATCTCAAATGATTATTATGGTATCCTGGATCTTTTTATGATTGGGTATGCTCTGAATTACCCATTAACAAGACCCATTATTAAATCCTTTTATTTGGACATAATTTGGCGAACAATTATCGAGCTGTTAAAAAATAAGAGATTGTGATTTTTCTTATGCACTCCTCTTTCTAGACTTTGCGTTCTTCTTCTTCTTCTTCTTCCTCCTCCTCCTCCTCCTCCTCCTCTTGGGTTCAACTCCGACATCTTCATGTACAGGTCAGTAGTCAGTCCGCGTTTTCTTGTTGGGCAAGAATCTGATTTACCAGACTATCTCTTTCCTTGCAATAGACCATGGAAGAATCATTCTTTTAAACCAGGTCGGAATCGGATCGTGATTTGCTTTTCCGTTTCTCCATTTTCAGGGGCGAAACGGCATTCTGTAGCAAGGAGTGCGGGCAAGAACAGCCAAACACAGAACATGTTTAATCAACTCACAGACACCTCAGAAAAAAGTTTTCTTTGGAGCTAGTGCAGCTAAATCATTACGAGCCAAACAGATGCCGATCATTTCGATGCGGCCTGGTTCTTCCTGAAGAGCTTGTGCTCGATGTGCTGAGCAAATGTGCGGGGAGGGAACAGCGCAGGCTCTGCCTCAGTCACCAGCTCAGGCAGCGGCTTGAGGATGATCTTTTCCTTTGGGGGCTCGCAGAAGACGGCCCACGAGATCCTCACCTTCTCCTTGTTGACCAGCCCGCGGTGGAGGATGCTCTTGTACTTGCGATTGCTCAGAATCGCAATGGTGTCCCCAATGTGCAAGATGATGGAGTTGGGGACACATTTGGCCGTGACCCACTTGCCCTCGTAGAAGAGCTGAAGTCCAGGGACCATGTTGTGGAGGATAAAAGTCAGGGCACTCACATCCGTGTGAGCCTCGACTCCTAGGGCTAGCTCTGGTTGGGGGCATTTCGGGTAGTAGTTGATCTTCATCTGGAGCAGCATTTCCTCAAGCCCGCCGACTTCCTTCTCCAACCTCCCTTCTTCGAGTCCTAGACTGATTGAGAGTGCTGACAGGATCTTGGTCGCGAGCTGTCTCAGCAGCTTGGCGTACTCGCTCGTCGCAGCTCTGCACGTTGACAGGCAACAAGTAACAAGTTAAAGCTTGCAAAAACAGCTTGAAAAGGACCCGGAGAGCAATGAAGACAGCGCTAGCAACATTTTGTGATTATGGAAAGGACCATGAATTTTCTCCCTGTTCATGACCAAGGTCACCATTCAATTAAATACGAATTCTAACTGCGTGTTGCCTTTTGCGGAAATGAAAGGATTCGACTTCGCTCACGTGTAATCGCTTGGGTGCTTGGGCCAGATGGACAAGTCACGCTTGTCCTCAGGGTAAACGAGGTGGAAGAAGTAGTCCTCCCACTCGAGCTGCCCGCTGGCATTGTTGGCAAGCTTGCTCCCGTAGCCCTGGATCTTCCCGGCGCCCTGGTCGTTGGCATGCTTCTCCTTCTCCTCGATCGGGAGGTTGAAGAACACCTCGCCAGCCTTCTTGACACGCTTGATCAGGTCGTTGGGGATCCCATGGTTGACGAGGTGCATGACGCCCCAGTCGGTGGCAGCCTTCCTGAGCTCCTTGTGGCACCTCTCCCTCACCACGGGGTCTTCAGACGCTATGTCCTCGAGGTCGATGGTCGGGACCTGAGGACCCTCATGCTTCTTCTCCTCCTCGAAGATGTCGCCAATGCTTGTGAGCTCCTCCTTCGGCCTCACATACTCCTGCGGGATCGACTGAATGCCACTGCTCGACAAGCTCTCGACTCTACCAGCCACAACGCTCACCATCTTCTCTTAGTAAAACGAAAACGGGCGTGTTTGCCTTCTCTCTCCTTTCTCCCCACACAATGTTGCAAACGCCAAATCTGATGTGGTTCAGCTCCAACTTCTCGTGGGGTTTTTATAGAGGATGCCAATCGAAATCTGAGGGAATCGAGAAAGAGGAGATGGGTCCAGATAATTCTTGCGAAACGTGAGAGAGCAAGAGCCACAAAATACTTTCGAGATAGAGAGAGAAATTACGTGTTTAATTTCCTGGTAAGTTGAACACGTGATGCCTCCCACTAGACCCAAACGTTCTAAGAGTTTCAAAGGTCAACACTGTGGGGAGTGAGCTGAATGGCAGGTCGAAAGCATGGGGAGTGAAGCGCCCTCTTAACCGTCGCCGCATGACTCTTTGTCATTCCAGCAATAAAGGGTGAAACGATATGGAATTCGCGTGATTTGACACTTTGAAGCACAGATTAGTCTAGGAAAAACCTCTTATTATCCACGCGTTGTTGTCTTGATTAGTAGATGCAAGGCTGATGCCGTACTCAGAATGCTTTTGGCTCCATATTCCTTGACAATACCAAAGCGAGGTTAATCTTATATTGGAAACGCTGAGCATATGATATGATCCGAGTAAAGTTTGTCGATCAAACTTGCTAGGAATAAGGTTTTGAACAGCACGGTGAACGGAATTGCACAGCAAGTTCGTACGAACTGGCACGGTGGCGGTCGCGTGAATTCATTATTTAACCCCTATAGAAAGATCCCCGAGGAAAATTCCTGGGAAATCTGTACCCGGACACCCTTCCTTCGATGTGTAAAGAGATTGGTGGGAGGGTCAGAATTTGCATGATGCGAGAAGAAATGGAGCAAGGAGAAAAAAAAAAAAAAGAAGAAAGAAGAGACCTCGACAGGAATATTTTGTTTTTTTTTTCCTATTCTTTTTATTGTCTCCTTTTTTTTTTAACAAAAAAAAAAAATCTATGAAGAATGTCTGTCCATAAGGAAAAAAATGAAGCGTCCATGATTTTTAATTTGTCTTATCTTTTTCGTTATGTTATCGTTGAAAAAGGTGGAAAAATGGCGCACCCAATTGATTACTGGGTCGTGTTCGTGCTTTTATCTTAACGGAGGTACTTGTTGGAGAATATGGAAATTGGCACACCTAATTATTGGAGAAGAAAAGTAAAATAGTAATTTCAGGAGTTCCTTTTTTAATCTTATTGAATATAATTTATATGTGGATATCCTCAATCGACTGATTACATCTCCCGCAAATTTCTTAGGATCGAAATCAACTAATCAAAATTAAATCAATTAATGTTGAGATTTGTTTTTTAGGAAAGGTGTCAGTCACCATCTGTGGCATTCCTAAGACACTGTTTTATGGTTCATCTTGATATTTGATCATTAAGACCATTGCGTTTCACCTTTGCCTCTCTCCTTGAACTCCACTTACAGATTTGTTAAACTTCCTGCTAATGGCTCGCTATTTGACCACCATACTTATAATAAATAAATTGCAAATGATGTTTCTGAACAAGTAATTTGCAATCATCGGGCATGATGGCTCAATCATAAAGAGATCACAGTTTGCAATGAGGTGTACGAGTTCGAGCCTTTTTGCGTGCGAATCTCTCATCAACATGTGGCTTGAATGTTATCTACATTATGTGAAGAGACTTCTTGATTTTGGATACAAATGTGGGATTACAGTGAAAGATTCAAATACATATGAGTGAATTGAGTAGTTATAATTCAAAATCTAACATTCTGTACGAAAGTAACGCCCAAAAAGGTAGCTATCCTAGTTACAACTTCCTACTATCTTACGTCATAAAAAGAACTATTCATTTTCAAAATCAAAAGAGACTTAAGATAGTAGACTGCAAATTAACAAGATCAACGAGCTAGCAGCCTGCATCACCCAAATTTGGTCAAAATGGGCAAGGTTGAGCAATGACCTTGCATTAAAATGCCCGATTTACTTAACTTTGGGCCAAATCTTGCTTGCCGCCCCTAACATTTCATCATAAATTTTAAATGATGTATGGGCTTTGCATAACGCATTGGGCTTAACTTTCAGGCCATCCTTCATAATGATTGCCTCTAAATGCAGTGTTAGATATCTACAAAACATAAGATATAGAAGGTATAATTGGAAGATGACAGCTGGATTCCCTAAAAAAAGCATCAACTACAAGGTCAAGTGTCAATTTTGATCCGAAATATTTTTCTGTCCTAATTGAAAAATAACAGCCTGATTCCATATGTTTAAATTTATTCAAAAAGGAGTTTCCTATTCACTATTTATGTATTTATTGACAAAAATCTCAGAATAATATTCAAAAAGGAGTTTCATATTCACTATACATGTGTGCAAGATAGAAAGAAAAACGGTTGCGTTCGATATTTCACTAATACCATAATTTAGTGTTAAAATATATAATTGCTTTACTATGTGCTTTAATAACATAACATTCAGCATGACAAATAAAATGAGTCATAAATACTCTATAATATAAATAGAATTTAAAATGTATCTTATGGGTACAACATAGTTTTTGTGTAGAATCATTTTATCATTAATGAAAATTGACATAGGCATATAGAAGGAGTACGCCAAAAGAATAGATAACTTTCAATGGAAAAATATATTGATTAGAACTTTGACATTGCTCAAATGAAAGAAAATTAATACAAGCTTAAAATTAGGATTAAATTTGAAACATTGAGTCAAAAAGTGTTTAAGGTGTTTCCAATCTTCTTTAAAATGTACCATTATCTATTTTATAGATGCAATAATCATGAGATACAATGTTTGAAATCAATTTATGACTTTTCGATCTAAATTGACCTTTTGACCTATATATATATTTTATATATATATATATATATATTATATATATATATATATATATATATATTTTTCTTTTGTGATTATAAACTAATGGATATAGCTATGTCTTTTTGTTAACGATAATATTTCTTTAGTAAAACGGTATATCCATTCACATAATAGTTGCATATTTTCTTGAAAAGATAGTTGTTAGATGTGGAAAACAAAATTATCACGTGCAACGCCCATATTTACCTAATAGTTAATTATATAAACAATATTATTTCTTTGCGTTTGTTTGTTTAATTGCTCAAACAATGTTAATTCTCTCATTCAGAGACATATCAGAGAGAACATGTGAGCTAGATGAATGAGTTTAACTGTTATTGGAGACCTTTTCGGTCAATGGCAAGTACAACTATTATAATTTATAATAGTTTAGAGATGTGAGCCCAATATAACGAACTATAACTTTCAGTAGTAAATAGCAATTTATCAATGTACATTAAGATTTTATTAGAAACATGTAATACCTATTCAATATTGTAACATAGCCATAGAAGTTTTCATCCGTCAAAATCATTGACAATCTAATGGTCTAGATTTTAAATTTCTCAAAAAGTTAAGTAATCACGGACGGGGTGTATATGGTCGCGTTTCTAGAGAATATCAATTCTAACAAATCTTGCCGTTGATAATATTTCTTAGTATGGTAACGTTTTATATGCAAATTTCGCAAGTCTAAATCAATATCAATAATGAGCTTGACTAAGTATTCACTTATTTATAGAGCCCTTCATCTCTTGCAACATCACACCTTAATCAATTGAATTTCTTCTTTCTTACCAATCCTTCAAGTGCTTTAGAGAAAAACCTTTGCAATGCCTCATCTTTGAAAACCTCTTTCGATATGCATCCAACGATCATGTCTTGCATACTGCAACTTTGTTTGTACAAAAGTATTGGATCAGTGATCTATCAAAAAAATGCCTCATCTTTGGTAAGATCTCTCTCCCTCTGCCTCTCCCTCTGCCTCTCCCTCACACACACACAATGATGATTATAACATGGCGTATATCTTTTTATGAATAACAGGATGAGGGATTGAGATGGCGCCACTTTGTGGTTAGACGATTTCGTAGAGGCCAATCCAATTTGGTGTAGTCAGTATACCTGCCATACTCCGCAGCCAAATGCTCATGGAGCCTCTCATCGCGAAAAAGTCCCTAGCCACATCCTCCGGAGTGTCTCTTAACTTGAGGTTTGTGTGCATGGAACTCCTTATCGTATAAAAGTGAGCTGCTGCTGGCCCTACTCAGAAAATCGTGGAGGAAGAGAACGTGGGAACAAGTTAGATGGTCAATAGATTTGACATTTCATGTATTTGATAAAATTGTATGAGAGCCGATCATTTTGAATGGTCTGTGAGTGAGAGCTTTCCTCAATATTATACAAAAAGTTGATCTTTAGATGTGGGAGGATTATCAAAAAAGTCATAAACCTATTGCAATTGTGTCAATTTAGTCATAAACCTTTTTTTAGTCAATTTAGTCCTAAACTTTTTACAAGTGTGCCAGTTTAGTCCATCCAACTAAAATTGGCTAGCCGGCACTGACTTAGACGCCGACTGTTTGGCGAAAGCTGACATGAAATTTTTTTTTATTTTTTTTTTCCACCATCTCCTTCCTCTGGCCAACTAGAGGCGAGGGTTGGCGAGGTTAGCCTCGTTGGCCAGTGGCGAGACTTGTCCCCGCCGACCACTGGCAAAGGTGAGCCTCACCCTAGCGACGATGAAGCCGTTGTCGCCAGATTTGGCGAGGTCAAGCCTTGCCGTCCTTGGGTCAAGAGCCTCGCTAATGGTCGGCAAGGCCGCTGTCGCCAAATCTGGCAAGATCGAGCCTTGCCGTCCCTAGGCGAGGAGCCTCGCCGGCCATTGGCGAGGTCGGCCCTTGCCATGGTTGGGCGAGGCCAAGCCTTGCCAGATTTGGTGGGGCCTCGCCCAGTGACGGTGAGGCCAGCGAGGCTAGCCTCACCGACCCTTGCCTTTGGCAGATCGGCCAGAGGAAGGAGAAGGTGAAAAAAAAATCAAAAAATATTTAAAAATTTGAAAAAAATAAAATTTAAAATTTAAAAATTGCTATGTCAACTTTCGCCTAACGGCCAGTGTCCACATTAGCGCTAGATGGATTAAACTGGCACAATTGTAAAAAGGTTTAGGACTAAATTGGTACAATTATAATAGGTTTTGGACTTTTTTGGTAATTTTCCCCATCAAATGTATAAGCAATGATGGTTCAAGCTAAAATGCCTTCAATGATATGTGACTCTATTTTCTGCTCTAGTTATGTAATTAACAATTATTTGTAACATGCTGACGCTTTTGTGCAACTTATTTTCATTTAAGATCATTTAAGTTCAGATGGGGAAAATTCTCTCTTTATATGAAGACCAACCAAAATTTTGCAATTTTCGACCAAAAAAAAAAAAAAAATCAATCAAAATTTTGCAATGTTGTGTCATAATGAACAACATATTTTAGTTGCTTAAATATGGACTTTAAATGTTCAATATCAACTTTGAAGGTTGGATCAACATTAGTGGTTGTTCAGGTAGCTTTCTGTTTTGATTTCAAACCTCTAGCTCTACAATAGTTTTTTTGATCCTTTAAATTCAACGTCATATAAGAAAATAGAAATAAATGTTTGGAAATGCTAAAACTTACCATAAAAATACAATTGATTCTTAAGACTTATAAAAAGTACAATCAAGTCCCAAAATTTATCAAAATGGTATAATTGAATCATTCCACTAACTCCATCCAATTAGATTATCTGAAAATTTTGATGTGATTTTGTTTAATATTGTCTCTCTATTATGTGACATTGACCTTACTAAAACGTAAAATATAAGACTAAAGCGACGTGGTTTTGGCCTAAATCCTAATTTTTTAAAAACAAAAAATGAGGGCAAGGGTGGCAGGCGCTCATCGCTGCCCCATCATTGCTGGAAGAGGTCGGTGGGTTCTCGGCAATGGGCAGCAGGCCTTGGCCTTTTTGTGTTTGTTTAAGGTACCTTTTTATTTTAATCTAATTTAATTAAGATTTTGGTTTAAAAAATTAGGATTTAGGCTAGTACGAGGTCATTTTAGTCTTATATTTCATGTTTTTGTAAAGGTCAATGCCATGTAGGGGAGAAAAATATTTAAAAGAGTCACATCAGTGTTTTTTTGTTAGTCTAATTGGATGGATGCTCACCAAGTCCCATTACCCCTTTCTAACGATGGAGGGCGCCAATTTGACAAATTTTAAGAATTGATTGGATTTTTTGTTAATTTTAGGACATAATTGTACTTTCATGATAAGTTTTTTTTATGACTTCTAATGTATTTATTTCAAGAAAATATAAACAAATCCTTTCCATCATTTTAGTTCCCAACAGCCACGGTTTTGCATCTCAATGTTTATCATGATTCAATATTTATAATCGCCTAAAATGACTTTAGAATACAATGCAATATAAAAAAAAAAATGATTACTTCATAAGCTTAGATACACTTTTAACACACAAGTATCAAATTAGGAAAAAAGTGGATCGACTTTTTTTTTTTTTGGGCCAATTCTGTTTGTTATCCCCTTTAAATTCATTTTTCAATTTTTTTTTTCAAGATAACAAATTTCGGTGGGTGTTTAATTTTTCCAATCCCAAAATTTTGTGGGACTAACATATTAAACACTTAGTTGCGGAATCATCCGAAAGGGGTAAGAACAATCCATGCGTCGATACGGAGTTACTTATAGCACATGCAATTTTGGTAGAAGAAGAAAGTATATGAGCAATAGAGCATAGCCGATATGAAATAATTTTCTCATGTAAAGTCCATGCGATTTGCTAATCATCTCATAATTAAGTTGTGTTTATTTAGTTTGACATGAATTTCTACATGGTTAGGCCATTACAAATTAAGAAAAGCTATTGCTTGAGTGATTCTAAGTATCACCTCATGGTTTGTACAAAAAAAAAGGGAAAGAGCTTGAAAGAGGTGAAAAAACAGTGTCGGGCTCGTGGGATGGGGATGAAAGGAAAAAAAGAAGAAGGAAAAGATGAAAACAGAAAAACAGAGCAAAAAATTAAAGACCACGAAGAATGATGCGTGGAGGGAGAGAGAGAGAGAGATGTAAATATGCAATCATCCACTGGATCTTTAACGGCACCGGTGGATAAAAATTTGGAAAGGTCAGAATTGAATACTAACTGAAAACTGATGCTTGTTTTATAAGATAAAAAAAATTCGGACTAAAATTTTGGACCTGACCTAAATTGGTGCTCTAGAGGAAATTGGACCCATAAAAGAAGAAAACTGTCTTCTATTTTGTATAAGTAAATTGTTGTTTATAATTAGATGGAGCTTATATTCGCAAGATAGAAAAACACTTGTTGCATTTAAATTTTTTAGTTGCAGTTAGAAGACTAATTCGATTGTTTCCAAAGCATTATTTACTATAAGTGAAATGATCGGAATATTAAATCTAGTGTTATATGGTGACTCCAGTGAGCAACATGTTACAAGGGGTATATAACGTGGGCAATAAAGTACATAAAAATGAGATTTGGAATTTAGTTTGCAAATACAATATATTTTATGGAGCAAGCAAAGTAGAAGACGCTTTGCCCCAGCAAGTACAATATACTCTACAAACAAATTATTTTTCAAGGAAACATATTAGCATAGGTCTACAACAAAAAAGAAATTTTTGAAAAAGACATGCTTTACATGACGGATAACATAACTTAAAAATCCTGACACTAATAAGATAAAAGTTGTCGTCAGAAGGGAAAAATAATGTATGTTTTCAACTATTTATCACTTAAAGGGTTTTAAAAGAGTTTTGTTGGAATATATCAAATATTAGCCATAATAATTATTATTATGGTATAACAATGTACTTGCATTTCAGATTAGAATATTAATTTCTAAAATTAATATATTCTTACAAATCTGTATTCTGTACACTTTTCTATAAAGAAAACGAGAGATTGTACTGTAAAGATAAATATTGAGTTAGTAGACTTGATTAATTTTATTCAAAGGGAAGTTTAATTTGGACTATATACATGTACAGACAAAATTTTCAAAGATATATCTCAGTCGGAAGCTCTCTTCTTATCGTACGAAAGATTAGTTTGTTTTTTACAATTAGATTGAAGTTATGTGTGCAAGATAGAAAAAAGAGGTTTGCATTCAATATTTCACTACCACGACAAATATAATACAATATTTTGCGTGACAAATAAAAAAAAATCTTATAACTGTTTCAACAATGGGATCAAATACATGTGTGCAAGACAGAAAAAGAGAGTTTCATTCAATATTTCACTAATACAACAAATCCAAGTTGAAATATATAATTGCACTACTAGGCGCTTCAATAATATAACATTCTGCGTAACAAATAAAAATAAATCATAAATACTTAATTATTTATAATATAAGCAGAATTTAAAATGTATCATGCACGTACAACATAGTTTTGTGTAGAATCATTTTTTCATTAGTGAAGAGCGACGTAGGCATATATTCGGAGTACATCAAAAGAAAACATATTTTCTATGGAAAAATATTTGGATTAAAACTTAGGCATTGTTCAAATGAAAAATAAAATAAAAATCAATACTAGCTTAAAATTAAGATTATTTTTAAAGCATTGAATCAAAAATCATTTGCGGTGTTTCCAATTTTCTTGACAATTGACCTTTATCATTCATGTAGACGCAATAACCATGAGGTACAATATTTGAAATCAATTTATGACTTTTCGGTCTATACATTGTTCTTTTGTAATTATAAACTAATACACTTCAAGTTAATTGAAATAGTTGTGTCTTCTTGGTAAGGATAATAGTTTTTAGTAAAATGGCATTTCCATTCGTACGTGAATTGAATATTTTCTTTGTAAAACGGTCATTATTTATGTAAAATATAATTTCTTGCTCGTGGTTACCTAGTAGTTAATTATATAGATAAAATTATTTCTCCACATTTGTTTGTAACTAGCTTAGGCGGTATTTATTCTCTCATTTAGAGACATATGAAACCATATGTATGCTAGATGAATAAGTTTTAACTGTTGTGAGAGATCTTTTCAATCAATAGTAAGTGCAACCAATTCAATTTATAATAGGAAATAGATGTGAGCCCGATATAATGAACTATAACTTTTAGCAATAAATAACAGTTTATCTATGTATTTTAAGGTTTTATAAGAAACATGTAATAGGTACTTTTGATATTGTGAAATTGCTATTGACGTTTCCATCCATCAAGATCATCGACAATCTAACAATTCTAGATTTTAAATTTCTAAATTAGTTAAGTAACCACCAATGGTGTGAATATGGTCGCAATCCTAGACAAAATCAATTCTAGCAAATCATGTCGTCGATAATATTTCTTAGTACAGCAATGTGTTAAATGCAAATTGTGTGAGTCTATCCATATCAATAATGAGCATACTAAGTATTTATTTATTTATAGAGCCCCATGCCTTAGGCGACTGGATTTCTTCTTTCTTACTAGTCCTACAAGTGCTTAATGCAAGACCTCTTTGAAAACCTTTTTTGACATGCATTCAACAATCATTTCTCATATACTCCAACCTTGCATGTACATGAGCATCGGATCGTGATCTATCAGAAAAATGTTGCATCCTTGGTAAGATATCTCTCTCTCATAACGATGATTGTAACATCTTGGTTATCATTTTCTGAATAAGAGAACGAGGCATGGAGATGGCTGGGGGACGAAAGAGAACTTTTGCAGTAGTGAAGTCTTTGTCGAAGCACTACTTTGTTGCCAGACGATGCCCTAGAGTCCAATCGAGGGTGATGTAGTCGCTATACCCACCAGTCTCCGTAACCAAATGCACATGAAACCTGTATCTAGAAGATGTCCTAAGGCATATTTGGGAGCTTCCTTGTTTTGAGGTTTGCCTAGGTTTCCATACTATTGTCGGCATGGAATTCCTTGCCTTATAAAAGTGAGCTACGGCTCTCCCTCCTCAGAAAAATCATAGAGGAAGAGAACATGGGAACAAATGAAATGGTCGATGAATTTGACGTTTCATGTAGTCGATATAAAATTGTATGAGAACCGGTTATTTTGAATGGTGTGTTAGTGAGACCTTCCCTTGATATTATGCAAAATGTTAAGTGATGGTTGTTCCAGCTATAGTGCCTTCAATGATAAGCACCTCTATTTTCAACTCTAATGAAGTAATTTACAAAATTTGTAACATGGTAATGCTTTCGCGTGACTTATTTTAATTGACGAAGATCTAAATTCATATAATGGTAAAATTTTTCTAATTCGACGACTAACCAAAATTTTGCAATGACAAAAAAAAAAAAATTGCAATTTTCTGGTCATAACGTAATATATACTTCAGTTTCTTAAAGATGGACTTTTGAATTTTCAATATCAAATTTGAAGATTGAGTGAACATTAGGGGATATCGGGACAAAGGAAAAATAATATATGTTTTTCAACTATTTATAACTAACAGAGTTTTAGTTTTGTTGAATATGTCCATTATTAGCCATAACTATTATTAAGGTAATGCCAATGTAATTGCATTTCATATTAGAAGATTGATTTCCAAAATAAATATATTCTTGTGAATCCGTGAACATTTCTATGGAGAAAACAAGAGAGTATTGAGGACGTTCAAAGGGTAAAGGTGGCGATTTTTCGGTTCTCCCGGGCGCTCACGGACGTCCACCAAGAGAACAAATCTCGTGTGCAAGTCGCCATCTTTGTCAAGAAAACCTGAGATCACCGAGAAAAATCAAGAAAAATCCCTTCAGAAATTGGTCGCCTCTTCCTCGCTGTCCACGCGTCGTTCTCCGCCCATCGTTCACTATCTCCGAGTATCCAGAGTCTTTTGTTAAGTCTCCATTGTAGGATATCTTAAGCTTGCATAATCAGAGGGAAAGAGAGCGTCGAAGACTGTAACAGACGAGAGAAGAAATCCTCCCAGAAAATCTCGACATGGAGTCGTCTTCGTTGAACCCAGCTTCCAAAGCCACCGTCGTAGCCATCTTCCCCTTTGACTTTATCACCGTGACGCCGTTCCCTTGTTCATCCTTGTTTTAGCCGAGGAGATTCGAAGCAGTTTTTCTTTTCGTTTAAAGCTCCATTGCTGGCTAGAAAAAGAGAAAAAAAAAAAGACTTGGCGTCAATCCTCTGTGGAGTTAAAATCACCCCATGTCTATCTGAAGTTTCTCTCTCGACTCTGAGAGCTCCCCTCTACCCTTTTGGTAGCTTGCCCCCCAAAACCAAAACCCTAAATATCCAGTAGATTTCTGATACCCAAAAATCATGGTTACCCCTTTTTGAACAATGAAACCCATCACGTAATCCCCTCATCTGAGAAGTCTTGAGTCCTGTTCTCTCCCTTCGGATGGATCCAAGTAGCGTTTGGAAGAATCGGAGCTTCGCAAAAGGTTGGCTGTGTTGTCATTCTCATGGATTTCTTTTGGCCTCTCTGATTTCGATGCAGTGGAATAGATTCTGACGCTCCCATCTTCACTGGAGAACCGTAGATAGTAGTAGTCCTTGGATGCAGTGGTAGTGAGTGAATGGCAACTGTTTGATCTGTAGTGATTTTGTTATTTGTCCGAAGCTGTTAAGACAAATGGATGATTCTGGGGAAGCGGATACTCTCTGGCTGCCGTGTCTTCCTTGTACTCGATACACAACCATATAATTGCCATACCCACCAGCCCACTCACCTATTCACCTCCATCTCAGAGCCCCCTTCAATCTGCAATTTCTACAGATTTACCAAACCTCAAACCTACAGGAAAGAAAAATGGAAGGTAAAGAGGAGAATGAAATGCGAATGGCTGCCTTATGTAAAAGTCTAGGCCACTTGTGGTCGGAGAACGATGTAGTAGAAGTGACGAAAGAGATCCCCCCAGAAAAAAGGGAAGAATGCCATCATACCCTATTTGGGAAGCTATACTCCAAACCTAATGTCAACTTTCCAGCTTTCCTAAATGTAATGAAGAAAGCATGGAAAACAGAAGCGGTGGCTTGCTCACAAAAGGAACCAGGTTTTTTCTCTTTCGTTTTTCAATCGAAGCAGGAAAAAGAGAGAATTATGAAATCCGGACCCTGGTCTTTTGCCAGTAATTTACTAGTACTTAAACAATGTGAACCGGATATCCCAGAGCACTGTTATGATTATTCTCGATGCGCTTTTTGGGTGCATATTGGAGGGATTCCCCCTGGGTGGATGATGGAAGAAGTGTTCACTGACCTGGCAAAAAGGGTAGGCAAAGTGCTGGAAATTCAGGTGGATTCAAAAGGAAACGGACCGCAGAAAGGTGGAAGAGTGAGAGTGGAAGTGGACTTATCAGCTCCACTAAAATCAGGTGCTATTCTGGACATAGGAAACAAGAAGTTATGGGTAGAGTTTAAATATGAACGTTTACCACACTATTGCTATTCGTGTGGAAAAATTGGGCATTACGCTACTAATTGTGAAGAAATTCCTTATGAGCAAACATCATGTGCTGAAAATAAAGCAGGAAAATATGGCCCATGGCTTAAGGCGGAAGTGCGAGATCATAGCCCCCATTGGGAAGCGTTTTATGGCAAACTAGATGAAGAAGTTGCTGAGGAAGATACGGCACTAGATATTCCTCCAATTACCTATGAAATGGATATAGTGGCTAGAGATGAAAGTGACAATAGGGACGCCCCAAATCGCAACAAGAAAAGAGCAGAAAATTCAAACACACAGGAGGCACCAGAAGATACAGCAGTTACAATTATGAAAAATACAGATCATGGAAAACAGATTATGTCTTTAGAAGTTACTAAACCGCTCCTGTCAAAGGTTGGGAAATGCAGCAAGAAAAATATGAAGGTGCATAGGGAAAAACAACAGAAATGCACAGTAGAACAGATTCCTTTTACAATTGAGGAGTCAGAGCTTTTGGAAACCCCAATTCAGTTGATCAAAGATGGCAATGAATGGGCTGTGGTGGCTAGCCCTAATAAGCCACCGGAGACGATATGAAAATTATAAGCTGGAATTGTCAGGGGCTGGGCAATCCCCTGACATTCCAGGAGCTAAGAGCTCTAGTAGCTCTTGAAAGGCCCAATCTCATCTTCTTGATGGAAACAAAGAACAAAGCAACGATGGTGGAAGGTGTTAAAAGGAGACTTAAGTTCCAAAATCTGTTCCTAGAAAACCCGGAAGGAATTGCGGGAGGCTTAGCCATGTTATGGAGTGAGGAGGTGGAGTTAAAGATAAATGCTAGCTCTAAAGATTTTATTGATTTGGAGTGTAAAGATCCAGAAAGTGGTTATCAAATGAGAATAACTTTTCTTCATGCTTCGACGAATTTCGGGGAGAGACTAAAGCTATGGCAAAAATTGAAGGATTCCCGGCTAACAACTCATTTACCGTGGATTTGCATGGGAGATTTTAATGAAATTTTATATGTTTGGGAGAAGGTGGGGAAAAGAGAAGCAGATAATCACAGAATAGCAGCATTCCGAGAGTTATTAAATGAGTGCTCCCTAATGGACATGGACAGTAAAGGTTGCACCTACACTTGGGCAAACAACCGGGAAGGAGAGGCCCTTGTTAAAAAAAGACTAGATAGAGTTCTATGCACTATGGAATGGAGGATTACCTTTCCTGCTGCTGAAGTTCAGGCGCTACCAGCGATTGGTTCGGACCATAGTCCTCTTCTCCTTGTGCTGCATCCTGAAATTATGAAAAGGAAGAGAGAATTTAAATTCGAAGCATACTGGTTAGAAGACCAAGAGTGTGGAGAGACTATAAAAAGGGTATGGAACAAAACACCTTTAATCCAGACGAGCTTCTCAATGAAAGTCAATGATATGTCCAAGGAGCTTCTAAAGTGGAGTAAAGACAAGTTTGCCAATGCGCAATGTCGCATCAGGGAGCTTAACAGAGAACTAATAGAGATTACAAACCAAAATTCCGAAAATTCCAGCAGGAAGGAAGCTCAGAACATCGTTGATCAGATAGATAAACTCTGGAAACAAGAGGAAAAATTTTGGGGGATGAGATCTCGCATCAATTGGCTGCAATGGGGAGATAGGAATACTAAGTTCTTTCACGCTACTACGGTACAGAGAAGACAGAGGAATAGGATTACAATGCTACAAATGGAAGATCAAAGCTGGTGTAGGGATCCATCGGCACTCAAAGAACACATAAGGTCCTTCTACCGGAACCTTTATAAATCAGTGGGTCCTAGGAACTATCAACCAATCCTAAACCAATGCCCCAGCCCAGTTAGAGAGGAAATAAATGAATATCTGATGGCAAATATTACCTTTGAAGAGGTGAAAGATGCAGTTTTTCAACTGGGCTCATTAAAGGCCCCTGGCCCCGACGGACTAAATGGACTTTTTTATCAACAGTCTTGGGAGGATATCAAGCTGGATTTGTTCCAACTAGTGCAGAACTTCTTTGAAACAGGTATCATCGACCCTCTACTAAACAGAACGCACATATCCTTGATACCAAAAGTTAAAAACCCAGAAAATATAGGCCAATTCAGACCTATCAGTTTATGCAATTTCAGCTACAAAATCATAGCAAAAGTCATGGCTAATAGACTAAAAATCTGGCTTCCAGAAATTATAGAGCCTGAACAGAGTGCCTTTGTACAAGGGAGGCAAATCCAAGACAATATTTTCATAGTTCAGGAAGTTCTACATCAGTTGAGAATAGCAAAAAGAAAGAAAAAGTTTCAGGCGATATTGAAACTGGATATGCAGAAAGCCTATGACAGAATTGAATGGGATTTTTTGAGGGATTGCATGCTGAAAATGGGTTTCTGTGAGAGGTGGGTATCTTTAATCATGCAATGTGTTTCGACGGTGTCCCTAAGTGTGAAGATAAATGGGGAGCCTACTCAATTTTTCACCCCTTCAAGAGGAATTAGACAAGGCGACCCTCTTTCCCTATATTTATTCATCTTAACAGCAAATGTTCTAACTTGGATGATGAACAAAGCCTTGGAAGACGGAAGCATTCAGGGGATTAAGCTAAACAGGTTCTGCCCTACATTGTCTCACTTACTCTTTGCAGATGATGCCATATTTTTTCTGAATGGGACTATCGTAGAATGCCAAAACTTAGCAAATATTCTCAACCAGTATTGCTTTGCAACAGGCCAAGCTATTAATTTAAACAAATCAGGTGTATGTTTCAGCAGTAATTGTCCTCTAACTCTGAAAAGAAACCTAGCACAAGAGCTTCGAGTACCAATCATAGACAAAACAGGGAAATATCTTGGAATACCAACAGAATGGGGTCATTCAAAGAAGGAGATGTTCGCCTGGATTATAGCAAGAGTAAACTCGAAGTTAGAGGGATGGAAAGAAAAGTTATTGTCCAAAGCAGGAAAAGAAATTCTTATAAAGAGTGTTGTACAAGCCCTCCCTCATTATGCGATGTCCGTCTTTAAATTGCCTATCTCTATTTGCAAAGCCATAGAAAAAAGAATTGCGTCATTTTGGTGGCAGAAAAGTGAATCAAAAAGAGGTTTGCATTGGAAGAATTGGGAAACTTTAAAAACCAGAAAGGATGAGGGAGGTTTGGGGTTCAAAGATTTGATAAATTTTAACAGAGCAATGCTCGGCAAGCAAGCTTGGCGATTATCCAAGAATCCTTCAGCTTTGTGGAGTAAAATATTGAAAGGCATCTACTTCCCAAATGGAGACTTGTGGAAGGCGAAAACAGGGCAGCGGCCATCTTGGGGGTGGCAAAGCATTTTAACAGGACGAGAGGCCATAGAATCAGAGGTTAAATGGTCAGTGGGGGATGGCAAGTCTATCAATATACGAGAAGACAAATGGCTAAAGTTTGGAGTGCTTGGTGGCCCAGCCAACCAAAATGATCCAGTTATGGTGGATGAACTTATCAATGAAGACTCGAGGACATGGAAGGAAAGTTTGATCCTTAATCTTTTCGAAGATAAAGCAGCAAATGAGATACTCGCAATACCCATCAGCCCGATCCCAAAGAATGATTGTCTAGTTTGGACAGGTAATAAATCGGGGACATATACTGTGAAGAGTGGGTACAATATGGCCTATTCTAATACCACGAGAACAGAACAAAACAGAGCATCTTGCTCGTTCAGGCCACCAAGAACACTTTGGACTGGAATTTGGAGTCTAGCTATCCCTCCGAAAATGAGAACTTTCCTATGGAGTCTATGTCAAAACGCCATACCTACGAGGGAGAACTTGCATAAAGGAAGCTACTACCCGACCCCTACTGTCCACTTTGCACCACACATATGGAAACAACAAAACACCTTTTTTTTTTTTTTTTTTTTTTTTTTTTTGGTACCCAGGGAACCTCCGCACACCGCTTCGCGGTGGAGAGTAAACCCTGGAGCGACGCTAGCGGAGGACCCACCACCCCGACGTCGCGCTTAAGACGTGGCTTGCACTGAAGACTCGACGACGCCGTGGATTGAACTCGGGACCTCTGGCGAAAAGAACCCTTGCTCAACCACCGACGCCACCACCACGGGTGGTACAAAACACCTATTTCTACTCTGCAAATGGACGAAAAAAATATGGGCAGACCCACGAATCAATCTCATCAGAAACCCATGCAACATCACAAGGTTCGATCAGTGGCTCATGGAAGTTTTCGAAGGAAGGGATGTTTTACCTGAAAGAGAACTCGTGGCCGCGGTGCTGTGGAACATATGGAAGACCCGAAATAACTTTATCTTCCGAGCAAAGCCTCCACAATCGGTTGATATTGTAGATCTAGCACAAGCACAACAAAAGAATTTCAGCAGATGGGCGAATCAGAAACAGCACAGATCCACGGCTCGAAGCTTACCGATTAGATGGAAGCCGCCGGGAAAAGATGAGATGAAGCTGAATGTTGATGCATTGTGGACTCCGGGCGAATATTTATGTTCAGTTGCTGCGGTTTTGCGCGATCCGTCGAGGCTCGTCATCGAGGGTTTTGTTAAAGAGTTGCGGGCGTCTTCCCCCCAGCAAGCCGAAGCCCTAGCTTTGCTGAACGGCTTGAAGTACTTGAGGAAAAGAGAAGGGACGCACGTGGGATCAGACAAAGGTCAAAGCAGGAGATGGGTGTTCGAAAGTGATAGTTCAAGTTTGCTAGAAATGGTGATGGGCCGGGCCGAAGTTTCATGGGATCTAAAAGAGATAGTGGACCAGTGCAAAGAAGAGCTACGCCTGTTCGAATCGGCAAAGGCAGTATATTGTCCGCGAGAGGCGAATCGAGCGGCGGATTGGCTTGCTAAAACTCACCGAGCCAAAAATCTCCCTATAAATTGGGTAACTAATCCTCCTCCCCCCCTTTCGGAAATTCTATGTTCAGAATTTTATCCATCGTTGTCTTGTAAGGCTTGCTTATTTTCATGAATGAATGCAATATCTACTTTCGACCAAAAAAAAAAAAAAAATCCTCTGTGGAGTTCCCATATTGCGCCCTCTGATGGTATCTCATTGTCCCATCCACAAGCCGTGTGTTTTGCACCGTAGTCGGTAAGGGACCAAGATAGTCCAAGGCGGCGGTCCCGGGTATTTTCAGTATAACGTCCGCAAGTATTGCTTGTTCATTGAAGTTTATATTTTTTTTTCTGTATTCTTTGGTACATAGATATTCCAGGTTTATTGTGGAAGAATGAAAGTGGCAATTCTGGGAGTAAGAAGCCAAGCGTAAGAGTTAAAAGATGATGGGAGAAAGATCCGAAAGTAAAAATTAAGAAAAAAAGACAATGTGGAAGAAGAAGCAGGTGGGCCCAAGTTTGGTTATGAACGGATTGGGCTTGAATAAATAAGCCGATTTCATTTGTCAAGTGTTTCGGATTTTCCTTGGCCCAGACTAATGAGACCAGCCTACGGTCCATATTCGGTAATAAAAAAATCATAATTAAAAAATCTCGAAAGTATTGAAAAATAGAACATAGCTTAGAAAATAGGACCTGATCTAGTCGTGTGACTTTAGTACTAGATATAGTTTAGTTTTGTTTAGTTAGCTTAACCATTAGTTCAGTTTTACTTTTAGGGGATACTTTTGATATCACTTATTCTTTTGGAAAAGTAATTGAACTTGATTTGAATTTAACTCATAAAGGATCAGGTCCTCGAACTTATAATATGGTTAGGTATATCATTTGCTAGATGAATATCGAGTTTCATTTCCGCATTTTTATTTTGAGCTTTTCAATCACTTGGTTGTTTCATTATTGCTCTGTCAATCATTTTAATTACTTGTTTGTCAATTTTCTTTCTAGATAGATCATGACCAAATTAGGATCATAATGAACACCTCAAGAACATGTGCATGATCACTTAGTGGCTTTGATACCTTTAGGATCAAAGTTAGTAATCAATATTGTATGAGCACTTGGATAACTATATTCCAAGTTAGTGGTACTGAATTGGTTCTAATAAATATTAGCATAATCAAGTCCCTGAACTAAAATCTTTGACTATGTATAAATCGAAACGATACTCCTGCGTCTTGATTGGTTTTTAGCCGGCCTCAAATGTCTAGTGGTGACTCCTATCTCACCTAGAATCTTTTAGGCTAAATCAAATTTAAAATTAATCCAACGTCATGCAAGGTATGATTTTGGGAGAGCTCATATCAAATGAAGGATGATAATCCTGCTTTTTGGGCAATAACCCCAAATCTATCTCTTTCTTGATTGTGTTGGAAAATTTGGATGGCGATAGGATTCTGCCTCATGTTTATGTCATAAGTGTTTTGAAGATAGAGTAACTACTGGTTTAATATTAATAAAAATGATTTTTAAATAAAATAAGGGAACATAAAAGAAATGAATGCTTTGATATCAAATATATTATCATTGTATATGCTTAACAATGCCTCGAAAGCAACCACTAACAAAGCCCATAATCAAATTCTTTTATTTGGACATACTTCATCGAGCAATTATCGAGCTATCAAATAATAATAATAATAATAATAATAATAATAATAATAATAATAATAATAATAATAATAATAATAATAATAATAATAATAATAATAAGATTGTGATTTTTTCAATGCACTTCTTTTTCTGGACTTTGCGTGGTTTTTGACGCAAAGGATCACTGCCCTCAGCTCTTCTTCTCCTCACCCTCCTCCTGCCTCTACGTATCGATCCAATCGCCATCGTTATGCTTCCCCCAATTCACTCACTAACGTCAATCACTTGAGTGCCATTATTTTCAGTTGATCGCTTACATGCTAAAATTTTTTATGGACATTTCCTTACGTGTTGAAAATTTAACGTGGCATAGCATTAGTAGTGAATATTTTTAAAAAGTTATGACACTGAAGTGATCCATTCAAAATTTATATAACATTCAAGTAATTGGAAAAAAAGAAGAAGTTATGGCACTTAAGTGAGTTCCGTACATAAGTTATAGCATTCAAGAAATCGAAAAAAAAAAGTTATAGCACCCAAATGAGCACCATATGAAAGTTATGGTATTTGTGTTGTCTTTTTCCCAATCTACCTAATGTGAAGAGATTTCTTGATTTTTGATATGAAGGTGGGGTTACACTGATAGAGTCAAATGTTTATGGTTGAATTGAGTAGCTATAATTAAAAAGCTAACATTCTGCACAAAAGTAACGCCCAAAAAGGTAGCTATCTTGGTTGCACCTCCCAACTGATTTAACTCATAAAAAGAACTATTTTTTTTTCCAAAATAATAAAACGGCCCACTTCACTTAACTTTGGTTCAAATGGGCAAAGTTTGAACAATGACCTTCCTTTAAAAGGTCAGACCCACCTAACTTTGGACCAAGCCTCACCTAACGTTTCATCACATAATTTAAATTATGCATGGGCCATGGACAACGCATTGAGCTTAACTTTCGAGCTTGGGTGGATTTGGGCTTGCATAATGATCGCCTAAAAAAACTGTTAGATATCTACAAAACATGAGATATAGAAGGTAAAATTGGTAAAAAAAAACGGCCAAATTCCCTAAAAGAGCATCAACTTCAAAGTCACGTGCCAATTTTGATGCGAATTTTATTGTCCTAATTAAAATATAAGAGCCCAATTTCATATGTTTATTTTTTATTAAAAAGGAAATTTCATATTCCCACCCCATTTATGTATGTGTTGACAAAAATCACAGAATAATATTTTAGTAGGAAGCCTCTCTTCCTATTGTCGAAAAGATCAGTTTGTTTTGTACACCGAAATCAATTTGTGTAAGATAGAAATAAAGAGAATCGTCGTTTGAAATTTTACTAATATGATAATCTAATTTTAAATTATATAATTGGATTCCTAACTGCTACAATAATATAACATTCTGCATGACAAATAAAATGAGTCATAAATATTTTATATCTCTAATATGAATAAATTAAAAATGTATCATGTAGATACAACCTAGTTTTTGTGTTGAATCATTTATCATTAATGAAGATTGACATAGGCATATAACAGAAGTACATAAAAGAATACACAACTTTCTATGGAGAAAGATATTGATAATTTTTTTTTTTTTGGGGTAAAGGTAAGTAATATATAGATTTTACCAAAATAATGTACAAATAAGGAGGCCTGACACCAACAAGATCAAACACTCAAAAGACAAGGAAGTCAAAAGAGTGTAGGGGTGCCATGGAACGACAAGAAACGCACCAAAAGCCAAAAGGAAAGAAAAACAGCAACAAGAAAAGGAAAGAACGAACAATCAATCAAAGATTGTCAAAGGCAATCCCCAACTTTGTTGTAGTCTTCTATTCCTCGGAGTGTCAGAAACGTGCTTGAAAGACAAAGCTTTATCCTTAATTGCCTTATGAAGGTACATCTTCAACGCCGGGAGGAAGAGGGAGTGGTTGCGAAAGATGATCGCATTCCGCTCATTCCAAATAAGATAGCATAAAGCTCCAAACAAAAAGCGAGACAAGGATTGGTGGAAACTATTATCATAAATATGCTTGGTAACCCAAGCTAAATTCTCAGCCCAACTTCTGTTTTGCCAAGGTAGATTACACTTAGCCACCCAATACCGCGCAAGATTGCCAGTACTTTGACATCCAAAAATAGGTGATCGGTAGAATCAGGCCTATAAGAGCATAAGGCACACACTATAGAAGAGATACGGCTATAAGAGAGAAGCGCTACCTGAGTTGGTAACCGATTACGCATGATGGAGAGTCTAGTAGCAAGGAGGTAATGCGGGATTCTAGACAAAGGAGAACCAAGGCACTGAAAGTCCTCTAGGGCGAATTAAGTTCTAGGTAGAGGAAGTAGAGAAGCAATCAGAGGGGTGCCCAAGCTAGAGGATGCGATCGACCTCTTGATTGAGTACCGGGAGAGGTTCTCCCCAATCAGCCAGGATGGTAACTACATCAAAGGAGAGACCTGTCCTAACTGAAGCCAAATGCGGTATATCAGATCGATAAATCTCCAGATAAAAAAAAAAAACCGGTAAAGAGGGCCCTTTGGGTGCCAAGGATCAAACCAAAATGAAGCCGAAAGTCCATTATCAATGCGCCAGTGGAAGTGATATCGATAAAAATTTCGACATTGCTCAAATGAAAAAAATAAATACAAGCTTCAAATTAAGATTAGATTTCAAAACCTTGAATCACAAAGCATTTAAGTTCTTTCCAATCTTGAAAATGTACCTTTATCTATCATATAGATGCAATAATCATGAGATAAAATGTTTGAAAACAATTTAAGACTTTTTGGTCTACATATTGTTCGTTTGTAATTATAAACTAATGCGTTTCAAAGTTAATTAATATATTAATGTCTTCTTGTTAAGGGTAATATTTTTTTTAGTATAATGATATATCCATTAATATAAGAGTTGTGTGTGTATGTCTATATATATATGTATATATTGTAAAAACAGTAAAACATAATTTACATATGCAACGAATTTACCAAATAGTAAATTATACGGACAATATTATTTTTTCTGCATTTGTTTGTTTACTTGCTCAAACAATGTTAATTTTCTCATTCAAAGTATAGGAAAACATGTAAGCTAGATGAATGAGTTTAACTATTGTTGGAGGTCCTTTCGATCAATGTTAAGTGCAACTGTTTTAATTTATTATAGTAAAGAGATGTTAGTTTGATAAAACGAACTATAACTTTTAGTAGTAAATAAAAGTTTATTTATGTACTTTAAGGTTTTATTAGAAAAATGTAATAGGTACTTTCAATATTGTGAAATTTCCATTGACGTTTCTATCCACCAAAATCAGTGACAATCCAACTGTCTAGATTTTAAATTTCCCAAATTGTTGAGTAATCACCGATGGGGTGTATTTGGTCATGATCTTACAGAAAATCAATTCCAACAAACCTTGCCATTGATGATATTTTTTAGTATGGGAATGTGTTAAATGCAAATTGTGCAAGTCTATCTACACCAATAATGAGCATGACTAAATATTTACTTATTTATAGAGCCCTTTATCTCTTGATGCACCATGCCTTAGCCAAATGAATTTCTTCTTTCTTACATGTCTTTCAAGTGCTTCAAAGCAAGACATTTGTGATGCCTCATATTTGAAAACCTCTTTCGAGATGCATCCGACAATCATGTCTCACATACTCCAGCCTTGCATGAACATAAGTATTGGATTAGTGATTGACCAGAAAAAATGCCTCCTCCTTGGTAAGATCTCTCTCTCACTCTCTCTCACATACACACGCACGCACACACACAAATGATTATTATAACATCGTGGATATCTTGTTTTGAATAACAGGACGAATCATTGAGATGATGAGGCAATGATAGACAACTCTTGTAGTAGTGAAGACTCTGCCGAGGTGCTACTCCGTTGCTGAAAAAGCCCTGGACTCCCATCCAATCCGATGTAGCCGCTATACCCGCCATACTCCGCAGCCAAATGCATATGAAGCCTCTTATCAGGAAGATGTCCTGAGCCATACCCTTGGGAGTGTCCCTGGTTGTTAGGTTTGCCTAGGTTTCCATGTCGTCGTCTAGATGGAATTTCTTGTCTTATAAAAGTGAGCTGCTCTCCCTCCTCAGAAAATCATAGAGCAAGACAACATGGGAACAAGTTATATGGTCAATAGGTTTGACATTTCGTGTATTTGATATAAAATTGTATGAGAGCCGGTCATTTTGAACAGCGTGTGAGCAAGAGCTTATTTTGATCTTTTAGTTAATCTTCAAATATATCAGCAATGATGATTTCAGTTACAGTACCTTTAATGATGTGCAAGTCATTTTCAACTCTAATGAAGTAATCCGCAAAAATTTGTACCATGATGATGCTTTTGTGCAACTCATTTTAATATAAGAATATCTAAGTTCAAATGATGGCAAAGAAGAACGAAATTTTGCAATGATGTCGTCGTAATGGACAATATATTTCGTTTACTTAAGTATGGACTTTTACCGACCACCAACAAATAAAGAGTAAGGACTTTTAAATATTTAGTATCAAATTTGAAGATTAGATAAACATTAGGGGTTATTTGTGTGGTTTTCCATTTTGATTCCAAACCTATGGCTCAATAATAGTTATTTTGGTCCTTCAAATTTAGCCTCATATAAGAAAATGGTATAAGTGCATTGGAAATCTTAAACTTTTTATAAAAGTGCATTTGATTTTTAAAACTTACAAAAAGTTCAATCAAGTCATAAAACTTGTTAAATTAGTATAATAAAGTCATTATGTTAACTCTATATAATGAAATTATTAGAAAATGCTGACGTGACTTTCTTTTAAAATTATTTTTTCTCCTATGTGTCTTTGTTTAATAATTTCACTCTTTTAGGTAGCATTGTGCTCATGAAAAGATGAAATATAACATTAAAACAATGTCAACAAAAAAATAAATTAATTAATAAAGCAAAGACAGCAAGTGCTTGCCGCCACTACCCCATCGTCACTGGAAAGGGTCGGTTGGGCCTTGGCGACGGGTGGTAGGCGTTGGCCTTTTTTTTTTTTTTTTTTTTTGTTAATTACTTTTTTAGTCTAATTTAATTAAAATTTTGGTTAAAAATTAGGATTTTAGCCATAACGAAGACATTTTAATATTATATTCCACGTTTTAGTAGAGGTCAATGTCGTGTAAAAGAGAGAAAATATTAACAAAATTCTTGTCAACATTTTCCACGTTATTTTGATTGGATAGATTCTCGAATGCATCAGAAAATTTGGGTTGTGATAGAGAGTGTACTATAAAAAATATATATTATTGAGTTATTAGTCTTGTTTAGTTTTATTCAAAAAGTAGTTTAATTCTGCCAATATATGTGTATTTGTTGCGACCTTACCTTCTCGTGGGGAAGACGCCATCTTCGTAAAGAAAACCTGAGACCATCAAGAAAAATCCCTTCAGAAATTGTTTGCCTCTTCCTCCCAGGCCATCTGTCGTTCACCACCTATCGTTCACCATATCCGGGTATACGCAGTCTTTGTTAAGTCTCCATTGAAATCTATCTTAAGCTTGCACACCACAGAGAGAGAGAGAGAGAGCGTCAAACGCTGTGACAAACGAGAGAATAAATCCTCCCAGAACTCTCAACATGGAGTCGTCTTCGTTGATTTCGGCTTCCAAAGCCCCCATTGTTGCCGTCTTCCCTTTTACCTTTATAACCGTGACGCGGCTCCACTGTTCATCCTTGTTTTAGCCGAGAAGATTTGAAGGAGTTCCTTTTTGTTTAAAGCTCCATTGCTGGCGAGAAAATAGAAAAAAGACTTCGCATCAATCTTCTGTGGAGTTCCATATTGCGCCCTCTGATGATATCTCATTGTCCCATCCACATGCCGTGTGTTTTTGCAAATGGATGATCGTATATATTGGACTGTCGGTGAGGGACTAAGATAGTCGAAGGTGTTGGTCCAGCGAAGTATCAAGATGAGCGACGATGACATGAATATTTTCAGTAAAAGGTCCGCAAGCGTGCTTGTTCATTGAAGTTTATATTTTTTCTTCTGGATTCTTTAGTCCATTGATGTTCCAGGTTTATTGTGGACGATAAAAGATGAAAGATGATGGGATAAAGAGCCAAAAAAAAAAAAAAAAAAAAAAAAAAAAGAGGAAAAAACAACAAAGGGAAAGAAGACAAAATGTGCACGAAGGAGTAGGTGGGCTCAAGTTTGGTCACGAACACCCAATTTGACCTAACCAATTTGATTTATTATCGATTCTCCCGAGAGGCCACAATTACAAAATGTGCGCGAAGAAAGTAGGTGGGCTCAAGTTTGGTCACGAACAGATTGGGCTTGAATAAATAAGCTCATTTCGTTTGTCAAGTCTTTTGTATTTTACTTGGCCCAGACTAATGAGACCAGCCTACGGTCCATATTCGGCAATAAAAAATTAGAAAATAGCTTTTGATAGGTCCTGACCTAGTTGTTTAGGCACTAGATATAGTTTAGTTTTATTTAGTTAGCATAACCTTTTGTTTAGTTTTTCCGGTTAGGGTAACTTTTATATAGTTTAGTCTTAGTGGCCTATTATTTTGGAAAAGAAATTGAATTTAATTTGGATTTAGCTCAAGGAGATCATTTTTTGGGGCTTATAATGTGGCCATGTATATTTTTTGCCCGATAAGTATCAAGTTTTCATTTTTCCACTTCTATTGAAGCCTTTTAGTTACTTGGTTTTTGCATTATTGCTCGTCAATTCAATAAATTGTTTGTAAATTTCCTTTCTAGATTGATTAGGACTAGATTAGGATCATAATGAATACATAGAGAACATGTGAATGATCACTTAGTCACTTTGATGCCTTCATGATCATAATTGGTAATCTAGATTGTATAAGCACTTAGATTGCTACCTTATAAGTTAGTTTACCAAAAGACTGCTTATTGATATTATATAGAAATCAAAACATTACTCCCATACCTTGATTGGTTTTTAGCTGAGCCTAAAATGGCTAGTGGCGGCTCACGTAAAAGCTTCTATGTTAAATCAAACTTAAAATAAATCCGATATCACACGAGTTATGAGATTGGGAGTATCTACGCCAAATTGAGGGCCGCAGGTCCACCTCTTAAGCAATATCCTAAACCTATCTCTTTCTTGATTGTCTTGAAAGATTTAGATCGCAACAGAGTGTACTATAATAAAAAAACTGCTGAGTTGTTAGTCTTGTTGGGTTTTATTAAATTTTTTTTTAATTTTTCCTATAAATGTATATGTATTGACAAAAATCTCAAATAAATATCTCTATAGGAAGCTCACTTTCTTATTGTACAGGAGATTAATTTGTTCATCACAATTAGATTGAACTTATGTGTGCAAGACAGAAAAAATGAGTGTTGCATTCAATAATATACCCGTGTCTTCTTGTTAAGAGTAATATTTACTAGTGGAACCGTATATCCATTTAAGTAAGAGTTGCATATTTTCTTTAAAAGATAGTCATTAAATATGAAAAATGTAATTTTCACGTGCAACGATCATGGTTACTGATAGTTAATAAAGATAAATTTATTTTTTCACATCTGTTTCTTTGCTTGCTTTGATAATGTGAATTCTCTCGTATAGAGACATGTTAGACGATATGTATGCTAGATAATGAGTTCAACCATCACTAGAGATCGATCAATGTTAAATGCAACTACTTTAATTTATAACAGGAAAGATAGTGAGCCCAACATAACAAACAATAACTTTCAGAAATATATAGTGGATTATTTGCTTATTTTAAGGTTTATTTATTTTTTATTTTTTTTTTCAGATACGTGTAATAGGTGCTTTCAATATTGTATAATTACCATCGATGTTTTCATCCATCACAATCATAGACAACTCAATGGTCTAGGTTTTAATTTTCTCAAATAGTTAAGTAATCATTATGGGGTGTACATGGTTGTGCTTATAGAGAAAACCAAGTTTAACAAAACTTGCAATTCATAATATTTCTTTGTATGGGAATGTGATAAATGCAAATTGTGCAAGTCTATCCACAACAATAATGAGCATGACTAAGTATTTACCTATTTGTGGAGTCCTTTGTCTTTGGTGCTCCATGCCTTAGCTAATAGAATTTATTCTTCGTCTTACTAGTCCTTCAAGTTCTTCCGAGCAAGACCCTTGTGATACTTACAAAACCCAAAATCATGCATCACATCTCGCTCCCATCTTCGAAAAACTCTTTTGACATGCTTCGTATAATCATGTCTCACATTCTATGACCTTGCATGTAAATAAGTGTTGGATCAATGATTTACCAGAAAGAATGCTTCTCCTTGGTAAGATCTCTCTCAGATGATAATTCTGATATCCTGGATTTCTTTTTTTTTTTTTTTTTAATAACATTATGAGGCAGTAAGATGGCGGGGTGACAAAAGAAAATTCTTGCAGTAGTGAAGTCTCCGTCCATTCAAGGCATTGTTTTGTTGCTGGACAATGCCTAAACTCCAATCCATTCTGATGTAGTCTCTATACCCGCCACACTCCGCTGAAGATGAATATTGTGTGTGTGAGAGGAAGATGACATGGGAACAATGCCTTGAATGGACGAAATTTGAATTGGGTTTCTTCTTCTTCTTCTTTTTTTAAAACCCAATTCAAGGCGTTGTTTTGTCTGGATGGAAATTCGTGTCTCATGGTGGCAAGCTGCAGTTCTCCCTCCTAGAAAATCATAGAGGAAGATGACATGGGACAAGTTATATGATCCATAGGTTCGATATTTTATGTATCCAATGTAAAATTGTACGAGAGTGGGTCAATTCGAATATTGTGTGTGAGAGGGCTTTCCTTGATGTTATGAAAAAAATTATTCTTCAAAAATATAAGCAATGGTAATTCTAATTACAATGCCTTCGATGATATGCAACCCTGTTTCAACACTGGTAAAGTAATTCAAAAAAAAATTGTGACAGGACACTTTTATGTAAATTATTTCAACCAAAGAATACCCAAACTCAAATAATGGTAAATTTTCTCTTAATTCAACAATTAATCAAAATATCGTGATGATCGATGTGGTCATAATCTCCAATATACTTCAGTTACTTAAATATAGACTCGATATAAGTTTATGATTGAGTTTGAAAATTGGATAAACCTGAGGGACTAGCCGTGTAGTTTTCCATTTTGATTTCAAACCTTATGCTCTACGATAGTTTTTTTTTTTCTTGGTCCTTCAAATTCAACCTCATATAAGAAAATATAAGCAAATGCCTGCTATCATTCCAGTTCACAATAGCCACGCTATCAGTGTTAAGTCCGACGGAGATGATATGAAATAATTTTCTTACGCGAAGTTTATGCAATTCACCAATCGTCTTGGAATTAGGTCGTGTTCTTTTGGTTTAACATGAACCTTTACATGGTCAGACTCATATAAATTAAGAAAAGTTGTCATTTGAGTGATTTAAGAAGTATTTCATCATGGTTTGTTCAAATTTTTGTAGTTGGGAGTATTAGTTTCTCTATTTCAAATAGGATTATTATCAAGAAAGTCAGCTCTTTTTAGGGTATTTTACTGTAATCACCGAAATTTGAATTGGTTTTTCTTTTTATTTAAAAAAAGAATAATAGAAGTTACTAGTTAGTTTCGGCAAAAACTTTTATTATGAAATAGAAAGTGACGAGAGGACTACAATGATTTTTTTTTATTTGATTTTCCTTTGCAAGTAATATTTAAGTGATTCCATCAATCTAGATTGAGAAGTTTTTCTAATGGATGAAAGACCAAAGAAATATGAAAGCAAAATAATATACGGTAATGAGTTCGATCATTGTTGTAAATCCTTTGAATCAATTTTAACAGTCCGTTTGTTTTGTTGAAAATGAATAATTTGAAAAATATTTTCCTAAAAAAATTGCTTATATTGCTTGAAATATATTCAATAAAAAATCTCTTCATCATCAATAATAATTTATATTTAAATATTTTTGTAGATGATGAAAATATTTTTTAATAATTCATTTTCATAAGCAATATAACTAATTATTTTTATCATTTATATTCCGTGAAATAAACACACTCTAAAGCATTGTTACTTTTGATATATAGTACCAAAAACATGCAAGTCTGATATTATGATGTATAGCTTTTGGCTAGAAATATGACTTTTTATCTTCTTTTTTTGCTTTGAGTATTTACTAGATGCACCTAATAATCACGTCGGATATTGTATTGTCAAACTCTCGTTGGTTATTCCAAGGATAAAAAATTATCAACAAATCTAATTGGCGAGTTTTAATTTTTCTCATATAGTTAATTAATCATTTGAGATGTACATTATTATGTTGGTGGAGTAAATCAATTATAACCTAACCTACCAATTGTGCTATTTTCGTTTTGAGAATGTATTCCATATAAAATAGACAAGTTTATCCACACCGATAATGAGAATACTGAATATCATGCCTACTTATACAAACTTTTAAGACTAAGACAACTTTAAAGGAGGCCCATAGTTTTGTAAAGTTGAGCTTTTGGTAATGAACAGGGCTTATGGCCCACCCAAGAGATACAACTTCTCATTGAACATCATGAAATAAACCAAAAGAAATTGTTGTGGACAACAATCAAAGAATTCTCTACAATAAATGTATTTTTTGTCACTCAAGTATTTAAGATAACCAAAACTATCTTAGCATAAACGAGGCTGGATGGGAAATGAAGCTAAGCAACATCTTTTGATATAATAATACAATTTGTATGCACATCGTGTGACAATTTGGGATTATCATTCAAAAAAAAAAATTCAATAATTCAAGACAAAGATTAGAAAGATTCATGACCAAAAAAAAGGGGGGAAAAAAAAAAAATCTGTTCTCTTCATCGGTCAAAAAAAAAAACTTTTGGGAAGGGGCACGTTTTCCTCCATACGAGGTGGACATAATTTCCTCTTACCTGTTCTCTTCATCGGTCATTGATCACAACTATGTCACCTACACGGGAGTTTACTTTAGAAAACTCAACCCTGAAATGCCTATCCATCTCATGCATCCAAATTGAATTTGTATTATTGAGTCTAGTATGCTCTATCATATTTATATATCGAGACCATCGAATTCAATGGTTCAAATAGGGGTGGACTCATTTGGTCTATAAATCATTTCGCAGTTGGTGGGGAGGACGGATTTTTGTATACTTCATGGAAGTATGGATGAAACTTAGTTGTATATGAGAAAATAATGCAATTTTCTCGAGCAATTTGCTCTTAATTTTCTTATGCTTGATTGAGAAATATAGGTTACCTGATTTCTCCTCCAATATTTGGCTAAAATAGAGAGTTCGTTTTCCTAATTGGTCAAGGGATACTACAAATTTGTCATTGGATGACCATCGATTTGCTCATGCACGGTGGTATTTGCAATCATCCTCCAATGGATCTCTTAACTGATCATTGACCACAGAGTCAAGCAGCCCAATCATCATCAATGTGTGAATAATTGATAATCTCGTCCATTGACACAATAGTTTTCACTTAAGGTGAGATAATCTCGTACAGTAACACTATTTTTCATTAAGGTAATTTATAGTAGGAAAGAGATGAGAGACTATAACTTTTAGTAGTAAATATCATTTTATCTACGTACTTTGAGGTTTTATCAGAAAATACTTTCGATATTGTGATATTGCTGCTGGCATTTCCATATGTGAAAATCATTAACAATCTAATGATCTAGATTTTCAATTTCTCAAATACTTGAGTAATCATCGAGGTGGTTATATCGTCACACTCATAGAGAAAATCAATTCTATCAAACCCTGGATTTGATCATTTTTCTTAGTATGGGTATCGGGCTCATGTTTTATGTAATTAGCATTTTGAAAAGTGTGAGAATAATAGCTTAATGCGAGCCTAAATTCTTCAAGGAATGGACCTCATAAAATTTTATAATTATTTTTATTTAATTTTTGTGATTCAAAATAAACCGATTCAATATGCCCAATAAGTGCCATGGGAGTCTTAATAAATAAAAAGGATTTCACGTATCTGAATAAGGAAGCATAGAAGAAGCGAATGCTTCAACATCAAATATTTTATGATTGTACATGCTTGACAAATGTCCTGCAAAACACCTATTGAGAAGACTCATAATTAAATCCTTTTATTGGACAAACTTAATCTGCTGCGGCCGTTTCGGATAGCAATGGCCGCCTCGCTGACGGCAGCGATACTGTACTACGCCGGTTGCAAGGGTCGCCACTACGAGCCCCACTTCCTCCAGTCATGCTTCCTCTGCTACAAGTCTCTTGGGTTCAACTCCGACATCTTCTTGTACAGGTCAGTAGTCAGTCTCCGTTTTCTTGCTGGGCATGGATCTGCTTTCTAGACATTTTTTTTTCCTTGCAAAAGACTCCTGCAAAAGACCAAGAAAATTATTTGCTTTATTCTTTTTCTTTATTAATCGGATCGGAACTAGATCTTGATCTGCCCTTTCTTTTCTCCTTTACGTTTTCAGGGGGCCGACACGGCATTCTGTGGCAAAGAGTGCGGGCAAGAGCAGGTAGAGATCGATGAGGCGAAAGAGAAAAAGCCGGAAGAGGTCACCCGTCCTCGCGTTCCTCTTCTCCTTCCTTCCTGTCGAGAAAATCAGAGTCGTCCAAGCGCAGCAAGGCCGTACGAAGTGGCACAGTAGCAGTCGCGTGAAATCATTCTTGACCCTGTAAAGATCCCCCGGGGAATCTGTATCTTCAGCACTTCGTTATGTAAAGAGATTGGCTAGTGATGTTGATGGCAGTTGGGCGAAGAAGCGACGAACCAGAGAGATCTGTGTTCTGCTTGGAAATTTCTGTTCTCTTTTGTCGGATAAAGGATAATTTTGTGGCTATCCTTGGGTAGATTTAATCCACCCGCTTTTAGAACAAGTCGCTTCAGAACAAAGTGCAATCCAACACAACTCATAAATTTTGACGGTCATATTTAATTATTTATTACATAAGAAAATTAGAGGTTGGTCTGACTTTATATAAACATATAATTAGCATAATTCACATCTATATCATGTGTGAACCATATGACTCGAGGTGGTGTTACCATGTACCATTGTACATATAATTGAACGGATTTCTTAAAAGATGTGATCAATCATGGTGAATTTAAACTCTACACTCAATCATCGTTGATGAAATATAAATATTTATCTATTGGTATCAATTCATATTCATCTCCTTTCGAATTATTTCGGAAAAAAATAATCATGTGAGATTAATTTTCAAAGGAAAGCGGGAATTGTTGAAAAATAGGAATTCAAAATGACAGGAAACTGATGAAGTTCACGGCCAAGCAAGAAGAAGAGCAAGACTTAGAGAAGGGCTTCTTTGGAATGTAAATTAAAAATAGCTATAAGGACATATTTCAAAAGTTTGCCTTATCTTCGGATTATCTGCTTTCATAACTGATTTTAATCTCTATATCAAAATCCGAAACCTTGTAGATCATGCTGGCCATATCCATTTGATATTCTTTATTGATTTTAGAGTCATTTGAGCCGATATTGTTCTTCATCCCCAAACTCCCACAAATAGAGGAAATTAGCTCAAGATAGAAGGGGTAGCTTTTTACGCGCACGCTCGCGGAGAGAGAGAGAGAGAGAGAGAGAGAGAGGTGTTTAAAGAAAAGAGGTGTTCAAAGACAAAAATGGGACATTTTCGGCGAGTCGATTTTGATACGCTCCTAGTTAATTTTGTTATTTTTTATTTTATAAAGACTCATTATCTTCTTCCTCTCATTCCTTGAATCTTTTCCTTTCACTTCATCTAGCATTTGATCAGTTCCTAACATAGATCTTCCGAAGAAAAAGCAAGTTTCAAGATAAGAGAAAAATGTTCTTGTGCAAAAGTTAAGAAATCCTCACTAAGAGTAAGCAACTACCTGACCATGTCATGTGAGTAGTCTACAAGAATAATGAGTTCCAAAATGAAGAAAGGTTTCTAGTGGAATTTGTGAAGAAGCCCTCTCTTATAGTATCAGGGGAATAATCAAGGTAAGCATAAATATTTTTCCCTCATTCTCACGATCTCACTTCCTCTCAAACCTTTTCCTCCCTCTTCATCCGGGGTTCGACCATTTCCCAACATGGATTATCCTAGTAATGAAGTTCTTAGGCTTGGAGAAGAGGCAAGTTTCAAGGTAACGGATATAAGATTTTTGTGGAAACACTATGAATTCCTTAATACTAAGCAAGCATCTAACAATATTATGCAGGTATTCTACAAAGGGTTCCGAAATGAGAAAAGTTTTATCGTCACATTTGCACCTCCACCTCCTCCTCTTTCGGTAGCAAGGAAATTATCATCAACTCCTACGCACCAAGTTGCCTCCTAAACTTGGATGTTTACATTTATGTTATATATTTATATTTATGCTTAAACTAGTAGTATGTTTTGGTTTGTTTTGAATTGATATGAATATAATGACTTTTAAATATATTAGTACTGGAGTTTAGTGATATTTTTCATCTTGTGAAAAAGTTACCCCAACCTAACATTACAACAACATAACATCGTCGTATAAGAGGAGTTGTAGGAAAGGAGAGCCAATATTTTCTTTAGCAATTGAGGGCCTTATACGCAACTAATTATTACTTAATTGCTAGAAAATGAAAAGAAACAAGAAAATGAAATCTAATGAAGGTTATTGCGATCTTATTTGCTCTCAAATCTTTTTCCCCCCACTTTTTCTGGGGCTTGATTATTTCTCAACATGGATCCTCCGAGGAATAAAGATTCTAGGGTTTAAGAAGAAACAAATTTCAAGTTAAGAGATAGAAGGTTCTTGTCGAAAAGTTATGAAATCCTTACTAAGAGTAAGCAAACATCTCGCTATATCATGTGAACATTCTGGGTTCCAAAATGAAAAAGAAATTTCTAGTGGAATTTGCAAAGAAGCCCCCTCTTATAGCAGCTATTCATTAAGATAAGCATAAATCTTTTTCTCTCATTCTCAAGATCTCACTTCCTCTCTAATATTTTCATCTCACTTTATCTATGGCCGGTTTATTTCCCAATGTGAATCCTCCAAGAAACAAAAGATCCTAAGGTTAGAAAAGAAGCAAGTTTCAATGTAAAAAATGGAAGGTTCTTGTGGAAAAGCAATGAAATCCTTATAAGGAGTAAGAAATTATTTGACAATATCATGTAAGCATTCTATAAAGATGATGGGTTCCGAAACGAGAAAAATTTTCTTGTTACATTTTTGCCTCCACCTCCTTCTCTTGTAGTAAGGGAATCATCATCAACCCCTAACCACCAAGCTGCCTCCTTAACTTGGATGTTTAAAACTTGGATGTTTAAATTAATGCTTGAATTAGTGATATGTTTTGGATTGATATGAATATTATGTCTTATGAAAATATCAACATTAGGGTTTATTCATATTTTTTCATCTTGTGAAAAAGGTTGCCTCAACCTAACATCATAACAACACAATATTGTAGGAGATGAGTCGCAGGAGAGGAAAGCCGGTCTTTTCTTTGGCAATCAGGGGCCTTACACTCATTTAATTGTTCCTTAATTACCAAAAAATGAAAACTATCAAGAAATTGAAATTTAATAAATGTCATCATTATTTTACTTATCTTTTCCTCCTACTTCATCCAAGAATTAATCATTTCCCAACATAAATCTTCTTATGAATGAAGGTCTAAGGGTTAAAGAAGAAGTAAGTTTAAGGTAATAGATAAAATGTTCTTGTGAAAAAACTATGATATCCTTAATAAGAGTAAGCAAATATATGGCTTTATCATGTGAACATTCTACAAGGCTAATGAATTCCAAAATAAGAAAAGTTTCATGGCAGAATTTGTGAAGAGATGCTTTCTTGCAATAACAAAGGAATCATCAAGGCAAGTATAAATATTTTCCTCTCATTCTCACAATCTCATTTGTTCTCCAATCTTTTCCTTCCACTTCATTCAAGGCTCAATCATTTCCTAACATGGATCCTCCAAAGAATGAAGGTCTTAAGGTTGAAGAGGAAGTAAGTTTCAAGGTAACAAATAGAATTGTGAAAATGGCATGAATTTCTTACCAAAAGTAAACAAGCATTGACAACATAATGGAAGAATTTTACAAGGATAATGGGTCTCGAAACAATAAAAGTTTTCTTACTGCAATTGCATATTTGCCTCCTCCTCCAGTAGTTGGAAAATCATCATCAACTTCTAACCGTCAAGTTGCTTACTGAACTTGGATGTTTCAATTTATATTGGATATTTATATTTATGCTTGAAATAGTGATATGTTTTGTTATGTTTTGCATTATTATGAATATTATGTCTTCTGCATATATTGCACAATGGTTTGGTCATATGTTTCATCTTATAAAAAAGTTACCCCAACCTAACATCATAACAACATAATATCCGTAGCAAAGGAGTCATATGAGTGAAGAGCCAATGTTTTCTTTGGCAGTAAGGGGATTTGCACAAATATAATTGCTACTTAATTGCCAGAAAATGAAATCTAATGAAGGTCCTCGCGATCTCACTTCCTCTTAAATATTTTTCTTCCATTTTATCCAAGTTTTGATCATTTCCAAATATGAATCTTTCAAGGAATGAAGATCTTAGGGTTAGAGAATAAGCAAATTTCAAGGTAAAAGATAAAAGGTTCTTATGGAAAAACTATAAAATCCTTATTAAGATTAAGTAAGCATATAACAATATCATGCGAGTATTTTAAAAGGAATGAGAAAAAAAAAATTGGCAGAATTTGCAAAAAAGCCCACTTGTGTAACAGTAAGGAAATTATTAAGTTAATTATAAATCTTTCTAGATCTCACTTCATTTCAAATTATTTTTTTCACACTTCACCCAAGGCTCGATCATTTCCCAACATAGATCCTTGGAGGAATGAAGATCCTAGAGTTAAAGAAAAAGCAAGTTTCAATGATAAAATATTCAGTGATTGGTAATCACCATGTCACCCGCTTGTGTGGTATATGTAAACCAAGCTGGCTCCACTGAAAAATTGACGCGTGTTCTCTTACATGGAATATGTATGAAATATTAAAATAGGAGGGGCGCCCTTCTCTCGAGAAAATAAACGTCAGCGTGGTATTAAATATAGGAGCGGGGTGGGCCCCGGCGTCCTTTTCTGGCTTCCCCATCGTGTGAGTGGTCCGGGACCACGCTGACGTGGTGGTCCCGGACCACCCAATATTTTTTCCCCTTTTCTCTCCCTCTGCAAGACGGCTGACACAAGCAACAATAAATGCTTGTCTCCCGCTTAAAAACTCTCTCATCGTTTGAATTTTCAAGGCTTCTTTAGTGGCATGCGCTCTCTCTCCTCTTTTCATTCCGAGGGCTTCACTTCACCTTCTCTCTCTCTCTCTCCGAAGAGACGAGATTTTTCTTCATCCATTTTCTCCAGAAAAGCGAACATTGGAGCCATTTCCACCAGCACAAATCAAGCAAAAGGCAAAATATAGGACGACTAGGGCACGGAGAGATTTCCATCAACACAAGGCTTCCATCTTATCTTCCTCTCCCGAGGTCCTTTCTCAATCCCTCGCTCATCTCTAGCCCTCCCCTCCTCCTTCCTCTCCTTTGTCCTTGTCGCGTTTCCGGCTTTGCCTCCAGAAATCGCCAACTGGCTTAGGTCCCGATTTCGGCTTGGGTACATCATCAATCACTTGAAGCAAAAGAGGCCTGCAAGGCTGGTTATACAAGTGGCGACACTAACTTTTGGGGTTTTGACGACGGCCGCAAGATATATTGTGGCGAAGGAGAGAGAGGAGTGTGATTCTTCTTTTTATTCTTTGCATTTTCTGTTTAACTCTAGGCTAAATGGATGAGCTTGCTTGAGAAAAGGAGATGATGGTCTGCCCATTTATGAAGTCCTCTTTTTTTTGTGGTGTATATCGTTGTCCTCATCGGGAAATGCTGATTGTCCAAGTACGGGTTATCTAGCTAAACTCCATAACCATTTATCAATCTTTCGGTTTGAAGGCGCTTCTTTTCTTGTAGCACTTTTTAAGTAAAAATGAAAGGAAGGGAAGGATGTGCCTTGATTTAACTCCATGAACATGGGACTTGCCACATTATTTCAATAGAATACATGAGAAACGCTTGAGAGAGAGAAGGGAGCAAGTATCTTTGCCAATGGCACCTCAAACTAGCACAATATTGAATTGCAATACTAATCATCAAAAACCATCCATTTTATTGATATCCAAATCTTGCTCTTGATATCCACATGCTACAACTTAACTGTAAGAAACTCCAAGACAAGAAGGGAAGCCACCGTATGATCATGTTGAATGAATGAACAAAGACGCCCATCACAGCATTAGGACATAGATCATGTATGTTGATCACTTTCACAACCCCGACAATGGAAAATAATATTTTTTTTTCAAATGAAATTAGTGGGTAGATCACTCCGTATACATAAGGTTAAAACATTATATACATGTTGATACAGCAGCTCGATCCTTAAATTTTCTTTTCCTGAAATGGATAGAAGTCTCATAAGCTTCTAACCCAAGCGGAATTTTGTAACTCAAGCAATTACATAATGGACGTGGCTAAGATAAAATAACTTATTTCGTATAAACCTGCAAGGTAGTATGTTTGTACATGTAAAGAATGAATAGAATGTTGTGAGAGCCTCAATGCGTTCCTTTTCATCTTCCCCACAAGACCTATGATCAAATGTGAGAGCCTTTGCAATGCTAGCTCTACAAAGAACAGATCGACAATCGCCAGCATTATACACAAAGTGGTTGGCCCTTCCAATCAACGAGTTACACCGCATGAGCCACCTCGTGATTCCTCGTTCAAAAAATTCAAACCTGTCTTTAGGTAACCATGCTTCACAGTTGTCTCTGTTTCATCCTCGTCTCTTCTCACCACTTCATCTACGATATTCTTATTAAAGTTGTCCGCTGCAAACTTAGCAGCCATTCCACCTCCATGCCCATTAAATGTACAAAACAACACTTGCATACTAAAAGTAGCACAATCAGCTCGGCGTCCTATTGCATGTAGAAGAGGGCTATAACAAACTAAACGGACTAAAATTCTTTCCAAAATAAAACTTTTCTCAAATTCATTACCGTTTCTTCAATTCTAGTTTTGACAACATAAGTTAGTAACCTAAGCTTCCAACCAAATTCTTTGGAGACTGCAACTGATCTCTCACTCTCCGTGCCCTAGTCATTCCGAGGTTTCACCTTTTGCTTGCTCTGTGTTGGTGTAAATTGCTTCAATGTTCGCTTTTTAGAGAAGATGAAGAAAAATTTCGTCTCTTCGTTGATCGAGTGAGATACCAGCAAAAATTTTCACCGAGAGAGATAGAGAGAGAGAGAGAGAGAGAGAGAGAGAGAGAGAGAGAAGGTGAAGAGAAGCCCTTGGAAAGAAAAGAGGAGAGAGAGCGCCCCACTAAAGAAGCTTTGAAAATTCAAAAGATGATAGAGTTTCTAAGCAGGAGACAAAACATTTATTGTTACTTGTGTCAGTCATTTGCCAGAGGGAGAGAAAAGAGCGCCCCTCCTATTTTAAATTTTCGTTTTCTACATATTCCATGTCAGAGCACACGCATCAATTTTTCAATGGAGCCATTGGTTCATGCATGCCATGTGAGCTGATGACGTGGTGATTGCCAACCATCGAATATTTTCTCAGTTTCAAGGTAACATATAAAAGGTTGTTGTGGAAATGTTATGAATTCCTTATTAAGAATAAGTAAGCATTTGACAATCTCATGTGAATATTCTACAAAGATAATAGATTCCAAAATGAGAAAAGTTTTCTTCCTACATTCACACCTTCGCCTCCTCTTTCTATAGTAAGGGAACCATCATCAACTCTTAATCATCAAGCCACCTTCTAAACTTAGATGTTTAAATATATGTTGGATGTTTATATTAATGCTTGAATTAGTCATATGTTTTCGTATGTTTTGGATTTATATGAATATTATATCTTCTGAATATATTAGCATTAAAGTTTGGTAATATTTTTATCCTATGAAAAAAGTTGCCTCAAGTTAATATCACAACAAAATAACATCGTAAGAGAGGAGTTATAGGAGAGGAGAGTCAGTGTTTCTATGATAATTAAGGGCCTTGCGTGCATTTTAATTATTACTTAATTGCCAAAAAAAGAAAAAAAAAGGAAAATGAAATTTAAATAAGGTTCTCATGGTCCCACTTTCTCTTAAATCTTTTCCCCCACTTTATCAAAGGCTCGATCATTTCCCAAAGTAGATCCTTCGGGAAATGAACATTTGAGGGTTGAAGAAGAAGCAAATTTTAAGGTAAGAGATAAAATGTTCATGTTGAAAAGCTATGAAATCCTTGCTAAGAGTAAGCAAGCATCTGACCTCATTATGCAAACTATTCTATAAAGATTATGGGTTCTACAATGAGAAAAGTTTCTTGATGAAATTTTCGAAGAAGCCCCTCACTGTACTAGCAGAGGAATCATCAAGGTAAACATAAATCTTTTCATCATTCTCGCAATTTGACTTGCTTTAAGATCTTTTCCTCCCATTTCATCCAATACTTGATCATTTCTTTACATGGATCCTCCGAGAAATGAAGGTCTTAGGTTGGAGAATAAAGAAGTTTCAAGATAATAGATAGAAAGTTGTTGTAGAAACATTATGAATTTAATATTAAAAGTAAGCAAGCGTTTGACAATATCATGAGTGCATTATACAAACACAATAGGTTCTGTGACGATAAAAGTTTTCTTGCTACATTTATGTATTCGCCTCCTCTTCCAATAGTAGGAGAATTATCATCAACTTTTAACCGCCAAACCGTCTCCTAAACTTGGATGATTAAATTTATGTTAGATGTTCATATTTATACTTGAACTAGTGGTATGTTTTGATATGTTTTAGTATGTTTTTTGATTGTTATGAATATCATGTCTTTTGAATATAATGCAAAAGAATATGGTCATATTTTTCATCTTGTGAAAAAGGTTTCCCTAACATAATATCATAGTAGATGAGTCGTAGGAGAGGAGGGCTGGTGTTTTCTTTAGGAATTGGGAGCCTTGTGCGCATCTACTTATCACTTAATTGCCCAAAAATGAAAATTAATGAAGGTCCTCACAATTTCATCTCATCTCAAATTTTTACTCCCACTTTATTCAGGGTTCAATTATTTCCTAACATGGATTCTTGGAAGAATGAATGTCCTAGATAAGAGAAGAAGCAAATTTCAAAATAAGAAATAGAAGGTTTCGATAGAAAAATTATGAAATTCTTACAAAGAATAAGCAAGCATCTAATATATCATGCAAGCATTCTACCAGGATATACCACTTGTAACACCTTGGGTCTCCACTATGACGACCCATACTTGGGGCAGTACGGAGGGATGGACTGAGATCACCTTGTCAGTACGCGGGTGAGGTTAAGGGCTTGTCTCCCATCTCACATCACTTAGGGAGGAGTCTTGTGGCTAGTTTATAAGACTTAGGTCCATCTAATCCGTGTGACGCGTTTTAAAGCCATGATTACACAGTGGGGCTTGGGTCGTTATAAATGGTATCAAAGCTAACTCCTGACCGCATATGGGGCCACAGCAGGGCGCTATGCCTTAAAGGGTGAGAATGTGACGATCCAGACCTAGGGCAATATGGAGGGATGGACTGAGATTGCCTTGACAGTATGCGGGTGAGGTTAATGGCATGTCTCCCGTCCCACATCGCTTAGGGAGGAGTCTTGGGGCTAGTTTATAAGGTTTAGGTTCCTCTAATCTGTGTGACGCGTTTTAAAGCCATGAGGATTTAGTGTCAAAAATGGATAATATTACACAGTGGAGCTCGGATCGTTACATCCACTGTACACATATTGTCCGCTTTGAACATTAAATTCTCACGGTTTTGTTCTTCTTGGGGCAACCCATACTACCCAAGAAAACGCGTATGTATAGTTAGAGGGCCCATTACCTTATAAGCTAGCCTAATACTCCCTCCTTAGGCGATGTGGGACAAGAGGGGCTGTCACACTCTCTACCCCTTAACAGAACAACGTCCTCGCTGTGGCCAGAACAGCGTTCTCGCTGTGGCCCTACACACGGTTAGGAGTCGGCTCTTATTCCGCTATGTTTATTGATATTGATGTTTTACAGTTATATATGGATCCGTTTCTTCTTGATTGATTTGTTGTTTATGTGAATAATTTTCTACATGAAAGATAGGGGATTAGCGCTAATTATACTGCGAGCACGCAAGCAAGTGCATTTAATAATCACGTAATTATTTGTGCGTCCAACATGCGGGTATTACAAGGTTAGGGTGTGGGCTATACCTCATAATACCCGCATGCCGGATGCACAAATAATTACGTGATTATTAAGTGCACTTTACTTACTTGCGTGCTTGCAATATAATTAGCGCTAATCCCCTATCTTTCATGTAGAAAATTATTCACATAAACAACAAATCAATCAAAAAGAAATGGATCCATATATGATTATAAAACACCGATATCAATAAACACAATGGAATTAAAGCGTACCAGTTTGAGTTATTGCTTCACTTGAAGAAAAGTAGATCAGAGTGATCAGGGAATAATCCTTGAAGATTATATGTAATTCTCCTTTATCGTCTCTATATAATGATATCATGGAGATGTATAATTTAAATGATTTGTCTGCCCAAAAGAGATGGATCCTTGACAATTATATGTAATTCTCCTCGTTGTTACTTTATAAGCTTCATGTTGTGAAAAATAATGTTACATTATAAATATGCTCTGCCCAAAGGGTAGTTTATAATGTACTACTTATTTTTGTTGAAACACTTATTACCCATAATTGATCTTATTGCATTATGTGTGCAAACAATTACCTTTGTGGTAAATAACAACAGCGACACGGTTGAAATGTTAACTGGATCTATTATTATACTATTAGGGACTTGGTAAAAAAATGGAGATATTATGATTGAAAATATCATAACTGAGTCCATGTTGGCTGATTCTCTAACAAAAGGCTTACGACTCATTTTGTTTAAAGAACAAGTAAATAATATGGATGTCTTAGATTCTTCTGATTTCTTTTGTTAGTGGCAGTTATATAATTTATATTTCTGGATATTATAGTTATATGCAGACTGATAATGCTTTTATGATGTCTATTAAAGCATTTATTTTCAATGATTGTCATTATTGATTCTATTGTTATCATTTCATTTGTTGACTAAAAAATTGAATTATAAAACAATATCTTTAAACAAATTTTAGTTTAAAGATGATTGGATGTCACTGATTTTGAGATCTCATGTTGGATTGTGACATAATTATGCAATTTCACATTATTTAGAAATTGTGTTAATGCAGTTTCATGTCATTGAGAAATTGCATTGAGAACCGATAAGAAATAGTGAATATTTTAATCACATGATGACACTATTTCTTATTACATTACTAGGCCCATGATCCATGAAAATATAATGTTTATTATATGTGATTATGAAAGATCATGTCTTGTGGTATTTTCTTAACACATTGATCTACATAGTCCTATACTGAGATTATATATGATTGGATTGGTTTTGAGATGCCATTATTGGAATATTATTTTTAAAAGTTGTGGCCACATAAAACAAAATTTTCAATTATTAACCCGATAGTGTCATTTTTAATATAAAATCATTTTCAAAATAAAATAAGTTAATTAATGTAGCCGAAGTGGGAGAATGTTGGAAATTTCCCATAATATGGGCTTACATTAATTATTTGATTTTCTATTTTAAATAATAGAGTTAATGGATGTTCCAATATTTGTTGAACCCTATAGTGATATGATTAAATTGAGTATTGGCATCTATTGATAACGGACCTAGTTGAGCAGCAAAGTGCATGCAATTGTGTTTAATTGAAGCCCGTAATGGGAATGGCCCGGTTGTCGTTGTAGTTTTTATCATATAATATAAAAGGAAAGCATTTTAGTTAGAGGTACATACATTGGAGTAGTGGGCAATGCTTTATTGATTGGACTCGATGTAATTGTTAAAACTATAAAAAGTATTAAAGCTGGATGATATTTCATCCGGGATCACCATAGACTTAGTGACTCTATTATCTTTATGGATTTTTTTACTGCACCTTGCACCTTATGCTTCTACCCCTACTTTATGCAGGTGATTGTAGTTATTTTTACTGAGTTATTTTTTTACTTATGAGTTGACCGGAATCCCGAATCATAGCGGGAGGTCCACCACCCAGCTGCTTTATGCAGGTGATCCTCATGGAGAGTATTAAATTCCTTACTCACAAGCCGTTATTTTCCACTGAGTTGTTAACGAAGAACAATGAGATGAATGAGACAAACAGATCCAATTTGTTTATGTTAGGTGTAAAACACAAGGCTAAGGTGAGGCTACTTGATACTTGACATTTGCTAACATCAAATAAACTACTTGATACTTGAAATTTTTTTCAGAGATGAAGGCTAGAGGTGAAAGAGCTTATTAATAACAAGAAACCTACTGCACTATTCCTAGAGTTGTCCGAGGATAGAAAAAGTGTACTTAACAATCCCCATTCGGAATTTTCCATGGCGGTTGAGGAGGGCAAAAAATATGAGGCCCACATCATAATGGAAGACATGTCCCAGATGGTATGACAAAGCATTTGTTCAAAGTTATACAGTGTTCTCTAATAAAATGATCATCAATGTCAACAGTAAATTGTGCAGACATATTCTTCACGCCCGTCTTGTTTTTATCTTCTTTGGGGCTTGGAGGTATTGAAATTGAACATATATGGTGTTGTTATTGTTGTGACATGTTGTGACATGTTGTGCCACATAAAACAAAATTTTCAATTATTAACCGGATAGTGTCGTTTTTAATATAAAATCTTTTTCAAAATAAAATAAGTTAATTAATGTAGCCGAAGTGGGAGAATGTTGGAAATTTCCTATAATATTGACTTACATTAATTAATTGATTTTCTATTTTAAATAATCGAGTTAATGGATGTTCCAATATTTGTTGAACCCTATAGTGATATGATTAAATTGAGTATTGGCATCTATTGATAACGGGCCTAGTTGAGCAGCGAAGTGTATGCAATTGTGTTTAATTGAAGCCCGTAATGGGAATGACCCGGTTGCTGTTGTAGTTTTTATCAGATAATATACATTTTAGTTAGAGGTACATGCATTGGAGTAGTTGGCAATGCTTTATTCATTGGACTCAATGTAATTGTTAAAACTATGAAGAGTATTAAAGCTGGATGATATTTCATCCGGGATCACAATAGACTTAGTGACTCTATTATCTTTATGGATTTTTTTCTTATTGCACCTTGCACCTTATGCTTCTGCCTCAATAGGTAGATTGTAGTTGCATTTATAGACTTTTGAGTTGGGTCGTAGGGTCTGCAGCTGCTTTATGTAGGTGATCCTCATGGAGAGTATTAAATTCCTTACTCACAAGCCGTTATTTTCCACTGAGTTATTAACGAAGAACAATGAGACAAATGAGACAAATAGATCCAATCTGTTTATGTTAGGTTTAAAACGCAAGGCTAAGGTGAGGCTACTTGATACTTGACATATGCTAACATCAAATAGGCTACTTGATACTTGAAATTTTTTTCAGAGATGAAGGCTAGAGGTGAAGAGCTTATTAATGATAAGAAACGTACTGCACTATTCCTAGAGTTGTCCGAGGATAGAAAAAGTGTACTTAACAATCCCCATTCTGAATTTTCCGTGGCGGTTGAGGAGGGCAAAAAATATGAGACCCACATCATAATGGGAGACATGTCCCAGAAGGTATAACAAAGCATTTGTTCAAAGTTATGCAGTGCTCTCTAATAAAATGATCATCAATGTCAACAATAAATTGTGCAAACATTTTCTTCATGCCCATCTTGTTTTTATCTTTTTTAGGGCTTGGAGGTATTGAAATTGAACATATATGGTGTTGTTATGGTTGTGACATGTTGTGACATGTTGTGCCACATAAAACAAAATTTTCAATTATTAACCGGATAGTGTGGTTTTTAATATAAAATCTTTTTCATAATAAAATAAGATAATTAATGTAGCCCAAGTGGGAGAATGTTGGAAATTTCCTATAATATGGGCTTACATTAATTAATTGATTTTCTATTTTAAATAATCGAATTAATGGATGTTCCAATATTTGTTGAACCCTATAGTGATATGATTAAATTGAGTATTGGCATCTATTGATAACGGGCCTAGTTGAGCAGCAAAGTATATGCAATTGTGTTTAATTAAAGGCCGTAATGGGAATGGCCCAGTTGATGTTGTAGTTTTCATCATATAGTATAAAAGGAAAGTATTTTAGTTAAAGGTACAGACATTGAAGTAGTGGGCAATGCTTTATTGATTGGACTCGATGTAATTGTTAAAACTATGAAGAGTATTAAAGATGAATGATATTTCATCTCGGATCACCATAGACTTAGTGACTCTATTATCTTTATGGATTTTTTTACTGCACCTTGCACCTTATGCTTCTGCCTCAGTAGGTAGATTGTAGTTGCATTTACAGACTTTTGAGTTGGGTTGCAAGATCTGCAACTACTTTATGCAGGTGATCCTCATGGAGAATATTAAATTCCTTACTCACAAGCCGTTATTTTCCACTGAGTTATTAACGAAGAACAATGAGACGAATGAGACAAACGGATCCAATCTGTTTATGTTAGGTGTAAAACACAAGGCTAAGGTGAGGCTACTTGATACTTGACATTTGCTAACATCAAATAGGCTACTTGATACTTGAAATTTTTTTCAGAGATCAAGGCTAGAGGTGAAAGAGCTTATTAATGATAAAAAACCTACTGCACTATTCCTAGAGTTGTCCGAGGATAGAAAAAGTGTACTTAACAATCCCCATTATGAATTTTCCGTGGTGGTTGAGGAGGGCAAAAAATATGAGGCCCACATCATAATGGGAGACATGTCCCAGAAGGTATGACAAAGGATTTGTTCAAAGTTATACAGTGATCTCTAATAAAATGATCATCAATATCAATAGTAAATTGTGCAAACATTTTCTTCATGCCCGTCTTGTTTTTATCTTCTTTGGGGCTTGGAGGTATTGAAATTGAACATATATGGTGGTGTTATTGTTGTGACATGTTGTGACATGTTGTGTTACATAAAACAAAATTTTCAATTATTAACCCGATAGTGTTGTTTTTAATATAAAATCTTTTTCAAAATAAAATAAGTTAATTAATGTAGCACAAGCGGGAGAATGTTGAAAATTTCCTATAATATGGGCTTATATTAATTAATTATTTTCTATTTTAAATAATCGAGTTAATGGATGTTCCAATATTTGTTAAACCCTATAGTGATCTGATTAAATTGAGTATTGGCATCTGTTGATAACGGGCCTAGTTGAGCAGCAAAGTGTATGCAATTGTGTTTAATTGAAGCCCGTAATGGGATTTGTCCAGTTGCTATTGTAGTTTTTATCATATAGTATAAAAGGAAAGCATTTTAGTTAGAGGTACAGACATTGGAGTAGTGGGCAATGCTTTATTGATTGAACTCGATGTAATTGTTAAAACTATGAAGAGTATTAAAGCTGGATAATATTTCATCCCGATCACCATAGACTTAGTGACTATTATCTTTATGGATTTGTTTACCGCACCTTGCACCTTATGCTTCTGCCTTAGTAGATTATAGTTGCATTTACAGACTTTTGAGTGGGGTCACAGGGTCTACAGCTACTTTATGCAGGTGATCCTCATGGAGAGTATTAAATTCCTTACTCACAAGCCGTTATTTTCCACTGAGTTATTAATGAAAAACAATGAGACGAATGAGACAAACAGATCCAATCTGTTTATGTTAGGTGTAAAACACAAGGTTAAGGTGAGGCTACTTGATACTCGAAATTTTTTTCAGAGATGAAGGCTAGAGGTGAAAGAGCTTATTAATGATAAGAAACCTACTGCACTATTCCTAGAGTTGTCCGAGGATAGAAAAAGTGTACTTAACAATCCCCATTCTGAATTTTCCGTGGCGGTTGAGAAGGGCAAAAAATATGAGGCCCACATCATAATGGGAGACATGTCCTAGAAGGTATGACAAAGCATTTGTTCAAAGTTATACAGTGCTCTCTAATAAAATGATCATCAATGTCAACAGTAAATTGTGCAGACATTTTCTTCATGCCCGTCTTGTTTTTATCTTCTTTGGGGCTTGGAGGTATTGAAATTGAACATATATGGTGTTGTTATGGCTGTGACATGTTGTGACATGTTGTGCCACATAAAACAAAATTTTCGATTATTAACCGAATAGTGTCATTTTTAATATAAAATCTTTTTTCATAATAAAATAAATTAATTAATGTAGCCTAAGTGGGAGAATGTTGGAAATTTCCTATAATATGGGCTTACATTAATTAATTGATTTTCTATTTTAAATAATTGAGTTAATGGATGTTCCAATATTTGTTGAACCCTATAGTGATATGAATAAATTGAGTATTGGCATCTGTTGATAACGGGCCTAGTTGAGCAGCAAAGTGTATGCAATTGTGTTTAATTGAAGCCCTTAATGGGAATGGCCCAATTGATGTTGTAGTTTTTATCAGATAGTATAAAAGGAAAGTATTTTAGTTAAAGGTACAGACATTGAAGTAGTGGGCAATGCTTTATTGATTGGACTCGATGTAATTGTTAAAACTATGAAGAGTATTAAAGCTGAATGATATTTCATCCCGGATCACCATAGACTTAGTGACTCTATTATCTTTATGGATTTTTTTACTGCACCTTGCACCTTATGCTTCTGCCTTAGTAGATTGTAGTTGCATTTACAGACTTTTGAGTTGGGTCACAGGGTCTACAGCTGTTTTATGCAGGTGATCCTCATGGAGAGTATTAATTTCCTTACTCACAAGCCGTTATTTTCCACCGAGTTATTAACGAAGAATAATGAGACGAATGAGACAAACAGATCCAATCTGTTTATGTTAGGTGTAAAACACAAGACTAAGGTGAGGCTACTTGATACTTGACAATTGCTAACATCAAATAGGCTACTTGATACTTGAAATTTTTTTAGAGATGAAGGCTAGAGGTGAAAGAGTTTATTAATGATAAGAAACCTACTGCACTATTCCTAGAGTTGTCTGAGGATAGAAAAGTGTACTTAACAATCCCCATTCTGAATTTTCCGTGGCGGTTGAGGTGGGCAAAAAATATGAGGCCCACATCATAATGGGAGACATGTCCCAGAAGGTATGAGAAAGCATTTGTTCAAAGTTATATAGTGCTCTCTAATAAAATGATCATCAATGTCAAGAATAAATTGTGCAGACATTTTCTTCATGCCCGTCTTGTTTTTATCTTCTTTGGGGCTTGGTGGTATTGAAATTGAACATATATGGTGTTGTTATTGTTGTGACATGTTGTGACATGTTGTGCCACATAAAACAAAATTTTCAATTATTAACCCGATAGTGTCGTTTTTAATATAAAATATTTTTCAAAATAAAATAAATTAATTATTGTAGCCGAAGTGGGAGAATGTTGGAAATTTCCTATAATATGGGCTTACATTAATTAATTGGTTTTATGTTTTAAATAATTGAGTTAATGGATGTTCCAATATTTGTTGAACCATATGGTGATTGAGTATTGGCATCTATTGATAACGGGCCTAGTTGAGCAGCAAAGTGTATGCAATTGTGTTTAATTGAAGTCCGTAATGAGAATGACCCAGTTGCTATTGTAGTTTTTATCAGATAGTATAAAAGGAAAGCATTTTAGTTAAAGGTACAGACATTGGAGTAGTGGGCAATACTTAACAATCGCCATTCTGAATTTTCAGTGGTAGTTGAGGAGGGCAAAAAATATGAGGCCCACATCATAATGGGAGACATGTCCCAAAAGGTATGACAAAGCATTTGTTCAAAGTTATACAATGTTCTCATAATAAAATGACTCAATTATCTTTATGCACACATTTTCTTCATGCCCCTTGTTTTTATCTTTTTGGGGCTTGGAGGTATTGAAATTGAACATATATGGTGTTGTTATTGTTGTGACATGTTGTGACATTTTATTTTCGTTCCTATGGGTTCTAGAGAATGTTTGCTATTCTGATATCTTTCTTATCTTTTTTCTTCAGGACATAATGAAGAATATATACATCCACATGACAAAAGATGAGTTGATTAGGATTTGTTAGGTCCCTTTTCCTATAAAATGATAGAATGAGACAAACGGATCCAATCTATTTATGTTAGGTTAAAACACAAGGTCATAGAGAAAGATTTGATTCTAATTGATCCTTGATACTTGACATTTTCTAACATCAAATATGCTACTTGATACTTGAATTTTTTTTTCAAAGATCAAGGCTAGAGGTGAAAGAGTTTATTAATGATAAGAATTTTCTACTGAAAAAACTATTCAAAATTTTCAACCTCTCATGTAGAAAATTGTACATAAACAACAAATCAATCTGAATTTTATGACTTTAAAACACCGATATCAATAAAATATGAGGATTAAATCATAATGGAGACATGTCCTTTACTTGAAAAAGGTATGACAAAGCATTTGTTCAAAGTTAGACAGTGCTCTCTAATAAAATGATCATCAATGTAGTGCAGTAAATTGTGCAGACATTTTCTTCATGCCCGTCTTGTTTTTATCTTCTTTGGCCTTTAACAAGAAAATTTTTCTGAAAAAAATTTGTGAAGCAGCTCTATTGTGTAGCAGCACGGAAATAATCAAGGTAAGTATAAATATTTTTCTCTCATTCTCGCGATCTCACTACCTGTCAACTATTTGTCTCTCACTTCATCCAACATTCGATCATTTCCCAACATGAATCTTCCAAGAAATAAAAGTCTTAGGGTTGGAAAAAATGCAAGCTTTCAAGGTGATAAATAGAAGGTTCTTGTGGAAAAAATATGAAATCATTATTAAGAGTAAGCAAGCAACTAACCATATCATATAAGTGTTGTACGAGGATACTAGATTCGAAACTAAAAAGTTTTTTGGTGGAATTTACGAAAAAGCCCCCTCCTATATTAACAAAAGGATCATTAAGGGAATGTTAAATATTTTCATCTCATTGTCACAATCTCACTTGCCTTTAAATCTTTGCCTCGCACTTCATCCATGGCTTGATCATTGTTTAATATGCATATACCGAATGAAGGTCCTAGTGTTGGAGAAGAAGCAAGTTTCAAGGTAACAAATGGAAGGTTATTGTGGAAAATAGTATGAATTCCTTATTAAGAATAACCAAGCTTTAACAAAATTGTGTGAGCATTCTATAAGAATAATATGTTCCAAAACGAGAATAGTTTTCTTGTTGCATTTGCGCCTTCACCTCCTCCTTCTTCGGGAATCATTATTAACTCTTAACCATCAAGCTACCTTTTGAACTTGGATGTTTATATTTAAACATCTAACTTCCGGAGGTGGCTTGATGGTTAAGAGTTGAGGATGATTCCCCTACTATAGGAGGAGAAGGTAGAGAGGCAAATGCAATAAGAAAACTTTTCTCATTTCGAAACCATATTATCCTTGTATAATGTTCGCATGATATTATCAAATGCTCGCTTATTCTTAGTAAGGAATTTATAATATTTCCAACACAACTTTCTATCTATTATCTTAAAACTTGTTTCTTTTCCAACTCTAGGACATTCATTACTTGGAGTATCCATGTCAGGAAATGATTGAACCATGGATGAAGTGGATAGAAAATATTTGAGAGAAAGTGAAACCATGAGAATGAGAGGAAATTATTTATGCTTACCTTGATGATTCCCCTACAACTACAAGAAAGGTTTTTTGCACAATCTGTATGAAAACTTTTCTCATTTTGGAATTCGTCATTCTTATAGAGTGCTCAAATGATATGATCAGTTGCTTGCTCACTCTTAGTAAGAATTTCATAACTTTTTCATAAGAACTTCCTATCTTTTATTTTAAAACTTGCTTCTTCTCCAATCATAGAACCTTCATTACTTGAAGAATTCATGTTTGGAAATGATCGAGCCTTGGATGAAGTAGAAGGAAAAGATGTAAGAGGAAGTGAGATCATGAGGACTTTCATTAGATTTCATTTTCTCATTTCTTTTTCATTTTGTAGCAATTAACTAACAATTGAATATGCGAAAAGCCCCCAATTATCAAAGAGAAAGCCAACTCTACTTTCCTATGACTCCTTTCCTATGATGTTATATTTTGTGAGCCTTGGGGGCAAGTCGCTCAAGGGAAAATATTATTATTTGCTTGGAGAAAATCTTCCAAGAAATATACGAAACCTCAATTTTTAAAAAAATATATTACAAGTATTGTCCACTAAATTTAAATTGCATGAAATATTTTTAGAAATATCATTTTTTTAAAATCATAAGAAATAATACTTACTAGATTTAGTGAAATGGGTTGGGTCATGTATGGGTTGGGTATGGGTCGAGAAATTTGCATTACAAAATGGTCATCACACTACTGGTTTGAGGTTAGAAGTTAGAATCCACATCCATTTCCAGTGTCAAAGAAGATTCAAAACAAGTAGTAACTATTCACCTACGGTTTTCATAGCAAAAAAAAAAAAAAAAAAACCATTTGTTGCGACCTAACCATGAAAGAGGTGGGACCACTTAGGGGCTCGGCTAAGGATCATTAAGCCTAAGGTTTGCAACGTCAAAGAAGATTCAAAACAAGTGGTAACTGTTCGCCTATGGTTTGCATAGCAAAAGGAAAAAAAAAAACCATCCATCATAACCTAACCACAAAGCGGGTGGGACCACATAGGGGTTCGGTTAATGGATTTTCAAATCTAAGCTTAGTTTGGGTTTTTCCAAATCTATACTAATTCGCGATTTAGGATTTATGTTCTTAACATACAAATCATTTTAATATAGAGTCACCACTAATTAGTCTATAATAAGTTGATTAGATACCTAAATAAAGTGTTGAGAGAAATACTTTGTTACTATGACTTAGATATTATGGGTATGGGAACTCGGTTACATTAAATTTTTCTAATACATTTTTGGTATCTTTCTTTTCAAGAAAAAAATATTTGGTAAGTAGCTTGGATTCATTTTATTACTCCTAACATATAGATTATTAAGGTGCGCAAATCATTAATTTAACACCCAATAAAGCAGTAAAAAAATTGTAGGACTTACATCATAGCAATGAAATGTTAGCTTAGGATTTACATCAACAATCCTAAATATGATTTCTAGTTAACATGCAGTCACTCAATTTTTTGGAATTTTCTTTTATTTAATGAAACCTAATCCACATGCAACGCAATGTAATGCAATGATGTACAAAAATGTATCATACTAACATGATATGCGACATACAATTAAATAAACTTAACATGCAAATTATATGTGATGCGACGTTAATTTAAATGAATTAATCTAATGATGGGCAAATATTATATGAAACTATCCTACTATGTCATATATTTAAATAATCCTAAACATGCAATGAATAAATGACATGCAAAGGACAATTTAATTCTAAGTAATACCTGTTCTTTTCTTTTTAAGTAAAATTCGAAATTAAAATTACCCAATAATTAAACTTGCAATTTAAATTAAGGAAAAATAAATCTAACATCCTAAAGCAATGTTTTTGGCATTTTTTATTTTAAAATTCTGAATAAACAATTTACCTAATCTAAACATCCAGTCTAACCTAAAACAAACAATAGTTTCACAAGAATCAAATCTAATTCAAATATATATTTTTGTTTTCTTTTTAACGCAAGCATTTAAACAATGGATAGATATATAATTAAATAATGCAATCTACAATTTTATATTATCTATCTCATGACTAAATAACCTATAATATATCCAAGTGATTATAGATATTGATAGAAAGTTATCCATTCAAATTCGGAAACGGGTAAATCAATCATTGTATCCAAATAGTTATGGATAGGATGAAATATTTTCTGCAATCCGAAAATCATATACGTCCATCCAGTTATGTTGTTAAGTTAGGAAAGTTCCTAACTTGGAATATCTTAGAATTTTGTGGGTATTACGTCATTTAAGTAAATATCTAACGGAATATTTCAGTGTCCAACATAATATTTCTAATATCTAATAGGATATATCATAATAAACTGAGTCACTCAAATAAGGCAGTAAAATATGCATAATATACTAAAGATAAGCATCTTACCTAATTCAAGTATTTTATTTCCAAATTCGATTGCAACGCAACCAGAGCGGGATCGCAACCGCCTCCTCGACGGTGAACAGCAAGCGGCAGCTAGTGGCGATGGGCAGCGGTAATATGGCTGTCAAGGACCTACAAAACAGAAACGTCGACAGCGTCGAATCGGTTCGGGCGTGAGCCGGCCAAGAGACTCGTGCGGTGATGGTGCTGGCCTCTCAGTGCGACTCCTCGCTCCGGTGAGGATTTGGCAACGACAACACCACCTGCAAAACTAAAGCAAGAGCAAACAGCGTCGGGCTCGCAAATTGGAGCTGGACGTCGGGACCAGACCACGACCAAAAGTGCAACGAGTCACGGCTTGGCTCGGTTTGTTTCGTTGGAACTGGGATTGCTATTCCTTCTCAAGGCCACGTCTTGATCTCACAAAGACCCTTATTTTCAAGCGGTGATCAGAGTCTCCTTCACCAGATTTTCACCACTTGACCCTCTCTACATATTATTTCTTTTCACTTCCCTCTCCGAGCAGGTGCTGGAACTCACGGCTCTGGGATGTCTCGTTAGTGTTGATGGAGACCGGACTGGACCGTGTCGTGGCAGAGAACAGTGACGAAAAGCAGCGAAGACATGGCGGCGAACAGCAGTGATGCAATAGCGAGCAAGTACGTCGACGCGCGGTTCAGATTGAAGCAGCAGCAGCCTCGATCATTGGGCGACACGGGGCTGCTCCGTGGACAGCAGTAGCAACCACCGCGAAGGGAGCAGCAGCGGCACGGCGGCAACAGGGCAGAGGACTCGCGCGACGGGGGCCGCCAAGATAGGACCCTTCTGTCTCTCTCCTCTCCCTCACGTGTGTTTCTCTCTATTGTGTGCTTTGAGATTCTCAGATTCCTCCCCCTCCGGCTTCTTCGCTTCTAATACTTGCTTTTTCACCGACTCCCTTTAGATTGACTATATATATTCTTTCTCCAAATATTTTCTTTTTAAGTTGACCAATTCTTGCCTCGGTCCACTTGCCTTTTGTTTCGCTCCATTCACGCGTCTTCCCATTCTTTGAGATAATCTTGATTGATTTGAATCTTATTTTCTTTTCTCTGAGATAATCTTGATTGATTTGAATCTTATATGTGCCCCAACGGTGAATATTCTCATAAAATGATTTTTCGACCTTTCCTAACTTGAGCACCTCATGTGCAAGGCACACGGAATTTTTGGTCATAGAAAGAAGACCTTGGGCTTGACCAATTTTCATGCTCTTGCAAGCTTAGTTTAATTCATCCAAAGCCATCTATTCAAATCCATCCGCTGGTCCAATGCAAATGAAATAATTAAATCATATAACGAGTTTTCCTAAAATTATAATGTAGAAAAGGAGAGCATACTTGTATTTACTTGCCAGCTTGTGCCGTAAATCATCTTAAGGTGCGGGATCAAACTTCATTTGCTCAACAAGTCTCCGATTTTCATTTCAGATTCCTTGAAGAGTCTAATTTTTCTAAAGTAACAATCTTCATCAAATTGCCTGGATCTAGAGAGAGGCAACTGGATGAATTCAACCAACGGACACTCAATGTTAGGTGAGATAACCTTTGGACTAAGATGACTCAAAATACCTAGATCCAGACTAAGGTATAGCAAAAGAGGTGGGGGAAAACATCCATATCCAAAATGAAATGGTTAACAATAACACTTGAGACATTCAGATCCAGATTAAGATGTCAAGATTATGGAAACTTAGCCAATAGACACTCAATGTTAGGTGAGATGAACATTGGATTAAGAAATCTTAATTAATAAATTCTCCATGTAAGGTGAGTCAAATATTGGATTAAGATAATTTGAAATACCTAGATCCAGACTAAGACATACCAAGAAAGATCGAAAAAATTTATATGCAAAATGAAATGTTTAATGAAAAGATTTGTGACATTCAATTACAAATGAAGATGTCAAGAATCGGGGAATTAACCTATAGACACTCAATGAATATTGGATTAAGATAACTTAATCAATAGATGTGCAATGTTAGGTGAGACAAATATTGGATTAAGATAATTCGAAATGTCTAAATCTAGACTAAGATATAACGAAAAATATTGAAAAAATTTATATCTAGAAGAAATGTTTAACGAAAAGATTTGTGTATAGATGAAAACTTTTCATTACTTTCTTCTTTGTTTTTGCATGGTCTACGAAGTCAGCGTGGAATTGCAGTGCTTTCTTTCTTTAATGGTGGGAGGACCCGGGAAGATCTAGTTTGGTTTTTAAAATTAAATTGAAGATCCTTGTTTGATTTATTCTTTCTTTTTTTTTTCTTGGTAATTTTGCTAGAGGTCGAAATTGAAAGTGAGTTTACATTATTATATGGGCCTACTAATCACATCCGGTTAGTCTCATCAATTTCGGGAAATAGCATAGAGATCTCAACTCACTTTCTTCCGCATGGCCCGCATATCTAGCATTCTTAAGGGTATGATAGTATTATATAATGTTTTGAACAGGACCTTAATATTGTCATTAACCAATTTTCTTTGATGCTAATTCGCTAGTAATTGTTTGAATTTTTAATTATCTTCAATTTTATCAAGAGTATTATTTCACAAAAAAAAAAAAAAAATCATGAAATGCCTTTTTGAATGTTAATGGATCGATATGAATTGACGAAAGTGTGTATTCCCTACCAAAAATATGATGAAATACCTTTCAGATATGAACACTGGTAATAATATTGTCAACCATATAAATTCAAAAATCTACTTGGACTCGGACAATTCAAATTCAATCTGGCTTCCATCTGGAGGATACTTAGCGAGCTTGCCTCTAGAACTCGACAACTCGTTATTTCAGACCTGCATGGAATCACTCGTCGTTTATCAAGGCGAGAAACAAATACTAAATCATAAAACGAGGACTTAGTTACGACGTTTATATGTTTAGCTTTATTGGTGTTCGTCCCAGAGAAAATAATTCAAATACATACGGTAACAAAGCATTTATTGGGTACGTGCAATGACCAAGTTCAATATCATGAAATTGCCATCGACGTTGTCATCCGTCAAATGTTTCATCCTTGGTAATATCATGAAATTTGCTACAACTCCTATTGCAGTAAATAAGGCCAATCCCTACTACTTACAACACGTGGAATGAAGTTCTTGGAGTCCAATTCTCCACCGCAATGGAACTACGGAGGTAGCGGTATTCGAACCTGCACTAGTCAAGTGAATTTTTTTTTTTTAAATTTTTTCACGTATAAATCCAACCGGTATTATTATTGCGAGTGAGAATCATAGAGGAAGAGAAAAAAAAAATGATGAATTAATAGCTAGCGACTACACCTTCAAGTCTCTAATGTGAAAATTGGACAGGAGCTCGATGTACTTATAATCAAATCAAAAGTGTAGATTAGTTCCATGAATTATGCATCTTCACTTCCCTTATTAGAGATCTTGTATTGCGCTTTATCTTTTATACATGCTCTCCTTCGTGAAGTATACCTGAGCATCACTTTCGCAATAACCAAGAGTGAATAGGGAAGTTCATTGAATTTTGGTTAACAAACGTGGTGATTTGATTCTATCTTAGAGAGGGTAATCAATCTTCTTCTTTTTCAATTAAGTGTTATCAATCTGATTATCACATTCATAACATAATTTCTAAGGTTGGTTTTAGTTAATATCACATCTAAGCGCTATTTCAACATCTTTCTTTATTTCTCGAAAATGACAAATATGCCATTCTTGCTTGGGTTACTATGCACAATCAATTGGCCACCAAAGGCTGTTTGCTTAAGTGGATCATGCAAGTCTCCTCTCTCTTCTGCCCCTGTTACTACTCAAATGAAAAGAGGAATCATCAATATTTTGGATATTTCTTTTCTTCGTCACATGCGCAATCCATAACAGAATTCATCTGTTATCTCTTTCTTTTTCTCTCTCCTGTAGCTTACTCTAATAATGGTCATAGTTCAAACTGAGAGAGTGAGAAAGAATCGGAGATTTTTTCTAGAAAAGCGATTCGATTACGCGTCTTCTTTCACCTCTCTTATCAATTACGGTTACTGATAGAGTTTGAGTCAGCTTTTCCTGGCTGCCTCCTCCGCCAATTTAAACTCCGTGCCATCACTACAGAGAGCACTTCCCCCATCGCCCTCCCGACGCCTTCAGCCACCTTCGCTGCCGTTTCTTGCCGCTCCAAAGCCGTGTGCACCTTTGTTCCCGATACCGGGATCCGGAGGCACGCCAAAATCCAGTTTCAAGTTCTTCCGCAGGTGCCGATCTCGATCCTCTAGCCTCACCGCAGCTCACGATATTGAATCCTCCATTGACGCGATCTATTTGAAATTGTTTCTCTGATTGCCAGCATCTGTTGTTGGTTTAACTTGAACGTTGGAATCTGAAGTCAAAGTTCTGCTCCTCAATCAAACTGTACAGCATATGTTCGACAAGAAGTTCTTAAAACTGAATTGGCATAGATTTGTCTCTGACTGTTGGATTATTTTGAGTGCACATTGATTGCTGAGCACGATTTCAGTCAAATTTCGTTGTTGCCGAGATTAAATCTAACCATATCTTTTTTGTTTTGTTTCCACCCTATGTTGGCGTGTCTTCCTGCTGCGTTCAATGGTGGTCGCTGGAGAGGTCGGAGAGGAAGTAACTCAAAACGACAGCATCAGTGTTCACCTTTAAACTCATTGGCACCGGTTTGGTCGTCGCTTTCCTTTCTATTTGTTTGTTTCAGTCATGCTGTGGCTATGGTTGTGAGTATTGAATGACTGGTAGTTGAGAAGGGTGGCCACCGGAGGCAGTCCGGTGGCGGCCAAAGGTAGTGGGCGATGACGTACGGATGCTTCTGGCTAAGCGGATGGAGGCTTGAAAGTTGATCTTGAGTAAGTCTGTTCGATCTGTGAATAACAAAAGGGGAAGAAAAAGATATATAAAAACAAAAAAAAAACAAAAAGAGACAAAAGAGATAATAGAAAATGAGCTTGTTATAATTGAAAATGGACCTCGTGTGCGCATAGTGTGATTATAGTGGAAAATGGGCTTGGTGCGATTATAATAAACAATGGGCTTAGTATGGTTAAATGCAAGATTGAGCTTGGTGAGGTTAGGATTGAAAGGGGTTGGATATAATAAGCCCATTTATGTCCATGGCCCAGACTTGCGAAGTCCAGTACAGTCCATATTCGGACCAAGCCCATCTCTAATAAAAAAAATAGTAGATAGTAATATATAATAAATATAATAAAAATGAATAAAAAAATGTAATGAAAATGGAAAGTAATTATTCAGACTTTGTTCAGAAGCAATAGGAAAATAAATAGAAAGCCATTGACCAATCCTCATTATTTTGTAGGACCCTCTTTATTCTGTAGAATAATCCTCCTTATTCGTAGGGACCTTATTTATTTTCAACTATTCAACAATCCTCCATTCATCCTTTTAAAAGGTTGAGAACACCGGTTGATGCAAAGCAACCGATCACTCCAAATTCAAGTGAAAAAGTAGCTATGCAAAACATGACTCTGAACAAGTAAGTCTTAACATGGGGTGTCATGGGCTAAAAAATGCTAAAAAAGAAGATTATTTAATTTCAATTAACATTATTTGCTTTTTCCTTTCTTTTTGTTTTTCTTTTAAGCCAAACAAGTTAATTTTCAATATAAAGTCCATTGCACTTAATATTTCTCATTATTCTTATATTATAATCACACATATTAAGATAGTTAACTCAAATAAAAAGGGAGGAAAATATGGCACCTAATGTTTTTCATTTTTAAGTTCCTGTACATGATACGCGTGGGAGCACTTTGATAATAAACAAGATTTTTTTTTCAAACTTCGGTAGATATAGGAGTGATGAGTGGAACGTTAATACATATAAAAGATATGAGGATATTTTATATGCAGGTTGAAATCCCAATGTGAATCTCAACTTGTTTTTGCTCCTTGGATTAGTGATGGTGGGTTGGACCTCCGACTAAATTTACTGTCATTACGTGATCTTGTTGGTGAGGGCCATCTTTTTCACGTGGCGCCTTGTTCTTGGGCTTTGCCCACAACTATGTGGACCTTGGGCAGCTTATTCACCAACATCAATGTTCGCTATCCCTCATGATCACTTATATCTATGTCGTTCGAGGTCTCGCCCGCATTCTATCTTGGCAAACTCACCTCCTTCACTGTACTATTATTTTTTCCTAATTTTGTAGCATTTTTTTTTTTCATTTGTCATCAATTTTTGTCTTTTTCATGTTGAATGTTGATTTTTTTTTCTTATTTACAATAAGAAGAATTACACATTCAACATGAAAAGGACAATTGATGAATTCAAAAAAAAAAAAAAAAGAAAGGAAAATGATGCTACAAAATTAGGAAAATAAAAGAAAAGAAAATAAGTGAACACCCACCAAAGGAGATGAGTTTGCTATGTTTGAATACGGGAGAGATTTCAACGATGTAGCAGGGGTGATCTTGAGGGGTGGCTAATGCTGACGTTGGCTAATAAGTAGCCCAACAAGAGGACGATGTGGTTGCGGGCGAAGCCCATGAGCCAAAACAATCACACAATGGTAATCACTTGTCAGAGATCCACCCCACTATTGCTGACTCGAAGAGCAAACTCTTTGAGGATTCTTGTTAGGATCTCAACTTGCCTATGGAAATACTTAAGCTCCTTCATGTGTATTATTCTTTTGCTCATCGCTCCTATATTTGTCATGTAAATCGTAACTATATACATAAAATTTTAAAAAATAAATAAAAATTATGTGCCTTATTTTCTTCTCTTTTTTTAATGTATTTTTTAATATATATATATATATTATATATATAATTATGGGATAAGAATGACGAGAAATAATAAGTGTAATGGACTTTATAATTGAAATTGACTTGCTTGGCTTTAAAAAAAAAGGAAAAAGTGGATAATGTTATATGAAATTAAGTAATCTTTTTTTTTGGCATTTTTTTTTCATTTCCTAAAGATGACCTTTGGCAATATTGGGAGAGGATTTACTATATCCAATAGGTCCCTAACAAGGAGGACTATTCTATAAAATAAAGAGGATCCTTGCAAAATAAGGATGCTTTCTACAAAAAAAAAAGAAAAAGAAAAGAAAAGGAGGATTGTTCAATGGCTATGCACTACAAAATATGGAGGGATGGGTATCATACATAGCTTAAACTCAAGACATTTGATTTTAATGGAGAAGAACAAGAGACATCTGATGGAGAACAATCTTTTGTTTCTATTTACTTTGAAAATTGACTTGAAATTATATGCATTTGGTGTAGTGGAGACTTGTGCATGGACGTAACTGCCTTGTTTGACATAATCCATAATCATCTTGTATTTGAACTCCTTGATGGTTTTGAGAGTTGTTTGTATATGGCTTTTAAGTTTTTGAGCTCTTTTTGCACATGGGTTCGCACCCCCTTAGTGCCTTATAGTTGATTTTTTATCTAAAAAAGAGAACATACCACTAGATTTGAAAATTGATAAGATCGAGTCAAATCATGGATAGCTGAATTGTTTACACTTGGTTGTGTTGGAATTGAGCTTTTGTCATCTATCAAATCAATACATTTTTTTTCTAATACTTTGAAAGACTTTGTTGGATGGCAAATTCTTCATTCGTAACTCATATTGTGGGGTCAGTGAAATTTTGATTGTCTTTCAAACTTTTCTTTAGATTGAGTATCTTAACTTACTTGATATATTTAGTTGCAATTTGATCCTTCTGTCACCTACTGTTACTTGTTTCTTTGAAATGTTTTAATTGCAATCTAGCAATCTTCCATATTAAGAGCTGATTTGAAAAAGAGAAAGAGAGAAGCGGAAAAATTAGACTTCACTTTATGATTCATGTGTTCGGTCACATCATCTAAGTGAGTCCAATTAGCACGGTCACTCAACATTTAAAGAAGCGGGTGGTGGTAGGTCACAAAAGCATCAAATTCAGAAATCAAGCAAGTTGGAGGAATTGTTTGCAAGAGAAAGAGGATGATGAAATTGAAAAAAGGGGTACAAGTCAAGGGAATTAAACTAGACTCAACCTAGAATTAAATGATAAGTGCTATTGAGTCCTTTCATTATCTGCTCTGAAATTGCTGATATGGCTAATAGTGCCTGTGGTTTTTTTCTGTCTTGTTACTACTCATTAGACAAGTTTGTGGTTTGAGACTGGCAATGCGATGCCTTGTGGAGCTGTATATGCACGAAATTTTTAACACATAATATATTCACTTCTCCAAAAGTTATGGTTTTGTATGGGATATTATCCTTCACATTGGTATTTTACAAACCGAGCTGCAAGTGAAGGTTGCACGTCTATTTGATATATGTGTTCAAGTCAAATGTTGGTTATTGCACAAAGGCTCTCCAGTATAGGGATAAGGGATGCGCTCACAAAGGTGACATTCCTGGACTTTGGCATGAGTAGTGGGTTTGTTTAGCATAAATACCAACTTCATTTTTTATGAGTAAATGTGCAGATGAGCTTGATATTTCCCCATGAAACCGAAGATATCATACACCCTTCCAGTATCAAGGCTGTTAGGCACCTGCATATCTCACCTTTTGATGGCAATCTTGTAGTATCAAAGCTCTCAGGTAATGTTCTCAATGGATGCTAGTTCTCTATTCTTTGGCCTCGTTTGACAAATTTAGTATTGTTTCATCTCTTGAAGTCTTAAAAGCAACTTCATCCTCGCCTTTGACCTACTGGTAAGCACATTGTCTTTAGCTATTTCCTATTTTTCTCCTTGTCCAGGTTATTAGACTTCAGGTCATCAATGATTCTGTATATTACATTAGCGTGGTAGAAATTTAGATATGACGATGAGACGTTTCAGCATCAACAGCAACATCCAAGGATTAGTAATATCTTCAATAGTCACTTAGGATGGTCCTTGTTCGATTATTTCAAGCATATGTCTTATCTTTCTTTTCTTGTGAGTATTTGAACTATTGTAATTTAATTTATTTAAAATATCACCCGCACAGCTGATCTGTAAATTTTCTGGTGAATTATTGTGAATGGATGATTTATGTTCTAAGGTATGCAAACATGTGTGCACACTGACGTGCACATGCACATGGGCCTTTGCTCAGGTACATACCGATAAACTCAGGTCCAAGAGAAATATTATAGCCATTCTATAACTTTGGCCCAGTCATTCTCCTCTCAAGAATTGTTATTTCACTAAGGTTTTGGTTCATGGAAGGGGAAAAAAAAGCAACAAATTGGTGAACATGGTTGGTAAATGCAGTTGATATCCTTCATACCTACTTTTGGCCCTAAATGTTTAGGACTAAAATATCTGACCAATTATGCATTCAATCGATTTCTGTTGCTAGGAAGCAGGAATCGAACTTGTGAACCAAATATTAGTCATGGCAGATTCAGCTACAAATACATCTGCAACTGAGTTCCTAATGTGATGTTCATCCTAATTTACTTCCTTTTACCGACCAAAAAAAAAAAAAAATCCTAATTTACTTCCTTTTGCCAACAGCTCCCAGACTCTCATCTCCTGCTTTCGCAGAGTTAAAATGTGAGCTGGGTTTATTTCTGCCGTTCCTTTTCCATTGTTGATGTTGATGTACATATAATCCAAATCATATATGTGGATGCTCTTCATTCAACGACACAAATTCTATCATAATATTATAAAAAACATGCGACTTTGAACTTACTAAGGCTCCATTTGTTTTAAGGAAAATAAATTCCAAGAAAATATTTTCTGAATTTGCTGGCATTCATTTTACGGAAAATAAATTGCTTTGAGAAAACAGTTTCCATGATAGGAAAAAAAATCTTCTAAACCATAGGAAAATATTTTTCACTTTTGAAAAGTAAAAGACATTTTCTTCCCTTGATCTTTTTTTATCTCAAACCCCTATAAGTCCTCACTTCCTCCTCCTCATTTTTTTTTTAATTTGAATTATTTTTTTATTTTCTTTTTTTCCCTCTTCCCCTTTATTTTTATGTTTTTTTTTTCTTTTTTTAAGTTGAGTTTTTAATTCTTTTTCTTTTTCTTCTTCTTTGGCGATGACTAGCGATCAGCCACAGGCCAACTCTAGTCTCCCTCAAGGTTAGATTTGGCGAGAGCAAGGTTCAAACTCGGCGGATCTAGTGAACCGTGAGCTTGTCGGCCTCGGTGGAGCTTGGGCTCACCTAGATTGGGTCGACGAGCTCGCGACTAGCCTGATGCAAGCAAGCTTGAGCTCTGTCAAGGCCGATGAGCTCAAGGCTCAGTTGATCCAGGCAAGTCGTGGCCTTTGCTTGGCGAGCTTCAGCCAAGCCTCAAGGTCGTTGGATTTGGCGATTTCGTCTTGGTTGGCCGCGGGGCTGCCGGCCACGTTGAGGCACGCGATAGTGGACGAAGGAGGAGGAAGAAGGAGAGAGGAATAGAAAAAGGAAAAAAGAAAAAGAAAGAAAAAAAATAAAATTCGATTTTTAAAAATACAAATAATTAAAAATTCAATTTTTAATAATATATAAATTCAAATTGAGTTTTTTTGGTCAATAAAAAATATTAAATTATAACATTTTTTGTCATTTTCCCAAAAAATCAAATTAGATAATGAACAATGAAAAACATTGTATATTCAAATTTCAAGTTTTAGCTAAATACTGAAAAAAAATATATTTATTTTTTTGAAAAATGACTTCCTAGAGAAAATATTTTGGAAATGTGATATTTTCCGCAAAACGAACGACCCTAAGCTTAAAGGGACGTCTTGGGACTACCAAAACCATTATCCGAGCCATAAAAGAACTGAGGCCCATTGCTCAGTGCAATAAAGCGGCTGGACAGCGGGCTTCGAGGACTCATTTGGGCTCTTAGTGGACCCAATTGCACCCGAAAATGCCATGGATGACATGACAAGGTATCAATGACGACCCCCAGGACCCTCAAATGGATCGGAACAGGTTGCGGACTCCGCTGTCCAGTACCCTTAACGCGCTGCACAGCGGTCTCTTGGTGATCGCTTTCGGCTCGAAGGTATGATCGCGGAAAAGGCCACTGCAATCCTAAGGCCTAATATGATGTAGACATTACCAACACGAGTGCTCCGAATCAGCCTAACTACATGCTAAACATATATGGGTTACTTCATGGATAACGTAAAACAAAACCTAACTATAATGCCACGTCAACATGCTATGAAGATGAAATGCCATAACCAGTGTAGGGTTCATTTCGCCAGCAAGCACTAGGTGAGCTATTGTACCCTTGACTTTTTCAATTTTACCACGGTATCCTTGGTTAACTACACACAAATAAGAGTTTTTCTTATTCTTGATTGAAAGATATAAATTCTCCCTGGTTTCTCCTATAATATGTTTGCTAATACGATACGCGGTCCCATCTAAAATCATCCTCCAATAGATCTCTTCACTTCAAAGTTGACCTATACCTTAAACTAACATGTAATGTCTCCCACCAAATAATGCATGCTCCCTAAATAAGACTAACTGATATTCATGCAATATGAAAAAAAAAAAAAAAACTTGCTGTCCTAAAGTAATATGCCAACACCTATATTACACAAAATATGCCGAATGCATCATGTCTTGAATTAAAATAACATATACATAATTATGACCTTATTTATTCAAAAGATGTGATTTATCACTAAAATTCCAACTTATCACGAAAAAATAATCATTTAATTGTGCTTTTTCATTTATCAGTTTTTTGTGTTATCTATTCAAAAAAGAGCATGATTATACATTAAAATAACGACAAGCACGTCGATTAACCACAAGTAGACAAGGGCAAAACAAATTCTAGCATAATATTATTTAAACATGCGATTTTGAACTTGAAACTTGTACTAAGCTAAAAACAACGAGCACTTCAAATTAACCCACTACATGCTAAAAAATATGTGTAATTTCATGGATAACATGGTGCAAATCCTAACTATAATGCTGCATTAACATACTATGATGATGAAATGCCATAACCAGTGTATGGTTGTTTCACCAGCAAGTGTGAGGCGAGCAATCGTACCTCAACTTTTTCGATTTTATCATGGTATCCTTGGCGAACTATGCATAGATAAGAGGGGATTCCTACCTTGAGTGAGGACGAGACAAAGTGACGCTGGAGGAATCGAGGAGAACTCTTGGCCTTGGGAGTAAGGAGAGGGTCGAGAGTTGAAAGTGGGCGTGGGTGAGGATGAGAGCCAAGAGAGAGTTGCCTAGCATGGCAGTGATGGAACTGAGAATGAGGAGACGAGGGGGAGAGATGAGAAAGTTGGCTGGTGATGATGAAGATGATCGGACCGGAAGGTGAAGGTGGAGTGGAGATGATGGAGTTTGTGCGTTCGAGAGCAAAAATGAGATGAAGAATGGTCATGGCAAGGATGAAGAGACGGCCAAAAGTGGGGAGAACTCAAGTGCTTTTGTCTCGGTTAGAGAGGGAATAAGAGAGCCAGTGGATTCCTTAAAGAATAGAGAGAAGAGATGACCCATGCATGTTTCGTCTCCCATGCGCATATTTGGCTAGAGAATGGAGGGAAAGAGGAAGGAGAGTGGCGCCGGGCCGGGCCTGGTTCTCCGGGCCCGAGTCGGCCTTGGCCCTCCTTTTCGTACTATCTTAGTCCTACATTAAGTTAGGAAGTTTGATGGGCCAAGAAATTAGGCTTAGCGGGCTTGGATTGAGCCGAAAAGTCCGATTGGGTTTTATTGCAACGAGTCAGATCGGGTTGGTGGCGGTGGTTGGCTTTTGGGCCTACGTCGGCCGAAATTCTGGTTGCAAGGCCCGAGGTCTTGAGGCAAAGATGTCTCTAGTTAAAAATTGCAGAAGAGGTCTGGTGGAGAAAATGAACACAACATGATGAAACGACGACATATTTTATTAAGGGTCGAATTCACCGATGACGAATTCGGCTCCTAATCGTTGCAAATTGTAAGGATGATCTATGCAAATTGAAACTTGGACAATGGCCTATTACACTTTTAAAAGTGTATGATCAGATCGCAGGCAAAATTCGGATGTCAAAATCACCCGTTACACTAACATGTAGACCGATCTTTAGGATCATCTGCCCGAAGTTGCAATCACAATCTAAATCCAACTCTATCATCCCTAGTAGTCGTTGTATAAGGTGTTTTCAATCTTCTTTAAAGTACCTTTATCTTATGTATGGATTCAATCGCCATGAGATAAAATGTTTGAAATCAATTTTTATAAACTAATGCATCTCAAAGTTAATTGACATAGCTATGTCTTCTTGTTAAGAATAATTTTTTTTTTTTGGGTAAAATGGTGTATTAATTCATATAAGAGTTGCATAATTTCTTTAAAAACAATCGTTGATATATGGAAAATATAATTTACATGTCAAACGCTCTTATTTACCTAATGGTTAATTAGATAGACAATAATATTTCTTTGCATTTGCTTTTTTACTTGCTCAGACAATGTTAATTCTCTCGTCCAGAGACATGTCGAACAAAATGTATGCTAGATGAACTAGTTTTACTGTTGTTGGAGATCTTTTCTATCAATGGTAAGTGCAGCTACTTTAATTTATAATAGGAAACAGACGTGAGCCCAATATTACAAATTATAACTTTCATTAGTAAATAGTTTAATTAGGAACAAGTAATAGGTACTTTCACTATTGTGATATTGTCATTGACGTTTCCATTCATCAAAATCATCGAAAATCTACCAGTCTAGATTTTTCATTTCTTAAATAATTAAGTAATCATGGACGGGGTGTATTTGGTCGCGTTCCTAGAAAAAATCCATTCTAACAAACCTTGCCATTGATAATATTTCTTACTATGAGAATGCGTTAAATGTAAATTGTGCGAGTCTATCCACAACAGTAATGAGCATGACTAAGTGTTTACCTATTTATAGAGCCTTTCGTATCTCGCCGTGCCATGCCTTAGCTGAGTGAGTTTCTTCTTTCTTTCTAGTCCTTCACGTGCTTCAAAGCAAGACCTTTGTGATGCCTCATCTTTGAAAACCTTTTTTTTTTTTTTTTAATCTGATTTGAAAACCTCTTTTGACATGCATCACATAACCATGTCTCACATAATCCAGCGTTACATGTACATAAGTATCAGATCAGTGATCTACCAGAAAATTATTTCACTAGTGGATTATACAATTCCTACCTAACCTACAATTTATCACATTCTCAATATGAGAATGTATTGTATGCAAAATATGCAGGTGTATCCACCAATAATGAGAATGACCAAATGTTTTCCTATTTATACAGCTATGATCCTTTGATACTTCAAGCTTCAATATCTTATTCTGCTTGAGCCATAATCTTACCACTTCCCTCATATACGACCATCTCTACAAACAAATGGGGAAGCTAATCTGTTGACGTCTACAGTCCTTTTGTCCAAAAACCTATTGATGCATCTAAATTGTTATCATTTATTTCTTTAAAGATTATGATCCACACATGAAAAGCACATCCAAATTCAGCAGGAGATGCATCATCATGCGCTCTAACCCTGAAAAGTTGGATTAGTGATTTATTGGAATAAGCTTTTCGACTTTGTCTTCTAAGGGTATGGATGTCCAAGAGTAACATGTTTTTAGCTTAATTATTCTTGTCTTAATCTGATTAAATATCGTTCCTAATTTTGATTTGGATAATTGTTGTAACTTTCCATCACTAATTGCAGATTGTGTGTCTCACTCTGGGCAGATTTAGCGTTATGAGATTGCCTGAGGACACTATTGAGAGGAAAATAAGTTTCAAAGTCTAATGGAGGGCGATGTGGTTGGCGACACTCCGCCATAGCCCCTTACCACGTTCATGGCCCATTCTCCTCCCGAATCACTATCCTTGAAGGCAGTGAACTTTGCGAAGGTTCTATGTTGTCCCAAGAAATTCCAATTTGCAAAGCAAATCTTCAATGGAAAAGTTAAGAGGAAAATAACTTAGGCCTTCTTTGGGGTGAATAGTTCGACTTTCAAGTATCACATGTAAAATCTTAAAGAGCTTGGTGTAAGGAGTGATATTCCCATAATTGTTTCATCGCTCAAAAAAAAAAAAAAAAAAAAAATATTGTTACCAAGCATCCATCTATTTTTCCCGCATTATGTTATCTTATATGAAAATCAACCAAATAATAATATTGATGTGAGACCAACGAGTTTGATCATTGTGAATGCATCTAATTCAATAAGTTAGTACTTATATATAAAGTCAAAGTGTGAGTTTGACAAAGATGAACCATTTATGGCTTTTAGTTGCTTGCAGAACCCCTTGGGTTAAGCATGCGCTTTTAAGCATGATTTGGTATATCTAATACACCACGTCAAAATTAGTGAATTGCCTATGTCTACAATAATATTTTGAAATTTTGAGATTGGTAGTCGAATTTCAATAGAATTTGAATATTCATCAATGAATTAATGTTCAACCCCGTTTTTGGATTGAAAATTCTGACCAGATCTACCATTTATAGTATTTGCTAGTATAGAAATGTGTATTAAATGCAAATATGCAAGTGTATAGTCAGTAATAATGAGTACACCCGATACATTGCCTGTTTTTTCACAATCCTTCATCTGTCTATGCACCCAAGTCTTTTCATTTGAGGCAAGATCCATTTACTCTGCCAAATAAACATTTGTAAAGTTTAAAGTCTAGCCTATCATTTTCTACGGTTCCAAAACAACCCAAATCCTTCACCAATTAAATCTTCACTAATATCATATTATACACTTATTAACCTCAAGTGATCCTCCAATCCAATAATGCAATGTTTATATGTGAACATAAGTGAAATTCACAAAACTTTCGTTGCGCACACTAATTCTGAAAACTCAGTCTCCCCTGCTTTCCTTAATTCAATCAATATGCAAACACACAATACCGAACACCTTTTACATCTTTTAGAAGAATATTATGGCCCAAAAACTGTTAAATCCCAAATAGAGAAAGCTGTATTTGTTTCTGCAATAAGATCATACCAATATTTTTACCTTTAGTTTGCTGAAAAAGATGCATAGTTTTCTCTTGCCAATAATTAGTAATATTAGCACCACATGCTATTTCCTTACATAAATGTGTCGCTAAATGCTTTTAGAGAGTATTTCTCTCCATTCTTTGTTTTACCAAGTCTATTTTATTTAGGAACCTATCTGATAGTACACGTGAGACTAAGGCGTTTGATTTGTGTTGGAAATCCTTCTAGATAACAAATGAACGATTTACAGCATTTAGCTGCATATCGAACCCTAAGGTTAAGTCCATGGCTTGCTGCATTTTATCAGCACATCAAATGTATCAATCATTGAATTGCCACATTCGCAATTTGATCAAGTAAAACATAGAAAATTCCGAGATTGGACACGTCAATTTTCTATATAAGTCAAATGATGATTAAAGGATGTGCATCGACACATTAGTGGATTATGCAATTCCTTCCTAACCTATCATTTATCATATTTCTTGATATGGGAATATATTGAATATAAAATATGCAGGCTTATTCACCAATAATGAGATTGGCCAATTCTATTCCTATGAGACCGTGGACAATTTTTCCAAATTCACTTGTGCTATAAGGAGCTTGTCATGAGTTCCACATCTGATTTATAACTATTGAAGTGATTGGTCCTTTTCGAGTTTTTCATCACTCTTATGATGAAAAAGGTGTAGCAAAAGGCTTAGGTCGCAGCTCTGTAGATAGGAATTTCTTGGCTGTGTATGCAAATGTCAAACTCTATTTGTGTGGCTTGATTGAATTAATTCTGGCCCAAGAGAGTTTTATTGATCAGAGATCACGAAATTCCCTCTCTTTAAGTAACAAAAGATTTGGTTGGCCTTTGTCTGTATAGTCTGTCCGTAACTAGTCGCGAGCCTCAATCCATCCTCTTATCCCTTCCCTCCTGAATTGGAATTCCATCAATGGACAGTATCGACCAGGATGAGACCTCACGCCTTGCCGCTCTCTGTCATAGATTGGGGCGTTTATGGTCTGAGCAGGATATTGATGTATGGGAAGAATCGCCATCCCTTGAAAAACTGGAGGAGTGCAAGAGGACTTTGATTGGTAAGATTATCTCAAATGCAGCGATTAACTTTCAAGCATTTCAAAATACAATGAAGCGCGCTTGGCGCACTGATCAAGTAGAGTTCACCCAACCAGAAACGGGCTTGTATGTGGCAAAATTCGATTTAGAAAATGAAAAACAGAGGGTCCAAGATGGCGGCCCATGGCTGTTCGTGAGTAATCTGGTGAATTTTCAAGCCTGGAAGCCAAATACGCCCCTCTACTATTATGATTTTTCCAAATGTGCAATATGGGTTCAAGTTATTGGCCTCCCACTAGAATGGTGTACAGATAATATGTTAGCCAAAGCTGTAAAGCGTATTGGAAGAATTCTGGAAGTCAGGGTTGATGCAAAAGATGGACCTACATCGAAAATGGGCCGTGTTAGGGTGGAACTTAGCTTAAGTGACCCTTTGCAACCAGGCCAACTAATCCACATTAATGGTAAAGCCATTTGGTTAGACTTCCGCTATGAAAGGCTACCTCGTTTTTGTTATTCATGCGGACATATAGGCCATTATGCAATGTACTGTAAAGACATACCTTTCACGGAAGCAAAGATGGCAGGGAAGGAAAAGATGGCTTTTGGTCGATGGTTGCGGGCCGAGGTCAAGGAATATAGTCCGTACTGGCGGACGTTCTATGAAGGACAGCTTCCATCTGAAGTCTCTGATGATGTTGTTCCTGAAACCCCACCTTTCATGGCTGCCAAAATCCCTGCTCTGCCTCCTCCTGAGGAAGTCATACAGAGGGCTGGCTGCAGTGCAAGATCAGAAAAGGGGACAGTAGTTACTACTAATTTGATACCTGCTGCTACAAAACTAAAGGGCATTCAGCAGGTTGCTCTTGACAATAACAGAACTACCTCCACCACAGTGATGGACTCCAATCTGCAATCGACGCAAAACCGTCCAATGGTTGAAGTACTGGTAGTGTCCACTCCAGCATAAGCACCTCACCGAATGATGGCCACTTCAGGTGGTGTATTGTCGCCCACATCTAGTAAACCAATAGGGGCTCAAGTGAGATATATAGCAGCAAACAAACACAAGAAACTAAAGCCTTCCCATCTAATTGCTAAAGCAGGCACAGCAAAAAAACTTAAAAGGTATAACCCTTTTGAGATGGGATCTCATGTATCTGATTACTTTGAAGAGAATCAACTTCTGGACACTCCTATCCTCATGGCTGATGAAGTCAGGAAATGGGCTAAGATGGCTTGCCTGGAAAAGCCATCAGTAGCAAAATGAAATTTCTATGTTGGAACTGTTAGGGACTCGGCTCACCCCTAACGGTTCAAGCCCTAAAGACCCTAGTGGTCAAAGAGAAGCCGGATGTGATTTTTTTTTATGGAAACAAAGAATAGAGAGCAAGTTATTTCGCGTGTTTAGTGCAGAATTCAGTTTTCTCAATCCTATGTAATTAACCCAGAGGGCAAGGCAGGAGGGCTGACCTTGTTATGGTAGTCTAATATATCTATAAGTGTAGAACTAGCGACTCCAGACTTCATCAACACTATATGTGCAGACACGGGGAAAGGTATACCGATGAGACTGACCTATGTCCATGCCCCAGCATCTCCTCAATTGCGCCAACCGTTATGGACAGCACTTCGCAGAATTGCAACGGCTAATTCCTTACCTTGGGTTTGCACCGGGGACTTCAATGAAATCACCTATCCATGGGAGAAGGTAGGTCAGAGATCCCCTGAATTTTCTCGAATGCATTCATTTCGAGAAGTCCTACATGATTGTGCATTGCTGGATATTGAAAGCAAGGGCCACACGTTTACCTGGATGAATCAACATGAGGGGGGTGAGCTAGTGAAAGAAAGATTGGACCGGGTTCTTTGTACCTGGAACTGGAGAATCTTATTTCCAGAGGCTAAAGTCTTCGCTTTACCTGCAGTTGGATCGGATCATAGTCCCCCGGTGCTAAATACTGAAGTTAGACAACCTCGTACTGGCAAGACCTTCAAATTTGAAGCATATTGGTTAGAGAACCAAACCTGTCGGGATGTCATTGCCAAAGCCTGGTCTTTCGTTCCAGCTAGGGGTAACACCGTACAATATAAATTAACACAGGTTAGAAGGGCTCTTTTGAAGTGGAGTAAAGGTACATTCTCTCAAGCTCATGAACAGATTGCAAGTCTACAACAACAATTACAATTGTTAACAAATCAGACCCATCCTTCCAATGACAAACAGCTAGTCCATGAATTGAAAGCAAAGTTACACAATGCGTGGAAGCAGGAGGAACAATACTAGGCTATGCATTCAAGGATAAACTGGCTTCGGTGGGGTGACAGAAATACTAAATTCTTTCACGCGACTACCATTCAACGCAGAAATAGAAATAGAATTAGAATGTTGCTGGATGACAATCAACAATGGGTCCGTGATGACAATTGTCTTAAAGACATGACACTGGAGTTCTTCTCAAAGCTATACCAAACTGAAGGCTCTCGAGCTTATGTACCAATTCTCGAGAAATGTGACAGTATGGTAACCTCTACGATGAATGATCACCTAATCTCAAATGTTACTCGCGAGGAAGTGAAACTAGCCGCTTTTCAGTTGGGGAAAACTCAAGCACCGGGTCCTGATGGTTTTAATGGTTTCTTTTATCAACATCACTGGGATATCTTAGAAGATCAGGTATTTTCTACAGTGCAGCTATTTTTTCAATCTAGTACCTTGTCCCCAAAGCTAAACCGCACCACTCTAACACTAGTGCCTAAAGTTCCCACTCCATAAGGTCTCGACCAGTACCGTCCTATTAGTCTTTGCAACTATGCGTACAAAATAATATCCAAGGTGCTAGCCAACAGACTGAAACCTTTTCTTCCTGATCTCATCTCAAAAGAACAAAGTGCTTTTGTAAGCGGACATCAAATACAGGACAATATTTTAATTGTACAGGAAGTCCTTCATCAACTCAAGACGAGAAAACATAAGCGAAAATTTCAGGCTATTGTCAAAATGGACATGCAAAAGGCCTATGATCGTGTTGAATGGGACTTTCTCAGAGATTATCTACTCAGGATAGGCTTTCACTCCACATGGGTACAATGGGTTATGCAGTGCATCACTACGGCCTCCATCAGCGTCAAACTTAATGGGGAACAACTGAACTACTTCCATCCAACGCGTGGCCTTCGACAGGGAGATCCTCTTTCCCCTTATCTGTTTATTCTATTGGCAAATGTGTTGACTACCCTTATTCACCAAGCTGTCCGGATGGGAAACTTAAAAGGTATACAGCTTAACAGGTGGTGTCCCACTCTGACTCATTTGTTTTTTGCTGACGACGCTATTTTCTTCCTAGATGGGTCAGTATTGGAATGCCAAGAACTGGCCAATATCCTCAATCAATATTGTCTTGCAACGAGACAGGCAATTAATAGAAATAAGTCTGGTATCTTTTTCAGCAAACCTTGCCTAGATGTTCTTAAAATTAGATTGGCACAGGAACTCAGAATCCCCGTGCTGGACAAAACTGGTAAATACCTAGGTATCCCATCGGATTGAGGAAGATCTAAATGTGATATGTTTGCGTGGATTCTAGGGAAAGTCAATGCTAACCTTGATGGATGGAAAGAAAATCTTATGTTGAAAGGTGGAAAGGAGATTCTGATAAAAAGTGTTGTACAGGCAATCCCCTAATATGTTATGTCAATTTTTAAAATCCCTGTTTCGCTTTGCAAAAGTATTGAAAGAAAGATTGCGCGCTTTTGGTGGCAAGATGATAGTAAAAGAGCAGGAATACACTGGAAGAGTTGGGAGGCACTGAAGATTAGGAAGGAATTGAGAGGACTTGGGTTTAGAGACCTTGTCCACTTCAATAAAGCTATGTTGGGTAAACAGGCCTGGCAACTACTACAACAACCTACTTCATTATGGGCTACTCTATTTAAAGGCTTGTATTACCTTGACCAGGATTTCTTAAAGGCCTTACCGAGTTCTAAGCCTTCTTGGGGTTGGCGGAGTCTCCTGGCAGGACGGGACACTATATCATCAAAAATCCAATGGTCGTTAGGAGATGGCACTAAAATAAAGATTTGAGAAGATTGTTGGCTTCCGACAGGTAATTTAAGAGGAAATGCAACTGTAGACGAACCTGAGAGAGTTGCTGATCTGATTGTTCCAGAATCAAATCAATGGAATAGGCCATTACTAGATCATCTCTTTGATGTTGAGACCATTGCTGAAATTCGAAGATTCCCATCCGACCTCGTATATGACCGATCATATCATTTGGCCGTGCACGGCTAGTGGTAAGTATCTTGTTAAAAGTGCTTACTTTAAGTAAGCCCAAAAAAAAACAACCTGTCAATGCCTTGAAACTCCCAGATTCTCATCTTTTGCTTTTGCAGAATCAAAACGTGAGTTGTGCTTGTTTCTGCTGTTCCTTTTCCATTGTTCATATTGAAGTGGATATCATCCGCCTTGTATTTATGGATGATCTTCACCTGATGATAAGGTTATTACATTCTTCTTCGGTCAACAGAAATTGAAGTAATACCTTTTCGTAGTAAGCCATCTGAACTTGACATCATTGCCAATCTCTTTCAAGATCACTTCATGTCTCTCTTTACCACTGAAAAGATGTATAGTGGTCTCAAAATTCCTGACAAACATACCTTTCTAAACACTCTGGATTAGAATTTTCACGAACTTTTGTCTTGAGAATATTGGTGGTTGAGGTTAGGAGAACATTGGGTTAATTTACTCATCGAGTTTGATAGAATATCAAAATCTTAGGAATCAAAGATTGGTTAGGGACATTTTGTAATGGCACTTGGTAGCGATGCCACATGAAGATGAATGGATTTAGTTGGCCTCGACTCAATCTAGTGAAATATTACTGAAAATCATAGATATTTTGATTCTAATTGTGAAATTTTGTGGGATCATTATCAATTATTCTAAAAATTTAAGCTATTAAATGAAGGTATAATTTATCATTTAAATAATCTAATACTTCCCCTCATGCTTAGTTTGATCTTTTACCTAACCTAAGTGTAGAAATTTAATTGGGGATGAAAGCATGATTTATCATTTAAATATTCTAACACTCCCCCATCATGCTTAGTTTGATCTTTTGCCTAAATTAAGTGTGGAAATTTAAGCCCTATTTGGTAAAAAATGTTTATGTTCCCCGGAATAGAAATTTTTGTTCCCGGAACAAAATTTTTTGTTAGTAAAATTTTGTTTCCGAGAACAAAAAAAAACTATTTTTGTGTTTCGTAAAATTTTTGTTTAGAAACAAGAAGTAGAAAAAAGTTGCTTTTTATTCCGGGAACAATTTGGATAAACAATTTTTCTCTCTCTTCTCTTTTCTTCTCTTTCTTTTCTTCTTTTTCTTTTTTCTTTTGGCCAGTTTGGCCTTGGCCATGACCGGCACGCCAGCAACCAACCAAACGAGGGCCGGTAACCTTGCCGAAGGGTCGTTGGCCCCTAGAGACGCCACGCCATGGCAAGGCTTGTTGGCCCGAGCCTCGTCGTGGCTGGGCCAAGCATGGCGAGGCTTGGCCTCGTCGGCCGGCGCAAGGTCAGCCTCGCGCTCACCTAGCTCAAGCGAGGCTCGCTTGGCCACCGAGGCCACTGGCGAGGCCGAGCCTCGCGATACTCACCAAGCCACTAGGAGGCTCGGCCTCGACAAATCTAGGTGAGGCCAAGCCTTACCGGTGGTTAGGTGAGGCTCTGACGAGCTCATTGGACCTTGTCCAGCTAGCCGTCGGCGACCAGCCACAAAGAGGAAGAATGAGAGAAAAGAAAAAAGAAAGAAGAAAGAAGAAAAAAAAAAGGAAAATATAATAAAAATATTAAAAAACTAAAAGAAATAATAAAATTATACAATTTTACCAAACGCATTTCTTTCTCGGGAGTAGAAATTTTGTGCAGTTACCAAGCACGTTCTTATAGTCAAAAATTGTTCTCGGGAACAGAAAAAAAAAACTATTTCTGTTTAAAAATTGTTCTTCGGAATAAAAACGTTACCAAACGCGCCCTTAATTAGGGGGCAAATGGGATTTGAAAAAATTTAAACTTAGGATCTCCAGCTTTGATACCATGTTAGATTTTGTAGAATTGCTGCTAGTTATTTTAAAAACTTAAGTTATTTGATGAAAGCGCGATTTATCATTTAAATATTTTAACGTTGACCTCGATTATTTTATCAATGTTGATGTCATCAATATTGAATCTTTTATGGATTGAACCCCTCTGATAGATTCACACCTTAAACTAATTATTATCATTTCAGCTGACATTTCCCCTTTTCTCCATTTTTCTTCCTCGAGCACATAGTGTTCTATTGCCACCTTCTTCACAACGTTCTCATTGACTTTGCCAACTTAAGGTGGCCTGAACGCATTACATTCGTCATCACCTTCGTTGCCTGCTAATTCTCTCTCTCTCTCTCTCTCTCTCTCTCTCTCTAACGAGGGACTAGCTACAGTCTCTTTATCATCTAAACCATCAATTACTTTTTGAATTTTTTTCTTTTCTTTTTTTCCTTCTCTTCTTCCTTTGCCGATTGCCTAGCCTTTGACAATTGGCCAGAGGTTGCGATCGATGATGTCGGCCCATCAGGCGAGGGCTAACCTCGTCAACCTCACACAAGGTGGCCCTCGCCAGGATTGGGTGAGGCTACCTATAGTCTCTTTATCATCTAACCCATCAATTACTTTACTTTTCTTTTCTTTTTTTTCCTCTCTCTTCTTCCTTTGCCGCTTACCCAACCTCCAACGATCGGCTAGAGGCTACGATTGATGAGGTCAGCCCTCCGAGCAAGGGGCGACCTTGCCGGCCTCACGCAAGGTTGCCCTCATCGAGATCGGGTGAGGATGAGCCTTGCCCAACACCCGCGAGGTCTACGAGGCCAACCCTCACCGGTCACAGCCTCTAGCCAGTCACTAGAGGCTAGGCAACTGACAAAGGAAGAAGAGAGAGGAAAAAAGAAAAGAAAAGAAGAGAAAAAGAAATAAAAAATATTTAAAAATTTTGAAAAAATATTTAAACATAATAAATTTTGTCCACATTAGCACCAACCGTGTCACGTAAGACAACTAGCATCCACGTCGACAAATTCCGGCCTAAAGTGGTTAAATTGACTCATTTGGTAAAAAGTAAAAATGTTTCGAATTCAATTAACAAAATTGAAGGATTTAGTACTAAAATGGACAAAAGTGTCATAGGTTTATGATTTTTTGAACAATTTTCCTATTTAAAAAATAGATAATTGGTATTCATGTTTTTTATAATCACCACCTACCATAATCTAAGCAAACCTTGTTAGGTTGACAAGACTATCCGACATTGGCTTTCGGTCTTGTGTAACTAAAATCGCCATCTCAACTGACAGAGATTGAAAATGCTGGAGCTTGTAGGCATTACCTTCCCTAGCCCATTCACAATCAAGTACTTTTCTGGGTTCATTGCTGGATCCACTATTCCTCGGGATCCGAAAAGGATTTAGCTAACTTCTCGGGCCACATCCAGATGATCACATGATGGAAACCGAAAACCCACGTGCTCATAAAAAGTCAATAAAAGCATTACTTATCAATAAAGTAGCGTACTGTTGGGGAAAAAGAAAGATCCTTGTTAAATAAAGTTGGGATCGGTTCATGTACTTACAATTTCGTAATTATCATGGACAAAACTAATTAATGGCAAGGTTGGTAAATTTCATGGGAGTTTCTGCCTTTTTTTTTGGTCAATATGAATTGGATCCTGTTGAGAAAACTCATACTAAGTTTTAAAGTTGAAAATTTTCTAATTTTTTTTAAAATACTTTTGAAGTTATATTGAAGACTTTTGCTAAAATCTATTCATTCCAAAAATATTTTCCACTGTGACATAATCGAGATTAAAATTGTGTCCAGAACGAGGATAAAATTAGACTCAGATTTATTGATCTTGCGACAATGATTCAAAATGAACTTATTAGGAATTTATTCTACAACATCTAGCTCTCTGGAGAAACATCTCACTTTCTTTCTATTGATAGAATTAATCACAAATTGATGAAATCAATCTTGAAGACAAGTTCTTTTTGGGAAGCATCTACTTGTGGAAACTTATATTCTGATTTCATGGGCGACCAGAATCATGGATTTTCCATCTCAATCTTCAAACAGCTATAAGATCTTCTTAATCAATTTGTCAAATGATTGATTGAAAGAAATTCCTTTGAAAAATATCAACAGCTAGTGAGGCATGGATGAGTATTTAAGAAGGTCATTTTATCTATTTGAAGTGTGGACGTGAAAATTGAAATTCCAAAATCTGAAATCTTTTCAACTACTTGTTCATCTTCAGCAATCTTTATAAATTATATTCAAGAGAGAAAATCACAAAAAAGAGTGACTTAGTGAATGAAAAAGGATCTTCCACTAAGTGTTTGCACTCATAAATTGTACTTCTCTAATAATGCTATTGTAAATCCTCAGCCAAAAGGTTGTCAACGTGTGAGATTGAATGTAGGCTTGATCTCAGCTGGATCACTATAAATTTCATGTGCAATATTCTCTTCCTTTAATTCTTCTTATTTAAATCTGTTGCATTCTTATAGGTATTTCAAAAAATAGTTCAATCTCTTATCTAATTCTAAACATCACCAGAAGTCTAATGGCTTGTTTATCAGATTCTATTCATTACTCAAACTTTGTTCGAAATTTATTTTATTCCTCATTTATTTATCGAAATTTCTTTTGAACACCTATTCACCCCCCTCTTTAAGTGTTCATACTGGCATTATCATATTGTAATGTATCTTCATTTGTTAAAACTTTGGTGCTGGAGATCAAGTTTATACAAGAACTTCCACATGTTTCAACGACTCATTTATGAGTAATGTATCGTACCAATGTCAAGCCAATCATATATCTTCTAAAATTGTAACATTAAAGATTTGGTGATTGTCAAAGAAATTATAAGGAGATTATTGATTTAGTGATACCACATCTATATAAGAGTTGGGATCAATAATGCACATAATACTTTCTCCATTGGTGACGAAAATTCTACAGATAATTGTAACTCCAGTGATGCAGAACTTCGTGGCAAATGAAATGAGGCCTAGAAAAACTAGGAAAATTATCAAAAAAGTCATAATTTTATTGTACTTGAGTCAATTCAATCATAAATATTTTAATTTGGTCAATTTAGTCATAAATCTTTTGACAATTTACCAATGTAGGCCTTCCAGTTAATTTTGGTTGGAAATTATTGACATGGATACCGGTCGTCCTTCATGGCACGATTGAAACTAACGAAATAGTCCAAAAAACTCTGTACTTTGGGCCATGAAATTTCTTAGCTAGAGCGTCATGGCAATAAAAATATTTACTTTTAGTGTCAGCTTGTTTCGTTGTTGAATAGTTGACACAAAGAACTTTGTACTTTTAGTGACGAGATATTTGGTTACTAAAAGTCCATGTGTTTTTCACACACCAAAAAAAAAAAAAAAAAATATCCATATTAGTATACAAGTGGTATTTTCATCCATAAGCTAACTTTTGAATTGGACTATCTAACATGGTAATTTAGTTAACCCTGCCCAATTGATTTCGCATGTATGGACCTGCTCTTCATGAGTTTATTCTATAGACATGGTCATTTAAAATTCTTTAGTTGGGCTTTCTAACAAATAAAAACCCTGATCTTGCTCGCAGATTGTAAGCTAAAGATCCAAAAGTCTAGTAAGACATCTGTAATGTTGGAGACATTGATTTGCAAAGAGCCATAGATACTATTATAAAAGAGGTTAAAGATAGGAACAGGACCAAATTTGGTAACGTGTTCCATAACAAAAAGAGATTCGGAAAAGGTTCCAGGCCTGCAAATTCCTGTTGATCTAGAAAAATACCAAATTTTTTCACACAATAACCATTGCCAGGAGAGGATATAATACCAATCTTAGACTCGTGAACGATGGGGAAAGGATAGGAAGAGCTCATTACTGATCTCTTTCAAGATCACTTCATGTCTCTCTTTACCACTGAAAAGATGTACAGTGTCTCGAAATTCCTGAAAAACCTACATTTCTGAACACTCTGGATGAGAATTTTCACGAACTTTCGTCTCAAGAAAGTTGGGGTTGAGATTTGGAGAACACTGGATTAATCTACTCGTCGAGTTTGATAGAATATCAACATCTTGGAAATCAAAGATTGGTTAGGGACATTTTGTAATGGCACTTGGTGGCGGTGCCACTTGAATGGGTTCAGTTGCCCTCAACTCAGTCTGGTGAAATATTCTAACACGAACCTCCATTATTTTATCAACATTGACATCATTAATATTGAATCTTTTATGAATTGAAGCCCTCTGATAAATTCACACCTTAAACTAATTATTATCATTTCAGCTGACGTTTCCCCTTTTCTCCATTTTTCTTCCTCGAGCACATAGCGTTCTATTGCTACCTTCTTCACGACGCCGTCATTGACTTTGCTAACCTGAGGTGGCCTGCACGCACCACGTTCGTCATCACCTTCGTTGTCCGCTAATCTCTCTCTCTCTCTCTCTCTCTCTCTCACGAGGGACTAGCTGCAGTTTCTTTATCATCTAAACCATTAATTATATGGTCCAATAATAGAGCTCATGTCATCAATTGTTAAAATAAACTTGGTTTCCATAGTCCATAGAGCAGCTTACGTAAGACAATTGAATTTGATATTTCTTGTCATCCAGCCAATCATTAGACATTCGACCACCCAGAACCCCACAAAGAGGAGGTACATGCCTAAAAATTGACGACTTACAAGAACTAGGACACAAGATTTTATATCATGAAGAGTCTTGGCAAACCAAATCCATTATATGCTGAGAAACTACTATGCAAATTAAGAGAAAGATGTTCTTTATATCTTCATACATATCACAAGCCTCTGGAGCCAAGAATTCACGAGCCATTGTCAAATTGATCTATGGAGGCATTTATGCACATTTGCAACTGAACATCATATATTGATGAACTACTGCAGAGGATGAAATCTGATTTGAAGTCCATGTTGCGGTCGGTTCATGACGATATGAGCTGGGCTATGGATATACACTGGGGACAACTCAAAGCTGTAGCGTTGGAGAATCATCGACAGGGCAACTTTCGCTTCAGTCATCACGAAGCTCATCCCGACACAAGATCGAGGTCCAAAGCCGAAGGGGATGAACACAACCGCCTTGTTGTTGGTAGCTTTAGCTACACCTTCTGAGAATCGCTCTGGTTTGAATTGATGCACATCTTCCCCCCAGATTTCAGGGTCACTGTGAAGCTTAGGAATTGGTACAAAGATTTGAATATCAGCAGGAAGAAGAAGCCTCCCTAACCTCTGTTTCTTGCCAACTTTTCGAGTCAAACCAACTACAGGGGGGTACAACCGCAGAGTTTCATTTAGGATCATGCTAATCTGCACATGAAAAGGGGAACATAATTAGTTTGGCATCATGTCTAACCTATAATTTAAATGAACCAAAAAAGGTCGACCGAGACCAAGACTCAAATCGTTTTCTATACCTTCTTTAGTTTTCCAAGTCCATCAAAATTAGGGTCTTTATTCCCAAATACATTAAGAACCTCCATTCTTGCTTCCTCTTGCCACTCTGGATAAATCGCTAGGAGGAATAACATCCATGCCATCAGTGAATTGGCGGTTTCGTGTCCAGCAACATAGAATGTCTTGCACTCATCCACCAGATTATCGATCGTAATTTTTTTGCTCTTGTCCGCATCGTGCAAAGCCTTCACAAGTTGTCCTAGGAAATCATCCCCAAAGCAATCTACTTCACCAGCCATCACTTTCTTCTCTCTTCTCTTGATCATTTGTACAATGGAATCACATATGCCTTTCTCAAGTTTCTCCGCTTCGACTTCATCCACCGTCTTCCAAAGCTTACTGTCAGCAGGATTCAGAATAAATTCCATAATTTTTCAGGCCTAATTGAAACTCTGATTCTAAGGTGTAAAATGCCTTAGTCCATTAAGGCTTGAAGTTTGTATTTGCACAATGAACAAGTTGTTGTCTCCATGCAGGAATTTTCAGCTTGCTAAGTGTGATCTTACATCAGTAATAATAGCAATAAGAATGGTTATCAAAAACAAAATTCTCTCCTTCAAATACATTTACTCAACTGGAAAATTTCGATAGAATTATCATATTAAAAAATCTAAAGTTCAATATAAAAGTGGCCTTTGCTCACTGGACTTTCCTAGCTTCTGCATCCTATAATAGGCAAAAGAAAAAAATTTCCCAGGAAATGTTTAATACCTTAGTCCTGGTAACCTTATAGTGAAAGTATTTCTGGATGTTAACAAGGCCAATCTTGTCAACATCTGAAAAATATTCCTTCCTTCGATGTAGCTGCTTCCAAACGCAGTTCTTGAAATCACTTCAGCTGCCAATACCTTAAACTCTCCGAACACCTCGATCTCTTTCCCTTCTTGATTCTTCCATTTTCCTAGCATTGTGTGAACACTGTCCACCATTGCTGGTGCCATATTCTGCAATTTCAAATTTTCCCGGAAATAAATAGTAAAACTTCAACTCACACAAATCTCTTTTTTCATCGATTTCAAGTACCTTCAAACTTTCCCCATGGAAAGCATGGTTGGCAAGTTTGCGCTTCTTCGCCCATTTCTCGCCACCTGGTATGCTTGCGAGCCCATCTCCCACAATCTTCTTGGCGAAGTCCTTGCTTCCTGTTTTCGGGTATGTTTTATCTCTATTAAGCAGCACCTCCTTAACCAGCTCTGGCTCTGTGATGACTAGCTGAGCTTGAGGTCCGAGCCAACTCAAGTAATTTCTCCCTACGAAGTTGAACGAAAGCCCAAATTTTATATTTCACAACAGTAATAAAGCAAAGTTTTTTTGGTATTTACCATATGTGCCTATCCATGTGTTGATTTGAGGCTGAATCTTGGGGAATATGTCGTGAGAGAGATTGCTCATGGGTGTGTTCCTGGCTTCCATATGCATCTTGATTGTTTCCTTGGTGCTTCCATGGAGGAACCTGTAGGGAGGGCCGGTGATTCCCTGTTGGGCCATCATCCTCTGTATTCTGAGCGGGTTCCACCATAGCTTATGCAATAACTTGGCAAGAGACCAGAGAACAAGAAACAGAAACAGAGAGCTCAAGAAGATGACTAATTGCATGGCTCTTTCTGGGGAGCAAACAAGAAAGGAAATGGCAACCGGGAAAATAACAATAAAGGGTATTCTTATGAAGTAAAAATGTTTGATTGGATTTGGCATTTGTTGTTTCTTTCGGAGGAATCGATGAGCCGGACGATGACATGGCCAGAAAATGATAAACTTTGTTCGAAGGATGTTGGAAAGGTCATTTTGGTTCGACATTTTGGCTCCATTTCGAAGAAAACTTGGGATAGCGACTGAATAATTAAAACACACTAGGGATGAGCAATAGAACTGGTTTTATTTGACAAGCGAACCCAACCGGCTTTACCCAGCCTTGAACTTTTCAGTTGCCAACTCTCGAGTTGAACTTTTGAACGGGTTTCAAGGCTTGCTCTCCGTAGAATCAGATTTGAACCGTTTCAAAACCAAACCATACAGTCTCTTAGTTAAAATCTTTTGCAAAAACAATGAGGCTAAACATTTCAGCATAAGCAGTTCATTACAGTTTCCCAATTGGGAATTTTAGCAAAAATATGGAGAAAAATGATATTACAGGTGCCACAACTTTTATATGGAGCATATTTGAGTGTCATAATTTATTTATTTTTACCAATTGAGTGCCATATGATTTTTCAATCAATTACTTGAGGTATATATTTATTTTAGAAACGGTAAGCACAAGTATTATGCCATGTCAGGTGAGTGAACGGTTTTTAAAAGTTGTGATATTCAAGTGAATATTTTTTAGAAGTCGTGTCACTCAAGTGATTGAAAAGAAAAAGAATGCCTTATGAAAGTTATGGAAAACTTGTGATGCCCTTAACTCCAAAAATATGCATATAACTAAGCAATGAAATAAAAAAATAAAATAGGGAAAAGGTAGACCGGTTTCTTAAGTTGACCTTGATTCGGCCTAGAACCAATCGGTTGGGTTCCATACCAATTCTAGAGTCAACCTACTCAATTTCCTATCTTAAAACTGGAACTAACTCTAACATGATAGGTTTGAGTTCCTTATTTGAGATATATCTATTCTAAAATTGATCACCCTTACACGATACCAATACGTGGCTGGCCAGTCTAGAATTGTCGAAACCAGCCTAGTAAAGGAAGAAGTTAGGACAAGCGATTATTAAATGATTAGGGTTTATACACGTGCATCCAATCCACGAAAGCCATCAAAATCGTGTGATTTCCAACAAGGCCCACATGAACCAGCGGTAAATGTGATGAACATATGAGCTCATTCTCTTTTGCAATCTAAAGCAATTGATAATCTACTATGGGATTTGAAAGTAATAAAGTAATTATTTTGGTGGTACGTTTGATCAATATATGAGCCCACTCGTAGATTTGAAATTTTATGGATAATGAGCTATGCAAGTTGAACGTGTAATATTATTATTCTTTTTTTAAGCTACTGATGAATAAACGTTCTCACTTGTAAAGCAAATATTTTGTTGATAACATACTATACAATTTGAATTTGGAAAATGATGATTTCGTTGGTAAAATACCCACAAATAAACGGACCTACTTGTGAAAAATGAAAACGGGTTTATAAAGTAAGCGAATATTTTCGTTTTCTAAGTTTTCCTCTTCAAAATTCTAACCAGAAAGATATCATTTGCGAAGTACGCCACTTTATTCTTGGCAAAGATTCAATGGAAGAAACTTGTTTAATTTGAAGGGGTTGTATCACGTGAAAATTTCAAAGATATAGTAATGCAAACTAGCTAAAATTTTTAACCGAAATCTTGGTGAATAAGCGAGCTGCATGCGCCATTAGCACATGGACCTTGTGTCATTTATTTATTTCTTTTCGAACAATGTCTAACTGAGAGGCACATTACACATTGGACTTTCCTAACAAAACTTCAAGAGGAAGGATAGTCAATAGAAGCCTATAGAACCCATCATCACTTAGAAACTTCATCCATCGATAGACCCATCAACTTGTATAACCCAGCTTTATAAGCCGTGAAAGCACATCTCTATAACTAGAATCAAGAACACATATATAATTAAGTAGAGAGATTTACGTGCCTAATTTGGAATCTATTATTCTTGATGTGGAATAGCGATGATTCAAAGCTCAAGCACTTCTTCTTTATTGCTTTTTGTACCACTGGCTCAATGAGACTGTCCCATATCCTTATCGTTCAGTAAACACTCCTTATGTGAGGATATTTGTGCATTAGAGCTAGAGGAGAGACTACTAAACCAAAGAGATGAGAGATAAGCTGTTTGACAGTTTTCCATGATCTCTGCTTTACATAAAGACTCGGCATAGTATTCTCTGGTGATGTTCTTTCGGGAAAAAGCATGGCCTGAAGAGAGGCCGAGCCAAGAGATATGTTCACCCACAGCAACTCGCTACTATCTCAGTAATTTCTGTTTATGAAACTTGGTTTCAATTTTTGAGTAGGTTGATGCATTACTACTTGTGTGCATCTACCCTAGTGAAAATCTTGATATGAGCTTACAAGTTTAGCGTGCTTACAAGTGTAGCGTGGTGCTTCTCTTTATCTATTAAAGGTATGAAAACTGTTTTTGCATCTTTTATTCCCGAGGTGTTTAGTATGATTTGATGTTTACTGCCAATAGATGGATTGTGTTAATGTGATGCACATTAGTCATTATAGTCTCTAACTACTTTTAAGTCGTTCTTGTTGTCTTTATTTTTGCAAAAACTTACCAGACAAGTCCGTTTTGCTCACCTCATTTTGAAACATTGCAAATTCTGTTAATTCTAAATAGAAGTTTTGGTCTATATAATGTTCTTAACCGCTAAAGTAAAAAAGATCTAACTCTTATCTGCTTTAAAGAAACCGAATTATCTTGGTTGTTGAGTTCGCATCCGCTACGAAAAATCCTGAATTTTCTTCATGTCCTACCTAGCAATTGTTTCAGTTTTGGCCTTCGAAGATAAATACCTCGTCCTAGTAAGACAGTGTAATTGTCTGTTCTATAGGGGGAAGTTTTCATGTATAGAACTATACACACGTTTCGTGAAGTCAATCTAAAGATTGGCCCTTAGCCGATTGTGCCGATCACTCAAATGTCTCTCCGCTGGACCTTTGTGTAGGTGATGGATTTGCAAAGCTAGTAATGCATGTCAAGAAAGAGCATGTCATGTTCTAGCAAAGACCTGGTAAATCTCTCACAGCGTCTTGAAGCGCCATGTTAAGTCCAGTGGAGCTCACCAAATGTATGATTACGATATTACATATGCCTGTTGGAGACAATCAAGTGCCAAGAAGTCACTGCACAAGAAGTTGCAGTAAGTTCACTAGGTCTAGTGCTTGCTATAGTGACCTATGAGCTGAATTCGTAATCAATCATCTGTAAAAGGTTCTACGGCAACGTGTTGAGTATGGATGTCCTTCTCATTTCTCTCCTGTGATGATTCTTCTCCTCAGATAAATCTGCTTCACTTTTTTTTGCTTGCTACAGTGCAACTGTAGCTAGTTTCTTGGAGGCTAGGAGATTTGCATTGTCAATGTCCACAGAGCTGTGAAAGTAAAATGTTATCTGAACGCAAATTTTGCTTTATGATTCTTCCTTTTTCAATCAAATTGCCCCGACAATTTTGAATGACTGCCAGAAGATCAACTGAGTAACCTCAGTGGTAAGCCAAAAAGATAAATTGTGATGCTCTGTGGTGGTGGTGGTGGTGGTGGTGTCGCTGACATGTTTTATCCTTGTCTTTTTACCTAGGAATTGTATTGAAACAATGGAATGATTGTTGCTGTTGTGGTGATCGTTTGACGGCAACAAAACCATATGTTGTGCAAATAATGTGTTTCCTTTGACCTTAATGATCAAATTTGCATTTGTCCCTCTCCCCCCGCTCTCACATGGACCCAAAAATTTAAACTCAAACCCCAGACAAATCAAATACTCATGGACATTCATGTTACTAGCAACTCCAAAACCAAGGTTACATCCATCACCTTCCCCAATTCATTGGTTACATTTGCACCTTGCACAAAAAGATTCAAGCAACTTCCTACAACAGTAGACATTAAACTACCTACTAGCACCATCCACGCAAAGTAAGATTGATGTCTCCAATCGACCTTCAACGTTGTCAATACAATCAAGGCCCCTATCGGCGCTGATACGACCCTCACTTAAATTTTCTCCTTCACTTTGTGCTCTTGCAATTCCCATTCCCATTTGTAATTCAAGACCCTCACTAAAATCTTCTCCTTCACTTGCGCCCTTGCAATCCCCATTCTCATTTGTAAGCCTTAGTTCAAGTTGATCTATGCTATCTTGAGCTCATCTTTCTTGTTTGTTGCAGAATGGCCATTCTTTCCTCATTTCTTTCCAGATTTTCTGCACAAATTTGAGCTTCTCCTTCAATACTTCATCGTCACTCGTCAATTGGAATAGAACTTCTTTCGTTTGTAATTTGGACTCAGCGTCAAACAATTGATCTTTCAACACTTATCAGTGCCCCCCCCCCCTCCCAAAAAAAAAAAAAAAAAATGAAATCGAATCCAATCAACTCAGTTGCCTTCAACAAATTGATAGTGCATTGCCCTCCACAATGAACAGTTATAAAAACCTCCTTGTGGAAATCTTCGGTGTTCGCCAAGTGTGCAGCCCAGCACGCATCTGCTTCCCATCAACGACATTGCTGTTGATTTGCTCAAGAACCCTTTTTTTTTTTGCCCCCAAGTCAAGAACTCTCAAGAGCCCTAATTTTCTGCCCCAAATTCTAATCACCACGTTTCCCTCAATTTGCCCCTTGTTTCATGGCTTGATCAAACGACATTGTCACCAAGATCTCGACGGTGCATGACGTCATGATCTCATTTGAGATCCTTGACAAAACGACATCATCATATCAAGCCCCACCTTAGCAACGTTGGCGAGTTCGCAGTGCATGTGCGATGCCATCTCTTGTCTATTTAACCGCAAAAATGAACGGCGGCTTGATGGATGCCGGAATCGAGTCTCAACTCGAAAGTCGATACTTTTCTTTTGCACACTTAAACGTTGGTGTCGAAATTGGGTCAAAGCCACAAGTTAGTGCCTTTTTAGAGAATTTGACCTTCACTTTATTGCAAATATTTTCTTTTGATTAGGATGAAAGATAATATTATCTCCAATGTCTATTCATATATATCATTTTTTTCGAAGAATATATTATACTCCCTTTCCTCAATTAAATATATATATATTTTTTGTAACGTGAGGTTTATTTGCACTTGTAGTGCTCACTTCATAAGGACCCACATAATGCCAATGGGCCTTTATAAAAAAAAAATAGGGATGGGTACGGGATTCGGGTCAAACTTCTGAGAAGAAAACAAGGGACAGGGCGGTGGAGCATTAAAGTAAAACAATGAATTTTTGAACTGAACAAATTCATTCATTATAGTCCACAATTGCCTCCATCCTGTCATAAGCATTAAAGTAAAACAATGAATGAGATTCCTGTAAAAGTCAACTCGTGTAGGTAACATTTGACTTAAATGATGATGATTTTATTTAGGGAAAATTTATTTGTCGTCATTCTAATACTATAGTAATGAATTCTAACACTATAATGATAATTAATAGTAGCATGAGCTGTATTCTTTTTGTCTAATTAAGCTGAATTAGTAAATGTCGGCCTCTCCCTCTTCAAATTACAACAATGGAATCATGATTCACAATGCAAAAACATATGGCTCGTTCATGCATTTATTGTCTGGCCAAAAAAAAAAATTACTTATCCAAAGTTTAACATATAGCCCTCAATTATGTGGCATTGCTTATATACGATGAATAATTGCCTAAGTACTCAAAAAGACATTGACAACTGTCGCGACCTACCCTCGGGGGGGAGGGAACAGGTTTAGGGGTATTGCCTAAAGGACGGGCCTAAGGCCCATGATTAAGCTGCAGCTCTGAAATTATAAAGTCTATACCCAGTGTGACGTTGGGATATTCTTAAAAATTTTACACAAAAGGAGTCGCCACTAGCCTATTGAGGTCGGCTAAAAACCAAGTGAGGCATGAGAGCGTGCCTCACTTCCTACGCAACCAGAGAGTCTAGGATTGGGGACTTGATTACACTAATTACCCAATTAATGCCATTTCGGTACATAATCTTGTTCATTTTAAAAGAAATGATTTTTGTCAGGCAGTCTGAATTGATTTTATACCTATCCACTAACATGTGAGGTGATCATACAGGTGCACAATCATTAAAATAACAATTAGCAACTAAGAAAAGCGATTAAATAAATTGCATGAAATAGCAAAAATTCAACACCAAAGAAAAGATAAATACTAATCCTAACTAAATTAAAGAGAAGCCAAAATCAACACATCAATATTATGCATTCAAAGGCATTTGTTCCCATGGACAATTGAAATCTTAAGGTAAAGCCCGAAAGGCTTAATCAAACTTAAACACAATTCTAAATTGAAAGGTTTCCTATTTTTAGGAGAAAATTACTCTAAAGATTAATTTCAAACTTTTTGAGGAAATTTCTTTTTTTTTTTTTCTTTCTTAGATTTTTCTATTCTTTTAAAAAAACATTCGAATTTTCCAAAAAAAAAAAGGATTTTTTTCATTTTTTTATTTTTTAGAATTTTTTTAAAATTTTTAAATTTTTTTTTAAAAAAGGTCGAATTTTTTAATGTTTTCTGAGTTTTTGAATTTTCGGAAATTTTTTTGAATTTTTATTATTTTTCGAAATTTTTGATTTTTTTTTGAAAATTTTTGAATTCTTGAAATTTTTAATATATTTTTATATTTAATATTATTATATTCGGATAAAGGGTTCGGATCGGGTAGATCCGATCCAGCCATTGACCCGACCCAAAACCAGATTCGCCCTTTCGGTTTGAAAAAGAAAATAAAATTTTTAATTAATTTGTTTAGTTTGTTTTAGTTTTAGTTTTTTTTTTTTTTTTTGGCTTCTCTTATGTTTTGTCTTTTCCCTGCACTATCCTCTTCATCCACGCCGCCTTCACCGAACGTCTGCCTCCCCACGTCTTTTCCACCTTTCTTTTTTTTTTTTTTTCATTTCTTTTCATTACTCTTTTTATTTCTTTTATTTCTTTTATTTCTTGTTTTTCTTTTAAGCTTTTTTAGGTCGTCTTCTTCCCCTGGTCTTCTCCACCTTCGCGTTTGCCCACTGCACGCCCGAAGCTTCTCTTCCAAAACATGGCCTCATCGAGATTCAGCCAAACAACAATGCAGCCCGGAACAACCGGCGACCCTTCCACCGCCGAACTTCCGTCAGCCACTAGTTGGCCGGAGATCGTCACCATCATCGGCCGAGCATACCCTCCTCGGCCAAACACCGAACAAGCAACAACGACGATGGGAACGTAGCGAACGACCACACGACCGACGCCCAAGGTCACCCAACACCATCGGAATATCATAAAAGAGCGCGACACACCCGGACAACTCGATTTCAGTCAAAGACAAAACCGCGGAGACTGGATCTCATTGTGGCATTCTATCAAACAGGCGGAGGGCGCTCCCGAATCACAAGGTTTCTAGCTCAACTAGGACCCGAACCCAAACCAAGACTCTCACCAACAAACAATAAAACATACAGCAACCAAAGAGGGAGTGAACAGGGCCGGAGTTCACGCAAACCAGTCGAACGTAAACTCCGGCTCGGGATGCACGGAACCGGGTGAAAACAGGGCGCAAGGAGGACGTACCGGGTCCAATTTGAGGACGTTGGCCAAGGGGTCGTCCGGTGGGGCTCGCACGCAGCTGAAGCGACGACTGAAGCTCCCTTGCTCTCCCTTAGTCACTTCCTCGCTCGGACTTCTTTTCCCTCTTGGTTTCTCTCTGGTTCCTTTCAGCTCCTCCTCAGCTCTCTCGGTTCCTCATAGTTCCAGAAGAAGGGCGTCGGGGAACCGGATTCCGTGCACTATCGAGCCTCTCTTTGGCTCTTTACCCTCTCTCAAGTGCTTCTCTTGCTCCACCTCTCACTCTCGAGCACCTCTCTCGCTCAAGCTCTCCCCCTTTTCTTCTGTCTCTACCCAGTTCTCTCTCCGATTCCCCCTGTGCTTCCTCTCTTCCCCCCCCCCCCCCCTCCCTTTTCATGTTTCTCTTTTGCAGGTTATCGTGCGAAGACCAGCCGTGCCAGCTGCCGGTCGGGCCGCTCCCGACCCGCGGATCACGCTGGCCGTCTGCCATCCGATCCTCTGCTGCTCCTGCTTTCGCTGCTCGCTCTGTTCTGTCTTTCTGCAGGTCCTCGAGCGAAGACTAGCTGGAGGGAGGAAGAACAGATGCGGGCTAGGCTAAAGGAGAAAGGAGGCTGGGCCGGCCTAGCGTAAGGGCAAAGGGAAAGGGAGAGGGGCGGGCCGGGCAGGGCCAAGGCCGGCTCCGGGCTAGCCCGATTTTTTTTGTTTGTTTTTATTTTTGTTTTAGTGACTAATTCCTAATCTTGTACATAATAAAATAGTAAAATTTAGGTGTCAACAACAACCCTTTCAATTTCAATGATCATATGGTTCTAAAAGTACTAGTATCTATAACAATCGTTATCCCTCACAAATTATATCTCAAAAAATATCTTCTTATACGCCAATTAACCTCAGACAATAAATTGAATTAAGAATGCCATATTAATCTAAACATAAGTGGAACTCACAAAGCTTTCGTTGTACACTCTAATCCAAAAAGCTTGATCTCCCCTACTATCCTCAACTCAATCAAAATGCAAACACAGAATAACGAAGACCTTTTACATCTTTTAGAAGGATATTATTACCATAGAACTATTCAATCATAAATGAAGATAACCGTATTTGTTTATGTAATGACATCATAATGAATTATTTACCTTGCGTTTGCTAAAAAAGATGTATAGTTTTCTTTTGCCAATAAGTGATAATAGCACCGCCTGCTCTCTCTCACATAAATTTGTCGCTAAATGCTTTTAGAGAGTATTCACCTCCATCCTATCTATTAAAATATGTCTCGAGTTTGAGCTCAATGCAAAATTACGAATATTCCAAATTGCATATGTTGCGGACATTTGAAATCGAACAAAAACGATCCGAAGATCAACTTCCCAAAGTTTGAATCTACGTTGGAGAATTTGGCTGCTGAAATAGGAAAGTCCAACTTCGACTTGGACTGGATTTTGTTTATGTTTAGATAAAATCGGGCAAGATAGGAAACGGAATCTTATGAGAAGTTGGCAAAAGATAAGGGTTTTACTTATATATAGACTTGTGGCCGTGAGTAATAGAGGTGGATCACAAATTGTTTTGAAGCGCCGCGTGAGTGCTTGGTGTTCCACCGTTGATTATGAAGAATTGTTCTTGAAGCGCCATCTAGTCGTTGAGTGCTTGGGAGGGATTTTTTTTTGTCGTTCTTGTTCGTGAATTACATCCAAGGAAGCTTAGTGTTGAAGCCGATTTAAATCTTGTGGTAAGATTTGCGTGTAATTCTTTCGTGAGATTGAGAAATTATTTCTTGAAGAATTTCGGGCTAAACACTGCGTGCGTTATTAGGTGTAATTGAAGCTTGGGAAACACCGAGAGAGTGTTTGAGTGACTCAAGTGTATAATCTCCTTGTATCGCTTGATCTATAGTGAAATTCGCTGCTACTCTCCCCGTGGATGTAGGTCTTTACGACTGAACCACGTAAATCTGATGTCCGATTTATTTTCTTCATCTATCTATATTATTGTTCGATCGCTCGCCTTTTCGTAACACTATCTGAGCCAATATCAAATAATATATGCGAGACTAATGAGTTTGTTTGACGTTGGAAATCCTTCTAATTCACAATGATGGTTCTTATATTGTAGAAAACAAATGAACAATTTACGGCTTTTAGCTGCATATAGTAAACCCAAGGTTAAATATGTAGCTTTCGGCATTATATTGGTGCAGCCAATGAAAATATTGAATATTGATCATCTTGTTACCTCCCCGCATTTCAATCAAGTAAAATCATCAATCGTATGGGGTTTGATACACCGATTTTCTATAAAGGTTAAGTAAAGATCAAAGGATGTATATTGACACGTCAGTGGATAAGACATTTCCTACCTAACCTACTATTTATCATATTTCTTAGTATGGGAATACATTAAATGCAAAATGTGCAGGTGTATCCACCAATAATGACAATGACAAATTCTTTTCCTATTTATACAACTCTGATCTTGTGATGCTCCAAGCTTCAATATCCAATCCCTCTGGAGCCACAATCTTATCGCTCTCCTCATATATCTATTTCGATAAATGATGAAGCCTTTCGATCAAGCTTTGTATTGTTTTCCTCAAGAAACCTATCGATGCATCTAAATTGCTACCCATTTGTTTCATCAAGATCATGGCTCTCTTGATTTCAGTAGGAGATGCGTGATCATACACTTCAACCCTGAAAAGTCGGATCAATGATTTACCAAAATGATCTATTTGCAATGTCCGCTTCGTTAAAGGTATGAATTTCCGAAAGTGATGCAGCCTATATTCAAGACCAATTCATTCAATCAAGAAGATCGGTATGCATTTAAGATTGACAACACTCTCATCAAAAAGTCCCTCATCTCATCTTTGACTTTGTCATAAAGAATTGTCATTTTCCATGCATTGAAATTTGCATCAAGACTCTTTGGGAAAACCACAAGCGTTGGAAATATTGTACATTTAATAGCTTCTGGTTTCCATGTACATAAATGATTAATGGTTTCTAGGTTTGAATCTAGTCTTTTCTTGTTTTTCACTATAAGAAGTCATCGAACCTTTGTAAATTCCACCAAATTTGATTAATGAAAATTTGGTCAATGCAATTCCCTTAAACATTGAAGAGTTCAAACCCCATGAAAATCTAGAAGAGTTTTCACTCCGTCCTTGAAGAGTTAGGGCTTTTAAAGCTTGCATCCTTGAAGAGTTGCAACCACTGATCTCGAAGATTGATGCCATTTCAACTTCCTTGGAGGCTTAGAAGAGCAACTATTGAAGTTTCTATCCTTTTCTTCATTTCGTCCATTCCCAATTCTCCCAATTCCATCAAAATTCGATAAGTCTATAGTGCTTATCTGAAAAGACTCGAAACATAGAAGTTGTAGATCTTCAAGTCTCCATTCTTTTTGCTTTGGAATCAGATCATTCTTTAAATCCACAAAATTATGCCTATTTTCCCGAGCTTGTGGAGAACAGAAACTTCTGCTTGATTTCGTGACTAAGTTTTCATACATGTGAGTCACTCTTCCGATCCTATTGTTTGAGTAGCTAGCCTTGGGCTACTATTTTTGTTTTAATCCAACTAAGTATCTTTCTTACATGCGATTTGGATGATTGGTCTAACTTACCATCATGCACTAGTTGTAGATTGTGGTATCTCACTCTAGGCAGATTTAGTGTTCAGACTGGACAGGAAATCGGATAAAAGGGAAAACAAGTTTTGAAGTATAACAAAGGGCCATGTGGTTGGCGACTCTCCACCCTAGCTCCTTACCATGCCCGTGGCCAATTCTCCTCTGAATCACCATCCATTGAAGGCAAGTGAAGTTTACACAAGTTCTATATTGTCCCATGGAACTCCAATTTACAAAGCAAACTCCATGTCTGATGGATAGATAGAGGAAGAGAACTTAGGGTCTGCTTGAGGGTCAATAGATTCACTTGCAACTATTACATGTAGAGTTGTATAAGGGGTCGACGTAAGGAGTGAGCTTCCCTCAATTCTTGCATCACTCTGAAGTAAATTTTTGTTACACGAAACATCCATGTACTTGCTTGTATTATGTGCAAATCTCTGAAGAAATTGACTGTAATGTTTTCTATGTCACTAATGAAACATGTGGCATGAATCTCTAGCAATTGTCATGTTAATCCTGCGATGGTAGCATAATCTTGAAGCAATGGCAAGCTTGGCACATTTTTTTGTCATATTTTGTCTAATCAGCAAAATCCGATGTGGATCATCTCTAATCACGTTACTTAGAAGTCCCATATATACTTTTGATTAATTCAAGCTAAAAGAAATTTAAATAATACGTGACATCATTTTTCTAATTTCAGTAAATGTTTGGTTTACGATATAAGAAAACACCTTTATTTACAGATGTATATCAGTTGGAAACGAGACCGCAAGTTCAAATCAATGTGCAAAGCAAGTATCGAATACATGCAATAATTTTTCATATGAACTCTCGGCAATATACTCAAATGCATATAACAGTATGCATGATACCGTTCATCGTTTATATAATTTAACACAAGAGTCCACATTTTAGTCTTGTACAACATAATTTATCGTCTAAATTAGCCCTATAGACAAGTGAAATATTAGCAGAGCTAAAAACATCCATTTCCACACTGTATACTACGTACTAACTCATTTACATGTCGAATTTGCCAAATTGCCATGTCCACAGTGATTTCTCGAAATCTTAAGGTTGGTTGTCAAATTTCCTTAAAATTTGAATATTCATCAATGAATAAATGTGCAACCCCGTTTTAGACTGGACCATTCTGATAGACCTACCCTTAATGACAATTGCTTCTATGGAAATATGTACTAACTGCAAATATGCAAGTTTATCCACAATGATAATGAGAATGGCCAATACATTTGCCTATATATACAATCCATCATTTGTCGCACCATGCTTCTTTACTATAGTTGATTGGCCTCACAATCAGCCCCAATTACAAGGTTATTGCGCATACAAAAACGACCAGATTCCAAGCAATTGTTACGAGCGTGTAAGATTATTTTTTTAGTTTTTCGAATTTACAAACGTCATAAATATTATCTTCACAAAAATAACATTTTTTTATCTCCACAAAAAAATATTAATAAAAGAAATTTGTGATATGTAAAACACTTTGAGGGTTGAGCGGACTCCAGTCCAGCCTTTTTTGCTTTGCCCCAAAATCCAACCTTCCCCATTTTGCCAATTTTCTCATTTTGTAATTGTTATTATCTTCTAGAAAACTTCTACCAAAACCTGCCATTGGTAATATTTCTTACTATGGGAACATGCTAAACGCAAATTGTGCAACTAAATCCACAACAATAATGAGAATGACTAGATACTTTCCTATTTATATGTGTCAAGTTTATCCAAAACAATAATGAGCATGACCAAATATTTATATATTTATAGAGCCATTCATCTTTTGGTGCTCCATGCCTTAGCCAACTGAATTTCTTTTTCTTTCTTGCTAGTCCTTCAAGCACTTCAAAGCAAGACCCTTGTGATGCCTACAAAACAAAGAATCCAGCATGGTATCTCACCAGCATATTTGAAACCCTCTTTTGCATGCATCTAATGGTCATGTCTCCGGTACTCGGACCTTGCATCTAAGTAAGTATCGGATAAATGATTTACCAAAAAAATGCTTTGTTCTTGGTGAGGCATGTCAAAATATGTATACTAGTTTAATAGTTTAACCGTTATCAGAGATCTTTCCGACCAATGGTAGTGGAAACTACTTTAATTTATAATAGGAAATGGACACCCAGACCTCTGGAGTGCCAAAAGTTAGCACAAAGAAACACTTAAGTGCCAAAAGTTACGAAAGTGACACTTAAGTGTCAAAATCAGAGCAAAATGGATCACTTAAGTGCTAATCCGACTAAAACACTGATGTGTCAATTTTCCTGCGTAAACAAGTGCAAAATGGCGTCGTTTTGATATTGACATGGTAAAAAATTAATATAAAATTTATTACATTAAATTTATTTAAAATATTAAAAAATACAAATATTAAAAATTTAAAAAAATTTAAAAATAAATAAAAATAAAAAAGGGAGACGGCTGAGGGCTAAGCCCTCAGCTATTGCCGCCTCCCCTTTTTTTTAAATTTTTAAATTTTTTAAATTTTTAGATTTTTGTATTTGTATTTTTAAATGTTTTAAATAAATTTAGTTTTAAATTAAATTTAATTAATTTTTATATTAATTTTTTACCACATCAGCACCAAAATGACGTTATTTTTGCATTGTCTAGTCACATCGTTTTGCACTTACTTCTCCGGAAATTGCGCACGTTAGCATTTTGGCCGAATTTTGGTCGGATTAGCACTTAAGTGATCAATTTCTCTCCAATTTTAGCACTTAAGTATCAATTTCATAACTTTTGGCACTTAAATATCCTTTTATGTCAATTTTTGGCACTTGAAGCGTACTTTTACCTAGGAAATGGATGTGAGCCCAATATGATGAACTATAACTTTCAACCAGAAATAGCAGTTTGTCTATGCACTTTATGGTTTTATTAGGTACATGCAATTGCCATGTTCAATATCATGAAATTGCCATAGGTGCTTTCATCCATCAAATGCTTCATCCTTGATAAGATATCTCTCTCAAATAATGATCATGATATCCTGGATCTTTTTTGTTTGAATAACAGCACGAGGCACTGAGATGGCGGAGAGATGGAAAAGAGCTCTTGCAGCGGTGAAGTTTCCATCCATTCGAAGTGCTACTTTGTTGCTAAACGATGCCCTAGACTTCAATCCTTTCTAATGTAGTCACTATACTTGCCATCCTCCGCAGCTGAATGTATATGAAGCCGAGAATTGGGAAGATGTCCCGAGACATATGCGCTGGTGGGTTTCTTAGTGTGAGGTTTGCCTAGGTTTCCATACTGTTGTCCACATGGAATTCCTCGTTTGATAAAAGCGAGTTGCTGTTCTCCCTCCTTCGAAAATTATAAAGGAAGAGAACACGGGAACAAGTTGAATGGTCGACAAGTTTGACGTTTCATGTATCTGATGTAAAATTGTACGAGAGGCAGTCAATATGAATGTTTTGTGTGGGTGTGAGCTTCCTTGATATTAGATCAAAATGTTAATCTTCAAATATAAAATTAATGGTAATTGTAGTTACAGTGCCTTCAATGATATGCAAGTCTATTTTCAACCAATGTATTTCAGCCAAAAAGTATTCAAATTCAAGTGATGGTAATTTTCTCATAATTACTAATCAAAATATTGACGTGATCAATGTGGTCATAATACACAATACACTTCAGTTGCGTAAAAAATGGACTTTTAGTTGTTTAGTGCCAAGTTTGAAAATTGGACAAACATCAGAGGTTATTCATGTTTTCCATTTTGATATCAAACCTTGGGCTCAACCTCATGTAAGAAAATACGAGCAAATGCTTCCCATACTTCTAGTTCAGAACAGCCAGGTTAGAGCCTCAAGTTGAAAAGATGTCTTTATGTTTATAATAAATCGATGTTTATATTACCTTCTGAAATTCATGTTTCGACTATTTTTTTGAAAACAATAAATTTTCTATAGGTTATTTTTTCTAATCTCAAAATTTTATGGGATTAACATATCAAACACTTAGTCGTGCAATCATTCGAAAGGGATAAATACAAATTATGCACTGATATGGAGTTACTTCTAGTACATACAATTTTGGTAGATAGATGAAAATATATAAGACGTAGAACAGAGACATCACTACGAACTTTTTCTTACACGAAATTTTTGTGATTCGCCAACCATCTCGAATTAGGTTGTGAACCCTGTAGGACTGCAATGACCATTTATTTGATTTTCCTTCGCAAGTAATATTCAGCTTATTATATTATGTACATCGAGAATTTTTTCTAGTGGATAAATGACCTGTGAAGTATGAAAGGAAAATAACATATGCCAGATGTATTAATGGATTCCATAATTTTTGAAATCCTTCCGATAGTTAATTAATCATCTGGGATGTACTTTGCCATGTTTGTGGAGTGAGTCAATTATAACAAAACCAACCGATTACACTATTTCTGATTTTGAGAATGTATTATTGTTTGCACCAAAATTTGATTAAGCGGTCGATATGGATAGACACATGGCTGGAGTGTGAATATTATCAGGCACATAATTCATTGTAAACAACTACCAAGGATTGATATCAATATTAGGCACATTTCAATGATTACTATCAATTAGTTGTCGATACATAACAACGTACGGTTAATGATGGTCGACAAAGGTATCGATTATTGAGGTTGGTAAATGTTAAGGAGCTGAAGGAAGTTGAACGCATAGGAGTATCAAGATGTGGGTACAAGATTGAAGTCGTTAGAGAAGAAAGTGATTGAGATCGTGGAGTAATAAACACCCGTATTTAGCAGAACAATCGTTTGGAAACGAGGTCATGGCATCGTGGCTGAAAACTGCTTGAGAGCAGTTATGGCATGATTACTCCAAAAACCGCCAATCACCCACTGGAGAGCTCCCCGCACAAACAAAAAAAAAAAAAAAAAAAAAGAATGCAAATTTTCAATTATCTTCGTTTTCTTGCACTCTATTTTCAGTTTCTAGACTCGCATGTCAGTTAAATTCCAGCATGTCGATTAAATTCTGGTGTGTATTTCTACCTTGAGTATTGCATTATCAATTAAATTCCAGCATAAAATCTTAACATTCTCAAGTTTTGTTATCAATTAAATTCTGGCACGGTTTGTTTATGTGCGATTCCGTTGTAGAGGTTGTATTCTCTAAGCCTTGTCATTGATTAATTTCTGGTGCGACTCATATTTGTATAGTTCTATCCGAAAGGAAATTGTTGAGTTCCTTGCCCATGATATTTCTTGTCTAGAGTTATCGTAGGACCTTGTCTCCTTTAAGTGAAAACCCAAAAACGATTTTTCGTAAAAGATATTTCGTCATGGGAAAAATTATGGTGAAATATCTTTTTAGCACGTCCAATAGGACCAGAAAGGCTAATTCAAGGAAATAAGATGATGAAAACCGCGAATCAACTTGATACTGACAATGCTAGTGGGAATAACTCGTCACCACAACCTAGTAATGACAAAGTAGGATGATATGAGAAATCGACTGCATAGCCGTGGCAGAACAACAAATGGTGGACATGTCGACATCCCCAGACAACTTGCCGATAAGCAAAGAAGGCAGTTGGAACCAAATTCTGCAATGTTAGCTATCATGAGGAGAATTCTTGACGAACACCACAATGAAACGACTAACCGCGTGATGAAATAGTTTGTCAATATGGTCAAGCCAACAATCGTCAACACCTTCTATAAAATCATGCATGGCCGGGAGCATCGAGCCATTTAATATGGATTCAAGCAAAGCCTACTAATCCTGCACATTCTGGGTATGATTTGTTGGCTAAAATCAGGTGTCAACCAGAATATTGAGTTTTTATTATTGAATATATTTCACTTAGACATCATTTAGGGTTTTATGGACCTTATCGCCTTTATTGCTCAATTTTTGGTGAGGAATTTGTCTCTGGACTTCATTTTTCCCTTTTATTCTTCGTCCATTTTAAAATTTAGAAACAATTGCGAAGCATTGACCGTAAACTTTTGTATGAGGGCTTCATCTCTCTTGGCTAATGCTGTTGATTGTACTGCTACGGCTATGTCCCATGATTTCATCTTTGTATCCTGTACTATACTGCTAATTCACATTGCATATTGTATATCTCGGTGATTTTGGTACATTGTTTGTCATTTATAAATTTCAGAAGGATGGAAGAATACCTTTACATTCGGGATATAGATGGTCTGCAACGGCAGATGTCGAAAGTTTGGTGTGGGATCGACAGTCTGAACACTCCTTCATGGTGTGGTACGAACCACTGAAAGTTTTTAAAGTTCTTCTTTTCATGTAGAAAGGCATCTGAAAGGATCCTGCTGGACATGTAGCTTATGGATTTAGTGGAAAGCTTGTGTAATGTTCAATTACAAACCAATTGAGTTTTTCAGGTGTCCCTTGAAGATGGCACCATTAGAGCATTCGATATACGAGGTGCAACTTCTAGTTCGGCCTCCGAGTCACGACCAAGTTTTATTCTTTATGCACACTATAAAGTAGTCGGCATGATTTCATACAACCCTTCGGCGCCTAATGTACAAATCAGGCAGTTCCTCCACCTCTGCTTTTCCATGTACATTCTAAACTTCACTCCCCAAAATAAGTAATAACTATTGCTTCCGCGTGTAGTACAGCTTCTTGCGACGGGGTCAACAGATAAGATGTCATTCATTAGTTCTTCACGCAATGTTCTTGGCTTGATCTTTCCTGGTGGATGGAACTTAATATATGTATGTTCCTTGAACAAATGCATGTAAAACTTTGGGATCTATTTAATAACCAGCCTTGATGTATTGCTTCGAGAGATATAATAGCTGTAAGAAAACTAACTGTGGGAGTTTGAAGAAAATCAGCAGCTCCATCGGGAAGCGAAAGTTCTTGCTTGACTTAAATTTTACCCGGTGCTGGTACCTTGAAGATTTCCCAATTCTGTCGGCAACTTAGCATCATTAATAAAGTGGATCTTTCCATGACAAGACTTACAAGCTTGCCTGATTCTACTGGAAAATTACGACGTTTGTTTGTTCTTAACCTGTTCAACTCATGTACCACCGAAAAACGGGGTCCTCAGAGACGGCTTTGCAGAAAAAATCGATGCCGACTCAGCCATAAAGGCGGAGACTTTAGCCCTCCGTGTGGATCTATCGAAATTGGCGAAGGAAAGAGAGAGAAAGTGTCCTTCCACGCTTCATCTGAACTCCAAGATGGAAGTACAATCTGACAGCAAATCTATGGTGGAGAGCTTAATGGGCTTAGCACCGAGCCCATAGAAGGTAGAACCAGTTTTAGAGGACTGCAAAGTGCTACTGGCCCAACTCAAGGGAGTCTGGGTATCTTATGTGCAATAAATCCACCGACTAAATAGCTCACTGGGACAACCGCCTTCCTCACAGTTGGATTACATGTCCCCCTCACCCACTATGGGTTTTATTTTGTAATGATTCCGAACTTAGTTGTGGGTCTACAACATATTAGTAATGAAAACGATCTTTTGACCAAAAAAGAAAAGCTCCAGCTCAATTAAAAGATCAGTGGAACTAAATTCTCCTTGTCTGCATGACAATAAGTTAAAATCACCGTATAGTTTGAATTTGTTTAGTCACTAGGCTCAATTGGATGGCAATCAACGGGAGTTTCCTATTGTCATTGGATCATTGGAGATCTAGAAGAGCTTTGTCTTGGTCATCACGAAAATTTGGTAGGTGAATTCCTCTCACAATTGGAATTTTGTCCTCTCTAATAGTCTGGATCTAATAGAACCAGGATTTGTAGTGTTTCATGCTTTCTTGCCTCCTAACATTTGACTTACATTGGTGTGATGAGATTGGAGAGTTGTCCGAGCTTCTTGTGAGTTTAGTCTATTTACATTTTAAATCTAGTTCACTATGGTCAGTCCCCAATCCGTCAAATCTTTACAATCTAAAAGAGTTGAGCCTATCTTATGGCTCTGAATATCGAGCTGAGGGATATAGAGTGCAGACCTATGACTTGGAGTGGATTGGGAGGCTAACCAAGCTAAAGAAGTTGGAATTGTGCCTTTCAAATGTCGCTGCACCGCCTGCAGAGTTGGACCTCCTTTCTCTTCGAGAACTGACTTTGTCCAGACTAGACCTGCCTTTGGCTGCTTCCGCCTTCTTTACTATCCCTAGAACTTGAGTCCTTCGACAAGGGAGCCCTCGAAACCTAAGAAGTTTGTCCATTTATATTGTCCATCATTGTCGACTTCTCGAGAAAATAATCATCCCCTCAAGCGTAGGGACACTGGAAGTTTGTCATTGCTCAAAGCTGATTAAGATACAGTTCCCTAGCATATTGGGATTACTGGAGAAATCATCAATCAGAAACTGCAAGTTTATTGAAAGGATAGGGTGCATTGGGGAAGGAGCCGTTGGGTTCCTCAAAAAATCAGAGTCTGCCAATGATGTGACTGTCCGTGCTGGTATAGAGATGTGGGAAGTTGTCGGTCACTCATAGAAGTTCTTCAGAGATGACAAAGAACTTCGAGTTGGCAAGTAATCAGTGGAAAGCTTCTGTGAGCAGTTGACAACTCCCAGATCTACGTATCCATCTTCTTAAGAAATTATGTTGCCAACAAATGGTGTCTCCTTGAGCTCACCAGAATTATAGACAACACATCCATGTCAAAGGGGAAAAAACTAACCTCCCCAATCGTTTATAATGTGGAGCTTGATGATGCTTAGTTTAAAACCCCACTATACAAGACGGCAATACTTACACACGAGAAAAAGTTTCCTCACGAAGTAGAATCCGGCAAGAATCTCTTATCAAGGTCGATTAGATCAAGGGCTAAGAACCTGCCAAAATGCAAAAGGTAAGCTCTAAAGAACTAAAACTTATGGCTCTAGAATCTTGCTCATCCAAATTACATGCTTTCTCACCTCTCAGTGCTTGACTTAACATCATGTGATGAGATTAAAGAGTTGGTTGAGCTTCCAATGAGTTTAGTTTGTTTGTTGCGAAGAGTTGGTTGAGCTTCCAGTGAATTTAGTTTGTTTGTTGCAAAAAGAAGCGATTGAACAATAAAATAGACTTAACAAGAAAATAAATTGGACACTAAATCTATATAATTTGATCGATATGACCTAAATCCATGGGGAAAGTAGCAAAGAATTTTATTATAAATCAAGCGATACAATAAAAATTACAACTACATTGGAATCACTCAAACACTCTTAAGTATTTTCTAATCCCAATTACATCCAATAATTTATATAGTATTTATTCCAACAATTTATCATAAAATAATTTCTCAATTTCACGAAAAAATTAACAAATCTTACTACAAGATTTAATCAACTTCAACACATAAATCATTAATATAATTCCATGAAAATAAACCCTGTCAACCACTTGAAACGGTAACTTCAACCTTTGCACGTATTCATCAACAAAGGCGCATTAAAAAAGAATGAACCAAGAAGTTTATTTCTTTCCTTTCACTGACCCAAACAGCAAATCCATAGCTTCCTTGTTGAAGTCTTCTTTTTACGGTCAAAGTCCGTCATCACTTTGGACTCCAAAGGAGAAATAGGAAACTGACTCCAATTCATAGATGGAAATTCACGTGTTTTGCCTTGCTCATTATCGAATGTCCAGAATCTCTAACTTTTGGACCGTCCAGATTCCTTAAAATTTGGGTTGGGTTTTGTGCATAAATTCAAACTCGAGACATATTTTAACACTATTTACGTGTTAAATCTCATTCATTGCAAGTAGTTCCAAATCTCTTAAAGCTTATCAATTTGGTAGAGTGGGTCATATTTGATGGCTCTAAATGTCAGCCTAATGCACACATGTGACTTGGGGTGGATAGGAAGGCTATCCAGACTAAAGGAGTTGGAGTTTTGTCTTCTCATTATCACTGCATCACCTATAGAATTGGATCCCCTTTCTCTTCTAGAAGATCTTGCTTTGTATAGAATAGACCTAGAACCCTCATGCATTCAAATAGCTAGTTTTTAGCAGTCATCAAGTGTGGTGGGTTAGTGGTAAAGAGATCACGATCTTCAATGAGCTCACAAGTTCGATCCATGTTGTGAGTAAACATTTGGTCAGCTTGTGCCTTAAACTTTAGCTATCACATGTGAAGAGATTTCTCAACTTCTAATTTGGCGGTGGGGCTATAGTAACAAACTCACATACTTATAGGTGAATTGAGTAGTTACAACTTCAATGTTATATTATGCATGAAAGTAGTGCCTAAAGAGGAGCTATATCGATCGCTTTCCCTAACATTTTAACTCATAAAAGGAACTAGTTTTTTTAAAATAAAAAGAGACTAAAATGAATATGTATATATACTAAAATAATTTTTCCTTAGTGTAGAGTACAAATAGACAAGACTAACGGGCAAGTTGCCCGCTTCACCAAAATTTGGTCCAAACGGGCGCCTTGCTTGGCTACCCCTTACATTTCATTACATGTATTAAATGATGGATGGGCCTTGAACAATGCACTGAGCTTAACTTTTAGGCCCCGGTTGATTTGGGTTTGCACAATGATCACCTCTAAACACGAAGTATTAAATATATGCAAAACATAAGCCGTAGAAGGTATGGTTGGAATATAATGGTTGAATTCCCTGAAAAAAAAAAAATCCTTTAGGTTTATGTCCCAATTATGATATAATTCTTATTATCGAATTCAAAACAAAGTTTCGTAATCCCTATTTATATATGTATTGACAGAAATCTGAAAACAATATCTTAGTAGGAAGCTATCTTCTTATTGTACAAAACATCAGTTTGTATTTGTACACTGATATCGAATGTATGTGTGTAAGATAGAAAAGGAGAGAGTTGCTTTTGATATTTCACTAATACAATAAATCTATGTTGAAAGATATGATTGCATTATTAGGTTCTTTGATAATATAACATTCTGCTGGACAAAGGAGAATGTCATAAATATTTCATTAATCTATGAATAGAATTAAAATTGTATCATGCATGTACAACATGATTTTTGTGTAGAATCATTTTTTAATTAATGAGGTGACGTAGGTGTATACTAGGAGACTTTAAAAGAATACATATTTCTATGGAAAAATATTTGGATTAAAACTTTGACATTGCTCAAATGAACAAAATCAATACAAGCTTAAAATTAAGATTAGTTTTTAAAACATAGCATTTAAGGTGTATTCAATTTTCTTTACAATTTGCCTTTATCATTTGTATAGATGCAGTAATCATGAGATACAATGTTTGAAAAGAATTATGACTTTTCGGTCTATATATTGTCTTTTGGTATTTATAAAATAATGTGTTTTAAGTTAATTTATATATTTGTGTCTTCTTAGTAAAATGGTTTATCCATTTATATGTGAGTTGCATATTTTCTTGATAAAATGGACGTTGCATGGAAAACATAATTTCTTACTCGTGGTTACCTATTTGTAAATCATATACACAAATTTATTTCTCCATATTTGCTTGTTTACTAGCTCAGACAATGTTAATTCTCTCATTCAGAGACATATCAAACAACATGTATGCGAGATGATCAGTATAACTATTGTTGGAGATCTTTCCAATTAATGGTAAGTGCATAACGGGAAATAGAACTTGATATAACAAATTATAATTTTTAGTGATAAATAGCAGTTTATAAACCTTTACCCAAAAAAAAAAAAAAATAGCAGTTTATAAACATACTTTAAAGTTTTATAAAAAAACATGTAATACATACTTTCAATATTGTGAAATTGCCATCAACATTTCCATTCATCAAAATCATCAACAATCTAACAGTCTAGATTTAAATTTCTCAAATAGGTAAGTAATCTCTAAGGGGGTGTATGTGGTCGCACTTCTAGAGAAAATCAATTCTAACAAACCTTGCCGTTGATAATATTTTTTAGTATGGGAATGTATTAAATGCAAATTGTGTTAGTCTATCCACGCTAATGATGAGCATGACTAAGAATTCACCTATTTATAGAGCCCTTCATCTCTTATAGCACCACACCTTAGTCGACTATATTTCTTCTTTCTTACTAGTCATCCAAGTGCTTCAACGCGAGACCATTGTGATGCCTCATCTTTGAAAACCTCTTACAAAATGCATCCAACAATCATATCTCATATACTCCAACCTTGTATGTACATAAGAATCGGGTCAATGATCTACCAGATAGCATCCCTGGTGAGATCTCTCTCTTGTGCATGAGCGCAAACACGCACAAATGATGATTATAACACCTTGAATATCATTTTCTAAATGACAGGACAAGGCCACTATTGAAGCCTCTAATAGGGAAAAGATCCCGAGCGATATCCTTTGGAGGGTTGCTCGGTGTGAGATGTGCCAGCAGATAGCTCTCCTTTCAAACTTTGATCGCATTTAGACAAGAACAGAAGAGCTAAATGGGTAATGTCTCATAGTGGGTTATGCAATTTCTACCTAACCTACCGTTTATCATATTTCTCGATATGGGACTGTATGAATGCAAAATATGCAAGTGTATCCACCGATAATGAGAATGACCAATTCTTTTCCTATTCATACAACTCTAATCTTTTGATACTCCAAGCTTCAATATGTTAATCCGTTTGAATCACAATCTTACCACTCCCCTCGTATACGAGCATCTCTATAAAAAAATGATGAAGTTGTTCTATTGACTTCTTCAATCTTTTCCCCAAGAAACCTATTGATGCATCTAAATTGTTATCCATTTGTTACTTTAAAGATTATGGACCACATGAAAGGCACATAATTTAGTGTATCAATAGGTTTCTTGGGGAAAAGATTTTAGACGCAAGTCAAATAAGTGATCTACCATAATAAGCTATCCGACTTCTTGTCTTCTTTAAGGGTATGAATTTCCAAGAGTAACGTTTTTTAACTTAATTATTTTTGTCTTGATCCGACTAAATATCATTCTTACGTACGATTTGGATGATTGGTCTAACATTTCATCACTCACTAATTGCAAAATTATTGTGTCTCACTCTATGCGGATATAGCGTTAAGAGATGGCCTGCCGACACCATTGAGAGGAAAATAAATTTTGAAGTCTAATCAACGGTGATGTGATTGTCGACCCTCCGCCCTAGCTTCTTACCACGCCCATGGCCAATTCTCCTCCAGATCGTCATCCATTGAATTCCAATTTGCAAAGCAAATTTTGAAGTCTAATCAACGGTGATGTGAACTTTGCACAGGTTCTATGTTGTTGAATTCCAATTTGCAAAGCAAACTCCATCTTCAATGGAAAGATAGAGGAAGAGAACTTAGGGCCTGCTTTAGGGTGCATAGTTCCACTTTCAAGTATCACATGTAAAATCTTAAAGAGTTCAGTCTAAAGAGTGAGCTTCCGATAATTGTTTCATCACTTAGAAAAAAAAAAGATTTGTTGCACGGCATCCATCTGTTTTTTCCATATTATGTGCATATCTCTGATAAAGTTGGTTCTAATAATTTTTGTGGTGCTAATGAAACGTGTGATATGAATGTTGAGCCATAGTCAACTTAATCATACCATAGGAACATGACCCTAAAACAATGGTGAGCTTAACAAATCTTTTTAGTCAGACTTTTCTCTAATCAGCAAAATCCGACATGAATCTTCTAGTTATAATTCAAACATAAAGAACCTAAAATAAAATATTACTTCATATTTCTAGTTTTAGTAAATATTATTTGGGTTGACAATATAAAACACCACCTATTGGAATCAAGAATTCAAATGGACATGAAATGTATGCTTCGGGTACACGCAATAAATTTTCACATGAACAAAACAATATACTATAAGTCAAACAACAATATGCATGAACCACCCCATGTGGTGGTGGCATTGGCTTGGGGCTCCTTCCCCTAACACAAGGGATGGTGTTCAAATCCCAGCATCGTCGCTAGTGGTCTTAAGTGCGGTGTCATTGGCTTGGGGCTCCTTCCCCTAATGTAAGACTACATACCTTTTGAGGTCTAGGATAAAATACAAACTAACCGTAATAACCTTTGAAATATAGAACCCCTACTTCATAATATGCTGTGAAAATTTTCAAGAACCACCGATAGGAAATGAGAAATGGTGATCGTCTGAGGGGTGCAAATATTGTGGTCAAGGATTATTCCCACCCTTTAGAATTTGCAAAAGGCAATGCAAGAACAATGATGATAGTAAACTAGCTGAGAGAGTAAAAGAAGGAAGTGTTATTGTATATTGATTTCCAATTAGGGGAAAAGTATTATAAAAGTCCTAAACCTATGACATTATACTAATTCAATCATAAATATTTCAATATGACCAATTTAATCATAAATATTTTCATATTGATATAAATTCAGTGCATTTGGCCAATTTTGGCTAGCCAGTGCTAACATGGACACCCATCTATGCCAATCGGCCAACGAATGCTAATGTGGTAGTTTTTAAATATTTTTATTTTTCTAAATTTTTATTAAATTCTTTCTTTTTTTCTTTTTCTTTTTCTTTTTCCTATTCTTCCTCCTTGATGCGAAGCCATCATAGGCCGCCGACGAAGGCCACGGCCCTCACCCAAATGTGGGTGAGCCCTAGGGGTTGCGGGCAAGGCGGCTTCACCAAGATTTGGGTGAGGCCAACCTTGCCATGGCATTGCAAAGGGAAGATGCCTTACTCATGGCCTTAGGCAAGGCAAGGCGAGAGCCATCCTCGCCAACCACTACAAGGAGAAGAAGGCCAATTGGAAGAAGAGGAAAAAGAAAAAGAAAAAATTAATCAAAAATTAGAAAAAAAAATTAATTAAAAATTGTCATGTTAGCGTCCGTCGATCGATTGGCATCAGTCAACGTCCACATCAGCGCTAGTCAGTTAAAATTAGCGTGATTGACTAAATTGATATCAATTTGAAAAAGGTTTAAAACTAAATTGATTCAATTGAAATATTTAAGACTAAGGTGATACCGGTAATGTAGATTTAGGACTTTTTTTATACTTTTCCCTTCCAATTAGCGTTACTTCATTGATCTGGTAAAATCAGGTTCGGCCCAAGCTCATGTGCACACTTCACGGATTGAATTTGTTTCATTGCCTTCTCCAGCTTAGAGATGCCCTATGAGTTATCTTTCTTTCAAATTGATCATACTCCATGCTTCGAATTCAACACTTTGTAATAACATATGTGATGATGTGCTTCAAAAATACCTAAAAACCTCTCTCGTCGGCTAGCCAGCTGGTGCATAAGAATCAGGCATAATGCTTTAGTCCTTGAGCTGTCATTTGATTAGAGTTAGCAAGAACGAGACAATCAAAATAAGAATTCGGAAAGGAATAGGAGTAAAGAATTAGAAGTAGAAAATGGTAATTTACAACTGAATTATCACATTTTATAAATATGTTCAAAATACGACAAGATGGCCGTTCCAAAATCAACGACTTAATCAAAGTATCCTTTGATTATTCTTACAAATCTGCATGGCAAAACAAAGATTTAAAAAAAAAAAAAAAAAACTTAGATATGTAGATCCAATAATCTAGAATGAGCCACTTATATTGATGCATAGGGTGCTTCTATAAATGTCTAAAAACTGCATCGATCCTAATTTTTACAAGAAGTCAATGTGTATTGTTAATTGTAAAACCTTTTACTATTATGTCGACATTATGACACAATAGATCATGGCATCATCATGTCAATAAAAGTTAGGGAATGCAAATGTCAGTGAAAGTTGGAAATCCAGCAAGTGTACATAAGTGAAAGGAATTTACGGTATTCGAGATATTAATTTCTAGAGGGAAGAGCAAATGGTATGGCTTTACCGCTGCTTGAGGTGCGCACTCTTTGTAGCATGCACAATTAATGGACGAGTGTATTCGAGGGTTTAGTTTTAGACTTCTTGGTCGTCGGTACTCTTTGTTAGCACTTGAATTTCAGTCGAATTAAAAAACAGAGAGAGAGGGAGAGAGAGTCCAATTTCTGAGTAAGAATTTGGCTTGGTTCAGTATAAAAATAAGGGATAATGACATAAATGATTCTTAAACTTTGATTTAATGTCAATTTCTGTAAAAAAAATTAATCCGTTCAATGTAAACCCTGAACTTACCCCAATATATAATGTTGTCCTTAAACTTTTAACACATTTAATTTAGTTTCTGAACTATATAAGAATGTTTATTGTTGGTCTTTCATTAATTCGAGGTCAAAGACAACATTAAACATTTTTACATAATCTATGGACTAAATTGAACACATCAAAAGTCCATATACCACATTGAACATTGGACTAAAGTTTAAAAACATATTAAACAAACTAAAGTTCATGGATCACATTGTACATTGTGCCTAAGTTCAAGAATCATTTCGAAGCCCTAGGTTAATTATTGCACAGCCCAAGACAAACTCATCATCTGACCCCACTGTGCGTAGCCCATTCCCTTCAAGCCCATCGTAATTGAATTCACCAGGTCCACCCATTAATCTCAGTCAAGGCTTTGAAACTGCCCCGTAACCGGCTTGAGGAATGATCATATCTTTCGTTCAATGGCGATTTTTTCGATTACGGTTACCGAAGGAGTTGGAGTCGCTTTTTCCTCGCCGATTTAAACACCGTGCCATCACTACAGAGGACTTCCCCCATCGCCCCTCCCCACGCCTTCAGCCATCTTTTCACCGCCGTTTCTTGCCATTCCGAAGCCGTTCGCACCACCCTGTTTCCGAGACGAGGATCCCAAGGCGTGCTCAGTTTGAAGCTCTTTCGTAGGTTCCGATTTCGATTCTCTAACCATTACCGAAGATCAGATATTGAATCCTCTGTTGACACGATCAATTGCACACCATATGTGCGACACGAAATTCTTAGACTGAGTTCGTATTAGATTTGTGTCTCTGATTGTTGGATTATTTTGAGTGCGTATTGATTGCTGTGCACTATTTCACTGAGATTTCGCTGTTGCCGAGATTGAATCTGATCATATTCTTTTTGTTTAGTTTCCATGGCGTGTCTTCCTGCTGCGTTCAATGTCGGAGAGGAGGTAATTCGAAAACGACAGCATCAGTTCTAATCTCTGAACTCATTGGCACCGGTTTGTTCATGGCGTTCCTTTTTGTTTGTTCGTTTTGATCATGCTGCGGCTGTGCGTATGAGTATTGAATGATTGGTAGTTGAAATGGTGGTGGATGGCGGCAGTCCTTCGACGGCCAAAGGAAGTCGACAACTTTGAACATTGATCTTGCTTGCATTTATTTAGAAGAGATGAATAAGTAAGTATGTTCGATTTTGTGAATAAGAAGGAGAAAAAGATATATGTGTGTATATCTATATACACACAAAAATAGAGAAAAAGAGAGAATGGAAAATGGGCTTGTTATAATTGAAAATGTACTTAGTGTGTGCTCCTTCAGATTATAGTCCAAAAGGGGCTTGGAAGTTGGTATGAGATAATAGAAAATGGGCTTAGTATGGTTACATATTTGCAATTGAGTTTGGCGAGGTTAGGATTAAAAGGGACTGGTATAATAAGCCCCTTTATGTCCCCGGCTCAGACTCGCGTACAGTTTATGTTCAGACCAAGCCCAGTCCGTGTCCTTTTTCTTAAAAAATATAGGAAATTATAATAAAAAATAGATTATAAGAAGTAAAAAATGAACAAGAAATACAAAAAAAAAATGTAATGAAAATGGAAACTGATTGTGCGGACGTTTTTCAAACGCGAGAGGAAAATAAATATAAAGCCCAGGAACAATTTTCTTTTTGCTTGGATATAGTAAGTCCCCTCTCTATATCGCCCGCTCATGCACTTTGCCTACAACTACGTCATTCTGCTATTGGTTATTCGCCAATGTTGGTGTTGGCTATCCTCAGGATCACCTAAATCGACATCACTAAGATCTTGCTTGCATTCTATATTGGCAAATTCACCTCCTTTCTCGAAGTAGGCACTCATTTTTTTTTCTTTATTTTTCTAATTTTTTGGTATCTTTATTTTTTTTATTTGCCATCAATTCAATGTGAAAAAGACAAAAATTGATGACAAATAAAAGAATAAAAATATGCTACAAAATAGGAAAATAGGAAAAAAAATAGAAAAAAAAAAAAAAGGATGCTCACCTCGGGGAAGGATGTGAGTTTGTCACAATATAATGGACATCTCAGCAATGTGGACAGGGGTGATCAGGAGGGGTGGCCAATCTCGACATAGGCTAATAAGCAGCTCAACAAGTTGTGGGTGAAGCCTACAAGCAAGCATCCCGCAAAAAAGAGAGATAATATCGTACATGGCTCAAACTCAAGACATAAAAGTTAACAATTCTTTTGGTCGATTTCAATGGAGTGGAATAGAGAGATATTGATGGAGAACAATCTTTCATTTATTGAAAATTGGCTTGAAATTATCCTCGTTTGGTGTAGTGAAGACTTGTGTATGAATGTAAGTGCCTTGGTTGACATAGTCCATAATCATTTTGTATTTGAGCTCCTCAAGGAATGAGGCGAGTTTGCCACGATATAATACATTGGATATCTTAATAATGTGGTTTGGGGTGGGCAAGAGGGGTGGCCAATCCCATCGTGGGCTAATAAGCAGCTCAACAGATTGCGTGCGAAGCCTAAGAGCAAATGTCCCAACAAAAAGAGAGACAATATCATGTGCGAGTCAAACTCGAGACATAAATTTAATAATTCTTTTGGTTGATTTCAATGGAGCAGAACAAGAGAGATTTTGATGGAGAATAATCTTTCATTTCTATTTTTTATTGAAAATTGGGTTGAAATTATCCACGTTTGGTGTAGTGGAAACTTGTATATGGATGTAAGCCTTCCTTGGTCATCTTGTATTTGAGCTCCTTTTTTGTTTTGAGCTGTTTGTATATGGCTTTTACTTTTTGGGCTCTTTTTGCACATGGGTTCGCACCCCCTTAGTGCCTTATAGTTGATTTTTTTATCCATCAAATCATGGATAGCTGAATTGTTTGCACTTGGTTGAGAGAGAAAGAGAGAATGCTGATGACACTCTACCTAGAAATTGGTTGCCTAATGTACCGTTCGTATGCCATTTGCTGGTATTTTATTTTTCTTTTCTCCTCATTTTTAAGTTTTTCTTGATCGAGTACATTTTGATGATATGATTGAAGTGTTTACTTACTACTCCTTATGTGAAAGCAGAAAAAGTAGACTTCACTTTGTTGTTGATGTGTTTGGTCACATCATTTAAGTGAGTCCACTTAACATGATTACTCAACATTTAAAGGCGCAAGTAGTGGTAGGTCACAAAAGGATCAAATTCATAAATCAATCAAGTTAGAGGAGTTGATTGCAATAGACAAAGGATGATGCAATTGAAAAAAAGGGGTACAAGTCAAGAGAACTAAACTAACTTAATCTAGAATTAAATGATATGGGCTATTGAGTCCTTCCATTATTCGCTAAAATTGCTGATATGGCCAATGGTGCCTGTGGTGATTTTCTGTCGTGTTGCTACTCATTAGACAAGTTTTGTGGTTTGAGATTGGCAATGCAATGCCTCGTGGAGCTGTATATGCACGAAAATTTTGACATATAATATATCCACTTCTCCAAAAGTTATAGTTTTGTATGGGATGTTATCCTTGACATTGGTATTGCACGGACCCAAGTGCAAGTGGAGGGTGCATGTCTATTTGATATATGTGTTCAAGTCAAATGTTAGTTGTTGCACAAAGCCTATCTAGTATAGGGATAAGGGATGCGCTTGCAAAGGTGAAATTTCTGGACTTCGGCGTGATTAGTGGTTTTGTTTTGCTTAAATACCAACTTCATTTTTTTTTTTTTATGAGTAAATGTGCAAATGAGCTTGATATATCCCCACGAAACTGAAGATATCATACATCCTTCCAGTATCAAAGCTGTTAGGCACCTACGTCTCACCTTTTGCTGGCAATCTTGCAGTATCAAAGCTCTCAGGCAATGTTCTCAGTGGATGCTAGTTCTCTCTTCTTTGGCCTCGTTTGACAAATTTGATATTGTTTCATCTCTTGTCGTCTTAAAAGCAACAACATCATCCTCGCCTATGACCTACTGGTATGCATATTGTCTCTAGCTATGTCCTGTTTTTTCTCCCTGTCCAGATTATTAGACTTCATGTCATCAATGATTCTGTATATTTCACATTAGTGTGGTGATATTTGTGCAAAAATTTAGAAATGAAGTAAATGAGACCTTTTAATATCAATAGCACCATCCGAGGGATTAATAATATCTTCAATAGTCACTAGGAAAATCACTGTTCGATCATTTCAGGCATGTCTTAAGCTAGTATTCAAACTACTGTAATTTAATTTATTCAAAATATCGACCACATTGCTTATCTGTAAATTTCAGCTGAATTATTGTGAATGGATGATTTATGTTCTAAGGCGCAAATATGTGTGCACACGGACATGCACATGTTCATGTGCTTCTGCTCAGGTATATATTGATAAGATCAGGTCCATGAGGACTATTATAGCCATTCTATCACTTGGATCCAATCATCCTCCTCTCAACGATTGCTCTTTCACTGAAGTTTTGCTTCGTGGAAGAAAAAAAAGCAAAAACTTGAATTGTTCCAATTACTCGAGACTCTGCAGTTGGTGAACATGGTTAATAAATGCAGTTGATATGCATCAGGCCTACTTTTCGGCCCTAATTGTTTAGGAGTAGAGTATCTGAGTAATTATGCATCCAAGTTCTTGATTTCTTTTGCTTGGAAGCAGGAATCGAACTTCTGGACCAAATATTAACCATGGCAGACCACTAATTCAAATGCAAATACATCTGCAACTGAGTTTCTATTGTGGTGTTTGTTCTAATTTAGTTCCTTTTGCCAGCAGCTCCCAGATTCTCATCACTTGCTTATGCAGAGTTAAAATGTGTGAGCTGTGTTTATTTCTGCCGTTCCTTTTCCATTATTGATGTTTTTTTTTTTTTGGTAAAAGGTAAGAATATTCCATTATTGATGTTGATGTGCACATCATCTGAATTATATGTGTGGATGCTCTTCATTTGATGATGAGGTTATTACATTCTTCCTCTGCCCATGGAAAATGAAGTACTACCCTTTTATAGTAAGCCATATGAACTTGACATCATTTGCTTGTGTTGTATTGTACTGTCTCTCTTTGAGCCATCAAAATTCAAAGATGTCATTGTTGCAACTTTTCAACAAGAGAACTTATGAGAAGCAAAAAACAAGAGGAGGATGAGAAACACATAAGAGGGGAAACACAAGAAGCCTTGAGGAAGACGAAAACTAAGTTTCGTACATGTGAGAGGGGAAAAGTCGGTGGTGCTTAAAAGTTGGTGGTGCTCACTAGGTGGTGCTTAAAAGTGTAGAATCTACAAGTTCAAAACAAGTCTATGCTATTACATAATGATTCACTTCATACAGTAATTAGATTGCACTGAATTCCAGTTTTTAAGAGGATATGTGGTTCGATTAGTTAAATAATCGGCCCCCCAACTGCAGTAAGTTTAAGTTAAATTGCATATGCCAAGGGTATAATGATAGTTTTGTTTATCAGTAGTAAACGAACAAATACATGGACAAACAGAAGTGGAGTGATCTTCACCTAGAAACTACTTTTTCACACAGCAGCGTTGATGCATAATTGTTGTTGACACCTAAATTTTACTATTTTATTTAGGAAGAAAAAAGAAGTAAAGAGTAAAATAAATAACTTTTATTAAAATCTATCACGTATGTTTTCATTAACATCCATTACGCATAGACATTAGGAGAAACTATCACTAATTATTAAAATTAAAAATTTTAAAAACTAAAACAAAAATATCGAAAATTAAAAAAAAAAGTAAAAAGTAGAAATTTTCATTAAAAGGTATAAGAAAAATCGAATGGGGCCGAGTAGAGGGCTTTTCTTCTTGCGTGGGCTCTCCCACCTATCTCTTTACCTTTTTTCCCTTTTGCGCTTGGGCCGGCCCCCGTGCAGATCATCTTCCTCCCCTCATGCCAAGAGGACGAGCAGAGGAAATAGGGGATGGCCATGGAGCAGATAGCGGCGTGATCCGCGGGTCGAATGAGTCCGGCCGGCAAGCTGGCGGTGGCAGGGGCCATGCGCGCCTGCCGATTCTTTTGGGGGTTCGAGCTACAGAGGGAGAGAAATTGGAAGAGCTGGGGAGGGTTTAAGCGAGTGAGGGGGAGAGAACCAGATAGTGAGGGAGCGCGAGAGGGTGGTCGACCGTCGCCAGAGTCCGTTCGTCAAGCGTCGTCCTTGCAGTGCTTCCCCCGAACCAAGTAGGTCTTGTGCGTAGCTTTTTGATTTGTGTCGAGTTGCGTCGCTTTCCCGAGGATCTCGCTTGGGGAAAACCGTGGGATGGCCGGTCATCACTCGATCCAATTTGAGTTTTTCTCTCCCGTCGCCGCTGCCGAAGTCGAGTAGATCTCTCATTTTAAAAGCCTCTTCCTGTGAACCCCCGCTGCTCCGTCCTATTTTGGTAGGATAGGATGTTGAGTTTTGTTCCTCCCGTTAGTCACACGCGTACTGGGCTTCTGGGGGCTAATATGGTTAATTTCGAATGCCCATTTGATGATTTTTTTAAGTTTGCTGCTGAGTCCGAGCACAAAAAGGGTTGATATCGTTCCTCCGTTCCATGCCCACCACATGTTCGACGATATGTCTAAGCCGGCCTAGGCGCTGCATTACCGATTCCCAGGTGTTCTTCAACGCGGATAAGTACGTTTTGCATGTTATGAATCTTTTCCGCTGTGTTTTATTTGTCTCCCATTGGTTTCCTGGGTGTGGTGGTTGTAAGTGGGTGCGCGGCTCGGAAGGGGCAGCTATGATGTCACGAAGTGATGGTGGTGGCAAGCGACGAGCTCAGCTGCTGCTTTGTTTATTAGGGCTCGGCGTGAGAGAATAGGTTGGGCGTTCGGCGATGGAGGTATCGGAAGGAGGGGCCAATTTCGGGCGTGGGAGGAAACCATCGAAGAAGAAGAGGATGGGCAGAAAGAAGAAATAAAAAAGAAAAAAAAGTGTAAAAGTGGAAAAAGACAAAAGGAAAAAGAAGACACTCGGAGAGGAAAATTCCTGGGGAAGAAAGACCAAAAGGGTTGAAAAAGGAAAAAAGCAAAACAAAAAACATAAAAAAACTATAAAATGTCAAAAGTTGGCTTCGGAAGAACGGTCGAGCAGAAGGTGGAGGAAAAAGGACGAAGTGAGGAAAAGATAAAAGAAAGAAAAAAAATTATTAAAAATTATAAAAAATGAAAAAAGAAAAAAAAACGAAAAATTTCTATCTTTTTTTAATCCGACAGTGTTTTCAACCAAAAAAAAAAATCCAACAGTGTTGAATCCGGGTTTAGGTCGGGTTAATGGGTCGGATTGGGCCTACCCAGTCTAAACCCTTTTTTCTGAATATAATAATATTAAATATTAAAATTTTCAAAAAAATTCAAAAAATCTCAAGAAAATTTTAAAAAAAAAATTTAAAGAATTCGAAAAATTATAAAAAATTCAAAAAAAAATTCTGAAAATTCAAGAGCTTTCGGAGAACATTACAACTTCCAGAAAATATTGAAAATTCGAGTTTTGTCTTTTAAATAATAATTAAAAAAATTGAAAAATTAGAAAATTAAAAAAAAAAGTCAGAAAATTCAGAATTTCATTTTAAAAATTTAATAGCAAACTTTCCCAACTATTTTCTTAAAAAATGGAAGTTTCTTAACTCTAAAGTGTGCTAAAAAATTCAGTAAGCCCTTAGGGCTCTACTTAGGGCTTCAATGGTCTTCAAAGATATTTACTTTTGTTTGCATGCTTTTGCTATTTTGATCTCTTTAGTCCAGTCTAGATTAACATTATCTTTTCCTTAACGTTAAATATTTGCTCTCCCATGCAATTTATTTAAACGCTTTTCTTGGCTACTAACTGTTATTTTAATTATTGCGTACTCGCATAATCACCTTGCGTGTTAGTGGATTGGTCTACAATTAATCCAAACTGCTTGACAAAATTTCTTTCTAAAATGAACAAGATTAGGTATCGAAATGATACTAATTAATTAGTGTAATCTTATTACAAAATTCTTATGAACATCTCAATGTCGCACGAGGTATGGGCTTGAGAAAGTTCGTGTCTAATCATGGACCGTAGGCTCCGCTTTTAGGCAATAGCCCTAAATCTATTCCCTTCCCCGAGAGGTAAGTCACAACAATTGTGCATGGCATGCAGGTGATGTTTTAGCTCCTTTTGACAATAAATTCCCCTCATTATTCCAAGTTCCAGAGCTAAATCACGACAGCTAGCCAGAAGTCCACAAATGCTTGGGATGGCACAGGCACCTCGCGCAGACTAAGCAAGCATCGCTACTAATAGAATAGATGGTATATTCTAGCATGACTCTTGCTGGTGTTGGCTTGAAACTACCTTCCTGTTGTTTTAATAATGATGAAGGAATCAGTTATGGTTCCATTACCGACGGGCGAAAGGATGTCCTTCTCAATTCCTCCAGCAAACTAGAGAAATGCGTAAACGGCTGTGAAGTGGGCCATTACTTCATTGTGCAATGTGAAGCTCTTCTTATTGGTCCTCGGCAAGTGATCTTTGTAAATGGCGTACTTTATGGTTACCCAAAGAGATCTCCTTCTCAAAAGTTTCTAAAGGTCGAAGAATGATACTGTGTCTAGATTAAGAGAGGAGTGCACTTGCAAATTAGATGTAACGAGACCCTGTACTACTGATCGCAATGCATTCCTGATTGCAATGCAATCCAAGAACCTTTTGCTAAACCTGTGTGCACTGCAGAGTTATCATTATCAAATATAGGAAGCTTTGACTTAATAGAAGAAATTTTGTTCATTATCAGTTGGAGAAGATTTGAACCACAACTTGCTCCTCAAGGAAGTGTAAACACTAGGCCTGAAAAAGTACTTGAAGCGAGATATATGCAATAAGAATATTCAATAGTGGAACAAATTTCATGTTGCTATTCTGTAGAAAACCTACAATTTGTGCCATCCAAAGCGTTAGAAAGTCTAATCTAGAATTTGTGCCTTCATGATGTTATTGAATTGAAAATTTCTCAAGGCAAAGAAGCTTTTTCTCGCAGGTCGCAAGAACCTCTCACTAACAGCTAAAGACGCATATCAAATGATATAGTAATGACCTAGACAAGTAAGTCGATATAAGCCGAACCTTCAAATACTCAATCATAAACAAATCTACGATAGGATTGGGTAATATTCTTCTTTTATACAAGTTTTCCTCTGAGGGGATTGAATTGCTACAAATACTCCATAGTAAGAAGCGAATTTTTGGAAAAGTCTGAATCTTCAAGATCTCATTCCATAACGACTTAGGAGTTTGGTAAGATGAGGACGGGTTATTTGTAGCAGGGGAATCAGTCTTGTTGTGTAATCTATTGTAGCCGCTTTTGAAGGATTCACTCACTTGAGAAAAAAGATTCAATATATTATCAAACTCAATTCTAAATTCTTCTGATGGAGAATGTGCCTCATACTTAAAGTGGTAACTAGGAAACATTAAACTCATAGGAAATTTAAAACACGTGGAAACTAGACGCATTAAAGACATAGGAAATTCAAAACACATGAAACTTAAAATTCAACCCTCCAGCCTCGCATTGCATCAAGATTTGAGCAATGCATTCAAACTCCCCGTTGGACCCGTTAGATCATGCTATGCTCCTTGAATGGACCAAAATTTACTCCGTTTGCTTGTCTAACTAATAAATGGGCTTTGGTTAATTGATGGGCCTTGAGTTGGGCTTGTGAGTTGGTTGTCTGCAATGGAATTTTCGAGCTATGATGCCAAATGGACTTTGAATGGAGGGCCTATCTTCTGGGTGTTTTTGCAATAATTCCAAGGTAATCTTCCATACATCTATATCCATATCGCAGCTTAATTCTGAAGCATGATCCACAATATCCGAAGGAAGCCCCCCAACAGCTTTGACAATGTCTGCAGCCAGCAAGAGGACGGAAGAAGAAGAAGAAGAAGAAGAAGAAGAGAAGGGGTGGGGTTTCGGCCGAGAGAGGGGGAAAGAGAAGAGAGAGAAGAAAAGAAAAATGTTGGGGGGGAAGGAAGTGACGTGAGGAGGAAAAAGAGGAGAAAAGAAAGAGAGAGAGGGAAAAAGAAAGGGGAACGGGGGGAAATCGTGGGTTGTCTAGGGTTTTGGGATCCGTTAAAGGCACCGCATCATGGTTGGCAGGAAAATTGGTCTTTTAAAAAGAGAATCGTCCTCCACGGTTCGGTGCACCGAAATAGGCGATTTGAGCCCTTCCTTTCGCACTCATTTCGCTACAAGGTGGTGACCCGTGACAATGCGACAACGCGGAAAGTTCCTTCTTATTCTGTCGTTCTAATCTGATAAGATCAAATTCAAAAGTAATCACAAGCGGCTCTATTTGAAATTACTTTTTACTTTTGACTCTGCAGCGCGCGCATATCTAGGCGTTTCTTGTACCATTAAAGAAATATTTCAAATTATACCTTATATGGATGTGTAAATTCACGTGTAATTATTTTCTCTTTTTTTGGTGACTTGGTTATATTTGAATTTTTTTTTTGTGACAAAGTGGTAAAAAAGGACTTACTTTTAATAATTTAGAAGTTGCAGCAAACAAGAATGTGGGCAATTACCCGATGAAAATGAAAGCGGGTGATATGTAGATGAAACGTGAAGAGGAAAAAGAGATATCACATTAAATCGGGACATTATAGTAGCTCTAAAGAAAATGAGCGAAAAGGATATTGTCAGTGGTAGTAGTAGACAAAGATGATGCAATAATTCTGGCAGTGTAGCTAGGGTTTGTGTCTCTTGACCACAACTTTACTCTTGCATGTGGATTATGTATGCCCGTTTGGTTCGGTTTTGGGGAAATGCCATTGGGGGAATGCAAATATCTTTGAGGGAAAAGGGGCTTTCGAAAATGTTAGACCGTTTGGTAAATTTTAGCATTGAAATGCAACTTAGAATAAACACCGTTTGGCAAAATTTACATTTGTAATTAGCTTTTGTTATTTTTTTTTTTTTTAAAGTCGAAATCAAATTTATTGGTGGCCATTGCCGACCAACACTTGACCACGGGCCGGATGGATGTGAGATCTGGCCGTCGGACCACTAGATCGATCTGTCGTCAAACTGACGATCGCGGACTAAGCGCCTTTGGCAAAGAAGAAGAAGAAGCGGCGAAGAAGAAGAAGGCGGCCGCGAAAAAGACGATGAACAACGATGCGATGAACGAGTAAAATCGCATATCGGAATGCCCAATGCTCTTTGGTCCAAAGATTCGGCTTTCGGCATTTAAAATGTCCACATTTCGCAAATGGCATTCAAAGCCTTTGCCAAACACTCAAAATTTCACGAGAACTTTGGGCCCAAAGCCCCTTGAAAATAACCAACCAAACACCCCCGTAGTCCCTTTTAAAGCCTATATGGCTGCTTTCACTTCCAGTTGATGCCAAAAAATGACCAAGTCTTACAATTGACAAGTGGTGAACTCGATCGACTGTAACTAAGACTTATTAGAGAAGTTGCAAATGAACAAGGCGAGATCAATAGAATCGTCAGCAAAGATTTGACAGCAATGTTGACAGCAATGTGATGGAAGTTATTGACGAAAAGCTCTCGTTGATTGACAAAGCGCATCGACAATACATCTATTGCTGATTTTGATACGTCTTAAAGCTCGAAGACAAAAAGCATATCAATTCCAATACAAAAGTTACCGTTGATTGTTCCACTAGCCTCGGAAGTTGTAACACCTTTGACTCGTACTAACATGTCAAAAGAATATAGTATCAACACAATCGTAAATTTATTTTACATTTTTTGTTATAATGAACACCAAATTTAATTTGTGGTATTTACCAAAAAAAATAAGTTATATTGTGGCGAAAAATAAAAGATCGCTATAATATTTGTATTCTTGTAGTGTGATTTAGCTCTTAATAATTTTTTTATTTAGACCAAAAAATTGTTAATATTTTTTTTTTCATTTAGACCAAAAGAACCTCTTGATTTTTTTACACAACAAATATCTATTTAATTGATGAATTACCGAGATAAATCGAGTCAATTTTGAGTAAAAGCTAAGTTGGGAAGATCTCTGTTCTCAGCACACGTCATGCGAATCCAAGTACGGGCAGCATGCCTGGAATCTCAGTGTACCAATAAATGTAACTAGGGCGTTAGTTGTAATTTTACTTTGCCTTCACTTCTCGTAAATTTACTATTCCTGCACTTTACATTACTCCATTTGCAATTTACTTTTTTTTTTTTAAACCCAAGCCATGGTCATACTTTGTTCAAGACCAGTGAAGAGCCCTTTTTATATAAAAAAAAAGATATCCAAAATCGATCTCTTGGAAAAGATCTTTCACAGTCCCAAAAAAAAAAAAAAAAATCGTTCACTTTCTGGGTGAAAACATCCTTTTTGCACTTGTGATGGACCCTTTTTGTTGATCCAACGAAATTGTCGTGGCAAGAATAAGAAATCAACAGGAAACCAACAATACTTTTGGCAACAATTTATTGCCATTTGATGGCATTAAGAGGACTGTGCATTATGAATCTTCAACCACTCTAGGATCGACAGAAGAAAACCATGTGGTAAAAGCATCCCAAGATGCCTCACTGAAGAGCAAATTAGATTAAACCCTAGCATGGTATTGACCATGAGGAGATTTTATGAGAAACAACGAAAGGATATGACCAGCTATATAGTGAGGCACATGTTCGAAAATATTAAGCGGATGATCATCAAAGCAGTCAATGATGCCATTTCGAGGCACAGATTGTCCAACTAATTGTTTCCACTCTAAGGGAATCTAGTGAGTTGCTAGGCCCTGTAACGTGGGCTTGTGACCCTAGTGGGAGCATTAAGGTGGGAAAAGAAAGTGGGTTGAGATTTCTTTACCGTATCCCAAAAATGATGAGACAAGCCAAATGTGATTAGTGGACCCGTATAATAAAGCAGACTCACTATTAACTTCAACCTTAAGCAAAATTACCAAGAAAAGAGGGAAAAAAAAAAAAAGAAATAAGACGAAGATCTTCATTTTGAATACCAGAATCAATCCCGATCTTCCCGGCTCCTACCATCCACTAAAGGAAGAAGAGCACTCAAAACCTTTAGCCTTCTCTAATTTCCACACTTCAACTTTAGACATAAAAAACAAAGATAGTACACGGAAGCGCGTTAAGTAACCAATAATTTCTTAACAGACAAGTTAGTCGATTCACTTTATAATGACATTTAGATGGGAAATGTGTTAGATAATTTGTGACTTTCTCAATAAACACATCAGTTCATTCACATTATAATAAAGTTGGAAAAGATTTCCCATCATGACGAAAACTTAAGAAAAAAAGTCTTGTGATAAGCTCTAACTTTTAATGTATTGTTTTTGTAAAGGGTTAATAGCACGAATAAACCCCAAACTAGTGTGTCTACAAAAATTTATCCCAAATGACAACAAAAAACCCTAAATCGGTACACTTATGATAAATTTACTTCAAAAAATTTTTAGATGATCGAAATGTGTTAGGTAATCAGTTGTTTTCTCAATAAACACATCAAATCACAAGTTGGAAAATATTTCCCATCGCAATGAAAACTTAAGAAAACAAGTCCTGTGATATGCGCTAACTTTTAATGCATTGTTATTTTAAATCAAATATAATTTAAATTATAGCTTACAGCATTAAGTGAATGAGTGACACTGTACAAAAATTTCACCTAATTCAAAATAGAATGATATTACTAATTAAAAGATAAAAGAGATATGTCTCACTTAAAATATGTAATTTTTCTAGCTTTTGTAGCCTTTCTTGCTAATTTCAAATTCGCCCAATATAAATTCATAGTAAATTCTTTGGCTGCCACCATGAATCTCACATGATCAAATTGCTTAAATGTGATTGGTCTGCACAATGGTGCAACGTTTTTTGGCAGGGTAAAATGACAATTGGCTGACAAACTTCAAAAGAATTCAACTCAAGAGCAATCTATGTCATTTCATGAGTAAAGTTCATCCTTCGCAACCATCACGAAATTCCTTTAGTATATAGATAGTTGAGATTTGTTGAACCGTAATGGTTATTAAACCTTTTTGAAATCTTCATTGTAGTCCACGTGAGACAACCCGATTACGTATATTCTCTCAACTCTGCCCTTTAATAAACAGAAATGAGGAATAGCATTGATAAATGGCAAAATGGACTGGTAGCATATTGTTTCGCATCTTTTGACAAATATTTATGATAATCACAATTGTTTCCAACGATATTCACCCGAAATTTTTAATGAGAAAAAAGATAGAGTTTTTAATCCAAATATTCTAACAAAAAAAATGTCAATACCATGCAAAATCTGAAACGATTATAATATATCCCAAAAGCTTGCAAACCTGGGAGGACATTGATGCTTTGTCCCTGTAAAATAAAATAAAATAAAATGAGTTCACAATGGAACGGCACGTGGACCTTGCTCACAAAAAGATGGTCAAGGCACAAGCTTCGACCAAAAACATAAAAATCCGGCAAAAAACAAAAACAATGGAGGAAGAGGGCTGGAGACATTTTCTTTCGAACGAAAATGTCGCTGTCCATAGTTCAGGGGCTACCTATTTTGAAAATACCACTTTGGAGATACTTCGAAAAAAAGGCACCACTTTAGCGATATTTTTGAAATTTTCGGCTTTTAAATTTCTGATCTAAAAAAAAAAAAAGCCACTTTATGGCAGAAAAAAAAATCTGTTGGCCAAAAACCAATGTTGCGCAAGTCCAACTCAGGTCTTTTCCGGAGTCTCACTGGTTGGATCTGTATTTAGATGTCTAAGTGCAAAGGTGTCCCAAGTTATGTAGCACTGATACGCGATACGACACGTTGACACGTCATTTATAAAAAATAGAAAATTTCGATACGTTGCGATCGTTGTATATTAAATAAATATTTTTATTTTTAATTAATTTGATTTAAATTCTTGAATAAATAATTAAAAAAGAGCATATAATAAATTTACACTAATAATATTAATAAATCAGTTCATTTGAAATTCGAAAGATATATTCATAATTAATGCGAAACATGTTTTTAACTTTAACAAAAGTTATTGATGAAATTAATAATTAATAAGAAATTAGAATTAATTTATTTAATATAAATTCATAATTTTCTAAAATGATCAAAATTTATCATTATTCAAAATTCAAGACTTTAATTTTTCGAAATTACTTTTTAATTTCATTTATTTAATTTTTCAATTACAAAAAAATCCCTAAAATTCATCCCTTCTTTCCTTCGTCCATTTCCCTCCACCTCAAATTTATTTTACTTTTTTCCCTTCCCACCACTGAACAGACAGGCTGTCAGCCTTCACTTCCCCTCCCCCAAAGCTCAAAAGTACTATTTTTCTTCCGTGAGGTCTCTCGAATCAGGGCTTTCTTGATTTTCGCAACCCCCAATATTTATCTTTTCTTGCTTTTTTTTTTCTTTTGCTCCTCTGGCAGTCCACCTAGAAAAGCTACGAGGGATTCGCATCAGTTCCGTACGGGGCTGCTTCAGTGCGTAACGTCTACTGTCTCTTCTCAGGTGGTGTTTAGCTTTTATGGGAGGAACCTTTCAACTTTTTGAATCTCTGGTTTCGCTCTCGTTTGCTATTCCGCGCTCGTTGTTGCTGCTCCCGCATTGCGTTTGTCAAGCGGCCGTTCCCCACCTTCGCCCGGCGCTCGCTCGCTCGCTGGTCCTGTCGCTTCCTCCGTCTCTGCTTCGGCGCTCGCTCTTTGCTCCGTTGCTCGCTCCATCTCTGCTCCGACGCCGCTTTCCTTCGCACATTAATGTGCTTGGGCGGCCGAGATTTGGGAGATCCCATTTCTGCAACCACCTGCAGAGCAGCGTCGACGCCTTCCAGGCCGGTTACGAGATTTCTGGGATGTGTACACGCAGGGCAAGAGCAGTAGATTGCCCAAGTTCTGGCGGGACGCCTTCCAGGCCGGTTACGAGTTCTTGACGACTGACGTGCCGGGCGTTCGCGACGTCGCTGTTTCGGAGATCGCGAAGATTTCCCTTCGCTCCTTCACCTTCTCCGATCCTCTCGCTGCTCATTCTCGTCCTGCGGTAACCCATCCTGGCCCTTCAAAACCCCCCTTCTTCTATATTGCTTTCGTCGCTAGCTTCATTTGCTTGCAGAACTTTTAGTGCTGAGAAGTTGGGCATTTCTTGCGAAATTTTGGGAGTTTGGTCGCTGACTTGTCCTTTTAGAGATTGGATGGAAGTCATGAGTTTATGAGGTCTTGGTTCTTGCCACGTCAGCACGCTGGGAAAGAGAGGGGGGTGGGGGTGGGGGAAGAAAAACGTGAGAGAGAGGAGGGGACTTGTGGGGGATTCATCCCCAACATGCCAAATTCAAAGATCTAGGGGTAGCCAAACCGGACAGAAACCTAATTGCAACCTAAACCGAATTGAATATTTCATGCATTTTTTGTTCAATTCAGGGTTATGTTTGGGTAAAGACACGTATTCCTCTTGACCCTTGGGCAAGGCAAGAGTTCGTTAGCGACAGAAGTGGTACATCGATTAGATTTCACGTACGACCAAAAAAAAAATTGGATTTCACGTAATTGTAAAAAGTTGTAAGACTAAATCATATTAAATGACTTATTTGTGTCATTTTATGTGTGTTTTGGAATAATGTAAATCCAACATTGCCAAGTAATGTTGATTTTTCGAATTAATCGTGTTCGCATTGCGATGCATTTGCATTGTTATGAGTGTTTTTTTTTTTTTTGGTGACCGAGAAATCTGTCGGAGCCTACTCTTGTCGACTTACGTCGATTTGGGGCTCACGGGCCTCCGCGGTAGAAGCCCAACAGCGATTATACTTTGGGGGAAACTGGCCCAACAACCCACCACCAAAGCCCCCACTTTAATCATTAACAACGCAGGGTTTTGAACCTTTGACCTTCTTCATTTGGAGGAGAGATCTTAATTAAGCTGCGCTACCCATGGGTGAATTTATTACAAGTGTTGTGCACCTCACTATGTCAAAAGTTGCCACTCTAGGAGGCTAGATTCTTTTAACCTTGCTATCGAGCCAATTACTATTTTTCAAAAGCCTATCAGTCCATTCAATTGGCTTTATCACATGATTAAGGTTCCTATTACATGCAACCTTTTGGGCTAATTCCATAAGAAAAACCATAAATTATATCGATTATAACATAAATACTAAAAAAAATTTATTATATTACTGAATGGCCACTATAACATTAATACCTTGAATTTTTTTTGAGTTGCCAAAATCGCCAATGCAACAAACAAATAGGATTTTTTGGTCGCATGGTACAAATTTGGTTATTGGTGACACGAAAAAAATTTAAGGGTTAATGTCGAAGTGAGGAAAATTTAGCATTTCTTTTTTTTTTTGCCGTAGACCTGGTGTATTTTTACCGTACCGGTACAAATTTGGAAGTTTTGATACGAAGTTTAAGATACTCGTGATAGGGTGGATTTATAAATTAGGGCATTGAGCGCTACTTTATCTCATTGTTTTCAAAATCAAGAGAGGAGAGAGAGAGAGAGAGAGAGAGAGAGAGAGGACAGTTTGTATCTTATTTTATTTATTCTTTTTTTTTCCCGGGGGGTAATTTGGCAAGTCTTGTCAGCCAGATTCTCACGGCGGATACTTCAAGGACAAACGAGTCCATCTCCACACTCGCTCCTCCCCAAAACAATAAGACACGAGAAGAAGATAAAATAAAAAATCAAAGCAAAACACATTAATTTTTTTTTTTTTTACTTTTCCCTCTTTTGTTTTTTTGTTCTCCCTTCCCCACATTTCTAAGGAAACCGTCCCAAAAGTCTCTTCCCAATTCCATTTCCTTTCCGGCTTTCCCTCTCCTTTCTTTAATTCCTCAACGTCCCTCTCTCCATCTCCCCCATCCGCCACGCGCACCCATCTTTCGGCGTACCCAAAAAACAAAAAATAAAAATAAATAAATAAAAGAAGAAGACAAAAGCTCCGAGAAAGATTCCTTAATTTCTTTCTCTACTTGTTTTGCTAATTCCCTTGTTGGTGCTAAGGCCAAAACTCTAGGAAGTCGCCCACATCTAAGAGACATTTACAGTATAATCTGTCATTAGAAAAATGGTCAAACATTGGAGGTCACCAAGATGATTAAAATTATTACTCAAATACCTCGGACTTCTATGTTCATCACCATCAGTAAGACGCTTCAGTATGGAATCCCAAAAGCTAAAGTCTTCCCCGTTCCAGTCTTCGCACGAGCAATTAAATCACACCCTTCAAGCACAGGGGTTAACACCGCTCTCTAACAATCACTGAATAGTACAAGGAACATGAGTTTGCCATTGAAAACATGATGAAACTTTAGTACAGTGAACAATGAAGGGGGAAAAGTAATGAGTGATGAACTATCTTAGTGCTGGCAAAAGTAAAGAAACCAAATATCGAGTTGATTAAAAAAATGAATTCTGCCTGTGTAAAGCCTTAGTCCCAACAACATCTTAGTGTTGAACAGCTCAATTTTCAGCATAGGATAGTCATCTAATGTAAGCTACGACAGAACATCCCAGAATACCTATTATGATTGCCTGCACTTAACTCCATCCGTGGTTCGCCTAGCACATTAACAAAGGTCAAGGTTTTCTACTTAATTTTTCAGCCAACTAAGTATGCTCAAACAAAGAAAAACTCAGCCAGTAATAAACAACAGCAATTCATCGAAAATATTGGATAACATAGGGGAAGGAAACAAAGGATAAAGCATACTTGAATGGGAAAGAGATGGGTAATGCCACGTTTCTCAAGAAATTCCACGAGCCTCTGAGGCAAACCCAGCTTGGAGAGAGCTAGCTCGTCCTCGCTCACACTCTCAGCCTCGCCGCCCTCATCCTCACTCGCGTCAACCTCGCTCTCCGAGAACCCACCGGTCCCCAACTTCTTGAAAGCCTCCTCGCTCAGCACCGAGTTCAGCGTGGCGATGGCAGACGTCACGAAGCTACTCAGGCTCCTCCTAAGGCTGCGCCTTTTCACGCACCCACTTTCTAAAAGCCCAAAGGGTCTTCGGACATGGCACTCGCTGGACGAACAGAGCAAGGAATTGAAGTGGGGCTTATCGGAAAACGACAGAGAAATCACGGCACCAGCCGAGCGATTGCTTCTCGGTCGCGAGTCGGGGGACGGAGAGAGGCGAGCGAAATCGGCCGTCGGGAGAGAGCGCGATTTAGGAAGAAGTGCGCCAAGAGAATGGAGCCCTGCTGAGATGAGGCCGTCGAGTGGAGAGAGAAAGGCCGTCGTCGGGAGGGAGCGACGGTCGTTGGAGGAATCGCTAGACCGGAAGGAGCATCGGAGGAGGAAGAGAGAGTAAAGAGGAGAGAGAAGACAGGGGAGAGAGAATTCCCTTTCCACTTTTTTAAATGCCCGCGCGTTAGTTTAAATTAAAACGACGTGAGAGAGAAGAGGGAGCCGATGTGGACTGACACTTGTCCAGGTGTCATGCAATGAATGGTTCAGAGCACGGATTGTGTGGCGCTGTTAGGTACCCAATATTTTCTCCAAAAGCTCCCACCTTTTCCTGCTCCTCCTGCTCCTCCTCCTCTCCAAGCCTCTGCTTCCCACAAAAAAGCTCCGGCCTTTCGATTCGCCCCCACCACCCGCGACTTCGAAATTGGGTCGGTCTTTGCTTCTGGGTCACTTCCACCTCTCTCTCTCTCTCTCTCTCTTTCTTACCGGAGCCGGGTCTCCTCCAATCTCCTCGGATTCCGGGTCGGTCTCTCGGGGGGTTCCAATTAGCCCCGCTCGAGTGTCGACGCGACTCGATTTGATCTCGGAAGGGGTGGCCGGCGGATTGATCGGCGGAATACAATTCGCCCCCGTCAGGTTAGTTCTTTTTTTGTTTTTTTTTAACCTTCCTTTCCCTCCTTCGAATTTTTGCATGCTGGGTACTGGGCAGTGTTCGATTAGGACGTAGTTGAGCTACTTCGTACTTCGATTCGTACGAGTAGTGTTGGTCTTGTGGTTTTGTTCGTGTTTTTCGTTTCGTTGTCGTTTCTTGGGGTGACGGCGCGCCGAGCTAACTGGAGAGGGTCGTGTGAGATTTTTTCTTTTTTTTTTGGGGGGGAGGAGCTTGATTGGCGGTGGGATTCGCGCGGTGTTGAATGGGAAAGGAGTGTTTTGCAATTTGCTGGTAGCTCCGAAGGATGGATTTCACTGTCCTGAACTTGAGGAGCATTTGTTTCGGAATGATAAAAGGTGGGTTAGGGGGGAGATGGATAGAAATAGAATTGAAGACCCTGTTGGATCTTAATGAGGTCGGACCGATGCGAAGCCGAGTTCTCCTTCGTTGTTGAAGTTGGTAGTTGTGGGGATGTGCTGTTTAATATTTATGGAGTACGGCGAATTCTAATGGTGGAATGCACTAAAGGGCAATGGAGAATTTTCTGGTTCTCGCCAGTCAATTTTTGGGTAAAATGTTCTGTTCGACAGGCGAATTCTAATGGTGGAATGCACTAAAGGGCAATGGAGAATTTTCTGGTTCTCGCCAGTCAATTTTTGGGTAAAATGTTCTGTTCGACAGTCCAGCGCCTTGTGCCGGCACAAAGTAGAGGAGTTCAAAGTCAAATGATTGCTTGCTTTTTCTGACTTGTGTTGAAATAATTGCCCGCTGTTGAGGCTTGAGCTTGGGCAATCTGAGATATTCGGAGCTTAGACTGTTAAGAGAACTTATATTCAAGGCTTGGTTTCTTGTCAACTCATGGGTTTAACTATTCTTTAGACCTTATTTGATGAATGCTGGGGTTATCAGAACAGATAAGGTCAAGAAAGGCTCCTCCATTCTATCAGTTTTGTAACTGTTTTTCTTCCTCTCTTTTGAGGGCTGAAAATGAGTTATACTAGATTCTTGAGGGAAACCTAGGTTGGTAAACTTGGAGTGAGGTGATGAACACATTGAAACCAGGAAATTCCCTTCTTAGACAATTTTTGGGTCCAATGCTGTTGATTCTTTGGGGATAAAATACATCTGGTACTTGCACTAATCCGCTTAAATTATTCTTTAATTTTCAGGAGCATGTTGCACAAAATCTAGCGATGGAGTTTGGGAGGTTTTAATTGTAAACTGCTCTACTTTCTGTTTCGCGCTGGCTGTGTATTGTCTCCCTTTGACTTCAATCAACATTCCCTGAATAGTTAGTTCAGTCTTTCCGGATACGCATCGACACGCGTGTCAAGAGACTTGACCGCGTGTTGGAAAAGTCCGATACGCTCCAACACGTGTCGGATGGAAGCACGGACTTCATAGGTCCCAAGAAGAGTCCATTTCTAGTTTAGATCAGATGGAGAGGTTTTTAGCAGCAGGCAGTATCGATGAGCTGAATGACTTGATCAGAAGAGATGGGCTCATCCTCGAGAAGATGGCTCTCAAAGGGGCCGGTCACACGCCGCTGCACATCGCCTTGTCTGGCCAGCCATTTGGATTTAGTCCGAGTGCTCTTGAAGTGGAGGCCAAAGTTTGCGGAAAAAGTGAACGCGGATGGTTTCAGTCCGCTGCACATTGCAGCAGCTAAAGGTGATGTGGAGATCGCGAGGGAGCTCTTGGGAGTGTATCCACACCTGTGCTCTGTGAAGGGAGTGGAGCGGAGAATCCCTTTATATTATGCCATCGTAAACGGTGAGCTTGATGTCATGAAGGAACTGCTCTTGGCTTCCCCTGAGTCCGTCCAAGAGACAACCGCCCGAGAGGAGACGGTTCTTCACCTCGCTGTGAAGAACAATCGGTTTGATGCTGTCCATGTGTTGGTGGAGCATATGAAGGATTATAACTGCGCGTCTGTCATCGATCAGAAGGACAATGAAGGCAACACTGCATTGCATCTTGCTGTCGCCGCCCAAAATTTCGAGGCAAGTCATGCTACTCCCTTTTTTATCGCACTTTTCCTGGCGCAATATTTTGGTAAGGGTGTCAATTTGATATCGCTAAAATATGCAAAAGCCTTCGCTACGAAGGAATCTATTAAATCGGATCTGTTTTACTTTCCACGTGGCTTTTTTAATCATTTTTTATTATTTTTTTAAAAAATATAAATTTAAAAACTAAAAAATTAGATTTATTGATTTTATCTTATTTTCAAAAAAAAAAGAAAAAAAGAAAATTTATTTAAAAAAGAAAACAATTAAAGAAAAATGGCAGCCTCGTTGGAGGGGTCGGCAACGGTTGCTGGCCCCTCCGGCAATGCTGTCATTTTTTTTTTTAACTGTTTTATTTTTTGAATAACTTTTTTTTTTTGTTGAAAATAAGATAAAATCAATAAATCTAATTTTTTAGTTTTTAAATCTATTTAAAAAAATGAATAAAAAAAACCATTAAAAAAGGTCACGTGGGAAATAAAAATTAATTTTAAATGTCAAATTAGCATTTTTAACAGAAAAGGCTAATGGCGTCGATTTTATGATTTTAAATGAAAATTTTGACAAGTTTTAGGACTTATTTGTATTATTTGTAAGTTTTAGGACTCAAATGCATTTATATTAATTTCTAAAAATCAATGAGAATGAAAAAAAGAAGATGATAAATTGCAGGTGGTCAACTTCATGCTTCACCAGCCACATGTGGTCGTGGACGTGAATGCCTGTGACAAGAATGGTAGGACGCCTCTTGATCTCTCGCGAAGGGAAGTGATCAGAAGCATTCTAACAAGAGCTGGAGCCAGACATGGAACCTTGAACAGAAGAAGATATTCTAAGGGCGACATACGCGACGCCCTGATCGTCGCCGCACTCATTGCGAGTACAACCTACCAAACTCTGCGATATCTTTTTTCCGACAATGGGATGGTGAAGAATGGATGTGATAAAGAAACGTTCATTTTGAGTCTCCTTTTTTTTTCAATTGTATTTTTTTTTGCAAAAATAGAAAATTAACTTCTCATTATCTTTTTTCCGACAATGGGATGGTGAAGAATGGATGTGAGAATGTGCCTCTGTGTAGCTCTTTGGTTCTATAGCTATAATATTTTTACCTCTTACCAAAAAAAAAAAAAAAAAAGAATGGATGTGAGAAAGATATGTTCATTTTGAGTCTCCTTTTTTTTTTTTTTAATTGTATTTTTTTTACAAAAATAGGAAATTAACTTCTCATTTTTTTTTTTGACAGATAAAAAAGAAAATAATAGAAAAATATTCAAATTGTATTTTTTGCTTCGAACCGTGAAAGATATACTCTGGAGTTTTCTATTCATATGAAGTAAAAGGAAATATAATAAAAAAGACAATAAAAGAAAATGAAAGAATACAAAAAGAATAAGGTAATAAAATGTGAAATATAGAATTTGGCCTCCACCATTTATAACAGAATTCAACAATACTTCCACAGAAGGCTTCCTCCCATCCCTTGGCAGGTACCTAGCGTACATCCTCTTCACAAGTGGCAACGCTTTCGGATTCCTGGTGTCAGTCCAAATAATCATTTGCCTCACCAGAGATCTCCCCATTAGGCTGCCCATGTTACTTTCCGTGACCGCAATGGTTCAAGCTGCAATGGTTTGAACTTACTATTACTTGCCGTTCAAGTCGCTGGAAAAAGAGATTGGCCTAAAAAACGTGGAATTGTTGGGCGTGCTGCGGCTAACAATTCCAATTCTTCTTCCACTACTGATATAGAGGCGATTGACGCTAGCTTTAGATTTTTACAAATCAATATGAAGATAACAAATCAAGCAGAATATCAATGGGTTGATCATTTCGAGATCTTTTCTGATTTGTCTTTTATTCAATTTCCTTGTAGATAAAATTGTTATCTTTAACTTTCACATGGTAATATTTCTATATAAATATATATGTTGTACAACATATCAATAAATAAATAAAATGCTTCATCGACTCAATTTTTGAGTTTCTTCAACTCCATGCTTCGAATTCAACAATTCGTAATAACATATTTGATGACGTGCTTCAAAAATACCTAAAAACCTCTCTTGTCGGCTAGCTAGTTGGTGCATAAGAATCGGGCATAATGCTTAAGTCCTTGAGCATTAGTGTTAACAAGAACGAGACAATCGAAACAAAGAACTCGGAAAGGAATAAGAGTAAAGAATTAGAAGTAAGAAATGGTAATTCACAACCGAATCATCACATTTGATAAATCTTTCAAAATACGACGGTATGGGTATTCCAAAATCAACAACCTAATAAAAGTATTCTTTGATTATTTTACCGGTCTGCATAGGAAAACAACAATCAAAGAAAAACTTAGATATGTGGATCCAATAATCTAGAATAAGCCACTTATATTGATGCATAGGGTACTTCTATAAATGTCTAAAAACTTCATTGATCCTAATTTTTATAAAACGTCAATGTGTATAGTTAATTGTCAAACCTTTTAATATTATGTCGACATTATGACACAATAGATTATGGCATCATCATGTCAATAAAAGTTAGGGATTGGAAATGTTAGTGAAAGTTGGAGATCCAGCAAGTGTGCGTAAGTCAAACTAAACAAAACTTTACTGCTTTGTATATGAGATCTCGAACTAAATTTTTGGATGTTAGTGTAATTATACTTAGCATGAAATAGGATGTAATCGTAAAATAAACACATGTTGTGGAGTTCACGATCATTTTCATTTGATAATGAAAGGAATTTAGGGTATTCGAGATATTAATTTCTAGAGGGAAGAATAAATCGTATGGCTTTACTGTTGCTTGAGATATGCACTCTTTATAGCATACACAAAGACGAGTCTAGGGTTCGGTTTCAGACTTCTTCGTCGTCAGTAGTCCTTGTTAGCACTTGAATATCAGTTGACATATTAAGCATAAATTTTAGTAAAATAATAATAATAAATAAATAAATGTAAAAAAAAAAGGAGAGTCCAATTTGTGAGTAAGAATTTGGCATGGTTCCATATAAAAATAAGGGATAATGACATAAATGATCCATGAATTTTGATCAAATGTGTGATGTGATTCCTAAAATTTTAATTTGTTCAATGTCATCTATGGATTTTTTTTATGTATGTTTAATCTAATCTTCGAACTGTATGAAAATGTTTACTGTTGTTTTTCCATTAATTCAAGTTTAAGGACACAATTAAACATTTTTACATAGTCTACGGACTAAATTGAACATACTTCAAAAGTCCATTAGATCACATTAAACAAATTAAAATCTAGAGACCACATCGTACATTGGCAGTTCAAAGACCATATTAAATAAATTAAAGTTCACATATCATTGTACACTGTGCCTAAGTTCAGGAATCATTCTGAAGCCCAAGGTTTATTATTGCCCAGCCCAAGACAAACTCATCATCTGAGCCCACTGTGCGCAGCCCATTCCCTTCAAGCCCATCAGAATTGAATTCACCAGGTCCACCCATTAATCTCAGTCAAGGCTTTGAAACTCACCTGCTGAGTTCAGGTATGATCTATCTTTCGTTCAGGCCAAGAGGGTGAGAGAGAAACTGCGATTTTTTCGTTTATGGTTCCTAAACACCGTGCCATCACTGCAGAGGACTTGCCCCGTGGCCCTCCCCACGCCTTCAGCCATCTTTTGGCCGCCGTTTCTCGCCATTTCGAAGCCGTTTGCACCACCCTGTTTCCGAGACGACCGGGATCCCGAGGCACGCTAACATCCAGTTCAAAGCTCTTCCGCAGTTTCCGATTTCGATTCTCTAATCCTTACCGCAGATCAGATATTGAATCCTCCGTTGACACGATCGATTGCACACACCATATGTTCGACACGAAATTCTTAAACTGAGTTCGTATTAGATTTGTGTCTCTGATGGTTGGATTATTTTGAGTGCGTATTGATTGCTGAGCACGATTTCACTGAGATTTCGCTGTTGCCGAGATTGAGTCTGATTATATCCATTTTGTATAGTTTCCACCCTATGTTGGCTGGTCTTCCTGCTGCGTTCAATGTCGGTCGCCGCAGAGGTCGGAGAGGAGGTAATTCGAAAACGACAGCATCAGTTCTAATCTCTGAACTCATTGGCGCCGGTTTGTTCATGGCGTTCCTTTTTATTTGTTCGTTTTGATCATGCTGCGGCTGTGCGTATGAGTATTGAATGATTGGTAGTTGAGATGGTGGTGAATGGCGGCAGTCCTTCGACGGCCGAAGGAAGTTGACAACAACGTACGGCTTGAACATTGATCTTGCTGGCATTTATTTAGAATAGATGAATAAGTAAGTATGTTCGATTTTGTGAATAAGAAGGAGAAAAAGATACATGTGTGTGTGTGTATACACACACACACAAAAATAGAGAAAAAGAGAGAATGGAAAATGACCTTGTTATAATTGAAAATGTACTTAGAGTGCGTTTCTTGTGACTATAGTCCAAAAGGGGCTTGGTTACGACATAATAAAAAATGGGCTTAGTATGGTTATATATTTGCGATTGAGCTTGGTGAGGTTAGGATTAAAAGGGACTGGTATAATAAGCCCATTTATGTCCCCGGCTCAGATTCGCGAGTTCCCAGTACAGTTTATGTTCGGACCAAGCCCAGTCCGTGTCCTCTTTCTTAAAAAAATAGTAAATAATAATAAAGAATAGATTATAAGAAGTAAACAATGAATAAGAAATACCAAAAAATGTTTTCTCTCTCTTTTCTTTACCAAAAAAAAAAGAAATACCAAAAAATGTAATGAAAATGGAAACTGATTGTGCAGATCTTTTTCAAACGCAAGAGGAAAATAAATATAAAGCCCATGAACAATTTTCCTTTTGCTTGGATATATAGTAAGTCCCCTCTCTATATTGTCCACTCATGCACTTTGCCTGCAACTACATCATTTTACTATTGGTTATTCGCCAATGTTGGCATTGGCTATCTTCAGGATCACCTAAATCGACATCACTAAGATCTTGCTTGCATTCTATATTGGCAAATTCACCTCCTTTCTCAAATTAGGCACTCATTTTTTTTCTTTATTTTTCTAAATTTTTGGCATCTTTATTTTTTTATTTGCCATCAATTCAATGTGAAAAAGACAAAAATTGATGACAAATAAAAGAATAAAAATATGCTACAAAATAGGAAAATAGAGAGAAAAAAAGGGTGCTTACCTCGGGGAAGGACATGAGTTTGGCACAATATAATACATTGGATATCTTCGTAATGTGGACAGGGGTGATCAGGAAGGGGTGGCCAATCACATCATGGGCTAATAAGCAGCTCAACAGGTTGTGTGTGAAGCCTATGAGCAGGAATCCCATAAAAAAGAGAGATAATATTGTACATGGCTCAAACTCGAGAAATAAATTTAATAATTCTTTTGGTTGATTTCAATGGAGCGGAATAAGAGAGATTATGATGAAGAACAATCTTTCATTTCTATTTTTATTGAAAATTGGCTTGAAATTATCCACGTTTGGGGTAGTGGAGACTTGTGTATAGATGTAAGTGCCTTCCTTGGTTGACATAGTCCATAATCATCTTGTATTTCAGCTCCTTTTTGGTTTTGAGCTGTTTGTATATGGCTTTTACTTTTTGGGCTCTTTTTGCACATGGGTTCGCACCCCCTTAGTGCTTTATAGTTGATTTTTTTTTTTTTTTATCCATAAAGTCATCGATAGCTGAATTATTTGCACTTGGTTGAGAGAGAGAGAGAGAGAGAGAGAGAGAGAGAATGCTGATGGCACTCTACCTAGAAATCGGTTGCCTAATGTACCGTTCGTATGCCATTTGCTGGAATTTTATTTTTCTTTTCTCCTCTTTCTTAAGTTTTTCTCGATCGAGTACATTTTGAAGTGTAGTGTGAAAGCTGAAAAAATAGACTTCACTTCATCATTGATGTGTTTGGTCACATCATTTAAGTGAGTCCACTTAACATGGTCACTCAACATTTAAAGGCGCAAGTAGTGGTAGGTCACAAAAGGATCAAATTCATAAATAAAGTAAGTTAGAGGAGTCGATTGCAAGAGAAAAAGGATGATGCAATTGAAAAAAAGGGGTACAAGTAAAGAGAACTAAAGTAACTTAATCTGGAATTAAATGATATGGGCTATTGAGTCCTTTCATTATTCGCTAAAATTGCTGATATGGCTAATGGTTCCTGCGGTGGTTTTCCGTCTTGTTACTACTCATCAGACAAGTTTTGTGGTTTGAGATTGGCAATGCAATGCCTTGTGGAGCTTTATATGCACGAAACTTTTGACATATAATATATCCACTTCTCCAAAAGTTATGGTTTTGTATGTGATGTTATCCTTGACATTGGTATTGCACGGACCCAGCTGCAAATGGAGGGTGCACGTCTATTTGATATATGTGTTCAAGTCAAATGTTAGTAATTGCACAAAGCCTATCTAGTATAGGGATAAGGGATGCGTTTGCAAAGGTGAAATTTCTGGACTTCGGCGTGATTAAGGTTTTTGTTTGGCATAAATACCAACTTCATTTTTTTATGAGTAAATGTGCAAATGAGCTTGATATATCCCCACGAAACCGAAGATATCATACATCCTTCTAGTATCAAAGCTGTTAGGCACCTGCGTCTCACCTTTTGATGGCAATCTTGCTGTATCAAAGCTCTCAGGCAATGTTCTCAGTGGATGCTAGTACTCTCTTCTTTGGCCTCGTTTGACAAATTTAGTATCGTTTCATCTCTTATCGTCTTAAAAGCAACAACATCATCCTCGCCTATGACCTACTGGTAAGCATATTGTCTCTAGCTATGTCCTGTTTTTTCTCCCTGTCCAAGTTATTAGACTTCATGTCATCAATGATTCTATATATTTCACATTAGTGTGGTCATATTTGTGCAGAAATTTAGAAATGAAGTAAATGAGACCTTTTAACATCAACAGCACCATCCAAGGGATTAATAATATCTTCAATAGTCACTAGGAAGATCACTATTCGATCATTTCAGGCATATGTCTTAAGCTAGTATTCAAATTATTGTAATTTAATTTATTTAAAATATCAATCACATTGCTTATTTGTAAATTTTCAGCTGAATTATTGTGAATGGATGATTTATGTTCTAAGGCATGCAAAAATGTGTGCACACGGACATGCACATGTTCATGTGCTTCTGCTCAGGTATATACTGATAAGATCAGGTCCATGAGGACTATTATAGCCATTCTATGACTTGGATCCAGTCATCCTCCTCTCAACGATTGTTATTTCACTGAAGTTTTGCTTTGTGGAAGGAAAAAAAGCAAAAACTTGAACTGTTCCAATTACTCGAGACTCTGCAGTTGGTGAACATGGTTAATAAATGCAGTTGATATGCATCAGACCTACTTTTCGCCCCTAATTGTTAAGGAGTAGAGTATCCCTAATTGTTTAGGAGTAAAGTATCTGACCAATTACGCATCCAAGTTCTTCATTTCTTTTGCTTGGAAGCAGGAATCGAACTTCTGGACCACATATTAACCATGGCAGACCACTAATTCAAACGCAAATACATTTGCAACTGAGTTTCTATTGTGTTGTTTATTCTAATTTAGTTCCTTTTGCCAGCTGTCTCATCACTTGCTTATGCAGAGTTAAAATGTGTGAACTGTGTTTTTTTTTTTTTTTTTTTGATGACCGAGAATCCGCTGAAGCATGCCCTTGTCGGCTTATGTCAATTTGGGGTCTCACGGGCTTCCGTGGTGAGGACCTATAGCGACTATACCTCAGGGGAGACTAGCCCAACAACCTACTGCCGGGGCCCCTGCTTGAATCGCTAGCATCGCAGGATTTCGAACTCTCAACCTCTATGCTCTGGAAGAGGAGCTCTCAACCAACTACGCTGCCCACGGGTGGGTGTGAGCTGTGTTTATTTTTGCCGTTCCTTTTCCATTATTGATGTTGATGTGCACATCATTTGAATTATATGTGTGGATGCTCTTCATTTGATGATGAGGCTATTACATTCTTCCTCTGTCTATGGAAAATGAAGTACTACCCTTTCATAGTAAGCCATATGAACTTGACATCATTTGCTTGTGCTGTATTGTATTGTCTGTTTTTGAGCCATCAAAATTCAAAGATGTCGTTGTGGCAACTTTTCAACAAGAGAACTTATGAGAAGCAAAACACAAGAGGAGGATGAGAAACATATAAGAGGGGAAACGCAAGAAGCCACGAGGAAGACAAAAACTAAGTTTCTTACATGTCAGAGGGGAAAAACAGATCCCACCCATTTTTGATGATGTGGAGCCTGATGATGTTGAGCTTAAAACCCCATTAAACTAGATGGCCATACTTGAACGCTAGAACAAGTTTCTTTACAATGTAGAATCCTGGTAGGAAGCTCTTAATGAAGGTCGATGAGATCAAGGGCTGGATCCTACCAAAATACAAAACGTAAGCTTTAAAGATCCTTGAAATTTGTGGCTCCAGAATCTTGGGCGTCCAATTTACGTGCTTTCTCACCTCTCAATGGTCATCTCGACATGGTGTGATGTGATTGAAGAGTTGGCTGAGCTTCCATTATGTTTAGTCTATTTATGTGTTAAATCTTACTGACTGCAGGTAGTTCTAAATCTCTCAAAGCTTATGAATTTGGTAGAGTTGGTCCTATCTAAGGCTCTGAATGTCAATCCGCATTAGACCTAATGCACACATATGACTTGGGATGGACTGGAAGACTATCCAGACCGAAGAAGTTGGAACCGTGTCTTCTCAATATCACCGCACCGCCTATAGAGTTGGGTCCCTTTCTCTTCCAAAAAATCTTGCTTTGTGTAGACTAGACCCGCAACCTCTCAGCTACTGCCTTCTTTAATTTCCTTAGACCTTTACAATTTCAACCCGAGAGGTTTGCCATTATGCAACTTGATAATTCTGTCCAGTTCTAACTCCTGGTTAATGTCGATTGTAAGACATTTAACTCGATGGAGCACTTAAGTTGACCACATGTCACCTTGAGAGATTATTAATGCCATCAAGCTTAAGGACACTGGCAGTAATCAATTGCTTCGAGCTGATTGAGACTGAGCTTCTTGGTATGCTGTGATTACTAGATCAATGGATGCCCGTGGGTCAATTAAAAGGATAGGATGCGATGAGTTAGATCTCTTGTGGTCCTCAATCAATCCAAGTCTTCTTCGAGCGAGTCAACCTTTTGTGCACCAGGAGTATTTCTTGCCAATGCTTTAAAGAAACTTAAAAAACTTCCAGTGAAGCACTGGGAAAACGTACTTCTATATAGAAGGGTGCAAAGCTATAGAAAAGTTAAGTGGTATATCGGGCTTGAATAACCTTCAACATTTGCGCGTCTATGCGTGCTCCAGGCTGCACGTTGTTGAGAGCCTTACCAAACTGAGTTTTTGATTGAGTTGGTTGTCTACAAGTGTCCTTTACTGGAAACATTGCTTGACATATTAAAGCCGAAAATATAGGATGTGCCAAATTGATGTTAGATGGTGCAGGGAATCGCTTGACTGTTCACCAGAAGGCCATATTCCTTTCAAGCGTAACAAAAAAGATGTTCTTCGGACAGACCCAAATCCAAAAGCACGAAAGCTAACTCTGAATCAGAGACAAACCAGGTGCCTCAACCAGGATTATCGTAGCATCAACGAATTTCACTCAAATATGACTAGATTTCAATTTCCCTCATACAAACATAAGTAGTGAGAAGCATGCCCTTGCATAGATCTATCACATGACAGATAAATTTATAGAATGTTCAAGAACTAAATCAACAATGTAACATACCAAAATTTACATTAGCCTACAACCAGTCTATAGGATCATCTCTTCACTTGAAATTGTCTAGGATTCTCAATTTTTGCCTGCCATAGCAAACCAAAAGTCCCCATATGAGAGGAGATATCTTATATGGGATATCAGTTTATGTTCCCCATCGAAAAATTTGAACAGAGAAAAAGAGACGATGGGTGACAAACGCAACGACTTGCTGGTCGTCACTGTGCTCATTGCGAGCATGACCTTCCAAGCTATGCTTCAGCCTCCAAGCTTTGCAACAAAAGTAGACAGTAGTTTTACGAAAGGCTTCCTCCCATACTATGCATCTTGGGTGACTTGTCTCCTTGGCAGGGACATTGCGTACATCACCTTCAAGAGTGGCAACATATTTGGACTCTTATTGTCGATTGAGATGATCATTTGCCTCACTAGAGATTTCACTGTCAGGTTGCTGTTGTTACTTTTCGTGACCGCAATGGTTCTAACTTACTATTGCTTCAGGTGTTACCTGCTATTCACGTTACTGGACAAAGCATTTGATCTTAAAAAGGGGGAGTTGTTGAGTGTGGTGCTGCTAGCGACACCAATTCTTCTTCTATTGATACAGAGACAACTGGCGCTAGCTTTAAATTTTTGCTTGAAAAGGCTTTTTAACCTCCTAGGAGATATGTACCGTCTAAAGACCTAATTCATAGTTGTAATGATGGTATCTCTTTCCTTAAGGTTGAGCTAAGAAATGCAAGCTTCAGAAATATCGAATGGAGTTTGTTTGACAAGGTCAGATATTGATTTACTATCCTTAATTCTCTGCAGTTGATTGTGTAATGTCCCTGAGTGAATCATTGTATCACATTTTCCTAAGAATATGTGTCGCCAGATATCATATTGATGTCCTTGATTCACTGCAGTTGATTGTGTAGAGTGTCACGCCCCGAACCTCGAGCACGCGCACATCCCACTGTGTTCGATAGAAATGCGACTTCCCATGACACGTCGCCGACCCATTCATTTTATTACTCATATGCGGAAGCGAAACAAATCTCTTGACAACATTTAACTTGGGATAGAAAAGCAAGCAATCAATTACAACCAAACAAGCTTTTTTTATAAACATATAGGTTTATATACAACACTAGATTGTCTATAAAATAGACCGGCTCAACAAAAAGGGAACTGTCTTATGACCAACTTGTCAGACACGTTCGCCGATTCTTTAGCCTCCACCTTCCGAACTCCAGGACTTTCGGTCCTCCACGATCGTCATTTAGGGACCTGAAATAATATCCCACAACTGGGATGAGACAATGTCTCAGCGAGTCCTACCCTTTAAGACCCGATTAGGAAGAAAATACGCCTCAAGGCGCTCTAACCACACAAATAGGATAAATGATTTACCTCGCCTCACACAAATAGGATAGATGACTTACCTCGCCTCAGTCCTTTCTTGCACATTAGTACATTTCAATAATCAATCAATCCATTCACTATAAACCACGGTCCAAAGGACATGACCGATCTTTAGGTTGAAAATACGGCCCAATGGGCGCGACTTTTAATAGGTGGCAGGTTACGGCCTTATCAGGCGCGACCCCTATCGGATGGCAATTTACGGCCCAACGGACGCGACCTTTGACAAGTGGCAATTTACGGCTCAACGGGTGCGACCTTTGATAGGTGGCAAATCACGGCCCTAGTGGGCACGACCGATTCCCAATTCGGTGGTATATCACGATCCAACAGGGCACAGTCGAGCTTCGATGATTTTCTAGATCCACTCACAACCTTTCACGATCAAAAACCAATCGAATACCAACATTAAGCAGATTGGGATGAATCCCCACATAAACATCCATTCACTCAATCCAATCAATCAATCGATTCAAACTGGTCCTACAAATCAATTACGGTGCCAAAAATCGACACCGGGTATTTTCAAGTTAAATACCAAAACTTCTCCAATTTCACACAATTCCACACTTTAGACTAATTAACCATAATCATCATCTTCACTAAATTTCTCAATTTAACATACAATTAGTACAAACCGACCGCACTGCTGCGATCAAGACAAAATTCTAACGATCGGCCATCCTGGCATAATTTTCGAAATTATTAAATAATTAAATTTAATTCCGAAAATTAAATAATTGAATATTATATTATAATAATATAATTTAATAAAATAATATTTATAAATTCGAAATAAATAAATAATTAAAAATAATTAATTAGGGCTTAAATAAGATTACACTAATTTAAACATACAATTAGCCCTAATTAAACATCCATTAAACTAATCATACAACTAATCTAATTTACATTAAAATAATCTAATTTAACCACATAAACCTAATCAGACTAATCTAAACACCCCTTAAGTATAATTAACTCACTAAGCAAGGATTAGAGGATAAACTCACCGGTTTTGCGTTCCGGTGAGTCCACGGCGACCACGACGCCAAGGCAGGCGATAAACCTCAAAGCGGCAACACCAACGGAGGCCGGGAAGACACCTAAAATAGGCCTCAAAGTCTCCAAGCCCTTGCTGATTTTCTCTTCTGATCTTGGACCGAAAAGGCTGGAACCGGCTGTGGTTTGGCGCAGAAACGACAACTCCAGTGGCTTGAGGGCAGTGCACGACAGAGGCAACGCACCGAGGCCTCAACCACAGCGATCCAAGGTGGTCCTGGGGCTGAAGAGGGGGCCTCATTGGTGGCTCACTAGAGCTCAACACTTGTCTAAACCTCATTCCTTTTGCCTTCACCATGACATCACATGACTTTAGCCACGAGAAAATATTCAGTGCTATGTATGTGCGCGCCACGTTATCTGCTGACGTGGTGCGCACATATCACTCAGATACCGACTCCTATCCCGAGCGGGACCCCTGGAAAATGAGAATTTTCGGCTAGCTCAGCTCGGCTCGGCTCCAGTGCAGAAGAAACGACGGTCAGCTCTCGCTCAAAATTTTTCTCTCTTCACTTGCATGGGCAGTTCTCTCTCCTCGTAAAAGAAAAAAGCACACTCAGAGCCTTCGTCTGCTTTCTTCTCCGCGCATCCCACCTCCTCCGGCTCCGTCTCCGGCTCCGGCTCCGGCTCCGCCTCGGCCTCCGCCTGCCCAAAAGCCTCGCTGGTCATCTGCCTCTGGCATCTCGGTCTCGTTCCCGAGCGGCAACAGGCTCCCCGCCGCTGACCGGGCGCTGTCCCTGACACTGGCCCGCTCAGTCGCGAGGGAGATCTCGGCAGACTTGGGCGGGTCGACGGCGCGGCGAAGAAGGAGAGGCCTGCTGCATTTTCTCTCTCTCTTTTTCAACGGAGCACACGCTATTTCTTCCCGCTTCTGCCTCTCTCTTCCTCAAGCACTCCTCTCCTCTGTGTCCCGAGCCCTCTCACTCACCCCAAGCGCCCCCCTCCTCTCTGTCTTGAGCCCTCTCACTCACCCTAAGCGCTTCCCTCCTCGCCTCTGTCCTCGTCGCCGTCATCAACTTTCCAGCCGCGACTCCAGAAATCGCCAGCCGCTGACTGGCCTCTCGAGCTTCTTTGTCTTCTACTCCTTATTCGGTCCCGATTTCGGGCTCGAGTACGTAGCCAAGGATTTTGAAGCAAAAGAGGTTTGCGAGGCTATACTTGTGGCGGTGCTAAGTTTTGGGGTTTCGCCGCGACCAGTGAACTTCCAAGATCACGGTCGAGCACCGGCACCGGCACATCGAAGAATTTACTTATGGGTTCCAGCTCTTTTCCAACGCTTCCTCGCGACATGAATTCGCCGACCGTTTTCATCTCCGTCGTCGCATTGGTCCTGCTGTCCAACGGTTCTCTCCGCGTGTTGTCCTCGACTTCGCCACCCAAAGACCCGTTTCTCGGGATAGCTCCTGAAGGTTCAAGCCCGTCGCTTTCTTTTGGGTGCCTCGTTTGTAAAGTGTTTTTTTATTGGGCAGAGGTCGCTGTAGTGGGTGGGGTGGGGTGTGGTGAGGGGTTTTGACTTTTTGAGGCTCTGGTTGGGTGACTGATGACAGTCTGCGTGATACCCAGATGTGAAATATTACAGTTCATCGAACAGGATCAAGTGTAAGGATGGGTCGAAGAAATTCACCAGAGCCCAGGTCAATGACGATTTCTGCGACTGCCCAAATGGGACAGATGAGCCAGGTCCTTTTTGAGCCATTTTTTGAGTAATTAGTTTGCTGTTGTCCTTGCATTTATTGGTTGTTCTCACGTCTTGCATTGTGTTTAGATGGATGAGTTGATGCAACGGAAGGGAAACAAAGACAGAGATTATGAATAGGATAAATAATGGAAATAGTAAAATAAATATTTCTTTTTGGGCCATAGACCACCCTGGGGCAAAATTGGGAGGAGATAGAAGTAAATTCATGAATCATTGTCGCCCTTCTTTTCATTGATGTCTGTCTTGTTCATTTGATGAGATGCATATGAAGAACTCCCAGTTTTCTTTCTTGCTGAACGAAGCAGACGAATTGTTACCTTAAGCAATTTCACCAGATATTACGAACTCGGCGGGTATATTATGAGGACTTAATATTTTCCTTGGTAATTGTCATGAACAATCGGTTTTGCATCATAGATCAGCAAAACTGCGGATTGCTTTATCTGATATAAATGCTTTTGAAGAGCAAAGAAGTGTATTCAGTTTATATGGGATGGCCTGGCCAACTTCCATAAACTGGCATAGTTGAGCGATGCTCTCCATTGATATATTAGTAATGATGGTTCATCAAGAAGCTCACTTTGGACTCATGTTAGTTCAGTTGTATTGTGCTTATCACAAACCATGGGTTTCTTTTTGTTAGGCTTGTACTGGTTTTAGATATTACTTATCCAAAAAAGACTCTTACTAATCCTAGGCTTTATTTCTTCTTATAGAACATAGTATGTGTGCAAACACCTAGTAGTGTCCATATCTGGACCTGCTTTGATGTTTAGACTATTCTAAATGACACTGTTACCTTCACCCAGCTTTGTTTCCTTTTTTAGAACATCTCATGTATGTCTGCAGATTTCTCGTAGTGTCCACCACTAGAGCTACGTACTTTTCTAATTGTAACTTCACTTTCTCCTACTCGATAATGCAACAACATCAGCATGCCCAAATGGAAAATTTTATTGTCGGAATGCAGGACATGTTCCTATCATTATATTTTCTTCAAGAGTAAATGATGGCATTTGTGGTAAGCAGTCCATTGGAACTTTTTCTCCATGGTCTTGGCCTTTCCAAGCATTTGTTTTCCTGTGTTGATTGTGGACCTCATTCTCCCTTCTGATCATCTGTACATAACACATGCATGTAAGTTCATGTACCATCGAACAAGATCCTGCTGCATTTGAATTGCCCAACAAGGTTGCAATTCCTTCTTAGACATAAGAATATCAGATATGATATTATGAATGGCTAGGGCCAGAAGTCCTCTTTGCCTATTTTAATTGCTTCAATGTCAAGGATATCTCTAATCTTCGCTGCAATGAGATGTTCCACACTTTAGTGTGATGGGGCACTGATTAATCATAATTGTGCAACAACAAATTTATTTACCTGCTTTAGCAACTTCATGTCCTGGATTGTCTTCCTCACCAAGAAACATCACTGTTAAAATATTACTTTACAGACTATTTAATGAACCCTAATACCATGAAGACAAGTAACAAGGGTATATTTCAAGTGATGAACAGATTTGAGACTACTTTTTAGGAACTCTCCAACTTTTGAGGACAAGGACATTGATTGTGAGATATATGCATATGGGAAATGAATGGAAACTTTTTTTTCGGCTTTACATCTTAAGGATTGTTTCAAAAGCTAGACAAGAGTGGCTTCTTCAATTGAGAACAGTTTGCATGCTTGGTCTGGTTCAATCCAGTGAAAAGAAAGTGGTCAAAACTAGGTGAGATGGAGAACTGGTTTCGGATTGATCTTTTCCTTAACGCTCGTCAATGAACAGTGTTTCTGAGAATACAAGAAAAATTGCAGGAAGGGGGAAAGGTTGGAGAGAAAACAAAAGGTGCATTTTTGAATGAAATCTATGTGCTTATCGTCATATGCAGGGATCTGCAGAGTGATCAATTGTTAGTAAAATGGATGATGAATGTGTGGATTAAGTAACATCATAATATTGTGATAAGATACTAATTAATGCTTAGATTAATTTTCCCTTTTCATTGTTTAGGATTGTTGTCAATTGGACAATTACTAAATGCTAAGGTCCTATAAAAGATTTATATGCTGACATCATCTGACCTCAATAGGTTGACGGAATTACTAGATCGTTCTGGTTCTTGTAACACTGATTTTAGCATCCGCTGGACAAAGGTTAACTAGCAGGTGGTCATTCTTTTTCTGCCTCCTCTTAATTTTTCCTCCTAACGTATGTTCTTTGCCTGCTCCATGATACTCAGATTGCTGTGATGGGAGTGACAAATACAGTGATAAAGTGAAGTGCCTGAATACATGTCGGGAAGCTGGAAAAGCAGCAAGAGATGAGCTGAAGAAAAAAATTTCTGTGTACCAGGAGGGCGTTGCCATATGTAAACAGGAAGTGGAACAGGCTAAAGTAGCTCTTGCAAAAGACAAGGAAGAATTGTCAAAACTGAAAAGTGAGGAGAAAGTACTGAAAGTGCAGTTTGAACAGCTTAAAGGTTTGGTTTTTCCTAATTTGGTGGTATCTTGGCAAAATAACTTGAATTTAGTCGTATTGATCTCATTAAACCTGAGTTTGCCCTTAAAACGTAGTTGCTGGCTACTGCACATATTTATCATCTTTGTTCATACTGCATCTAGTGATAGCAACATATTATGGTCTATGGAATTGGAAAAACTCACACTATGATGATAATGAACTCATCATAGTATAGCTTCTGTATAAATATTTTACAGTACTAACTGTTTGGTAGTTTTACCAAACAATGAAGCATTTTCTGAATGAGTGTGGATGTTGTGACTATTAGATATTGATGTGCCAGATGTATCCTAGCCTGGTAGGTAAATGGATGGAAGATTTGGGAAGCATTTGGTTTACCTCACTAAAGAAATTACTTCATCCCTCTAAACGAGTGTGTAGTAGTGTATGATGTTTGGAAGATTAGCTATATTTGGGAAAAATAGTGAAAATGGACGGGATAGGTGGAAAGTTGGGAGAAGTTTGAAATTTCTGTGAGAGAAATAGAGGGGAAATTCGAATTTTTAGATACTCTCTCTAAATTCCGGCCCTTGGTGCTCCCAAAATAGCCTTAGTGTTGTGGTCACTATTTGCTATCTCTGTTGTTGTACATGTGCTTAGACTACCCTTCTTCCATGCTTTGGCACTTTATGATGCTTAGTTTAAGATTTCTTTTACATGCGTTCGTTTTTGTGTTACTATCAATTGTTTTGTTGCTTTTTCATCTCTAAATATAGAGCACAAAGAACGCTTTTTCATCTCTAAATATAGAGCACAAAGAACAAATAGAGAAAGCAGAGGAGAAAGAATGAATGAGAAAAGAAAAAGAAGAGAGGGAAAAAAAGGAAGCTGAGGGGAAAGCTGGCAAAGAGAAAACCAAAACAGCTGAGGAAATTGATCAAGAGAGAATTGAAAAGGGTGGAGGAGGTGAAAGTGATACGTCAACTACAGATAGTATGCTTGATGAAAGGATTGGACTTATGGATGATTATCCATCTGACCATGTTCAATAGAAAGAATGTTCATTTCATTGGTCTCTCTGAATGTCTACTCTGGCTTTTGTCGAGAGAAGAGGAGTGAGTAAGAGAATATCCACTTGTACAAATCTGGCATTTAGAGGATTAAATACTTAGCCAAATAGGATATATTTTTCCAAGAAGTTGGAACCGAATTACTTTTTTGTAAAAGAGGACACTGCTTAAATGGATGGTTACTTATAGCTACTGTTGGCTTAAATGTCAAGTACTACTATAGTGCCTATCTTATCTCATTCTAGCTCTTCTGACATTAATTGTCTCTGCTTCCTTTCTTTGTTCTTTCCTTTAAAGGGGATTGCTGACACAATGGCCTATCTTCAAAGAGAAGGTTGTCTTCTGCATGGTGAACATAATATTCTTGGAGAAGCATTTCTTGTAATGGCTTCTGCTGCTGGGTAATCACTTATGTTTGGTTTCCTGAACTTGTCTCCTTTTCTACACTAGAAAATGTTCGAATTCTTAATCCAAACTTGCTACAGGATTCAACAGCAACAAGAAGTTAAGTTTTGCTTTGGTTGTTGGAACCATTGAGCCAACAATGGATCCAAGCAGAATGGCAAAACAATTATTTATCTTTAGGCTTGGTTCGCTTGTGCACTGAGACATCCTTTATGTGGTCAATTTTCCATACAGTTACATTTTTTGAGAAGGCGCTCAAGAGAAGTGGATACAGAAAAGGGAATTTGAATTTGTAGAGTTGCTTCATAGGAAATTCAGCTTTTATGCATCCAATGGCTTCACATTTTTCATGGATGCTGCCTCCCCTTCTAAAAGTATGCAAGTATTCTTTTTGTAGATGTGTTTAATCCATGATATCCTGCCTTTACCATCACTACACGAATTTGAGCTCTTCATTGTGTTTGTCATGCAGTTACTTCGTGCCATACACTCCCTTTGGTCTCCTCCTGTTTTCTGTATGTTACCCAGTAAGCTGAAGGCTGCAATTGGCCTACGCTAAAGCAGAGGAGGCATCTAGGTTACTGCGGGTGGAGCAAACTCTTCTTGTTAAGACGGAGAATGACGAAAACATGGTCATTGCTGATGACAATGAAGATCTTTATAAATCTTTACAGAGAGCTAGGAAATTGGCTCTAAAGAAGCAAGAAGAGGAGGGGGCTTCTGGTCCTAAAGCGACAGCTCTTCGTGCCAGTAGTATTCCCAGCACACAATGCAGAAAATCAGAGTGTCACGATTGGAGAATCACAGGAAAGCAAGGTTGTCATGACAGAAATAGAAGGTCTTGTTTCAGGCCTCGAGGTTGATGAAGTTATACATTTGATTAATTCTGTGTTGGCCTGGACAATTTGCGATCATATTTTCTTTCTGAACTGTGGAACCCTTATTTTGTTCTCCAGAATTTTCAGATTACTGCCTTTTGCTGATTTGGGTAGCATTGCTGCTTATTGGGTCAAAACTAGTTTAAGTTGGCTGTTTAGTTTAGAATCCTGTTTATTTGGGATGCATTTTAACTTCCGAACTAAATTCCTAATCGCTGGTCGAGGGGATTGCTGTCTTGAAGAGCGGTGGGCTTATTCAACTGTTTTGGCCATATTGGAGTTGCTGAGTTTTAAAACCACAGTTAGCTTTCACGATATATGCTGGCTAAGAATGCTGTTGGTTCTACTGAGAAGGGGAGAGGGACATCCATATTGGGCTTGCATTGCAATTTTGAGATTTCATTCATGTAATTGAAATTACTTCCTCTTCAAATTGGTGTTATATCCACCAATTGCTTGGTATGGTCTTTGGTGTCTGAAAGGATATGTGATGTTATTTTCTAATCAAGTGAGTTTCTGAAATTGTGCCATTACCCCTCGTTCCAGTTTCTTGTAAGCCTGACACGGAAGATGTCTTCATGGATGAAGACGAAGCACCGGTAACATCTAATAATGAAGTAAAAGATGAGCCCGGAGGCTGGACAGAATTTAAAGAATTTGGTAATGATGAAGGTCCTCTTAATGAGGATGAGGAAGTTGTTCCGGATGAGACAATTCATGAAGCTGTCCGCATTGAAAGGACATGAATATGGCCGAATAGTAAGTTTTTAACGAAAAAAGATATGATACAAGCTTTTAGTCTCATACATAATAACCTTCTAAAAGCTCGGGGAGATAAAACAAGGCAAGAGAAGAAAAGAAAGGTAAATGCACCAGTTGACTTGATCTAAGGGTGATGTATCGGAGAGAGCCACTCAATAACCTCACTCTAGTTAAACACCTGCACTAACTCATCTTTATGCTAATCTAGCACCTGCAACATTTGAGTAAGACGAATGTACATCGACTAACGCTATAATCTCATTTTCTATAACAAAAGCTTTACACAGAGGTGTCCTAATTTGGCTAATTGTCCCTATCTTTGCGATTTCATTGCTCACTGTCATTGGTCAAAGTCAATAAGAAAAGAATTTATGCCACCATCTGCAAATCACCCTAACACTTCCAATCCCATGAAAGAATTCCATAAATTGTTTGATGGGCCCTGAATTCCATAATACAGGAAAACACCACCTTTCTAAGTTAAGACTCATCCATTAACAACCTTCTAAGGACACTCGTGGATAGTATGTGCCAATCCAAGGTGCGCAGAGCACATATTGACTTTATGAAGGTTTACTCGATCCCTTCTATCTTGTCACGGTGATATGAACCAAATCTAGGTAAGATCAGGACAAGAAACCAGAAAAGCCAGATAACACCCTTGGACATATCTAGGACTTGGAAGTGCCGATATTGTAGACGAAAGCCATTTGAAACAAAGCCCAACAATTTGAACATCTTACACGCTTCATCTGGCTTATCGTACCTCAACATAGATAATGAGAAAACAAGCGAGAAATCACAACCAGATAAACTTGCTTGCATAATCTAATTTTATGTGTAGAGCAACATATTCTTTATAGGAAAACAAGAGTATCCAATACTTTAAAGGGCAAATATATCTTATTAGTAGAATGGATGAGGACTAACGTACGAGACGAAGAACTTTTTGAAAAGTCTACTTAACAAAAGCATAACTAAAGAGCCTTAGCAAGTGCCCGGAAACGCTCTAACATTTTCCCTTTATGAAGTCAATACTCCTATGAAGCCTCAGTTGCCAGATTTACCGATTGTCCATCCGCTTCTCTATGAATCACTGGAAAATCCCATCCGCACTAAAGTTGCTAGTGAACTGTGTGATCAATGGGTCTGGGCAGCTCAAAAGAGAGAGAGGAGCCCAGTCGGGAAAAGGCTTTCAATTCTCCACTCAAACACCTTCCAAGACCTGTGATCCGTCTCGTCACCTGTTACGGTCATTCCTCTGATCTCTACCCCGCTATCTGCAAAAAGTTCACCATTTAATGCTGCAGCAACTTGATAGCAAGTTTTAGAGGATGCATTAGTGCTTCAGCATAATTTATCTTGTAACTCCATACTCCTAATACAAAGAAATAACACCATAAGAAAGAAGATACATCTTGCCGAAATCTTGTCTCTTCCGCGCATTTATTGTCATAACTAATAAAAAACAATCAGTTCAGATGGCTACAGCACGATGGGAAAATATCCATTTCTTAAGCACCGTTAACTGAAACCAATGCAAAACTTGCGGACCAAATGGTCAAATGGCAGATATCCTGACTCTTGCACACCAATGACCATATCCAAGCCAAATCAGCAGGTCAAATGAGCCTAATATGGAAGTTTTGCATTACGTTTGGGGTTGCATTGTAGAGCAAGGAGGAAAATAAGCAATCAGCTTCTTACCCCATAACAACCGAGTAAGATCTGGCAAAGAACTGGGACTACTATATAAAGCAAATATTAACTTTGGCCATCAGGAACTTACTATCTCTTCTCACCTAGTGGAAGAGCCTCCGGAACAGGGAAGGGTCAGACTCTGCAATGTCCATGTTAAGGATACTGATGGGTCTTGTCTGCGATGCACTTCTGCCTAGCTCTATATGCTGATTCAGGGACTGCACAGTTCCAAATAGCAAAGTTGTATTTGTTTTATATAGTAGTCGCATGCTTTGCCAGATTTAGCTTGGTCTCGTAGAGAGCAGTTAATTACTAAGTTTCCTCTGTGTTTACAGAGAAATCAGATTCTGTGAGTGAATTGCAGGTGCCACAGATGAAAGCCATTCAAACAAAATCCATAAAGTCCACTGATGCTGTAATCTTTATTTTGGTTATTATCCTTTATTGGTGCATGTACCAAAACGACTTGCATAAATCACAACCAGAAACATTTCTGCAAACAAATCACAAAAAGATGAAATTCTTTGTGCAATTTGATAGTTTCCCTAACTGGCAATACAAGGAAACAAGAAACAAGTAGAGGCTTTACCAAGTTTGGCTCTAAAAGTGTGAAAGGTAGGAGCTGAGTCAATGGTTTATATAGGTAGGCATATGCTTAGGTCAACAAGTGGCACATACTACTCACAGTATGTTCTGAAAATGTTGAAACATAAATGAGGGTAGCTAGTTAATCTTAGAGAAAGGAATTTTATAATAATTCCAGAAGATCTCAGAATCAATCACACAATCACCAAATGAATGGAGACAGTCTGTGAATTTGAATGTGGCCCTTTGGAGAGCATCAAGCAATTGCAATGGAGAGATTTAAAGAATGCTAACCAGAAGAACCATGCATCAAGGTCATGCAAAACTGCCTTGAACTCATATATCGATGTGACTTGGAGAGCATAACAGAGGGACTAGCCAGAACTCAAGACCCAATACAATATCCAGATAATCTATGAATATATGAAAAAAGATGCATGAAAGCCCAATGTCAAACCGACCAAAACAATACCTGCATCATTTTAATATAGTAATCGAGACAAGTTCGATAGATATTAATGAATAACAAATCACGAAGTGGTAAAACATACAACAGTGAGATGAAAAGAATAGTTTTAGAATTATCAATTCCAAGTAAAGAGAAAAGCCATTACCAGGTATGTTTAACATTACTTTTTTCAAACAAGTACTTCATTAGAACTGCACACAGGAATTCTACTTGCGTATTCCATAAAGTCTGAGCTGCCTGACTGTCATCTGGTATTGATCAGCTTCTTGACAGCTCCCTTCAAGATCCCATCCGCACCAAAGTTGAGGTTTGTTGGGATGAACAGCAGGTGAAAAGAGAGAGTCATGTGTCCTGATTGATGAAGGTTTTCTGTTCTTGCTTCTCCTTCAATCAAGACCTCACTGTCCGTGTCGAGTTCACAACTAAATGCGGCAGCATAAAAGCAAAATTCAAAGAATGTGTCATTACCTTCAGATCACCATATGAATTGAAAGTCTCGAGAATGAAGAAATAACACCATACAAGAAAAAGAAAATATCTTTCCGGATTCCTCACTCTGGTGAATATTAGTTGTTATCATGACCTTTTTGAGTACCTATTAAGTTGGGTATTAATTACATACTGGATATTTTCTTGCCCCTGGCAGAGACACCCAGCACAGGTAAGAGTCTTGGGACTCTGCAAGGTCCACTTTAGCAGATCCTATCGGCCCCATAAATAGTTAGGAGAATGATCGCTTTCAAAATGAGCAGAAGTGAGAATTTAAGACAATCAAATCTATAACATGCAACGTACGTCATTAATGTTCATGCAATATATCTGCTGCCAATGACATGCTTGATTTGTAATGTTTCAAAAGCTAACAAATAAAGAACTAGCCAAGAAATTAAATTAACGTATCACATAACTGTCAATGTGCTATACGCAATCTATACAACTTAACTGAAGGAAAACCAATTTTCGGCTGCAAAAGAGAAATGATCCAACCAAATTATGCATGAGCATAAAGTGTTATTGCAATAACCTCTGGTCTGAGGAGAGAGATACTCCGGTTGTCCATAAATATGATGTTATTGCCATGAATTTCTCTCTGAAACGTCAGATGGGGTGCAGGTCGGTAGGAAAGATAGGCTCAGTATGGAAGATTGGCTGGCCTTCCTCGGTGCAAGTGCATTACTTGCACCACCATTATCTGGGACCCGGCTAGCTGATTGGGACAATATTGTAGCAATTTCTCAGCAGATATTTGCTCTGCAGACTTGTGGGAGGCCTCTCTGCTTTGAGGTATTGCTTTAGAGCGAGTCCAGCAGGTGTATACTCCCGTTCTGGCTCTTGCTCTGGCACCCGTTCCTCTTCGTCACCAGTCTGCTTTATCTTTCAAAGGTAAACCAACAAATAATGAAATTATGACGCTATATAAGTGCAAGTCAATGCATGAAAACCTCAGCACCATTGAGATCAGGAACAAATTTGATTTTATTGCCCATAATTTTTCTAATGGATCAAATAGCTTAGTATACTCGGTGAAATACTCAAAATACAAACCAGCATCCTACCTTCAAGGATGTCAGCAATTCAAGCTAAAAGCAACATTAGGACAAGATGAAGAGAAAAAATATATCTTTCAACAGGAATTTGAAAGCAAACTCGTGCATGCACAAAAGTTAAGGAGGAAAATAAGCAGTATGTTCAATGCATGAGTCCTCCTTACAAGTGTTTGCGACTGAACTTTCGTTCATTAGTGGAATAATAACAAATTAAAAAAGGAAAGACATTTGCAACTTCATAATCCAAATTTCAACTCCCAGGATCAGAATAAATAAAGAACAATGACAAAGGGATTTATTTAGTTGCCCTTACATCAAAGGAGAATGGTTAAAAGTGGATCCATGAAGTTGCTCTTCAGCACAACAGAGAGTTTCTTCAGCATATCAAAGAAAAAACCATTAGATCACCATCATAATCCCTTGGTCAATATTTAACACCATCAGGTGCACTCTTATTCTAAAGTTTCCAGCCCTAACAGCATAAGAGAAGGCAATTAAGATAAAATACCTCGTTGGCCATTTCACTTGGATGTGCTGCCTATGCTTCTCTGTAAGAAACAACTTTTCTGACACGCTTTCCCCAACCAAGAGCAGCTTCCTCCTCACTTTGATATTTCTCCCATCTACAAAACACAAGTGATCATAAAATGCATTAAGAGCAAGAATCTTGAAAGATGGAGGCCCATATTTTCTCTTTACTTATAGTTACAGAATAGTCATTCTGATAAAGGATTTATTCCTCCTACCAAAGAAAAGGAGAAAGAATCTAGAAATGCAGCAGGGTTGTTCTTCACCTGGAAAAGAAACAAGTTATTTTCGCTGCACAGGACTACAAAAGGCAAGAACCATCCTTTGATCAGTATCAGTAGAGAAGCCACTCAGACAGCTACGGAAAACTACTGATACTGCTTATGTTGTAACTTCTTCTTCTTTTGTGTGTGTTTTCTTTTCTTTCTTTTTTTCGTTTTCGTTTTTTGCTCCGGGGAGGGGGGGGAGGGGGATGATAGGGACTGCACATAAGGTATTATGGCTTTTGGTCACTAAAAGTTATTATATGCTTCATTTTAGAAGTAAAATTATCCAAGAATCCAAACATCTATGATTTAAGGTTCAACTTTCAGTACTATTAAATTCTCAAAATGAGCCAATCATTTTCAAGTTAGAAGTTATGTCTTCTACCAACTTCATTTCTTTAAAGTCAAAGCTAAAGCCAAAAACTCAAACCCACAGCTAAAACCAAAAAGGCAAGCTGAAACTCACAGCCACCCCAAACAGGCCTTGACATTTATGTTTGTGATTATTTGACAAAAGTAGTACAATGATAAGGTACTTGCCAAAGGATTTACAATCTAGGAAGCACATACAGTGTGGACATGCTAAGTTAATCTACGGTCCCTGCATCAATGTTTCTGTGGATCTTCTGACACAACATACAAGTCAACAATATCTAGGACAAGAAAACATAATTAATTCCCAGACTTACATGGGACTGTATCCTTAAAGAGAATTTTATTTGCTACCAGATTTAATACTGCAAGCAAAGAAAGGAATTACAATCTAGGAATGCAAACAGTGTGGATATGCTATCAGTCCCCAAATGAACATTCATCCATAGCTTGTAACTTTACTTAAATCTGATGCGCAAAATCTAAAATTTACTAGCGCTTTTCAAATTCCGAATCAAAAGACGAAGACAAAAGACCATTGCGCATAAGTGAATCAAGCAGCATATACACTTGCTCTAGATAATGGAGGAGAAACGTAAGCAAATATGATAGCAAACCGATTCAAAAGAAAAGAAAAGAAAACGCAGGGAACTACAGCCTCTCTTACAACACGGAGAGCAACAACAACCGGAATTCCAGAACTGACCTAACTGCTGACCACGTCAGTAGCGAAATTGCAGATGACGTCGAGCGTGCTCTTAATCTTTGCTTTCAGGAACCAAGTCGGCGCGAGCTCCTAATTCCTCAACCAGTAGTGCCCGACCATGCGGCCCTCGTCCAGGTTGGCGATCGCGCCCTTCTCCAGCTCCTCCATCACCTCGAATGCGACCTGGAACCAGGGCTCCATCTCCTCCACAAACTCGTCCGTGATATGTCCACGAAAAGCGCTAGCTCTCGGTGTTGGTACAGCCAGTCCATGTACCTCCCCATAGCGAGCTGGAATCCTTCTCTAGCCTGCGCCTCTCCTTCTTTGTCGCGCCGTCCGCCCTGCCCAGGTCTGCTGAGATCTCCTCTGCGACCGAGCGAGCCAGCGTCAAGGACAGCGCTTGCTGGGGAACGAGACTGAGGCCGTCTCCCTCGGGCCGGAGGCCGACGGCTTCGCGGTGGAGGCCGGCGGCGTCTTTAGCCTGAGGGATGGGAAGGACGAGCAGATACCAGAGACGGAGGACGCCATCAGCGGCGGCGGCACAGAGTCGAAGCTGATAACGAGTTCGTCAGAGGGACGCAATCGGACGAAGGTCCATAAGTTGCCGAGAGACCAACGCGAGCACAAAACTTGTGCTCGATCTTCGCGTTGGAAACGATCAGAGGTGGAGGGGGTTGGGACCAACTGCGACTGGCGGCGCTCTTGGACGAGGCGACGTGCCAGAGGCAGATGGCGGCGAGGCTTTTGGGGAGGCGGAGTCGGAAGTGGAAGGGGGTGGGATGCACAGAGAAGAAACAGAGGAAGTCTCGATTGTTCTCTATTTGCGAGGAGAGAGGAGAGAGAGAGAAAACTCAGCAAATTTAAGTGAGGTGAGAGAAAAATTTTGAGCGGGAGGAATACGCTGACTGTCCTTTCTTCTGCAGTGGAGACGAGCCGAGCTGAGCCGACCAAAAATCAACGCCTTCCTTTTTCAGCAGGTCCCGCTCGGGGACACATGTCGGTATATTATTGGTATGTGCGCACCAGCTCAGCGGATGACGTGGCGCGCACATACCACTGAATATTTTCTCCTCTCCTCAAGCTTCCTCTACAATCTTGTTAATAGGTGCAAAATACCTCTCCCCCCATGGTATACGAATTTGTTACATTTCCCTCTTCAATCTCAATTAATTTCATCCAATTCTCAACCAAACACATCCAATTGAAGCTCAATTAAATCCATCAAGGTATCCTCGTCCGTCTCATGACTTTTTCCCATCAAATGATCCAACTTGCATCCTGAAGATTCGATCAAAAACGACTCTCTGACAATCCCGAACAAAAACGACCTTACTTTGCTTTTCTGCCAAAAATCTCGGTTTGTAGAAAAATCTTCTGAGGATGAGTCGACGTTCCTAAAATGAATTATGACTTAACAGAACTTCCAATTTCTATAATCGAGTTCAATTTCACGGTTAATTTCAATCTGTCGCGACTTTAGCGCGTCCTAATCTACCGGGTAGCTTTTAGGAATTTTCAGTGCAATTGACCTGTGGTTGATTTTTTTCAAGCCACAAAGTGCATCTTCAACACATTGGCAACTCTCGGTTGTCGTGAAAATCTCAAGATTTCAAATACGGACATAGGGTATCAAAATGACAGAAATCGGTCTAGTGCCAATCAATCAGAATTTTGCAATTAAGTGGAATCACCCACATTTAATCACATGGTTATGTCGAATCGACCTATCTTCGGTCTCTAATCGATCTGTGTCGTAATCACCATTACAGATTAGCACGGTCGAGTAGTCGGTTCCTGGTCAAATTCTCAAGTCTATTGCGTTTGAATTTCTTAACGGCTTCACCTGATAGACTAGTTATCTCGTGAGTGGCCAACTCAGAGAAGAGAGCTATAGGCGCAAAGATGAAATGCCCAACTTATTCAATTGAAAACAAAATTGGAAAATCAGGATGTCACATAGCGTCCACAAGTAATTTGTTGTGCATGATTTCCCAGTAGATGTTTCCTGAGTTTATAGCACGTTTTTGACTTCACGGACAGCAGTCGAGATTCTGAGATGAGGCCGCGCAAGTTTTCTCCCAAGTAATCATTTGGTCTTTGCTTCTTCAAATGAATGGGCCATCAAGGGAACATGTTTTCTTCGAACATATAAAACCACGAGTCATGCTTAGAGGAGGGTCTGCACTATATTTTTCACATTCACCACTATTAGTTTTACTTAGCGGGGCGGATATGTCGACTCAAATGGACCCAAGATTGTTAGAAGCAGCCCAGAGGCACAACGTCCATGAACTGAATGACTAGATCAGAAGCAATGCACCCGTCCTAGAGGAGCCGGCTCTCCAAGGAGCCGGCCACATGCCGTTGCACATCAGCTGTGTCACGGGCCATTTGAATTTCATCTCGGGAGCTCCTCAAATCGATGCCGAAGGTTGCAGAGAAGTGAGTAATGATCGCTAAGAGCAACGATTGGTCCATGTTGTACTGATAGGATCTGCAGGATCCTTCTCCACTATTTCTCCATAAAGGTCTTTAACCTCTGCATGATGTTGTCTCAATCCTGCATGGCCTTGTGTGCTTTCACTTTGCACTTCTTGCGTGGTCTAGTGTTGCGCACTTCCAATCAGGTTTCATGTATCTTGCTCAAGCAAGCATCAGCAGCATTTGAATGCTCCAATGTATTTAATTATTTAGGTAGATATGATGGAGGGGTGGTGGAGAAAAACAAAAGGTACCGAACATGAAAACGCATTTGGTAATCGACGACTTTTAAATAAATGAATTAGGCAATACACATTATAATAAACTTGAAAAATAAAATGAAAATTCAAATTTTTACTAGAAGTCGAAAAAGTCACCTCACTAAAATAACAGTGAGGTGACCGACGCTTTTTTATAATTATTTAGGTAGATACGATTGTTTAAACATCGAATGATAATGAATTATTTTCACATATAACATTGAAATTAGGTTATTGTCAATCACATTTTTTTTTTTGAAAAAGCCTAGTTAATCTCATTAATAATGTAGTATAGATCCGAATCATATTAAATGATCTAATACTTGTTACATTTCATGCTGTAGAATATACACCATGCACCTAATTCACATGAAAAGTTTCGTTCCTTGACTATGAACACGCGGTTTTCGACAATAAAGAAGTAAAGAGGTTTTCTTTTCGTAATTATCCACAAATTAAGCCCATCATCCTTATAGAAGAAACTTTTCTTTTTTTGGAATTGTAAAACTTTTTAAGCAAGGACTTTTTATTGATTAAACCAATTCCTTTGCATCACTCAATAAATTGCACTGGCTAGGTGAGTTAGGAATACGTTGTTATAAAGTCCGACTCTCATGAATATTCAATTTGTTTTTCATTATTATATTTAGGATAAGTGCACTAGAAATTCTAAAACTTATTGTAAAAATATAATTGAGATCTAAAACTTTCAAAAAAATATAATGTTATCTTAAAACTTGTCACGAAAATCCAATCAAGTCCTACAACTTATCCCATTATATTTCTACTGCAATTATAAAATGTTGTAGATAATTGGAATACTGATATTTGTCATTGTTTGAGGGTAAGGTCTTTTCTGTTTCCTTCTCACGGGAAAGTCCCTTTTAACTTGCTATTGGAGGTTCAACGGGAAGATATGAAGTAAGTGAAAGCCTTAGCCATGCTCTCATTCAAAATTGTAGCTTCTTGTTTCCGTTCATGGTTTATGTTTTTTTTTTTTTTTTTTTTGCTGACCCAGGGAACCCCTGCACGGCCGGCAGCCGGAGAGTAAACCCTGGGAAGGCACGCAAGAAACCACCACCCACGCACCCCGGGCAAGACACCACACAGCGCTTCAGCCTCCCTGCTTTGCAGGGGCTTCGAACCTGGTTCTCCTCGGTGGAGAACACAAGCTCTACCCTCTACGCTGCAACAGTGGGTGGTCGTTCATGGTTTATGTTAATGACTCCTATATGGTTGGAAATCTGTAGGTGTGGAATACAATATCTTATGCAGTTGTATCCCGAATATTCAGAAACTACGGCAAGCCCAAAAAAGCAGAACCTGATTCTTGATGCTGCCAAATGAGAACATGGTAAAAATGTCGTATTTATTTGTATTTACATTATTTGCTTATTATCTGTTGCATATTACTTCGAACGGGAAGGATTTTGATAAGGTCATATCATAAAGGTTGAAGGATTATCACTGGATCAATTTATTTTTATTTTTTTGTGATTATAACATCTTTTTTGCCGTTTTATATGTGTCAAAAATTGAGCTATTGTGAACTTTTCGTAACAGAAGTACGAAAACTAGCACCATCTGATGCGTGGGTTTTTTTACTACAAATATATATAGAGCTAATGGATATAGAGGCTTGTGACCAAATCACAGCACAAGTAAATTTGTAATAATTCCAGTCACATTTTCCTTGAGGAGCTAACTTTGCTGAGTTGGCAAAGAATTATGCTTTTGTGTTTTTCCCCAATTTTTGCAGTTTTCTTCCCTCACCTGTGGATTAATCTGCAATTGGCTACAACACATATAATTACAAGGGGAAAAGAATGCTAATAGTGCAATAACTTTCTCACGGTCTTCACTCTAGTGTCATAATTTCTCAAGTGATCACTTAAGTAGAATAACTTTAAAAAAAAAAAATGCTCACTTGAGTTATTTCAGCAATATATCTCTTACGAGAATCCTATGTAGTATTAGTTTTATAATAACATTTCCTGTATGTCCTTTAAATAAAAAAAGATTTAAATCCCAAATAACAAAGTGAAGTAAAAACATCGCGGACCAGCACTGAATGACGAAGCATAGAAGAATTAATGGAGGATAGGTGATTACATCACTCTCACTCTAGACACAAACATTGAAGGCAAAATATATATATATATATCCAACGGCTTGGAGGGAAAGAATTAAGGCTTGAAGGACGAGCGAGGAATTTTGCAACAGGAAAAAGGCGAACGAATTATTGCCAGAGGTAAAATGTTGTTTTTGTCTTCACCCACCTACAAAATCAGTAATTATCGGAAGCAACTACTTTGGAAGTAACAGAAAGAAAATCGACGTCTAGAGTAATATTGTCTTTTATCATATTTTATCCATAGATTGGGAAAAAAGAAAATTTACGACCAGAGTAATATTGTCTTTTATCCTAAGCAAGTTCTTAAAAGATTTCATCCCGATTCAATCCGAATCTTGAGACTTCTGGAATGTAAAGCACCTAGATGGTATTCCCTCCTCCTGAGAAATGTTGCCAGAGTTAAAGTGCTGTTTTTCTGTTCACGCACCTACAAAATCAGTAATTGTGAGAGAACCCGACGTGGTTGTGGTGAGCGATTTGAAAGATGCATGGTGAGCCGCTTCTCCTAATCATGGTATCTACTGCGAATTTCAAAAGCAACCTCTCATTGCCGTGCAATTTTATAATTTTCAAGTCACGTTGGATAAGTAATATTAAATTAATACCATGATGGATTTTCAAAAAAAGAAATTACTGATATCACTCAAATGAACATTTTTTTTTTTGAAATATGAAATTTGAAGTGATTATATAAAAAGTTAAGTGAATGCCATTACGAAAATTATAACATTATTTAGTGTCTTTTGTCTCTGGCAACATGTATATGATGGTAATGGAGGAGGGGAACGAAGATGCTACCAAGGAAACAAAAGAGAGAATTTACCAAATGAGAAATTCATCCTGTACACTCCTTTTCCTTTACAATAGATTTGGAACTGATGCATGGTGAGGCTAAGAAGAAGCTGAAAGTGTTTGATGGAAAGTAGATTAGGGATAAATGGAGTACTCCACTAAACTATACAGGAGTCTTTCACCGTCCAGGATAAAGGACTTCTAAGGTGCACTACCAAAGAAATATATAAAGAACCGAATTGAAGGATTCACTCATGGGATGAAAAAAATTTAGTATATTATCGAACTCAAATCTGAATTTTTACAATGGAGAATGTGCCACACATATATAGGGGTAACTAGGAAATATTAAAGTTACAGGAAATTTAAAACACATGGAAACTAGACGCATTAAAGACGTAGTAAATTCAAAACACACGAAAACTTAAAATTCACACCTCCAAAAGTGCTGGGCCTCTTCCTCCTCATGGGATCCGTTGGATCACGCTATGCTCCTTCAACGGGCCGAAATCTAATCCATATCTTCAGAATCCGTTTGCTCGTCTTCACTGGAATATTCAAGCTCCGATCCTCGTGCATAAATGACTTGGCCAGTGCCTATCTTTCTGGGTTCTTGCAATGTTCTCAGAGTATCTCTCCAAGAATGTATTCTACAGCCGTTTAAAGCTGAAGCATGATGCACAATATCCTTAGGAACCCCTCCAATAGCTTTGACAATATCTCTGGACAAGGAGTCATACTCAGATACTTCTTCGGGAGCATTTCCTTCAAAAGCGTGATAACGAAAGAGCTGTAGTGCATGGTCATCACTCATTGGTTCAATCTCGTGTTCGTCAACTGTCCCATGACCATCTGCTCCAACGTCGAAAGCACTTAAAACCTTTTTATTGTTCATTGTCACAATGATTGTACTTCCAGAACCAAACCATGTTGGCTTCCCAGCTAACGCTTTAATTTGTTCATCCTCATCCACATCGTCAAGCACGATGAGAACCTTTTTATTTCTAAATAGACTTGCTATTTTTTTAGTCCCTTCATCGACAGATTCAAGTGGCGCAGGTTCTAGGTTTAGAAGGTCAGCAATCAACAATTGTTGTGAAACCTGGACTCCTTTCGCACTAATGCCTTCAAGGAAGCTATATGCTTCAAACAATGTATGCACCTCATTATAGATAACCTTCGCAAGTGTAGTCTTTCCGACACCCGGCTCACCGTATATTCCGATGACGCCTACGTCTTCCCCATGTACTTCGGTTTCTCGACCCTCGCTGTGGCCAACACCAAGCTTTCTCATCATCTCTTTAACATGAAGATCAATTCCAACCAGTTTGTCGGTTACAGGCAGGCCATCATCCCTCAAAATCCGCGCAACACGCAAAACAACTTCTCTGACGAGCTCGGCCTCGCTCCTGCATGACGTAAGTGATGAAACAGGAGGATGATAAGAAAGTTACCGGAAAAGAAGGTAGACAAAAATCAAAGGGGGGAATGGACCGACAAAAATTAAGTCAACCCAGGGAACCACGGTTTATTCTTATGCATCGTTGATTATTCAAAAAGGTTTGGGTTCATTTCACGTCATCCTACACTTCTTTTTTGCCATTTATCCAGGAAAGAAAAAGGAAATCAGAAGTAAAGGCCTTACCCCTCATATAGTTTCTTGCTATGTACGGGTAAGTCCCCGATGTCTCGAAGAACCTCCCTCCATTTTTTGATGGTTTTTGAGTCGACTCTTTTCTCATGTAGGCTGAAGGCCTTTCCAAAATCCCCCTCCTGCTTTCTTACATCGGAGGCACTAACATTATAGAAAATCGGGATAATAGTCTGTCCGTTTGTTTTTCTGCAATCCCACATTTGTACTAGCTCCCTGAGGCACCGTTCACTGGATGCATAACCTATGGAGAGGATGGCTATGAAGATTCTCGACTGCTTGATGGCCTCAACCAGCGAAGACGATATATTTTCTCCAGCAAAAGTATCTCTATTGTCTATAACGGCCCTGATCCCTGCCTGGTCTAATGTTGCGTAAAGGTGACTCACAAATGTGGAACGAGTATCTGAAGCTTTATAACTCAAGAATACTCCATACACGAATCCAGATGTTGACGATGTGGTTGAAGTTGATTCCTGTCAAATCAAGGGAATTAAATCGCTTCACATAGTAAACATAGTTTTTCAAACTAAATCTTATGTTGCCGGAGCACAAAATAAAAAATAAAAAAAACACATAGGTTTATGGTTCAGACGGAGGCTAACCTTGTCCAACATGTTAATTGCACTGAAATCTTACAACTTATGAATTTTGACTTTTGTAAATAATTCAAAATACTCGAAACAATCGTTACACTCAAATGTCAATACTTGAATTTGCATGTGACTTTTTTCATCATACTTCCGAAATTTAAATGATATTTAGAATTTTATGAGAAAGCAAAAATTTTAAACAGGCCCAACATACAATATAAATAGTGCTTGGAGTTTGGATAGGATCTCGTGATTTTCACAATTTAGTGGTTCGATCATTCATGTCAAAAAAAAAAAAAAAGATTGGTAACATTGTGAACGAAATTTAGCATTTGATGGGTCGAACTGGCAGCAGAGGACCCAAATTTCCACCATATTAATGTCAAGGTAGTTCGAAGTAACAACACAAATCCCGAAGACGTTGAGAAAACTAACCCGCTTTCCAGCAGGAGCGGAAGCATCAACTGCAGAAGCCGGAGCATCCTGCATAACTGACTTGGACAGCCTGCCTGTCCTCCCGCGTTCTTGCAATCGTTCCAGAGTACTTCTCCAGCTATCTATACTCATATTGCGGCCTAAATTTGAAGCATGATGCACAATATCCTTAGGAACCCCTCCAATAGCTTTGACAATATCTTTGGACAAGGAGTCATACTCAGATACTCCTTCGGGAGCATTTCCTTGAAAAGCGTGATAACGAAAGAGTTGTAGTGCATGGTCACTACTCATTGGTTCAATCTCGTATTCTTCAACTGTCCCACCACCATCTGCTCCAACGTCGAAAGCACTTAAAACCTTTTTATTGTTCATTGTCACAATGATTCTACTTCCAGAACCAAACCATGTAGGCTTCCCAGCTAACGCTTTAATTTGTTCATCCTCATCCACATCGTCAAGTATAATGAGAACCTTTTTATTTCTAAATAGATGTTCTATTTTTCTAATCCTTTTATCGACAGATCTAGGTGCCACACGTTCTCGGTTTAGAAGGTCAGCAATCAACAATTTTTGTGAAACCCGGACTCCTTTCGCACTAATACCTTCAAGGAAGCTATATGCTTCAAACAATGTATGCACCTCGTTATAGATAACTTTCGCAAGTGTAGTCTTTCCGACACCCGGCTCACCGCATATTCCAATAACGCGTACATCTTTTCCATGTGCTTCGGTTTCTTGACCCTCGCTGCGGGCAACACCAAGCTTTCTCATCATCTCTTGAACATGAAGATCAATTCCAACCAGTTTGTCTGTTACAGCTAGGCCATCACCCCTCAAAATCCGCCTAACACGCGAAACAACTTCTGTGGCGAGCTCGGAGTCGTAACTGCATGACGTAAGTGATGAAACAGGAGGATGATAAGAAAGTTGCCAGAAAAGAAGGTAGACAAAAATCAAAGTGGCGAATGGACCGACAAAAATTAAGTCAACCCAGGGAACCACGGTTTATTCTTATGCATCGTTGATTATTCAAAAAGGTTTGGGTTCATTTCACGTCATCCTACACTTCTTCTTTTTTGCCATTTATCTAGGAAAGAAAAAGGAAATCAGAAGTAAAAGCATTACTTCCCATATCCTTTCTTGCTAGGTCCGTATAAGTCCCCGATGTCTCGAAGAACCTCCCTCCATTTTTCGATGGTTTTTGAGTCGACTCTTTCCTCATGTAGACTGAAGGCCTTTCCAAAATCCCCCTCCTGCTTTCTTACATCGGAGGCACTAACATTATAGAAAATCGGGATAATAGTCTGTCCGTTTGTTTTTCTGCAATCCCACATTTGTACCAGCTCCCAGAGGCACCGTTGACTGGATGCATAATCTGTGGAGAAGAAGACTATCGAGATTTTCGACTCCTCGATGGCCCTAACCAGCGAAGAAGATATTTTTTCTCCAGGAGAAGTATCTTTACCACCGTCCATAAAGGCCAAGATCCTTGCTTCATTTAATCGATCGCAAAGGTAGCTCCCGTTGTCAAGAGTATCTGAAGCTTTAAAACTCAAGAATACTCCTCCAGATGATGACGACGTGGTTGAAGTTGATTCCTGTCAAATCAAGGGAATTAAATTCGCTTCACATAGTAAACATAGTTTTTCAAACTAAATCTTATGTTGCTGGAACACAAAAAAAAAAAAAAAAAAAAAAAAAAAAACACTTAGGTTTACAGTTCAGACGGAGGCGAACTTTGTCTAACATGTGAACTGCACTGAAATCTTACAACTTACGAATTTTGACTTTTGTGAATAATTCAAAATACTCGAAACAATCGTAACACTCAAATGTCAATACTTGAATTCGCATGTGACTTTTTTCATAATACTTCCGAAATTTAAATGATATTTAGAATTTTATGAGAAAGCAAAAGTATTAAATAGGCCCAGCGTACGATATAAATAGTGCTTGGAGTTTGGATAGGATCTCGTGATTTTCAAAATTTAGTGATACGATCGTTCACGTAAAAAAAAAAAAAAAAAAAAAGATTTGTAACATTGTGAACGAAATTTAGCATTTGTTGGGTCGAACCGGCAGCAGAGGACCTTAATTTCCACCATATTAATGTCAAGGTAGTTTTAAGTAACAATACAAATCCCGAAGACGGAGAGAAAACTAACCCGCTTTCCAGCAGGAGCGGAAGCATCAACTGCAGAAGCCGGAGCATCCTGCATAACTGACTTGGGCAGCCTGCCTGTCAACCCGCGTTTTTGCAATCGTTCCAGAGTACTTCTCCAGCTATCTCTACCCATTTTGCGGCCTAAATTGGAAGCGTGATGCACAATATCCTTAGGAACCCCTCCAATAGCTTTGACAATATTTTTGGACAAGGAGTCATACTTAGATATTTCTTCGGGAGCATTTCCTTCAAAAGCATGATAACGAAAGAGTTGTAGAGCATGGTCATCACTCATTGGTTCAATCTTGTGTTCTTCAACTGTCCCACGACCATCTGCTCCAACATCGAAAGCACTTAAAACTTTTTTATTGTTCATTGTCACAATGATTCTACTTCCAGAACCAAACCAAGTAGGCGTCCCAGCTAATTCTTTAATTTGTTCATCCTCATCCACATCGTCAAGCACAATGAGAACCTTTTTATTTCTAAATAGACTTGCTATTTTTTTAGTCCCTTCATCGACAGATTCAAGTGGCGCAGGTTCTAGGTTTAGAAGGTCAGCAATCAACAATTGTTGTGAAACCTGGACTCCTTTCGCACTAATACCTTCAAGGAAGCTATATGCTTCAAACAATGTATGCACCTCATTATAGATAACCTTCGCAAGTGTAGTCTTTCCGACACCCGGCTCACCATATATTCCAATGATGCCTACGTCTTCTCTATGTACTTCTGTTTCTCCTCCCTCGCTGGGGGTAATACCAAGCTTTTTCATCATCTCTTGAACATGAAGATCAATTCCAACTAGTTTGTCGGTTACAGGTAAGCCATCATCCCTCAAAATCCGCGCAACACGCAAAACAACTTCTTCGACGAGCTGGTTCTCGTACCTGCATGACGTAAGTGATGAAACAGGAGGATGATAAGAAATTTATCAAAAAAAATTAAAAGGTAGACAAAAATCAAAGTGGGGAATGGACCGACAAAAATTAAGTCAACCCAGCGAACCACGGTTTATTCTTATGCATCGTTGAATATTCAAAAAGGTTTGGGTTCATTTCACATCATCCTACACTTCTTTTTTTTTTGCCATTTATCTAGGAAAGAAAAAGGAAATCAGAAGTAAAAGCATTACCCCTCATATAGTTTCCCGCTAGGTCCGGGTAAGTCCCCGATGTCTCGAAGAACCTCCCTCCATTTTTCGATGGTTTTTGAGTCGACTCTTTTATCATGTAGACTGAAGGCCTTTCCAAAATCCCCCTCCTGCTTTCTTACATCGGAGGCACTAACATTATAGAAAATCGGGATAATAGTCTGTCCATTTGTTTTCCTGCAATCCCACATTTGTACCAGCTCCTTGAGGCACCATTCACTGGATGCATAATCTGTGGAGAAGATGACTATCGAGATTTTCGATTGCTTGATGGCCCTAATCAGTTGCGACTGTATCTCTCCATAACGGAGTTCTTCGTTGTCTAAGAAGACCGAGATCCCCGCCTTTTTCAATGTGTTAAGAAGGTAACTTGTGATTGTTGTGCGAGTATCTGGACCATGAAAATTCAAGAATACTTCAAACGCGATTCCAGATGATGTCAATGTGGTTGAAGATGATTCCTGTCATATCAAGGAAATTAAATCACTTCACATAGTAAATATTGTTTTTCAGACCAGGTCTTATGTTGCTGGCCAACCAAAAAAAAAAACACATAGGCTTATGGTTCAGATGGAAGCGAACCTTACCCAACATGTTAGTTGCACTGAAATCTTATGCTTTCGCATTTTAACTTTTGTAAATAATTCAAAATACTCGAAACAATCGTAGCACTCAAATGTCAATACTTCAATTCGCACATGACTTTTTTCGCAATACTTCCGAAATTTGAATAATATTTAGAATTTTAGGAGAAAGCAAAAGTATTAAACAAGCCAGCGCGATATCAATAATGCTTGGAGCTTAGATAGGAACTCATGATTTTCAAAATTTAGTGATTCGATTGTTCATGTCAAAAGAAGATTTGTAACATTCTAAACAATTTTTAGCATTTGTTGGGTCGAACTGCAAGCAGAGGACCGATTCCACAGCTTTAGTGTCATGGAAGTTTGAAGTAACAATACAGATCCAAAAGACGCAGAGAAAACTTACCAGCTGTGTTCTCTCCTCTCCAGCAGCACCAACCGCAGTATCAGCAAGCTGCCCCATTTCTAGATCATCATCCGTAGCATTATCCTGACGAGCCTGGTGATGGTGACCCGGACTTGGACGCGGACGCGGACCCGGACCCGGACCCGAATCCGGACCCGAACCTGAACCCAAACCCGAACCTGAACCTGAATGACCATTAGCAGCGTGCTTTGCTGTCTTCTTCCCATCAAATGCTTGAGCAATCTTTCCGACAAGAATTAGAATCGCCAGGGACCAATTCGGAGCGAATGTGAGAGTCAGAAAGACAACCACCAGTATCATCGCCGTCCAAGCGATCGCACTCGAATCCATCGCTCCCTCTCGCGCTCTCTCTCACAGAGGCACGCAGGAGGTCTGTAAACATTAGACAACAATGTACATTACAGTTTACACATTACTATATCATATTTTATATATGACCAAGACCGCTGACTTCTGGGGACCCACGCTTGGACAACGTGAGGGAAATTATTAGGTACTCGCGGTCTCTGTTTAGCTGACTATGGGACTTGTTAAAGGCACTTCATAATATGTTCAAATACCGAAAGCTTTGGTTGGCTTCAACTTAAACGAATTACAATTTGACAAATATATACTGACGTGGATTTAATTAAACAAAATAAAAATTTCAGTCACCTCACTTTTCACCTCCACCTACCCTATCTCCTTTCCTCTTCGACCACCTCGAGCGCAACCTCCCCATCTCCCTCCGCCGTCGCCACCGGCGGAGTTGCCGACGCCGAGTTCAAGAAGAGAACTGCCGAGCGGAGTTGCAGATCTACAAGTCGACCACGGTCGCTCGCGGTCATGGACGAGCCGCTGTCACTGGAGCCTTGGTTGCAGATCTGGAAGTCCCGTCGCGAGCAACGACGGCTTATGGACTGCCATTGTAATGGGAAGGAAGATTTCCCTCCATCGTCGTCGCCCGCCCTTGGCTCGTGGTCGGCCCCGTCCATGGCCGAGCCAACGACGGCTAGGTTGCAGATCTGGAGGTCCCGTCGTGAGCAACGACGACTCATGGACTGCCATTGCAATGGGAAGGAAGCTTCCCCTCCGTCGTGCTTGTGGGTGCTCTAGCTTCCTCCATCGTCGCCCACCTTCTGCTCGTGGTCGGCTTCGTCCATGGCCGAGCCACCCCTCCATCGTCATGGCGGCTCTTGGTCGTTGCCTGTCCAGATCTGGACTGGATTTGGGCCTCCAGATCTGATCTCGTCCATGGCCACAAGCCTAGATCGTCCATAGCTCGCGGGGAGGCAGCGAGTTGGAGATCTCGACGGCCATGGATTGCGAGCTCAAACAGCAAAAGAAAATGCAGAGATATAGTGTCAGGGAAGACGACGAGAGCTTGTACGCAGTCCATGGCCAGCCACTCCGGCGATGGGTTCAGCCTAATCAAGGCGCCGGCGACTCCGCCGGCGGCGACGGCAGGAGAGGAGCGGAGGTTGGGCCAGATCTGAACGGAGGGAGAGTGGCAGGAAGAGAGAGAAATACTTATTTTTGTATTTTGTTTAATTCCAGGTCAGTATTTATGTGTCAATCTCTAATTGGATATAACTAAAAACACGTACACCACCTCAGCAACTGACGTGGATCAGTGTTAATCGGTTTGGCATTGAAGGGCTCCAATAAACTATTTCCGTGCAGTATCCCCATCTAGGATAAGGAGAGAGAGAGGTGGCATGTTAACTTTGGACTAATTCACCAGACGCTGATGGTGATGACTGGTTCCCTCGCCAATAAAGAAAGAAGAGCACGCACGAACCTTTGGCCATCTCCAATTCCACACTATGGCCACGTGCAAAACGCGAGGTAATCAATAATATTATTTTCCTTTGATAAAAAAAATTAATAATGTTTTTGATAAACGTGTTAGGTAATTTTCCTTTGATAAAAAAATTAATAATGTTTTTGATAAACGTGTTAGGTAATTTTTTTTTTTGTCAGTCGTATTTTACTATTACTCTGATTTTCACTTTTAAATTTTTGTCATCCCTATTTATAAGATATGGAAGTTGAAACCCACACTTAAAGATAAATTGCCCCCTTCACTTTATAAAAATATTTACACAATCATAAACTTTTTCAATATTCAACGGAGGGAGAAGATAAAGAAAAAATGAAAAAGATTGTATATAAAAACGCATCAAATAAAAATGCGAAAGACATATTGACTTTTAGGTAATCAAAGATGCGTGAAGGTACTCAATTTTTCACTAAAGTAACATATAGGTAATCAATGACTTATTTGGGTTGATTTTATTATTTTAAATATTAGATGATAATGAAATATTTTTATAAATACCCTTGAAAATTTGGCAATTTGTACTAAATAGCCCAACTAACCTCATGAATCATGTAGTGTGAAATTCAAAATCCAATCAAATGACCTATTATGTGTTAAATTTGATGGTGTAAAAAACCAAATATGCACCCAGCATCTTATTCACACACAAAGTTTCTTTCCTTGACTATCGACTTGCAGTTTTCTAAAATAATGAAGTAATAAGAGTTCTTTGATACTTATAGTTTCTGCAAATTGAGCCCAATATACTTTATATAGATGAAACATTCTTTATTTGAACTGTATAAGTTTTCAAGCAACGATTTTTTATTGATTAAATTTATTTTCTTTACTTTACTCAATAAATCACACCAACTATGCGGTTTAGAAACAAGTCGTTATAAAGTCCGACCCCCATGAATATTAATTTTCTTTTTCATGATTTTTTTTTTTGCTACAGCGAAAGGGTTGTTGCTTCAGAGTTCAGACTCTGGATCAATGCTTAAAAGAAATACCCACATTGAAATTTTCTGAAAATTTAGGGTTTCTTTGTGACTATTAGAGAAAGTAAAAAGAAAATCGGAACATTTTAGTACCTCTGCAATAATAACTCACGTACGGAAGTCATAAAGTAAGGTCCTCTTTTGATAGCGTGTGGACCTAGCTCTCTGAAAAAACTTTTTGCTCGTGCTTTGTTTTGAACTCCACCGAGAATAGAGAAAGGTACTTTCATGGGTGCCGTTCATACCAGAACTGTAGGACTAGAAAATTAACTTTCACTGAAAATGAACTAGCAAAGGAAAGCAGTGTGGACGGCCTGGAGACTTTTCCTTTTGAACGAAAATGTCCCAGTCCATGGTGGTAATGAAGCTGGAGGGAGGTCACTGCCTTCTCCTAGCATACTAGGCTGGTAAACCCCCAATGAAAGGTCCCGGAGGAGGGCAACTCCTCCGGGGTGGCCGGCCGGCGCGCGACACGCATGTGACCGTGGCAAAATTTTTTGCTTCAAGTGAGCTGGGATCAATTGAGACGAAATCACCGAGTTCAAGGTCTCTCTTGAAACAAATACCCCTCTGGGGACACTTTGAGGAAAATGGGGCCAAGTCAGGGATTTTTTGAAATTTTTTTGCTTTTGACATCATTCGTTTCGCAAATAAATGTTGAGTTTCGAGAAATTATCTTTCAAGAAATCATTTTTCATTGTTTAATAAAGAAAATCTTTTCCTTCATAGAATTTTTTCAATAATTATTTTTATTATTATTTTAAAAACAAATTTTTATTTTTATTTTTTTCTGTCTTTTTTTTTTTTTTTTTCTTCCTTCGCTTTGGCCAATCGTCGGCTACACAACGGCTGACAAGGCTCGAGCTTGCCAAATTCTAAAAGGCCCGAGCTTGCCCAAGGTCAATGAGTGGGGCTCAAGCCTCGCCGAGGTCGCCAAAGGTCAGCAAGGCTCTAGCGACCTTTGGTGAGGCCCGAGCCTTGACCAGCTTGCTGGCCTCGAATGCGCTTGGCTTCACCAGATCAAGTGAGGTGGAGCCCCAATGGCCGCAGTGAGGCTCAAAGTGGCCTTCTAAGGAAGAAAAATAATAATTAAAAACTTGATTTTTAAAAAATAAAAAGAAAATCTAAATATAAATATAAAAAAAAAATGTGTTTGGTAAAAGAAAATGAAGTGGAAGAAGTTATGGAAATATTTTTTATATTCGAAAAGTAAAACATATTTTCCTTACTTTTGAAAGTATTTTTTCCAAAAGTGAAAAAAGTTTTCCTTGGTTAGTTCATTTTCAATTAAACGAACGCCCGAAAAATTCAGAAAAAGTTTTCCTCGAAATTATTTTCAGTAAAACAAGCACAGTCTAAATTTCTGATCCATTAAAAAGCCATTTTATGACCCCCTTTGGAAAAAAAAAAAAAGAAAAAGAAAAAAAGCCGTTGACCAAAAGACTATGTGGCACCAGTCCAAGGCAGGTCTTTTTATAAATACGTAGTCCTTCTGGTTGGATCTGTATTTAGATGTCCAAGTGCGAAGGTGTCCCGAAAAGAGACCATTACTAGATGAGACCAGATGGAGCAGCTTTTAGCAGGACCAAATGAAAGGGGCAACATCGAAGGGCTGAGAGCCAGGATCAGAGAGCGAGTGGACGATCTACGGCAACAGGCAACCGAATGGTCCGGTTATACGCCGCTGCACGTCGCTTGTGCGGCCAACCATTTGAATTTAGTCGAAGCGCTCCTGGCGTTGATCCCAGAGTTCGCGGAGGAAACGGACTTGGATGGTTTAAGTCCGCTTCACATCGCGGCAGCTCGAGGTCATGGTGACATTGCGACGGCGCTCTTGCAAAATCATCCACACCTGTGCTCTGTGAGGGGACTGGATAATAGAATCCCTTTACATTATGCCATCGAAAACGGTAGGCTTGAAGTCATGCAGGTACTGCTCCGTGCTTCGGATGATTCCGTCAGAGAGACAACCGCCCGACAGGAGACGGTGCTTCATCTCGCCGTGAAGAACGGCCAGTTTGACGCTGTCGTTCAGTTGGTGAACCATCTGAGGCAGCTCCATATGGAGCAGGTGATCAATGAGAAGGACAACGAAGGCAATACTGCCTTGCATTTTGCTGTCACCGCCAAAAATTTCCGGGCAAGTCATGCCCTTCCCTTTTTTTTTTTATGGCACTTTTCCTGGCGCATTATTTCAGTAAGGGTGTCAATTTGATATCGGCACAATGTGAAAAAATCTTCTAAACAAAGGAATCTATTGAATCGGATATGTTTTGATCATTATTGGAATAAAGGATATCCATCCATGCCAAAAATTTTACGGTATTATTTTGATTTCTGAAAGTCAATGAGAACAAAAAAACGAATTGTAAATTGCAGGTGGTTGAATTCATGCTTGACATGCATGCTCGGCGGTACGTGTTCGTGGACGTGAATGTCCGTAACAATTGTGGCAAGACGCCTCTAGATTGCTTGGGAAGGGAAGCAGGAGATAGAGAGATCAGAGATATTAGAGGAATCCTCAATGCAGCTGGAGCCAAACACGGAACAGTTAGACATTCATCACTAGTCTTGGAGGGAGAGTCAAGGACCGACATACGCAATGCCCTGCTGGTCGTCGCCGGGCTCATTGCAAGCGCAACCTACCAATCTGTGCTTCAGCCTCCAACATTTAAAACAACAGTCGACAAAACTCTTACAGAAGGCTTCCGCGCATTCTACGCATCTTATATGACTGGTTTTTTTGGCAGGGACTTAGCGTACATTGTCTTCATAACTGGCAATACATTTGGACTCTTGATATCAGTCCAGATGATCATTTGCCTCACCAGAGATCTCAGGATTAGACTGCCGATGCTTCTCGCCATGACCTTAATGGTTCAAACTTACTATTGCCACACATATTACCTGCCATTCAGGCCGGACCAAAAGGAGTTTGGTCTGATAAATGCGGAATTGTTGAGTGTGCTACCGCTCACGATTCCAATTCTTCTTCTACTGTTCCAGAAGCGGTTGGCGCTAGTTTTAGAATTTTACTTGGAAAAGCTCTCTCTGTTTGACCACCTAAGGGATATGTACTATCTATGAGCCTAATTCATCGTTGTTAATGCTTGTATTCTCTTTCCTTGAGGTTGAGCTAGGAAATGCAAGCCTCGAGCAGTGTCAGATGGACTTTGTTCGACAAGGTCAGATGTTGGTTTGATGTCGGTTTGATGTCCTTAATTCTCTGCAGTTGATTGTGTGATGTCTGCAAGTGATTCACTGTATCGTATTTTCCTAATAAAATGTGTCCCCAGTTTATAACACGTTTGTAATTTCAAGAATAGCAGTCAAGATTCTGAGATAAGATTGCACGAAAATTCTTCAAAAACACATTATTGCTTCTTCAGATGAATTGGCCATCAAGAGAACATCTTTGTGACGTTGAGAATTTGTCCGTGAGAGCGGGTGGATAAAATAATGTTATTAGCTATGAGCGCTCACTAAACTAATGGGACAAGCTGTGAGCATGGAGTCGAAAGAAAAGCGCAGGATATGCAAGGTTGGTCGGATCGAATCGAATGATGCTGATAAAAATTCAAATGAAATCGAAAGGTCATTACTGCATAACACAGGCAGTTTTAGTCCAATGACGAAAGAGTAACCTCTTAAGAAGGATGAGATCTAATTCTAGAATACTCCACTTTTTTTTTTTTTTTGGTCTCATATATCATTTAATAATAATAATAGGATCCCGGCTACAATGGTGTGAAAATGGTGATTCAGAGAGAATCCGATGACAATGATTCAACAGAAAAAATATATATATAAAAAGTGGTTCCGAGAGAGAAAATCCCCTATGAAAATGATTCACAAATGGTCCGTATATTGCAATCGATGGGAGTTTCCTAATGCTGTTGGATCATGGAGAATCTAGAAGAGCTTCATCATAGTTATCGGGAAGGGTTGATAGGTGAAATTCCAAACACAATATGAAATTTATCCGCTCTAAGAGATTTGGATCTAATAGGATCAGGATTTCACAGTAATGTTGTTTTCTGGGAGAACCAAAAGGAAGTTGATATTGCGGCACAAGCATCTTGATTTTTCTTCTACCGTAGAAAAAAATATTTCAAATTATACCTATATGGACGTGTAAATTCACATGTAATTCTTTTCGTTTTTTTTTTTTTTATCGGTGACTTGATTATATTTGAATTTTCTTGCAATAAATAAAAACAACTTATTTTTCATAAAAGTTAATACCTTGAAAAACTTCAAATTAGTACACCCGTGACAAATTTACTCCAAACTATTTTTTTGACAACGAAAAACTCTAAATTAGTATACATGTTGCAAATTTATCCCAAGTGACCACAAAAAACCTCAAACTGATATATTTATGATAAATTTATCTTAAACTAATTTGTCTGACCGTCACAAACCCCATACATTTGTGATAACTATATCATTTGTTCAATTATAATAACATAAAAAACCACAAAAATGGTATAACTATGACAAACATATAATAAAATCCCAAACTAATATACTAATCTATTGTCACATGTCATCCAACTCAATAATTTGACAATAAAATTTAACAGAAACTAATAGAGAGTAAATTTATCACAAGTGCACCAGTTTTGGATAAATTTATCAAATGCATATCAATTTAGATTTTTTGTGGTCAAAAAATTAATTTGGGATAAATTTGTCGTGGATGTACGAGTTTGGGATTTTTCAAGGTATTAACCCATTTTCATAATTTAGAAGTTGCAGCAAACAAAAATGTGGGTAATTACATGATGAAAATGAAAGCCGATGGATTATCTTGACGAAATGTGAAGAGGAAAAAGAGATGTTAAATTAAACCAGGTAATTATAATTGCTCTCAAGAAAATGAGCGAATTTTTTTTTTTTTTTTGGGTTTTTGTTCGGCAAGGCAACAAAGACCAAGTGTCTTCTCTATTAGGAACATTTTTCCAGATCTTCCTGCCTCCTGCGACCCCACCAAAGGAAACGAGCACTCAAAACCTTTGTCCTTCTCCAATTTCCACGCTTCAACTTTAGACCTCAAAAAAGCAAAGAAAGAACATGAAATCTTTCGAATTATACCTATAGGGATGTGAAAATTCACATATAATTCTTTTTTTTTTTGGTTGGCGACTGATTATATTTGAATTTTCTTGCGACAGATAAAAACTTACTTTTCATAATTTAAAAGCTGCAGCAAACAAAAATGTGGTAATAACATAATGAAAATGACAGTAGATGGATTATTTTGATGAAATGTTAAGAGGAAAAAGAAATACCAGGTAATTATTACTGCTCTAAAGAAAATGAGGGATTTTTTTTTGTTTTTTTGGTTTTTGTTGGCAAGGCAACAGAAACCAATGTGTCTTCTCTATTACGATCATTTTTCCAGATCTTCCCGCCTCCTACGACCCCACAAGAGGAAAAAGAGCGCTCAAAACCTTTGGCCTTCTCCAATTTCCACGCTTCAACTTTAGAGCTCGAAAAAGCAAAAGAAGATAGAACGTGAAATCTTTCGAATTTTACCTATATGGACATGTAGATTCACATGCAATTCTTTTTTTTTTGGTTGGCAATTGATTATATTTGAATTTTCTTGCGACAATTTTCATAATTTAGAAGTTGCAGCAAACAAAAATGTGGGTAATTACCTGATGAAAATGAAAGTGGATTGATTATTTTGGTGAAATGTGAAGAGGAAAAAGAAATATTAAATTAAACAAGGTAATCATTATTGCTCTAAAGAAAATAAGCGAAAATTGTCCCTTTTTTTTATCGGCAGGGCAAGAAAGACCAATGTGTCTTGTCTTCTCTATTAGGATCATTTTTCCATATCTTCCGGCCTCTTACGACCCCACTAAACGGAGAAAAGCACTCAAAACTCTTGGCCTTCTCCAATCTCCACTCTCTGATTTTACACTTCGAAAAAATAAAAAAAGACAGTACATGAAAATGCGTTAGGTAATCCGTAATTTCTTTATAGACACGTTAGGCCATTCACTCTATAGTAACATTTAGATGAGACCGAAACGTGTTAAGTAATTAGTGACTTTCTCAATAAATACATCCGTCCATTCACATTATAATAAAGTTGGAAAAGACTTCCCATCACAGTGAAAAATTAAGAAAACAACTCCCGTGATACGCACTTAACTTTTAATGTATTGTTATTTTAAATCGAGTATAATTTAAATTATAGCTTACTGCATTAAGTGAATGAGTTACACTGTACAAATTTTTTACCTAATTCAATTATTGAGTGAAATTAATTAAAAGATAAAAGAATATGTCTCACTTAATATATGTATATATATACCTTGTCTTGCTAATTTCAAATTTTCTTCAAATAAATTGACAGTGAATTGTGTGGGTGCCACCATGCATTCCACATGATCAAATTGCTTAACTGTGATTGGTCTGCACAATGGTTCAACATTTTTCGATGGGGTAAAATGACAATTGGGTGACAAACTACAAAAGAATTGAACTCAAGAGCAATCTCTATCATTTCATGGGTAAAGTTCATTGTTCACAGCCACCATGAACTTTTTTTTAGTATATAGATAGTTGAGATTTGCTTAACCGTAATGGTTATTGAACCTTTTTTCAATCTTCATTGTAGTCTATATAAGACAAAACGCTTACCCCTATTTTCCCAGCTCTGCCATTTAATAAACAGAAATGAGGAATAGCATTGATAAATGGTAAATGGACTGGTGGCATAATTTTTCGCATCTTTTGACAAATATTTATGATATAACAATTGGTTTCGACAATATTTTAATTTTGAAAATTTTCAAATCGTATGCATTGTAGCATTACAAAATCCAAGATATTCGCCCATAATTTTTTATGAGAAAAAAAGACAGTTTCTAATTCAAAAGCTCTAACAAAAAAAAAAAAATTCCCAATTTCTTATTCCTGTTTCGCTTTTGGAAATAGAGTTACAAGGCCAACAAGTCGATTAGGAGATACCGTGTGAAACACAAATCAACCTTGTAGTGGGTGTTTTACCTACCCCTCCATTTTCACCGGTGCGAGCAACTATTATATCAGCCTACCAATTCCTCAAACACCCTTTACGAGATGTGGTGGATTCTATCCTCCTCATCTGAAGAGCCCCTAATTCCCGAGTGTAATTTTTTCTTCCCTATTCAAGAGAAATGCTCTCAATATTTTAAATCTTAGAATTCAGACTAAATAATTTTAAGACATATTCAAGTCTCAAGTCTCAGTTTTGTTGTCTGTCTACTTTTTTTGGCTGACCTCAATACTTTATAAACGAAATGTCTCTTTCTTTCCTTATCTTCTTTCGGTGGAACCGAATATATGTTCCGTTTGAAAAAGTCTAGTCTGCGTTTGGAGAAGCGACATGATAATGACACTAAGGCAAAGGACGACAACGTAGGTTCACGACTATGAATAGTCGTTGTTTTACAAAGACCCAGACATTGACTATTGTTCCGTTTGGAAAAGTCTAGTCTGCGTTTGGAGAAGCGATGATAATGACACAAAGGCCAAGGATGACAACGTAGGTTCAAGACTATGAATAGTCATTGTTTTACAAAGACCAAGACATTGACTATATTCGGTTCCACCGAGAAAAAAAAGACATTCCCTTTATAAAGAGGTTAGTCAAATGATTAGACACTAGTGGATGCCAAAAAAAAAGTAGACAAACAACAAAATTGGGACTTGGGATCTGAGTATGTTCTAAAATTATTTCGCTTTAAACTCTGAGACGTAAAACATCCAAGATATTCCATCATCGATAAGAAAGAAAATATTACACTTAGGGGGCCCTTCAAGTGGGGAAGATAGACTCCACTGCATCTCGTAAGGAGTGTTTGAGGAACTGGTACGATTATATTCGGTTCCACCGAAAGGAGATAAGGAAAAAAAAAAGACATTCCCTTTATAAAGAGGTTAGTCAAATGATTAGACACTAGTGGATGCCAAAAAAAAAGTAGACAAACAACAAAATTGAGACTTGGGATCTGAGTATGTCCTAAAATTATTTCGCTTTAAACTCTGAGACGCAAAACATCCAAGATATTCCCTCATCGATAAGAAAGAAAATATTACACTTAGGGGGCCCTTCAAGTGGGGAAGATAGACTCCACAGCATCTCGTAAGGAGTGTTTGAGGAACTGGTACGACTATTTTCGGTTCCACCGAAAGGAGATAAGGAAAACAAAAGACATTCCCTTTATAAAGAGGTTAGTCAAATGATTAGACACTAGTGGATGCCAAAAAAAAAGTAGACAAACAACAAAATTGGGACTTGGGATCTAAAATTATTTCGCTTTAAACTTTGAGACGTAAAACATCCCAGATATTCCCTCCTCGATAAGAAAGAAAATATTACACTTAGGGGGCCCTTCAAGTGGGGAAGATAGACTCCACTGCATCTCGTAAGGAGTGTTTGAGGAACTGGTACGACTATATTCGGTTCCACCGAAAGGAGATAAGGAAAAAAAAAAAGACATTCCCTTTATAAAGAGGTTAGTCAAATGATTAGACACTAGTGGATGCCAAAAAAAAAGTAGACAAGCAACAAAATTGGGACTTGGGATCTGAGTATGTCCTACAATTATTTCGCTTTAAACTTTGAGACGTAAAACATCCAAGATATTCCCTCCTCGATAAGAAAGAAAATATTACACTTAGGGGGCCCTTCAAGTGGGGAAGATAGACTCCACTGCATCTCGTAAGGAGTGTTTGAGGAACTGGTACGCCGATATAGTAGCCGCGGTAAAAGTGGAGGGATAGGTAAAACACTCACCGCATGATTAACCTGTGTTTCACACAGTGTCTAGCGAAATAGGGATAAGAAGGTGTTCCGTTTGGAAAAGTCTAGCCTGCATTTGGAGAAGCGACGTGATAACGACAGAGGCAAAGGATGACAACATAGGTTCAGGACTATGAATAGTTGTTGTTTTACAAAGAGTCAAAGACCAAGACATTGACTATATTCGATTCCACCGAAAGGAGATAAGGAAAGAAAAAAGACGTTCCCTTTATAAAGTATTGAGGTTAGTCAAATGATTCAACACCAGTGGATGCCAAAAAAAGTAGACAGACAGCTAAATTTAGATTAATATTATGAAAAATTCTAAATTAATACACTTATGGTAAATTCACTCGGAACTAGTTTTTTACCTACATTTAAGATAAATTTATCCTCTATTACTTTTCATTAAATTGGATTAATACAATAAAAAATCACAAAATTATATACCTGGTTGACATTCGAATTTTGTCGACTGTTCAAGTGCTCATTTTTTGCAAAAAATAAAAAAATAAAAAATGCAAAAGATGATGGATAAGATAAAAAAAGAAAAAAAAAAGAGAGAGAAATAGTAAAATTTTAATAAAAAATAAAATTAATTTAGTTAAAAAATTAATTAAAATTTTAAAAAAGGGGAATATAGAAATAAAATCGAGTGGGCTGGTGTTGTCCAGCCAACTTTGGCATTTTCGGCCTTCTAAGCCTATCCGCCCCCACCTAGTCTTGTTCTCTCTTTTTGGGCCCATCTTTTGTTTTTGTTTAGCCCATAGTTTTGTTTCTCTTTAGGTCACCTCTTTACTTCTTTCGCAGCCCATCTCTTTTATATTTGTTTGACCCATCATTGAATTAAGCAAAAAGGCCCAGGCCCCGTTCTCTCTTCATCCTTCGCGGACGCTCGCGCCTGTGAGGAAGGAAAAGAACGGCGACGGTCACCAAAGAAGGGACCGTGAGCGAAGGATGAAAAATGAGCCTGTGACGGCAGAGGATCCGAGAGCAAGCTTCTAGAACCGGTGAGCTTGCGCCTGGGAGAACGCGAAATAATGGACAAGATTCTCCAGAGGGGGCATTGAGGGCAGAAGAATGCTCGAGGCTCGCTGATAAAAATGGGGGTGTTCGGCTATTTTGAGGAGAGGAGCCAGAGTTGGAGAGAGAGCCAGAGAGAAAGGGGGGGGGCCCGAGAGCTTGAGAGAGTGAGAGGACGAGCCAGAGGGAGAGAGTGAGCTCGAAGGAGCGTCTCACCGTCGCCGGTCGTCCGCCTGAGAGCCGCCGTCCGCCGCAGCCCTTCCCATTGAACCAAGTAGGTCTCCCCGAGCATACTTGCTCTGTTTTCGTGGGGGTGCCGGGTCGGAGCTCGCGGCCAACCAGTTCACGCGAGCTTCGGTCTCGTCAATCCTCCTTGGTTGTTACTGCGTGTTCTAGCTTGTTTTTTCAAGAGTTTAGGTTCACGGTTGAGTATCTAACGAGTCGAAAATCTCCTGGTTCAGTTGTGCATGCCAACCGTTTGTCAAAATGCCTGAACGAAATCTGGTTCTGTGGGTTCATTGTGGCCGAAACTGGTTGTTCTTCGTCCATGCCTGTTCTGAATGCAACTAACTTGTCTTTGAGCCACTATTGAATGTTTCTTGTACACGTCGCCCAAATTCATACCTCGAGTGAGTCCATACTCTCCTTTTCGTAGCTGCCCCACATATGCTCGACAAAATGCTTGAATGAAGTGCCGAAATCCATGTTATCCGATTGACATTAAAATTTTATTTTAATGCTTGATTTTTCATGTATTGTTGAAGGCACGTAAGCTTTATTCATGTTCGTTACGTGTTTGCTTGGTTTCACAGGCCTACCTTTTGATGTTCGTTAATGGCCATTCAAAACCATTTGAGACTAAATTTGCCACTTTAGGACTTTATTTAAAATTGATTTTATCATTTCAAACCCTTCTTTTGTAATAATTCTTTGATCAAATTATGATCTTGAGCCTCACACCTGATCTTTTTCTAGTTTAACTTCAAATGACAGGATACCAAAAAAGAAAAAAAGAAAAAAAGAAAAAAAACATATTCTGCCGTATAGAACCAGATTGGTTACTTAATATGAGAATCCATAGCCTATGGCTGCCAATGAATTCGTGATGGTAATCCTTCCACAGTGGTTTTTGCTGAGAATGCTGGATTGCATGCTGTGTCCCATGCATGTCGTTGCAATAAACGTGGGGGACATAAGAGTATATGCTCGATCATCACACAATGATGTCTATCGTCATGGTCTGCTCACTGTAGATGGTGCTTAAAAGTAGAATTTAAAAGTTCAAAACAAGTCTATGCTATTACATAATGATTCACTTCATACAGCAATTAGATTTCTCTGATTTCCAGTTTTTAAGAGGATAGGTGGTTCGGTCAGTTAAATAATCAGCCCCCCAACTGCAGTAAGTCGGAGTTAAATTGCAGATGCCAAGGGCATAATGATAGTTTTGTTTATCAGTAGTAAACGGACAAATACATGGACAAACAGAAGTGGAGTGATCTTCACCTGGAAACTACTTTTTCACACAGCAGCGTCGATGCATAATTGTGCATGGCGTGCAGGTGATGTTTTAGCTCCTTTTTGACAATAAATTCTCCTCATTATTTCAAGTTCCAGAGCTAAATCATGATAGCAAGCCAGAAGTCCACAAATGCTTGGGATGGCACAGGCACCTCGCGCAGACTGAGCAAGCATCGCTGCTGATAGAATAGATGGTATATTCTAGCATGACTCTTGCTGGTGTTGGCTTGAAACTACCTTCCTGTTGTTTTAATAATGATGAAAAAATCGGTTATGGTTCAATTACCGACAGGCGAAGGGATGTCCTCAATTCCTCCGGCAGACTAGAGAAATGCGTAGACGGCTGTGAAGTGGGCCATTACTTCATTGTGCAATGTGAAGCTCTTCTTATTGGTCCTCGGCAAGTGATCTTTGTAGATGGGGGTACTTTATGGTTACCCGAAGAGATCTCCCTCTCAAAAGTTTCTAAAGGTCGAAGAATGATACTCTGTCTAGATTAAGAGAGGAGTGCACTTGCAAATTAGATGTAACGAGGCCTTGTACTGGTGATCGCAATGCATTCTTGATTGCAATGCAATCCAGGAACCTTTGGCTAAACCTGTGTGCGCTCCCGAGTTATCATTATCAAATATAGGAAGCTTTGACTTAATAGAAGAAATTTTGTTCGTTATCAGTTGGAGAAGATTTGAACCACAACTTGCTCCTCAAGGAAATGTAAACACTAGGCTTGAAAAAGTACTTGAAGCGAGATATATGCAATAAGAATATTCAATAAAGGAACAAATTTCATTCTGCTGTTATGTAGAAAACCTACAATTTGTGCCATCCAAAGTGTTAGAAAGTCTAATCTAGAATTTGTGCCTTCATGATGTTATTGAATTGAAAATTTCTCAAGGCAAAGAAGCTTTTTCTCGCAAGTCGCAATAATCTCTCACTAACAGCTAAAGACGCATGTCAAATGATATAGTAATGACCTAGATAGGTAAGTCTATATAAGCTAAATCTTTAAATACTCAATCATAAACAAATCTACGATACTTTCACTATCCCCAGTAATATTCAAAAATCTATAACATCACGATATCCTTTTTTAGAAAAATATTTTCCTCTTAGATCTATTTTTCTTCGTTGTTTTACTTAAATCAATCACCCTCCTTTTCCATTTCAATATGTCAATGCTATATGTACATCTAAAGATTTGTAATTGATGCAAGGTAAAACTGGGAAGAAGCTGTTTGTTTGTTTGTTTTTTTTTTTTGGAAACTGAAAAGTAACTAAGGGATAGATGGAGTACAACATTAAAGCATAAAGGGGTCTCTCACCGTTCGGGATAAAGAACTTATAAAATTCACTGCCAAAAAATTGGATAAAGAACCGAATTGAAGGATTCACTCGCAGAAAAAATTTCACATATAGTGGTAACTAGGAAATATATATGTCAATAGGAAATTTAAAACACATGAAAACTTGCAATTCAACTCAAATGTGAATTCTTACAATGGAGAATGTGCCATATATTTATAGCGGTAATTAGGAAATATAAAAGTCAATAGGAACTTCAAAACACGTGAAAACTTTGCAATTCAACCCTCCAGCCTTGAATTGTATCAAGATTTGTGCAGTGCAGTAAAACTCAAAAGTGCAGGGCTTCTTCCTCCTCAATTGCTTGCCTAACTAACAAATGGGATTTGGTTAATTGATTAATCTTAGATTGGATGTGAGAGTCGATTGTCTTCGATGGAAATTTCAAGCTCTGATCCTCTTGCATAACTGACTCGAAAGGCAGCTTGCCTATTTTTCGGGTTTTCTCGCAGTAATTTCAAGGTTGTTTTCCATGTATATATGTTCATGTTGTCACGTAAAAAGGAAGCATGACGAACAATATCCGAAGGAAGCCCTCCAATAACTTGGACAATGTCTCTGGACAAGGAGTCATACTCAGAAACACCTTCGGGAGTTTTCCCTTCAAAAGCATGCTCACGAAAGAGCCGAAGGGCGCCGTGATCTCTCATTGGTTCAAGCTTGTATTCCTCAACTTTCTGACCATCAACAGCTCCAACATCGAAAGCATTCAAAACCTCTCTTTTGTTTGTTGTCACGATGATTCTACTTCCCGGACCAAACCAAGTAAGCTTCGCAGCTAATGCTCTAATCTGTTCATCCTCATCCACGTCGTCAAGCACGATAAGAACCTTCGCATTACGACATAGACTTGCTATTTCTTCAATCCCTTCACTGGAAGATTCAAGTGGTGCAGATTTTTGTTTTAGAACGTCGGTAATCAACAGTCGTCGTGAAAATGGGACTCCTTCCAAGCTAATATCTTCAAGGAAGCTACTGGCATCAAATGACTTACGCATCTTGTTGAAGACAACCTTTGCAAGTGTAGTTTTTCCAACACCGGGCACACCCCATATTCCAACAACGCCTGCCTCTCCTCCTCGTACTTCAACCGCTTGTCCCTCACCACAGGCTACACCAAGCTTTCTCATCATCTCTTGAACATGAAGATCAATTCCAACTAATTTGTCGGTTACAACTTGGTCCTCCCTCTTCAACAGTTGCGCCACATGTGCAACAACTCTTTTTACGAGCTCGCCCTCGTGCCTGCAAAACGTTAAGTGATGAAGCACGAGGATGACAAGAAAGTCACCAAAAATATTTGAAAGTAGACAAAAATGAAAGTAGAGAATGGACCGACAAAAATTAAATCAACCCACACGGTCTATTCTTATGCATTGTTAAAGTTTCTATCATTATCGATATGATCACATATATATTTATTCAAAAGGGTTTGGGTTCATTTTCACATTATCCTACACTCTGTGTTTTCTTTTTTTTTCCATTCATCCTGACGAGAAAAAGGAAACCAAAAGTAAAAGCATTACCCACCCATTTAGGTCCCTCGGACTAAATCCCCTTAATCGCCCGATCTGTCGAAGAACCTCCTTCCATGTTTCGATGGTATTTGAGTCGACTCTGTCTATCTCATGGATATTGAAGGAACTTCCAAAATCCCCAGCCTGGTGCCTTACATCGGAGGGACTAACATCATAGAAAATAGGGAATAAAATCTGTCCATTTGTTTTTCTGCACTCCCACATTTGTACCAGCTCATTGAGGCAAAATTCACTGAAAGCATAATTTTTGGAGAGGATGGCTATCGAGATCCTCGACCGCATGAGCGCCTCCTTTAGCTCCAGCCCAATCTCTTTTCCGGGACTCAGGTCATATCTATCATTGAAGACCCTGATTCCTGCTTCTACCAGTTGTGTGTAAAGGTGAACTGTGATTCCGTCGTGAGTATCTAGATGTCTAAAATTCAAGTATACATCATATTTGAATCCAGATGATGACGATGAGGTTGAAGATGATATCTGTCAAATTAATGAAACCAAACCGCTTCACATGGTAAACATAATTGTTCAGACCAAGCCTTATGCTTCTAGCCAAACAAAAGAAAATAAAACACGGTTTTGTGGTTCTGATGGAGGCGAACCATAAACAGCAAGTGAACTGCACCTGATCTTGCAAATTGCACACTTTGGCTTTTTTAAATAATTCAAAATACTCAAAACATTCGTAACACTCAAATGTCAATACATGATTCATAATACTTTCAAAATTTAAACAATTTTTTAAATTTTACGAAAAAGCAAAAACAGTCAACAAGCCCAATGAATAATATCAATGAGAAAATTGTCCAAAAAATGCTACACTTATTGCATTTTTGCCAATTCAATCATAAACCTTTCAATCTTATTAATTGAGTCTTAAACATTTTCGACTTTTGTCAATTGAGTCTATTTAATCATTTTTTGCCAGAAATCGCTGACATGAATATTGGGCATCCAACATGGCATGACCGGTCTAATGTAGACATTTTTTTAATAATTTTTTTAGTTTTTTCTTCTTCTTTTTTCCGTTTCTCTTTGCCGGTGGCCAGCGAGGACTAGCTTCCACAGACTTGGTGAGGCCAAACCTTGCCTAGGCCATGACGGCCCTCGCCCACCAAATCTTGGGAGCTAGCCCTTGCCGGCCAACAGCAAAAAGAAAGGGAAAAAATGGGGAAAAATAGAAAAGAAAATTATTTATAAATAGTTTTTAGAATTTGGATAGGATCTCCTGTTTTCCAAAATTCAGTGGTTCAATCGCTCATCTCAAAGAAGATTTGTAGAATTCTAGGCGAATTTTAGCATATGTTGGGTCGAACTGCAAGCAGAGGACCGATTCCAACTTATTAATGTAAAAGAAGTTTGAAGTGACAATGCAAATCCCAAAGATGCAGAGAAAACTCACCGGCTTGCTTCTAATATGTCTTCCAGCAGCAACAACTGCAGGAGCAGGAGCTGGAGCAAGAGCAACAACTGCAGGAGCAGGAGCTGGAGCAAGAGCAACACCTGCAGGAGCCGGAGCATCAACTGCTCGAGCCAAAGCAGATATCGGAAGACGTGGTTTTGGTCTCATCATGTTTAAAGCATTATCAACTGCAGAAGCAAACATTCCAAGAAGACATAGAAACGCCATGGACCAAGTTGGAGGCACTGTGAGAGACAGCATCACAACTACCATGGTTATCGCAAACCAAACCACATCCCTCCAAGCCATCGTTTGCTCTCGCGCTTTCTCTCACAGAGGCACAGGAGCTCTAAAAACATTGGACAACAGTATATATCACACTTTACACATGACAAAATTATATTGTATACATACATGACCAAGACCGCTGACTTCTAGGCACCGGCTTTTGGACAACGTCAGGCAAAATTATCAGGTACTTGCGGTCTCTGTTTAGCTGACTTTAAGAGTTGTTAAAGGCACTTCATCATATTCAAATTCTGAAAGCATGGTCGGCAAGGGCAACGAGGAAATGCCTGGAAGGCAACGAAAAAGCACTCGTAGAGGAAGAATCCTAGAAAAGAAGAGGAAAGGCCCAATTGGAGCAGAGAATGGAAAAATGATAATACACCGGATACTGCCAAGAAGACAAGAACTCGCTGGTCAATGGGAAAAGTAAGGCCGAGCTTCGCTAGAAATTACCAAGCAAGTTGGTGCGCGACTATCAAACAGATATAAATGATAATGAGTAGATTAAAAATAGCACACGGCAAGTTATAGTAGTTCAGCTTTATTATCAAGCCTATATCCATTTTCCCTGATAATAGTCTTAACACAGGCTGAAGTCCACTAATAATTTTTATGAGAAGTTACAATTAGCATGTATTGTTTCTACTACATGATAAATCACACTATTAAAACGCAAGTTTTGCTTTCACTCTTGTACACTTCCTCTTAACATTGAGGGCAATACAAGAGCACAACAAGGAAATTTAAGGGATGACAAGAACGGAACGAGCTTTCTCTGTTTTTCATCTGACCCCTTTTTAATTACGCTGGTCCTCTTTATACAGCCATCTTCAATTGACCTATTAGAGATGCTCACCTATTCTTCAAGGAACCAAAGATATCATTGGATACAAAGATTTAGTTATGCTAGAATATCTAATACCCTTTCGATACATTTTCTCTTTATTTAAAAAATATTTTCTATAAGTAGTCTTAGTTAACTTTAATCTTAAAATACTAACATGCAATGTGTAATCATGCAGGTGCATAGACAAAAAATTAACACTGGGTAAATCAAAAACCATAAATGAATTACTAGAAATATGGCAAAAAACTTGAATTCATTGAGCTGAGCAAAGCAAAAGCAAGGTCTAGTAGTTTTTCATTTGGGTGTTTCCTTATGGTAAATATGATTTAATTTAAATTAAATTAACATGTATAAATGAAGTAGAATGAAATTCAAAATGACAAGCGAGTTATATCAAGTACTCCTGGTCTCTGTTTAGCTGACTTGAGGAGTTGTTAAAAGGCACTTCTTCAAATACTAAAAGCATGGTTGTCAGATGTACACAGATATAATTGACAGGAGAGTTAACAATCATCAACATCTTGCGAATTAGTCCCAAGTTAACATGTTACCTACCTCTATCTCACATCATAAATTGGTCTTTAAGAGAGATCCTTTTTACATAGGGGTTAGTGCTCGAAATAGTTGATTTGAGCCCTTATCGATGCTAAATCAATTCACTGATCACTTTCACATATCCATTTCAAACTCACGTCGTTATAAAGTAGTGACTCACGAAAGTATGGAAAGTCATTTTCGATTTTATCATTCTAGTCTAATGAATTTAAATTCAAAAAAAGGACGCGCTTTCTTTGAACTTTCCTTTCACTTTCGATTTTAAAATTTGCGACCTCCGCATGTTGGCTAGCTGACGAGCTATTACGTTCTTGTATTTCTTTTTTCTTCTTGCTTTTCCATACAATACAAATAAGTAATAAGCACGCGTCGAGGAAGGATCCTAGAAGTGAAGAAGAAAGGCCCTCTGGAAGAAGTGAATGGAGGACGTACACCGGATAAAGCCAAGAAGGCAACGACTCGCGGGTCAAAATGAGCAGAGTAACGACCAGCTTTGTCAGAACTTTCGATTTTGTGACGTACGCATTTTTTACTTTTTTCTATCGTAAAGAATACTCTTCAAATTATAGCTTAAATTGACGGGTAAATTCACATGTAATTATTTTCTCTATCTTTTTTTTTTTTGGTGAATTGATTGTTTTTGAATTTTTTTTTTGTGACAAAGCAAAAAAAAATAGAGGTTGCAGCAAAACAAAAATTTGGGTAATTACCAATGAAAATGAAAGTGGATGGATTATTTTGATGAAATGTGAAGAGGAAAAAGACATTGAATTATACCCGGTAATTATAACTACTCTAAAAACTAGGAGCGAAAAGGATAGATTAGTGAGAGTAGTAAACAAAGATGGTGCAATAATGTTATTGCTCGTTCTCCTGAGTTGTACAATTCAATTGGATTCATCCCATTTATAAATCGAGTACCCTTGTTTGTTAGGTTTCGCGAATGGATGAAATTAACAGGATGCTGTTATTCCAGAAAACGGTACTTTTTTTCTTTTTGGGTATTTGATCGGCAAGACAACAAAAACCAACGTATCTTCTCTATAAGGTGTGAAATGATGACTTCTCAAGATCTACAGCTTAGCTTAGTCGGTGTTCTCCAGTTGGAAACCCAAATTTGAATTAGCATTGTCCAAGGTAGTATGAATGTGGCAAGAGTACATATATCTTATTACATTCGCAACTAGAGAATGTCAGTCCATCTTTTATTGATAAAAAACCTTATCCGAAGTCTCAACTAATCTTTATGTTGGGGTTTTCAAAACGCACAATTGATCAGTACTTGTGTACATTTAAATAATCCAATGAAAATCATTAAATATTAACTAATTTTTTGAAAGCAAATTGGTAGTGTTTGTTCCTCAATCATCATATCCCCATCCACTATGTTATTCGTTTTGGCTCCTCAAATTAATTATTTTCCCAGCAGTCCTTTCATTAAATAAAGATTATTAATAATTTAAACAATTAGTAGGCGAATAGCATGGAAGAAAATTGGTTCACTGACAATATTGAAAAAGCATGTCCAAATGGAATTTGAAAGCTATACTGAAATACTGTTCAAAACATTATATAGTACCATCATACCATTAAAAGTTATATGCATGCTATGTTAAAAAAAGTGAGTTAAGATTTCTTTGTTTTATCTTGAAAATGATGAGACAAACCGGACGTGGTTAGTGTATCCATATAATAGAGCAAACTCACTATCACTTTCAACCTTAAGCAAAATTACCAAGAAAAGAGGGAAAAAAATCAAAAAGACAAGGATCTTCATTTTGAATATCATAACCGATCCAAATCTTCTCGATTCCCACTACCCCACTAAAGGAAGAAGAGCACTCAAAACCTTTTGGCCTTCTCCAATTTCCACACTTCGACTTTAGACATCGAAAAGACAAAGAATACATTAAAAAACTGTTAGATAACCAATAAATTTTTTAATAGACGCATTAGGCAATTTACATTATAATAACATTTTTACATTATAATAACATTTAAGTAATCGCCTCCCAGGTATTGATGTGTCAGGCATCATAAAAAAATAAAAGAAAACATTTAAGTAATCGAAACGTGTAATCGTGACTTTCTCAATAAACGCATCAATTCATTCACATTATTATAAAGTTGGAAAATATTTCTCATCATAAAGAAAACTTAAGAAAACAAGTCACCCAATATGCACTAACATCTAATGTATTGTTATTTTAAATTGAATATGAATTAAATAATAGCTTACTACATTAAGTGAATGAGTTGCAGTGTACAAAATATCTAATTCAAATACTGAATGAAATTACTAATTAAGAGATAAAAGAAGATAAGTGTCACTTAAAATACATATTATTTATAGCTTATGAGGGCTTTCTTGCTAATTTCAAATTCGCTTAACATGAGTTCACAATGAATTGAATAGCTTAAAATTAAAAATTGTAGAATTTAGTACGTTTAACTATATATGTACATGCATCCATGTGTATATGTCTATAAGCAAATCTATTCAAACAAGATAAAATTAAGATAATTAGGTTACAGATCAACATGGATTAAATATTTGAGAAATGCTTGAATTTTCTCCAATTTGATCCAAGTAATCATAACTCTGTGAATAAAGAAATTTCTTCATCAAGGATTCAATTTACAAAGCTAAAGATATATTTTATTAGTCGCTAAATTATCAATAAATTAATCACTTAAATTGTTTAAGTGATTTCATTCACTACAATAAAGAAATACTATACTGAAAAAAAAATCACAGAAATTTAAAAAGGTATAGAATTTTAAAAATAATACAGATTGTGTTTGGTTACTTCAAAATTGCAATAAAATTACCATCAACGAATTAAAACTGTTTGTTCAAAACATCACTTATTTGTTTCCAACATATTTGGACTTTTTACTTCTTCCCTCTTAATATCAACTTTGGTAATTGTGCACGGTAAATGCGTGAAATTTGTCTCTTGTATACACAACTTTCCAAGATGAAAACATAAAGTTGTTTTTTTCTTCTTGCCTCAGGCGGTTGACGGATTGTCAAGTAAGCACAAATGATTCCATTTACAAGGTGGCGCTCATAATTGACTTGGTTCCCCCAAACCCCACGAATAAGAGATTTTGGTCGATAAGAGGCAGGTTGCGAGCCAAGTAAAATGCAGGAGGTCGTTTGGCTTCCACAAATAAAGAGATTTTGGTCGGGGGACTTGATACCCTAAAATCCATTTCACTGCCAAATTTGGTACCTTTCCTCTTAGTTTTAAGAACATTTATTTATCTAATCTTATTCATTTAAAATATTCTAGGCTCTTCCATGTGACAATGCATTGTTAATTTGCACAATTATATCAAGAATAAAACAACCTCTAAATTTTCAGTAGCTAGTTCTCTTCTTGAAATGAAAATTTTGGCCAACATAGCACCAGAAAAAAAAAAAACTAAATCTAATGTCACCACCACGCAAGCAAGACTTATATTTGCTTCAATTTTCATGGTCGATAATTTATCTCACTATTTTTAATCACCCCAAGACTCCACCAATGAGCTTTAAGAAAACTGTAGTTCAGAAAATTTCTAGAAAACTCTATAAAATGGATCAATAAATTAACAGATTTCTAAGTCCTAAGGGGTCCCAAGAAGATATAAACCATCATTAGTTCCGATCAAAATGGAGCGATGATTGGTAGTAGCAGCTCAAAAGTACTGTGTGGATGAGCTGAATGATTTGATCAGAAGCAAACCTCTAGGGGATGGCTCTCAAAGGAGCCTACGTCGCTAGTGGGGCGGGCCATTCGCTTTCGTTCAAGAGCTCCTGAAGTTGATGCCAAAGTTCGCGGAAAAAGTGAACATAGATGGTTTCAATCCATTGCACATCGCGGCAGCCCGAGGTGAAGTTGAGAATGCGAGTGTCACACCTCATAGAGAAAGCGAGTTTGTCATGGAATCCGAGTTCTAAAATCCACCAAAAATGAGATCTAAACATCTCCAACTTCTACTATCTAAACCTTAATAATTACCATTTTTGACATGTCCATTATCTCAACTCATACCCAAATCTAATTACCAAAAGTTCCCTGTTAGTAACACTCTCGTCCAACTAGTTGCTAGTTGAGGAATCTAAAAAGATGGGAGATGAATGGTATGAGTAACTATTGCTCAGTTAATTCTTATAAGTAGACCGAGTATCCATTATACATATATACAAAAGTTATCCATAAACTTAATAATCCCAAATCCAAAACATAATTTACGTAAAATTATTTATTCAATACAGTTTGAACAGTTAAATACAATCAAAATAAATAGTGAGTTGCAGTCAAAGTGGATAGTGGAATACTATCAAAATGAACAGTAGCATACAGTCATACCCATTTAATTGACCATATCAAAATAAACATCAATGATGCATTATATTGATCAATATCATATTACACATCAAGCCATTCCATTAATCAATTGCATACTCAAACCACACATAATAATCCAATCCATTGATTGATTTCAATCAAATCAATGATCCATTCTACCGATCAATTTTATACTCACTATCCAACCATGATTACAACATAAAGCCTAGTGACAAGATAACTAAGATTGCTCTTGGTTGAGTCTCTCCACATATATTGCCGATGGCTTAGCCCAAAAATGTTATGAAAATTGTATGCATACTTGAAAATCTCATGGCAATAATGAGCATCAAATCATTGATATCATTCTCCAATAATTTACAAACCCAATCTAGAATTCGTACACTAAATCAATTTTTTAAATAAAAATATATAATATTTCATAATAGAATACCTCTCTTATCGAATATCTCTAAAGAGACACAATAGAATATCTTTCATAAACCAAGTTCACAAGTCAGTACATATAGCCTTTCCGCAATCCCTTTTATAGAGGAATTTCCCAAACCATCTTCACAAATTATCAACTCATAAACTATTTTTCAAAAAATACATTACCATGCCATTTCAAATTAATCAAAAGGATAGTAAAAGCGCAATCTGAATTTTATGCAATAAATAAGCTTCAAAAGCACTTTTCTTTATTATAAAAGGCACGTTACACCATGACTTTTGTAATTCGTAATATATGATCTTTTATCATTTTGAAGACACGAGTTTACAAAACCAAAAAAGAAATAAGCATTGCTCGCTCGAGAATACCCAACCAAATAGCGAAAGTCACCTCGACTTTGTCAGCTTTTCATATTTTTCTCTTTTCTCTTTTCTCTCTTTGTTTCGCTCCCGCCTGTCTCTGTCTCTGTCTCTTATTTTTCTTCGTCCTCTTCTCTTTTTGTTTTACTCTCGTTTACGAAGACTCTCTTCTCTCTTATTTCCCTGACTCTCTTCCTCGCCCTCTCTTTCTCCCTCTCCCTTTCTACTCTCTTTTTCTCCTTTCTGTTTTCTTCTCCCTCTCTCGTTCACACTCACGTCTCTCCCCTCTCTTTCTCTCCTTTTTTTTTTTCCCATCTCTTTTTCCTCTTTGCTTCCCCTCGTCCCCTCCTTGACTCCCACTCTCTCTCTCTCAGTTATTACAGCGAGGGAACTCTAGACTTTTGGGGGTCAACACCTATGCTTTGTGAAGGGAAGGGAGAGAAGAATCCCTTCGCATTATGCGGTCGTGAACGGAGAGCTCGATGTCACGAAGGTACTGCTCTCCGCTTTGCCTGAGTCCGTCGAAGAGACAAACGCCCTAAGGTGACCGCGCTTCAGCTTGCGGTGAAGGACTACTGGTTTGACGTGGTCGTTGTGTTGGTGGAGCATGGCACAAGAAGGAATAGGTGATCAATCGGAAGGAAAACTAAGGCAATACTGTCTTGTATCTCGCTGCTGCTGCTGCTGAAAAATTTCGAGGTAGGTTCCCCTTTTTATCGCACTTTTCATGGCACATCATTTCACTGAAATTTTGTATGGATTCGATATGAGTCGGGTTTGGTACAAGTCAAGAAATTTGTATTAAGATAAATGGGTTGTAACGGGTTAAATTGGTCAATTTGAGTCGGATCATTTATGACCCGACCCAAACTAGACCCAATCAACCTATTTTATAAGTTTACATTTTAGTGAGGGTGTTATTTTGATATCCCTAGAATATGCAAAATTCTTCTTAGGAATTTGGCATCTCTACCATATGCCAAAATATTTTATATATTTTCCAAATATCTCTAAATCTATGAGTACAAAACGAAGATGGAAAAAATTTGCAGGTGGTTGATTTCATGCTTCCTTGGCATGTTATCGATTACGAGGTAATAGATGCGTGTGCCTCGAATGAAGTGGCTTGATGCCTCTAGATGTCTCAATTCTCTCAAAAGGGGAGCAGGAGATAGAGAGATGAGAGAAATTCACGCACGGACTGGAGCCATGCACAGAAGAGGACGATCAACCACGCCCTCTTCACCACTAGTCTCGGTGGACGACGATGACTATATCCGAGGAGCTGACAGTCGTCGATCAGATGGGAAACGACCAACGAATGCTCCTCAATCATCAATGGGCGACTCACGCAATGCCCTACTGGTCGTCGCTGCACTCATTGCTAGCACCACCTACCAAGCCGTGATTCAACTTCCAAGCTTTATTAAGGAAGTTGATTCCACAAAAGGTTTCCACGCATGTTATGCATCTGTGATAGCCGGTCCTCTTGGCACGAACTTGGCGTACATCATCTTCATGAGCGGCAACACATTCGGATTCTTGGTGTCAGTCCAGATGATCATTTGCCTCACCAGAGATCTCCCTGTCAGGCTGCCGCTATTACTTTCCGTGACCACAATGGTTCAAACTTACTACTGCTTCACGTTTTACCTGCCATTCACATTACAGGACAAAGCATTTGGTCTAAAAAACGTGGAATTGTTGAGCATGCTGCCAGTAACGATGTCAATTCTTCTTCTATTGGCACAGAGGCCGTTGGCACTAGCTTTAGATATTTGCTTGGAAAGGCTATCTCGGTTTAACCTCCTAGGGGATATGTACAGTCTGAGGACCCAGTCTGTCATTGTTAAGGATAGAGAGATTGGAGAAATAAACGCACCAGATGGAGCCGAACACAGGAGAACCAACTTGCACGCTTCAAGACTAGTCTCGGAGGAAGATCAATCAGATGGGGAACCGGTTGCAAATTCGAAACTTTTGAACAAAGAAAGAGAGTCAATAGGAGACACACGCAACGCCCTACTAATTGTCGCTACGCTCATCGCAAGTGCAACCTACCAAGCCGTGCTTCAGCCTCCAAGCTTTAGGACAAAAGTTGATGATCATTCAACAAAAAGCTTCCTTGCACACTATGCTTCTTGGGTGACTCGTCCTCTTGGTAGGGACTTTGTGTACATTGGCTTCATAAGCTGCAACACCTTTGGACTTTTGCTATCGATCCAGATGATCATTTGTCTCACCAGAGATCTCCCTGTCAGGCTGCCGCTGTTACTCTCCGTGACAGCACTGGTTCAAACTTACTACTGCTTCACGTATTACCTGCCATTCACATTACTCGATAAAGCGTTTGGTCTGATAAACGTGGAACTGTTGACCGTGCTGCCAATAACGACATCAATTCTCCTTCTACTGGCACAGAGGCCGTTGGCACTAGCTTTAAATTTTTGGTTGGAAAAGCTTTCTTGCTTTAACCTCCTACGGAACATGTACAGTCTGGGGACCCAATTAGTTGATAATAAAGAAGCTGGAGCTGAACATCGAAGAGGGAGATCAAATTTGCATGCTTCAAGACTACTCTCAGAGGAAGATAAATCAGATGCCAAATCAGCCACAAATGCTCCCCAATCATTATATCATTCCCCATCGAAAAATTTGAACAAAGATAAAGAGTCAATGTGTGACATACGCAATGCCTTGCTGGTTGTCGCCGCACTCATCGCAAGCACCACCTACCAAGCCGTGCATCAGCCTCCAAGCTTTACAACAAAGGTCGACAGTAGTTCCATGAAAGGCTTCCTCGCATCCTATGAATCTTGGATGACTGGTCCTCTTGGCAGGGACTTAGCGTACATCGCCTTCATGAGTGGCAACACCTTCGGACTCTTGGTGTCAGTCCAAATGATCATTTGCCTCACCAGAGATCTCCCCATTAGGCTGCCGCTGTTACTTTCCATGATTGCAATGGTTCAAACTTACTATTGCTTCACGTATTTCTTGCCGTTCACATTACTGGACAAAGGGCTTGGTCTGAAAAACGTGAAATTGTTGAGCATCCTTCCGCTAATGATATCACTTCTTCTTCTACTAGCACAGAGGTGGTTGGCGCTAGCTTTAGATTCTTGCTTGGAAAGGCTTTCTCATTTTAACCTCCTTGGGGATATGTACAGTCTACGGACCCTATCCGTCATTGTTAATGGTAAAGAGATCAGAGAAATTAACGCACCAGCTGGAGCCAAACTCAGAAGAAGAAGAGCCAACCTGCTCGCTTCAAGACTAGTCTCGGAGGAAGATCAATTAGATTGGGAAACAGCTGCAAATTTGAAAATTTTGAATAAAGGAAAAGAGTCGATAGGCGATATACGCAATGCCCTGCTAGCTGTTGCGACACTCATCGCGAGCGTGACCTACCAAGCCGTGCTTCAGCCTCCAAGCTTTGGGATAAAAGTCGAAGATAATTCAATGAAAGGCTTCCTCGCAAATTATGCATCTTGGGTGACTGGTCCTCTTGGTAGAGACATTGCTTACTTTGGCTTCATAACTGGCAATACATTTGGACTCTTGCTGTCGATCCAGATGATCATTTGCCTCACCAGAGATCTCCCCATCAGGCTGCCACTGTTACTCTCCATGACCGCGCTGGTTCAAACTTACTATTGCTTCACATATTATCTGCCGTTCACGTTACTGGACAAAACGTTTGGTCTGATAAACGTGGAATTGTGGACCGTATTGCCGATAATGACGTCAATTCTTCTTCTACTAGCACAGAGGCGGTTGGCACTAGCTTTAAATTTTTGGTTGGAAAAGCTTTCTTGCTTTAACCTCCTGGGGGATATGTACAGTCTAGGGACCCAACCGGTCATTGTTACTGATAAAGAAGTTGTAGCTGAACACGGAAGAGGAAGATCAAACTCACTTGCTTCAAGACTACTCTTGGAGGAAGATCAATTAGATGTGGAACCAGTCACAAATGCTCCTCAGTCATTATCATATACCCCATCGAAAAATTTGAACAAAGAAAAAGAGACGATGGGTGACAAACGCAATGCCTTGCTGGTCGTCATTGTGCTCATCGCAAGCACGACCTACCAAGCTGTGCTTCAGCCTCCGAGGTTTACAACAAAAGTAGACAGTAGTTTTACGAAAGGCTTTCTCACATACTATGCATCTTGGGTGACTTGTCTTCTTGGCAGGGACGTTGCGTACATCGCCTTCATGAGTGGCAACACATTTGGACTCTTATTGTCGATTCAGATGATCATTTGCCTCACTAGAGATCTCACTGTTAGGCTGCCGCTGTTACTTTCCGTGACCGCAATGGTTCTAACTTACTATTGCTTCACGTGTTACCTGCTGTTCACATTACTGGACAAAACGTTTGATCTGAAAAATGGGGAGTTGTGGAGCGTGCTACTGCTAGTGACACCACTTCTTCTTCTATTGATACAGAGACGGTTGGCGCTAGCTTTAAATTTTTGCTTGAAAAGGCTTTCTCAATTTAACCTCTTGGGGGATATGTACCGTCTAAAGACCTAATTCATTGTTGTTAATGATGGTATGTCTTTCCTTAAGGTTGCGCTAAGAAATGCAAGCTTCAGAAATATCGAATGGAGTTTATTTCACAGAATCAGATATTGATTTACCGTCCTTAATTCTCCTCCGCAGTTGATTCTGTAATGTCCCTGAGTGATTCACTGTATTGTATTTTCCCAAGAATATGTGTCGCCAGATATCAGATCGATGTCCTTGATTCTCTGCAGTTGATTGTGTAGTGTCCACAAGTAATTTGCTGTGCATATTTTCCTAGTAGATGTTTCCTGAGTTTATAGCACGTTTGTGACTTCACGGACAGCAGTCGAGATTCTGAGATAAGGTTGCGCAAGTTTTCTTCCAAGTACTTATTTGGTCTTTGCTTCTTCAGATGAATGGGCCATCAAGAGAACATGTTTTCTTCGAACACATAGAACCACGAGTCAGGCTTAGAGGAGGGCCTGCACCATACCGTTCACATTCACCATTATTAGTCATGTTCAGAGCAGATAAGTCCACTCAAATGGACCCACGATTGATCGCAGCAGCTCAGAGGCACAATGTTGATGAACTGAATGACTTGATCGCAAGCAATGCACTCATCTAGAGGAGACGGCTCTCCAAGGAGCCCAGCACATGCCATAGCATGTCGCCCGTGTCTTGGGCCATTTGGATTTCGTCCTGGAGCTCCTCAAGTTGATGCCGAAGGTTGCAGAGAAGTAATGATCGCCGAGAGCAACGATCGGTCCATGTTGTTGTGATAGGATCTGCAGGAACCATCTCCATGATTTCTCCGTAAAGGTCTTCAACCTCTGCAAAATGTTGTCTCAATCCTACATGGCATTGTGTGCTTTCACTTTCCACTTCTTGAGCTCCTCTTCATTATTCGGTGGTTTAATGTCACGACCTTCCAATCGGGTTTCATATATCTTGCTCAAGCAAATATCAGCCGCATCTGAATGCTCCAATGTATTATTTAGGTAGATATGATGGAGGGGTGGTAGAGAAAAACAAAAGACACGATACGAGAAAACGCGTTAGGTAATCAATGACTTTCAAATATTCACTAAAAGTACAAAAAAATCCCCTTACTAAAATAACAGTGAGGTAACCAACGGCTTTTTTCATAATTATTTGAGTAGATATGACTGTTTATACATTGAATGATAATGAATTATTTTCACAGATAACATTGAAATTAGGCCATTGTCAATCACATTTTTTTCAAAAAGCCTAGCTAATCTCATTAATCATGTAGTGATCCAAAATCATATTAAATGATCTAATAATTTTATACTCTAAATAATGGAATATGTACCAGGCACCTAATTCACATGGAAAGTTTCATTCCTTGACTATGACCAAGCAGTTTTCAATGATAAAGAATAAAGAGGTTTTTTTTTTTTTTTTTTCCTCGTAATTATAGTATCCGCCAATTAAGCCCAACATCCTCATAAAGGAATTTTTTTTTTTTTTTTGGAATTGTAAAACTTTATAAGCAAGGACCTTTTATTGGGGAAAAGTATTAAAAAAATCCTAAACATATTACATTCATACCAATTTAACCTTAAATATTTTAATTGAATCAATTTAATCATAAACCTTTTTAATTTTGTTTCAATTTAGTCCATCCATTCAATTTTGGTTGGCTTGTGTTGATATGGACGACGGCCGATGGCCAAATGCTAACGACAATTTTTTAATAATAATTTTTTTTTTTTTTTTCCTTTTTCATTTTTCCTTTTGCGAGGAAAGTCCAAAGAGGAAGAAGAAGGAAAGAAAATGAAAAATAAAAGAAAAAGGAAAAAAATCGAAAAAATACAAAAATTATTAAAAATTGCCACATTAGCATTCGGCCAACGTCCACGTTAGCGCCAGCCTGCTAAAATTAGCTGAATGGACTAAATTGGTACCAATGTAAAAATATTTAAGACTAAATTGGACCAATGAAAAATTTATGACTAAATTTGTACCAATGCAATAGGTTTAGAACTTTTTGGTGCTTTTCCCTTTTTATTGATTAAATCAATTCCTTTTCGTTGCTCAATAAATTACTAGGGGTGTGCAACGGAAACCGCCCGAACTGGGACCGGACCGGACCGAACCGGACCAGCCGGTTTTGGGCGGTTCCCACGGTTAGCGGTTCGGTTCCCGGTTCCAAGGTGGGAACGGACCAACCGGATTGACCGGACCGGACTAAATTTTTTTATATATAATTTATATACATATAATATATAAACACATATATGAATATTATATATGAAACTTGTTGTAATCGGAATTGCAATTGAGGTAACAACCTCTTATGTGGCCAAGAGACCACTAAAGCTCTTAGAAAACTTATTTGTTAGTTTTATCTTCTCCTCAATGTGGGATAAGGCTCTAGGAGTTCCTCATGCTCACTCTCTCTCTCTTGCTCCCCTCACTTGCAAACGACAAGGCACTTCAAGCCTCAAAGAGTCTGACATTGACTAAATATTCAAAGCATAGAAGAGAGATTGTCTATAAAACCTAAGCCAAGCACAGATTTTACTCAAATTGTTCATGGCTTTTATGCTTAAAATTAAGAGTGAAACACATAAATTATGATTAATATTCACGCAAATGAAGTTTGAATATTTTTCACGTGAAAACATGTGTGAGTAGTTTTATTAGATCGCTTGGAAACCGAATTGGATTGATCGGTCCGGAGCATGGTCATTCTTTTTAATGAATGGTCATTATTTAGTGAAAAAAGAAAGTGTCGATCCTATTGGAATGAACCGGACTGGACCGAAACCGATGGTCCAGTCCACGGTTCCCAAAATTGGGAACTGGTTTTCCCGGTCCGGTTGCCGGTTCCACCTTGGAATCGGACCGAACCGGGAACCGATCACCCCTATAAATTACACATAGAAGGTGAATTAGGAATTAGCTGTTAAAAAGTCCGACTCTTATGAATATTCCTTTGTTTTTCATGATTTATATTTCTACTGCAACTGTAAACTGTTGTGGATAATCGGAATGCTGCGCTTCATCATTGTTTGAAGGTGTGCTGTCTTTTCTGTTTCCTTCTCGGAGGATAGTCCCTTTTTACTTGCCATTGGAGGTTCAAAGGGGGGACTTGAAGCAAGTGGAGACCTCGGCCATCTTCTCATTCGCAATTGTAACTTCTTGCAATTTTCCATTCAACGTTTATATTAATGACTCCTATACGGTTGGCAAACTGTAGGTGTGGAATACATTATCTGATGCAGCTGTATCCCGAAGATTCGGAAACTACGGCAAGCTGAAAAAGGCAGAACCTGATTCTTGATGCTGCCAAATGAGAACATGGTAAAAATATCTTAGATGTTTTCGTTGGTGTGCTTGCTCGGTTCTTTGAGCGCATTGAAAGGCTTGCAGTCGGGTAACTCTGGGGTCGAGTCATGCACTTGTAGCAGCATGTTACTAGGCATTTTAAATGTCTCCGTCTTATTTTTAGTTTTGAGAAGAAAGGCAAAGTGTTATTTCCTTAGGGGATCCAAGGAACAAGTGTTACGCGTTACACATGATATGTGAAACTAATGGAGTAGTGTCGTTTTGACTCAAGGATAGGATGCAATGAGGTAGGATCTCTCGAGGTCTACAATCAGTCAGAGTCCTCTTTGAGTGAGTCACCTTTTGTGCACCTGGAAAACTTCAAGTGAAGCACAGCAAAAACCTACTTGAGATTCAAGTCGTAGGTACGTTATCATTGCAAGACTTCCATATTGGAGGGTGCAAGCTATGGAAAAGTTAAATGGTACATCGGGCTTGAAGAACCTTCACCATTTGCGCATCTATGCGTGCTCTAGGCTGCAGGTTGTTGAGGGCCTTGCCAAACTAGGGTTTTTTTTATTGTGTCGGTCATCTACAAGCGTCCTTTACTGGAAACATTGCTTGACATATCGAAGCCGAATATATAGGATAAGTGCCAAATTCAAACAAATGGCTAGTTTGAGGAGAGTAAAAATACCATAGATTTGTTTATGATTGAGAATTTAAAGGTTTGGCTTATATTGACTTATGTGTCTAGGTCACTACTATATCATTTGAAATGCGTCTTTAGCTATTAGTGAGAGGTTCTTGTGAGAAAAAGTTTCTTGGCCTCGAGAAATTTTCAATTCAATAATATCATGAAGGCACAAGTTCTAGAATAGACTTTCTAACACTTTGGACGGCACAAATTTTAGGCTTTTTTCAATACTGCAACATGAAATTTGTTCCATTGTTGAATATTTTTATTGCATATATCTCGCTTCAAGTACTTTATCATGGGGAGTCCTTTAATGCATATAGTTTTTATTGTATTAGCCTATATATTCCACTTATACTCCATTTGTTTTACAGAAAATAACTTTCAGGAAAGCGTTTTCCACATATTTCGGCATTCGTTTCATGAAAAATGAACCGGTCGAGGAAAACATTTTTTGTTAATAGAAAAAGTCTTTTAAAATAAAAATAAAAATATTTTCCACTTTTCAAGGAGGGGAAAATAATTTCTATATCTTCTTTCATCTCACTTTTTTTTTTTCACGAAACACATTTTACTTTTATTTTTATTTTTATATATTTTTGAAAATTCGAGTTTTATTTATTTTTCTTGTTCTTCTTCCTAGGCCAGTCACCGGCCATAGGAGGAGGCTCGACTGATTCAACAAAGGCAGGCCGCCAAGCAAGCCCAAGCCTCGTCAAGATCGTGAGTTGGGCGGGACTCAAGCCTTGCCGGCCTATGGCAAGGCTCAAGCTAACCTATGGCCGATCACCAATCGTTGTCGTGGCTAGCAACCAACCTAGGAAGAAGAAGAAAAAAAGAAAAAAAAAAAAAGAAAAAATAATTAAAAATGGGTTTAAATAATAAAATAAAATAAAAATATTGAAAGGAGTGCATAAAAGAAAATATTTTCCTTATCGAACGGTAGAAAATATTTTGTAGTTCATTTTCAAGTTTCGGCTAAACACAATAAAATATTATCGTTTTCTTGAAAAATAGCTTCTACAAAATATTTTTCAAAAACGCTACATTTTCCGCGAACAAATGAAACCTTAGATCTTCTTCTTCTTCTTTTTGTTCGTTTTACTTAAATAAATCACCCTCCTTTTGCTTTCAATATGTCAATGCTACATATGTACATCTAAAGATTTAAGACTAATTGCACGATGAGACTAAGAAGAAGCTAAAAGCGTTTGATGGAATTTGGAAAGTGTTAGGGAAATCCCTTATGATGTTTTGAAGATGACAAAATAAATCAAAGGCTACTAACATGTTTAATGGTTGAGTAATAGACCATGCAGATAATAGAACATGTAAAGGATATTATCAAAGTCGAAGACGCAGACTCGGACTTTACATCCAGATTCAATGAATCGTAACTCAAGCCCAATCATACAACGGCTAGTGATCTGGTTTGGATTCCACATCAAGATTGATTTGATTGATTCAATCTTTGATTGACGATTGGATCTTGAAGACAAGAACTTTCTACACGAAGAAGCTTTACTTATGGAAACCAAGATTTCGTTTGTATGGGCGATCGGAATCAATTTGGGATTTTACCTTTGTCACTCAACGGCTACCAAATCTTCTAAGATACAGAGCTGTCCAATGGGTATATTGGAAGACGATTCTCGGGATGCTGTCCAACGGGTAGTTTGGAAGTGGAGGAGTATTTAAGAAGATCATGGACCGATGAGCAAGTAAGAGACGGAGCGTAGAATTTATAATTCCAAAGTCTAAGCGACTTTCGATCATACACTTGTCTCTTGAGAGCTTAAACGTTTGTAATCGTGAGAGAAATACCAAGAGAGTGACTTAGTGAGATAGTGTGATCTACTACTAAGTGTTTGCACTCGAAGTTGTAATCTCTTGTTGATTGCATAGTGGAATCCAGCCAAGAAGGCTGTTATCGTGGGAGAGTGGACGTAGGCTTGGATTAAGCCGAACCACTATAAATCTCGTGTTCTTATTCTCTTCCTTAACTCCTTTATTTTGTTCATACTAGCACTCTCAATTGGTATCAGAGCCTGTGTACTCACTTTGTTTGAAGTGTTTTACTTCAGAGTTAAAGATTCTTTATGGCTAGTATGTTGGCACCAGGACTTATGGAAGGGCAAAGCAACACAAGGCCACCATATTTTGATGGAAAGGAATACGACGTATGGAAGAACAAAATGAAAGCATTCCTAAGATCCAGAGATCTCTTACAATGGGATGTTGTGGAAAGAGGAATCAACCCCATTGCTGCGTCTACATCAAATAAGAATGGCAAAGACAAAAACACCAAAGCCCCGCTCCTATGTCTCGGACGGAGTTGTCTAAAAGAGAAGCGCTTGATGCAAAAGCTATTTATTCTTTATATTGCGCTTTGTCTCTTGCTGAATATAACAGAATCTCTTCATGTGAAACAGCAAAAGAAGTTTGGGATAGACTTCATGTTACATATGAAGGGACCGATCGTGTAAAAGAGACAAAAGTAAACTTCTTGCTCGGCAAATATGAATCCTTCAAGATGAAGCAAGGAGAGTCGATTGGAGATATGTTTAATCGTTTTACAGAAATTGTAAACGGTTTGGCATATCAGGGCCATCCAATTTCTTCCCCAATGAAGGTCAACAAACTCTTGCGAGGTCTCTCAAAAGATTGGAACCATGTCAAGACCTCAATCCGGGAGACTCAAAGGATTATGCCACTCACCGTTGATGAATTGATCGGCACTCTTCAATCCTATGAAGTGGAGCAACTTAACGATGAAGATCCCGAAGGTAAGAAGTCCATTGCTTTAATATCTAATGCTGTTTTTGATGAAACAGACTCAGAAAATGACATGGACGATGAAGAATTTGCCTTTATGGTCGAGAAATTCAAAAAAGCTGAGTAGAAAAGAAAGGAAATTCAGTGGAAGAAGTCAATACAAGCATAATGACCAGAAAAGAATCATGAAAGAATATGATGAGCAAAGAAATCTATGCTTGATGGCACATTCAGAATCGCAGTCTAACTCGGACACGGACTTAATCGAGTCGATTCGAACCGGACTCGGGAATCCGATGAGGAAATCAAGGGGGAGAAATCGAATCCAAAAGAAAAGGAAAAGAATCGTGATCATCTCAAAAAGGCAACAAATTGAGGGGGAGCTTTGATCAATTATGGAAAAATCTTTTTTGATTGATCGTGATCTTATTATGGATGGAAGGAAAGGTAATTGTGTCAGAATTTATTCTACAAAATCCGGTTAGTGCATCTCTTATTACCTTTTGTCATTAACAAATCTCATATTGATATTATCATTTTATTATGACAAAAATGGTACGTGAATTTTATGATGCATCCGTGATTTTTATTGGATATTTACTGATATGATCAAGTGAGCTATATTGCATATCTTTAATATTCGATAAAAGCTGATTTTTGGGAATTGTGATTCATGCAAGATATTTGTTATCATTCTCTCACGTGAATCCATTGTCGCTTTTTGATTATGACAAAAAGGGGGAGAAGATATGAATATGCATATGTGCTGATTGGTTGATATTATTTATTGCATAATATTGAGCTGCAATTATTTTCTATCTTCTGATATCCTTTGATTTAAATTTTTAAATCTGCATATTCAGAGATTGTTTTGTCATCATCAAAAGAGGGAGATTGTTAGGGAAATCCCTTATGATGTTTTGAAGATGACAAAATAAATCAAAGGCTACTAACATGTTTAATGGTTGAGTAATAGACCATGCAGATAATAGAACATGTAAAGGATATTATCAAAGTCGAAGACTGCAGGACTCGAGACTTTACATCCGATTCAATGAATCGTAACTCAAGCCCAATCATACAACGGCTAGTGATCTGGTTTGGATTCCACATCAAGATTGATTTGATTGATTCAATCTAATTGATTGACGATTGGATCTTGAAGACAAGAACTTTCTACACGAAGAAGCTTTACTTATGGAAACCAAGATTTCGTTTGTATGGGCGATCGGAATCAATTTGGGATTTTACCTTTGTCACTCAACGGCTACCAAATCTTCTAAGATACTGAGCTGTCCAATGGGTATATTGGAAGAAGATTCTCTGGGATGCTGTCCAACGGGTAGTTTGGAAGTGGAGGAGTATTTAAGAAGATCATGGACCGATGAGCAAGTAAGAGACGGAGCGTAGAATTTATAATTCCAAAGTCTAAGCGACTTTCGATTATATACTTGTCTCTTGAGAGCTTAAACGTTTGTAATCGTGAGAGAAATACCAAGAGAGTGACTTAGTGAGATAGTGTGATCTACTACTAAGTGTTTGCACTCGAAGTTGTAATCTCTTGTTGATTGCATAGTGGAATCCAGCCAAGAAGGCTGTTATCGTGGGAGAGTGGACGTAGGCTTGGATTAAGCCGAACCACTATAAATCTCGTGTTCTTATTCTCTTCCTTAACTCCTTTATTTTGTTCATACTAGCACTCTCAGAAAGTAAATTAGAGATAGATGGAGCACAACAGTAAAAGCATAAAGGAGTCTTTCATCATTCAAGATAAATAACTTATAAGATTTGTCACCAAAGAATTGGATAAAGAACCGGATTGAAGGATTCACTCACTTGAGAAAAAAGATTCATATATTATCAAACTCAATTCTAAATTCTTATGTGGAGAATGTGCCACATACTTAAAGTGGTAACTAGGAAACATTAAACTCATAGGAAATTTAAAACACGCAGAAACTAGACGCATTAAAGACATAAGAAATTCAAAACACATGAAAACTTAAAATTCAACCCTCCAGCCTCGCATTGCATCAAGATTTGAGCATTGCGTTCAAACTCCTCGTTGGACCCGTTGGATCATGCTATGCTCCTTGAATGGGCCAAAATCTATTCCGTTTGCTTGTTTAGCTAATGAATGGGCTTTGGTTAATTGATGGGCCTTGAATTGGGATTGTGAGTTGCTTGTCTTCAATGGAATTTTCAAGCTCTGATGCCAAATATACTTTGAATGGAGGGCCTATCTTGTGGGTGTTTTTGCAATTATTCCAAGGTACTCTTCCGGACATCTATATCCACATGGTCGCCTAATTCTGAAGCATGATCCACAACATCCGAAGGAAGCCCCCCAACAGCTTTGACAATGTCTACGGACAAGGAATCATACACAGAAACGCCTTCGGGCGCTTTCCCTTTAAAAGCATGCTCGCGAAAGTGTTGAAGGGCGTGGTCATCTCTCATTGGTTCAAGCTTGTATTCCTCAATAGTCTGACCGTCAACAACTCTGATGTCGAAAGCATTTAAAACCTCTCTTTTTTCTTTTTTACTGTCACAATGATCCTACTTCCAAGACCAAACCAACTTAGGTTCCCAACTAATGCTTTAATTCCTTCATCTTCATCCACGTCATCAAGCATAATGAGAACTCGCAATACAACACAGACTTGTCATTTCTTCGATTCCTTCATTGGAAGATTCCAGTAGTGTAGGTTTTCGCATTCAAATGTCAGCAATCAACATACATTGTGAAAATTGCACTCGTTCCGAAACAATACCTAGAAGGAACCTAAATGCATTAAATAAGTAACGCATTTTGTCAAAGACAATTTTTGTAAGTGTAATCTTTCCAATAACCAGCACATTGCACATTCGAACCACACGTATGTCTTCTCCACGTACATCGTGAAAATTGTACTCCTTCTGAACCAATACCTAGAAGAAACCTAAATGCATTAAATAAGTAACGCATCTTGTCAAAGATAATTTTTGTAAGCGTAGTCTTTCCAATAACCGGCACATTGCACATTCCAACCACGCGTATGTCTTCTCCACGTATGTCGCTCGCCGGTCTCTCGCTGTGGGCAACGCCCAGCTTTCTCATCATCCCTTGAACATGAAAATCAATTCCAACTGGTTTGTCGGTTAGAGCTGGGTCACCCTTCACCCTTTACGGACATGATTACGTGTATATTTACTCAAAAAAGGTGGGTTCAATTCACATAATCCTACACTTCTTTCTTTCCATTTATCTAAGAAAGAAAAAGGAAATCAGAAGTAAAAGCATTACCCCTTATACAGTTTCCCACTATATCCGGGTAATCCCCCGATCTTTCGAAGTCTTCCTCCGTGTTTCGACGGTATGTGAGTTGACGCCAGCCGCGCTCTCATGTAGATTGAAGGTCCTTCCAAAATCCCCAGCCTGGTGTATTACGTCAGAGGGACTAACGTCATTGAAAATCGGGATGATAGTCTGTTCAGTTATCATTCCAGACTCCCACATTATTTCCACATTAGTTCCAACTCCCTCCCTGAGACACCAGGATGGCTATTGAGATCCTCGACTCCAAGATGGCCTCTTTTAGCTCCGACCACATCTGTTCTCCGATATGGAGTTCTTCACCATCTTCGAAGACCAAGATCCCCAACCTGTACCTCTAAAATTCAAGAATATTTAATACTTGAATGTAGATGGTTCCTGTCCAATCAAATAAACTAAACCACTTCACACGATAAATATAGTTTTCCTGACCAACTCTGATGCATCTGGCAAAAAAATAGTAATAATCTTATGGTTCCAACCATTGATGGAGACGAACCTTACCTAACAAGTGGCCTGAACCTGAATCTTATAATTCGTGCATTTTTACTATTTTTAAATCCAAATATTCAAAACATCCGTAACACTCAAATGACGATACATGAATTCACGCCTACTTTTTTCCACTATACTTCCGAAAGTTAAATTATATTTTAAATTTTAGGAGAAAGCAAAGGTACTAAACAGGCCCAGCATACAATATCGATAGTGCTTGGAGTTTGGATAGAATCTCCTGATTTTCAAAATTCAGCGTTTCAATCGTTCATGTCAAAGAAGATACGTAATATTCTAGACGATTATTAGCATTTGTTGGGTCGAACTGCGAGCAGAGGACCGATTCCACCATAATAATGTAAAAGAAGTTTGAAGTAACAATACAAATCCCAAACATGCAGAAAAACCAAACGGCTTTCTTCTCCTTTCTTTTAAGACCTTTAAATGCAGCCTAAGCTACAACAGAAGCCACACGAGTCGCAGGAGTCGCACGACCCTTATGACGACGAGACGAAGCAAAAACCGCAATAGGTAGAGCAACGATTGCTGGAGCCGGAGCATCAGCTGGAGAACCAACTGCGTGAGCCGGAGCATCAGCTAAAGCATCAACTGGAGCATCAATCGTAGGAGCCGGATTTTCTCCCGTCTCTTCTACTTTTACTAACTCTGCGAGAAATCAGTACGAACAGAATCAGAAACGCCATCGACCAAATCGGACCGAATGAGAGAGAATCATAACTGCCGGTAGTATCCCCGTCAAAGCCTTCTCCCTCCGGTCCTGCTCTCGCTTCTTCTCTCGCAGAGGCACACAGGAAGTCTATTAACATGACACAACAATATTGTGAATTATCATGACCAAGACCGCTGGCCTCTGTGCACCCGCGCACGGACAACGGGATGGAATATTATCAAGTAATCCCGGTCTCTCTGTTTAGCTGACTTTTGGGATCCGTTCAAGGCACTTTAGCATGGTTGTCAGGAAAATTGGTCTTTTAAAAAGAGAACCGTCCTCCACGGGACGGTGCACCGAAATAGGTGATTTGAGCCCTTCCATTCGCACTTATTTCGCTGCGAGGTAGTGACTTGTGACAACGCGGAAGGTTCCTTCTTATTCTGTCGTTCTAATCTGGTAAGATCAAAAAAAAAAAATCTGGTAAGATCAAATTCAAAATTAATCACAAGCGGCTCTGTTTGAAATTGCATCTTACTTTTGACTTTGCAGCCCGCGTATCTTGGCTTTTCTTCTACCCTAAAAAGAAATCTTTCAGATTATACCTTATACGGACGTGAGAAAATTTTATTCTTGTTTTTTTTTTTTTTTTGGGTGACTTGGTAATATATGAATTTTTTCGTGAAAAAGGAAAAGAAAACACTTACTTTGCAGCAAACAAAATTTGGGTAATTACCTGATGAAAATGAAAGCGGGTGATTATTGTGATGATATGTGAAAAGGAAAATGAGATATTAAATTATACCAGGTAATTATAACAGCTCTAAAGAAGATGAGCAAAAAGGATGCGTCAGTGGTCGTAGTAGATGAAGACGATGCAAGAATGTCATTGGTTGTTCTCCTAAATTGTTCGATTCAATTGGATCACTCCATATATAAACCGAGTTCCCTTGTTTACTCATTGTACATTACAATTAGAATTAGAAATTCTGTGTAAAAACTTTCTTTCCTTGAGATCGGGGCTTTAGCATGTTTTTAATATAGATCAATAGGTTATTTCCAGATATATGAATATTCTCTTTTCTTCAGTCCAGTTATTGGCATGTTATGGGGTGAAAAATATGAGAGATACTTTCTCGGGATCCGTGAGTAATCCCAACAAGAAATTAGGCGTAGATTTTGTAATTTTAAAGTTCCAAGCAATTTCCAACGAATAAAACCAAAATTCATGCTTAGAGGAGGGCCTGCACTACTTTGTTCAGTTTCATCATTATTAGTTCTAATTAGCAGGGCAGATATGTCCCCTCAAACGAACTCACAATTGATCAAAGCAGCTCAGAGGCACATTGTCGATGAACTGAATGACTTGAGCAGAAGCAATGCACTCATCCTAGAGGAGACGGCTCTCCAAAGAGCCGGCCACACACCGTTGCACGTCGGCCGTGTTGCAGTTCATTCGAATTTCGTCCCAGAGCTCCTCTATGTCGAAGTTTTGCGGAGAAGTGAGTAATCGTCGTCTCTCACAATGTTTTACTTAATGTTGCGACTATATTTTGTGCAACCTAGGTTGTTATCCAATTAAATTATTGTTTCATGGATTAAAATAAGTGGGTAAGACATAAACTGTGAGCCGTGTGCAGAATACAGTCAAGAGGATGATAGCTGAGTTTTTCCAGCCATATTTAGTCCAATCTCTCTCTCTCTCTCTCTCTCTCTAGTGATCCCTCCTACGCAAGTTCGTGCGCTGGCAGAGTTGATTTAAGCCCTCTCTCTCTCTCTCTCTCTCTCTCTCTCTCTCTCTCTCTCTCTCTCTCTCTCTCTCTCTCTAGTGATCCCTCCTACGCAAGTTCGTGCGCTGGAAGAGTTGATTTAAGCCCTTATTAATGCTAAACCAATTTAAACTGATCCCTTTCGCACCGATGTCGCTATGAAGGTACTGATTCTTGAAGACACGGAAGGTTACTTCCGATTCTGTGGTTCTAGCCTAAAGAGATGAAATATAACAGTAATGACAAGCTTTCTTTGAACTTGCCTCTCACTTTTGATTTTTGATTTTGACCTTCGCATTTTGACTCTATTCTATCGTAAATGAAACCTCTAATTATTTCATATGTTGACTAGTTGACGGGCTATTACGTTCTTTTTTTTCCCTTGCAGTGGTAAAAAGGGACAACACGTAAATGCCTGGAAAGCAACAAATAAGCCCGCGTAGGGGAAGAATCCTAGAAGTGAAGAGGGATAAGAATCCTAGAGGTGAAGAGGGAAAGACCCACTTGGAGCAGTGAGTGGAATGATCATTCACCTGATAATGCCAAGAAGACACTGGCTCGGCACCTTGCTAAGTCCAGGTCAATTAATCTGTTTATTTTCCTTAGAGGCCAATAGGAGTAATGGGATGAAGATGAAACCAAGATTGGACATGAAAAGTCTAGGGCAAAAACAATTGAAGCAACAACAAACTAGTGAGTTCTAAAATCCAACAAATATGATATTTATACCTCTCCAAATTCAACTGTTTAAACCTTAACAATTACCATTTCTAAGATATCCAACTGTCTCAACTCATGCCCAAATCTAATCACCAAGAGTTCCTTGCTAATAACATTTTCGTCTTACTTGCTGCCAACTAAAAAGCTTGAAAAAGATACGAGATGAGTGGTGTAAGTAATTACCGCTCAATAAACAATACATATCTTTTCTAAGTAGATCGAATACCCATTATACATATTTGCAAGAGCACTACCAAAAACTTAATAATCTTGTATCTAATACATAATATACGTACACTTTCAAAAATGAGATTTCTTATATTTTGTCAAAGTGCATAATGAAATACGTCAAAGTGAATAGTAATATACAATCATATCCATTTAATCAACCACATAAAAAAAAATCAATGATCCAACCTATTGATTAATCTCAAATCACCTACCAATAATCTATTTCATTAATCAATCTCTTGCTCCAGTGCAAATCAATGCTTCATTCCATTGAATGATTTCAATTACATATCAATAGCACATTCCCCTTATCAATCCTATACTTAATATTTAACGATGGTCATAGCGCGTCTCATGACGAAGGCGACCAAGATTTGTCCTCTTGGTTTGGTCTTTCAACCTACACTGTGAGTGGCTTGGCCCAAAAAAGATTTCTTGAAACTAATATGCAAACTCAGAAACCCCTCATCGGGTTCATGGTGATAAAAAAAACCAATCTAGAATTTGTATCAGAAATTTGTTTCCCAAATCATAATATGACTTTTTACAACAAAATGCTTTTAATAAATCAAGTTCATAAATCAATACATATAATTTTATTGCAGTCGCTTTCATAAAGCATTTTTGATACCATCTTCCCAAGTAATCAACGCATAAACTATTTCAACAAATGCTTGATCGTGCCATTTACAACAGTAGTAACAGTCGATCCGGATTTCACATAACAAGTATACTTCAAACAACAATTCTTTTTTTTTAAAAAAAAAAATATCATGCCGTGACATGACTTTCATAACTCACATTTTATTATCTCTGACATTTTCAAGACATGAATTTACAAATTCAAAGAAATAAATAAGGATCAGTCACCTGAAAATACCAAAGTAAAAGACGAAGACTCTCTTTGTTTAAAAGGGGACGTAGCTTCCTATATTTTTCGTTCTTTATTTCGCGACCGTCTCCCTCTCTTACTCTTATTTTTCTTCTCGTCCTCTTGCTTTTATACTCTCGTGTCCTCTCTTTTTTACGAAGGCTCTCTCTCCTTTTTTATCTCCCCCTCTCTTTTTCCCTCCTTCACTCCTCTTCGTTTTCTTCTCCATCTCTCCTTCACCCTCGCGGCTCTATTTCGCTCTCCCTTTTACTCTCTTTTCCTGTCTTTTCCTCTTTTCTTCCCCACCCCACCCCCCCCCCCCCCCTTCCTTTCTCTCTCTCAATTATTACAGCGAGGGAGCACTAGAGTATGGGTCCACACCTATGATCTGTGAAGGGAAGGGAGAGAAGAGTAGTAATATAAAGGCCCATAAGACCAGTCCATGTTATTAAGCTCCAGCCCATTTTCTTTCTTCAACGGCTTCAACGCAATTGAAGCGTAAAAAGGAAAGAAGCAAGTGGCGGATCAAATAAGGGAAATGCATGAAAGGAAAGGCTCGACCGTGAGGAAAAGTAAAGAGGAAAAGAGGAATGTTTTAGCGCGTAACTGATGTGGACTCCATGACAAGCCGAATTAAATGCGAATTGCAACGCTGAATAAGTATTCAAGCCTATTATTCATTTAATCATAGTAAATTTCAAAAGTAGGTCACAAATTTTAAGTTTATGTTAATTTCGAACCACGAGGTTTGAATGTGGAGTTATCAAGCTATGGATATATATATATATATATATGGAAATGGTAGATAAGGGCATTGTAGTGCTATGGGTTTTGTCGAATTTCAATTCTAAAGTATGGTTTAATTGGAATGAATTTTGGAAATTTCACGTTCAAATTATGCGTGAAGGATAATATACATAATGGAGAAAGATGAACACTTGTTACCTGGGATTGATGGGGGTGGGTCGATAGAACCTCCCGATCAACGAACATCCAATCTTGGAATGTAAGGGGCCCTAATTGTAGCCCCAAAACAAAAGGAGCTTGTGGAGTTTGCTCTATCCCGACATCCTCATATTCTTATTTTGATTGAGCACAAAATAAAGAAGAGCAATGCTGATTTTGTCATCAACAGTAGATTTCGAGGTTGGAATTACACCAAACTATATATATATATATATATATATTTTTTTTTTTTTTTTTTTTTTCATTAGTTAGAATTTGGATCTTGTGGAAGCCGTCCATTCTTAATCTAATAGTGACGGAAGTCTCAACACAAGTCATGCATTGTCTCATTGAAAAACCTAGAGATGACCCTTTTCTACTCTCTACCATCGGGAGAATTACCAAAAAAGTCCTAAACCTATTGCAATTGTGCCAATTCAGTCATAAACTTTTTTTTTTGTCCAATTTAGTCCTAAACCTTTTATAATTGTGCCAATTCAGTCCATCCGGCCAAAATTGGCCGGCCGGCACTGACGTGGACGCAGCGGGGACAGCCGGCTGGCGAGGTAAAAATTTTAATTTTTTAATATTTTTTTTTTATTTTTTTTCGAATTTTTAAATATTTTTAAATTATTTTTTAATATTTTTTAAATTTTTTTTTTTGCCTTCTTCTCCTTCCTCTGGCTGGACGCCGGCCAGAGGTGAGGGCCGGCGAGGTCAGCCTCGCTAGCCACTGGCGAGGCTCGCCCCGCTGGCCACTTGCGGAGGCGAGCCTCGCCCGCGGACGGCGAAGCGGCCATCGCCGATCTAGCGACGCTCGACCTCGCCATGGCCGGGCGAGGCCGAGCCTCGCCGGCTCCGGCGACGGCCGCCTCGTCGGCCACCGGCGAGGGCAAGGTTCGACCTCGCCGGTGGCCGGCAAGGCCGCCGTCGCCATCGCCACCTCCGCCGCCTCCCCGTCCCCTCAATCGTCGGCACGATCTCCCCTCGAGCTCAAGCGGCCCTCCCGGCCGTGACCGTCGCCAAAACCCCGTTCCAGCGCCTCGGACCGACGAGGACGAGATCGAGCTCCTCCGCGGGTCCCTCGACTACACCACGCGGCGCGCGGGGCCTCACCCTCGCCGGTGGCCGGCCGAGGGCCGAGCTCGCCGGATTTGGCGAGGCTCGGCCTCTCCCAGCCGACGACGAGGCCGCCGTCGCCGGATCCGGTGAGGCTCGGTCTCACCCGGCCATGGCGAGGTCGAGCCTCGCCGGATCTAGCGACGACCGCCTCGCCGTCGGCGGGCGAGGCTCGCTCCGCCGGTGGCCCGCGGGCGAGCCTCGCCGGTGGTCGGTGAGGTCAGCCTCGCCGGCCCTCACCTCTGGCCGGCGTCGGCCCTCACCTCGGCCGGCGTTTGGCAGAGGAAGGAGAAGAAGGCCAAAAAAAAAAAAAATTAAAATTTAAAAATATTTAAAAATTCGAAAAATAAATTAAAAAATATAATAAAAATATTAAAAAATTACCTTGCCGGCCGGTTGTCCCCCACCGGCGTCCACGTCAGCGCCGGCCGGCCAATTTTGGCCGGATGGACTGAATTGGCACAATTATAAAAGGTTTAGGACTAAATTGGACATAAAAAAAAGTTTAGAACTGAATTGGCACAATTGCAATAGGTTTAGGACTTTTTTGGTAATTCTCCCCTCTACCATCTATAGAAGTAATATTGAACAGGAACGCAGGGTTTTGTGATGTGATGTGGTAACCTTTTCTACTACCAATTCTACAAATCTACTTTGGTCGCTAATGGGAGATTTCAACGAAACGAGGGATACTAATGAAAGGATTGGTTCCACCACTCGATGGACTTCTAGTTTGGAGGAACTAAACACCATGATTGATGAACTTGCACTGATTGAACCTCTTTCCATAGGCCCTTTCTTTACTTGGACTAACAAAAGGGTGGATGGTATCTAAAAGCTAGTAGAATTGCTAGAGCCCTAATTAATGCGGATTGGCAGCACAGGTATAATCACTATTCCGTTGATTTTTTTCTCCCAAGTGTTTTTTATCACTCCCCATGCTTAGTGCGTCTCGACCCAACAACTAGGAGGAAAAAACCCTCCTTTAAATTCTTCAACTATTGGACCGAAAGCCCCGACTTCTTGTGCATGGTAAACACTTGTTGGCAACAGGAAATCAGAGGATCCAAAATATTTATAGTGGTGAAGAAACTCAGCTTTGGACCAACAACTAAAGCACCTAAACAAATCTCAATTTGGCAACTTGTGTTTGAAGGTAGAGGAGGTTAGGGAAAGCCTTCAACGGATTCAACGAGAGCTCGCTCTAGACCCCTACAACCCTAACAGTACGAATGAAGAAAAGGCACAACTAGAACAGCTCCTTGCTCTTAGCGAACATGAAGAAGTCCTTCTCAAACAAAAATCTAAAAATCTATGGCTTAATGAGGGTGATAGCAACAGCAAGATTTTTTTTGCCTCCATAATGCGTAAAAGTGCTCAAAACGGGATAAATTAGCTTTTGCTCGACGATGGTTCTATTATTATTGATGAAAGGGCTCTCAAGGATATAGTAATATCCTATTACCACCACTTAATTGGAAACTCTAGTCATAGTCGCATCCCATGTGACAAGCTTGCTTCTCTATTCCATGAAGATGTTAGTGCTTTAGTTACTACATCAATTATTCAAAGAGCAAATATTCTCAGAGTCGTCAAGGGTTTCAACAATTTCAAAGCTCCTAGTCCCGATAGGTATAATAACTTTTTCTACGCGGAAGCTTGGCCCATCATAGGACATGACATTGAAGATGCTATCATGGAATTTTTCTCTTCCAGGAGAACGCTGAAATCGATAAATTCTACACTAATCTCTCTTGTATCGAAGGTTTCAAATCCATACTGCCTTAAGGAGTATAGACCCATTTCATGCGACAATGTCATATATAAAATCATATCAAAGCTATTTGCATATAGAATAACTTGTATTCTGCCTTCAATTGTGGGCCCTAACCAAACTACTTTCATCAAGGGAAGACACATTGTAGAGAATATACTATTATGCCAGGAACTTTTGCATGACTACCATAAGGGTAATAAAGGAAAATGAGTGGCAATCAAAATCGATCTCACGAAGGCTTATGATATGGTAAAACGAGATGTTGTTCTTGAGGTTCTAAAAGCTATAAATACCCCTTAGTACTTGATTGATCTGATAAATCAATGCCTTACTATCCCAAGGTTCTCAATTAATTTCAAAGGTGAACAGGTTTGGTATTTTGGAGACACAAATGGGCCCCACCAAGGTGACCCCCTAGAAATCCTTAATAGAATTATCAAGGGGAAAATTGCTACCTCTTCTTTTAAATTCCATTAGCATTGCAAATTGCAAAAAATTACTCATTTATGCTTTGCTCATGACATGTTCTTATTTGTTCATGGGGATGTGGACTCCGTCCTTTGCCCTGTTGAGGCACTTGATGATTTTGCGGTTCTTACAGGACTTAAGTTTAACCCATGCAAATGTCATATCTTTTTTCTCTAGGTTGTCTGAGGATTAAAAAACTCCTCATTTTGGATCACACGCCTTTCTCTATAGGCACCCTCCCCATTAGGTACCTCGGTTTCCTAATTGTTACACGAAGGCTCATGTACACATATTGTATGGGCTTAACGGAAAAGATATTCCAAAAAATAAATGGATGGGGCATGAATCATATCAGCTACGCAACAAGACTTCAATTGGCCAAATTGATACTATTTTCTATTTACACTTATTGGATGCCAATATTTCTCCTCCCAAAGCAAACTATATACGAGATTGAAAAGAAGATTAGGCAATTCTTACGGACAAAAAAAAGCTAAAACTCATAGATCCCACAAAGTTGCATGGAATGTAGTATGCTCACCAAAAAAGGACGGAGGACTAGGCCTGCTCGATCTGAAACTTTGGAATAAAGTACCGATGGGCTACATGTTTTAGAGCCTTATCAATCTTCCATCATCATCCCCATGGAGTACTTGGGTTCATCATATTAAATGCAGAGATACTCCTTTTATGCAACTCGACATAAATGGCAGTATGGCTTGCAATTGGCAATGTATTCTTAAGCTAAAACTTGATCTATTGCCTATTATCTCTAGCCAAACATGTTATTGCAAATAAATATAGAAGAAATTCAAACAAGAGGGACTAGACGTGGACTAGTATCAATTAATTTGAACCAGCGATATTAGTAAGCATAATATTATTGGTTGTCTTGTTTGTAGAGATAGATTACTAACAGTAGTAGCCATATCACGGTGGTTGTCTTCAGTAGATACTAAATATAACTTTTGTATGATTGGTACAGAAGATAGAAACCAATTATTTTTTTAGTGCACCTGGACAAGTAGTGTATGGCATAGTATTTTGGCACAAAATGGAATTTGACGTTATTTAGAAGGTTGGAACTTAGAACTTCAATGGATGATTAGGGCCACCAAGGCAAAAAATTGGAGGCAGAAGCTGTCTTTTTAGTGACAATCTATTGCATCCGGATGCAACACAACTGCAGATGATTTCAAAACACGTCAATTGAGCCTCATCTTTTGTTGGTTAGGATTCGAAAGGTTGTAAGAGGTAGGGCATCACTCTATCAAAAGTGTAGGCCTTCCTAGGTAAATGTTTTATTGGCTACTATGTGGAGGATTCCTTCCTCAATCTTCTCACATAATTAATTTCTTGAAATGTTAGGGGATTCCTGTAAGTTTTTGTACCTCATCTGATTAATGAGTATTTACAACCCCCCCCCCCCCCCCCAAAAAAAATGTATCAGCCACATCCGAATGCTCCAAAGAATTTAATTATTTAGGTAGATATGATGGAGGGATGGTACAAAAAAAAACAAAGGACACGATATATGAAAACACGTTAGGTGATCGATGACCTAACTTTAAAATAAATGTATTAGGTAATCCACATCATACTAAAGTTGAAAAATAAAAAGAAAATTCAAATTTTCACTAAAAGTCGAAAAATCCCCTCACTAAAATAACAGTGAGGTAACCAACGTTTTTTTTTTTTTTTTTTTTTTTTTTTTTTAATTATAATTATTTAGGTAGATACGACAGAGGGTTGGTAGAGAAAAACAAAGACACAAAACATGAAAACGCGTTAAGTAATTGATGACTTTTAAATAAATGTATTAGGCAATCCACATTATAATAAAGTTGAAATATAAAAATAAAATTTAAATTTTCACTAAAAGTCAAAAAATCCCCTCACTAAAATAACAGCGAGGTAATCAATGCTTATTTATAATTATTTAGATAAATATGAATGTTTAAACATCAAATGATAATGAATTATTTTGACATATAACATTGAAATTAGGTTATTGTCAATCACATTTTTTTTTAAATCCTAGTTAATATCATTAATCATGTAGTACAAAATCATATTAAATAATCTAATACTTGTTACATTTTAGGCTATAGAAAACGTACCATGCGCTTAATTCACGTGAAAGTTTCGTTCCTAGACTATGAGCGCGCAGTTTTCAAGGATAAAGAATAAAGAGGTTTTTTTTTTTTTTTTTTCGTAATTATAGTATCCACAAATTAAGCCCAACGTCCTTATAGATGAAACTTTTTTTTTTTTTTTTTCGGGGAATTGTAAAACTTTTCAAGCAAAGACTTTTTAATGATTAAGTTAATTCCTATGCGTCACTCGATAGATTACACTAACAAGGTGAGTTATGAATTAGGTATTATATTTGTTATATCGCTTTTCACTCTATCTACTCGCTAAGTATGTAGCTCATACATTACAAGTACTCCCCTCATTCCCTATCTTTCCAGCTTCTTCATTCTCGTAGCTCGAGGTCAAGAGGAAAGAGAATAGGAGGGCAAAGTGAGAGGGATACAACACACATTCACGCATATTCTCCCAACTCTGCCATTTAATAAACAGAAATGAGGAATAACATTGATAAATGGCAAAATGGACCAGTGGCATAATGTTTCACATCTTTCGACAAATATTTATGATATCATAATTGTTCTCAACGATATTTTAATTTTGATTTTTTTTAAATTGTATGAATTGTAGCTTTACAAATCCAAGATATTTGCCCAAATTTTTTAATGAGAAAAAAGATACTAAATTTTAATCTAATTACTTTAATAAAATAAATAAATATCACGAAAAACCCCAAAAGATTATGATACACCTCAAAGCTTGCATATCCGGAGGGAGATAGATGCAGTCTCTATAAAATAAAATAAAGTAAAATAAAATAAAATAAAATGAGTTCACAACAGGATGGCACGTGGACCTAGCCGACAAAAAGATGGTCAAGGCTCGGGGCAAGGAAGGATGGGGGTGGGGACAGAAGTCGAGCATTCAAACCCCGGCACAAGTCCCTGTCCATGGTGGTAACTATGGCACATGACGCACGGCCGTCGTCCAAGTTCAAGGGCTACCTATTTCTAAAATACCACTTTGGTGATACTTTGAGAAAAAGCACCGCTTCAGCGATATTTTTGAAATTTTCGCCGTTTAAATTTCTGATCTATGAAAAAAGCCATTTTATGACAGGACAAAAAATTTGTTGGCCAAAAGCCAATGTTGGAGATGGGCTCAAACATTTAGGCTGTATTTGATAAGGTTTTTGTTTAAAAATTATTTTGGAAACTATTTATGTTCGGAAAACAATTTTTGACTAGAAAAACGTGTTTGATAATGCGCACAAAATTTATGTCGCAATGTACTTGAAAAAAAACAGAAACACGTTTGGTAAACTTATGTAATTTTTTTTATTTCTTTTAATTTTTTTAATTTTTTTTTAATTTCTTCCTTTTGGCCGATCGCCGGCCTCGGCCATGGCCAACGACCGGCCGACGAGAGCCAGCAGCCTTGCCCAACCATGGCGTCGAGGGCCCTCAGCCACTTCGCTAGTAAACTTATGTAATTTTTTTGTTTCTATTAATTTTTCTCGAAAGTGTTCCCGAGAACAAGAAACAAATTTTTATTGTTTCTTATTTCTGTTCCAAATTTGTTAGTAAACTAAAATATAGATTTTTTGTTCCTGTGAACAAAAGTATAAACAAACGCATTTCCGTTCTTTTTATGTTCCCCAGAACAAAAGAACAAAAATTGTGTTCCGGAGAAGAGAAACAAAACCCAAACAAACAAACTCTTACATGTCCAAGTGCAAAGGTGTGCCAAGAAGAGTACATTTCTGGTTCAGATCAGATGGAGAGGTTTTTAGCAGCAGGCAATATCGATGAGCTGAATGACTTGATCGGAAGAGATGGGCTCATCCTCGAGGAGATGGCTCTCAAAGGGGCCGGTCACACGCCCTTGCACGTCGCTTGTGTGGCCAGCCATTTGGATTTTGTCCGAGTGCTCCTGAAGTGGAGGCCAAAGTTTGCGGAAAAAGTGAACGCGGATGGTTTCAGTCCGCTGCACATCGCAGCAGCTCGAGGTGATGTTGAGATCACGAGGGAGCTCGTGGGAGTGGATCGACACCTGTGCTCTGTGAAGGGAGTGGAGCAGAGAATCCCTTTGTATTATGCCATCGTAAACGGTGAGCTTGATGTCATGAAGGAACTGCTCTCTGCTTCGCCTGAGTCCGTCCAAGAGACAACCGCCCGAGAGGAGACGGCGCTTCACCTCGCCGTGAAGAACAACCGGTTTGATGCTGTCCATGTGTTGGTGGAGCATATGAAGGATTATAACTGCGCATCTGTCATCAATCAAAAGGACAATGAAGGCAACACTGCCTTGCATCTTGCTGTCGCCGTCCAAAATTTCGAGGCAAGTCATGTCGTTCCCTTTTTTCATTGCACTTTTCACGGCACAATATTTCGGTAAGGGTGTCAATTTGACATCTCTAAAATATGCAAAAGCCTCTAAGCGAAGGAATCTATTGAATCGGATCTGTTTTGATCATCACTGTAATAAAGGATGTCCGTCCCTGCCAAAAATTTTACGGTATTATCTTAATTTCTGAAAATCAATGAGAACAAAAAATGAAGATGGTAAATTGCAGGTGGTCGACTTCATACTTCGCCAGCAGCATGTGGTCGTGGACGTGAATGCCTGTAACAAGAATGGCAGGACGCCTCTAGATTTCTCACGAAGGGAAGCAGAAGATAGAGAGATCAGAGACATTCTGACAAAAGCTGGAGCAAGACACGGAACAGGAACATCAATCTCGCCCGCTTCATCACTAGTCTTGGAGGTAGATCAATCAGATGGGGATGCTCCTCAATCATCAGCACGTCCCCCATCGAGAACCTTGAACGGAAAAAACGAGTCCAAGGGTGACATGCGCAATGCCCTGCTGGTCGTCGCCGCGCTCATTGCGAATGCAACCTACCAAACTATGCTTCAGCCTCCACCCTTTATAACAGATTTCAACAATACTTCCACAGGAAGGTTGCCCCTATCCCCTTCATTTTGGCTCGCTGGTCCTCCTGGCTGGGACTTAACGTACATCGGCTTCACAAGTGGCAACACATTTGGATTCTTGGTGTCACTTCAGATGATCATTTGTCTCACCAAAGATCTCCCCATCAGGCTGCCCATGCTACTTTCCGTGACCGCAATGGTTCAAACTTACTATTGCTACACATATTACCTGCCGGTCAAGTCGCGGGGAGAAGAGAGTGGCCAGAAAAATTTTGAATTGTTGTCTATGCTGTCGCTAACAATTCCAATTCTTCTTCTATTGATACAGAGGCAGTTGGCGCTAGCTTTAAATTTTTTCTTTAAAGGGCTTTCTAAGCTTGACCTCCTGGGGGATATGTACCGTCTATAGACCTAATTAGCAGTTGTAAATGATGGTATTTCTCTTTCCTTGAGGTTGAGCTAAGAATTGTAGGCCTCTAGCAGTGTCAGGTGGAGTTTTCTTCGACGAGGTCAGATGTTGGTTCGCTGTCCTTACTTCCCTGCAGTTGATTATGTAATGTCAGCAAGTGATTCACTGTATCATATTTTCCTAATAAAATTTGTCCTAAGTTTATAGCGCATCTATAACTTCACGGATGGCAATCGAGATTCTGAGATGAGGTTGCAAAAAAATTCTTCAAATTACATATTTGGTCTTGCTTTCTTATTATGAATTTGCCATCAAGAGAACATCTTTGTGTTGAAAATTTGTCTGTGAGAGCAGGTGATAGAATTAATGCTAATAACTATGATCACTCAGCAACTAAAGGCGCACATGATAACTATTATATTTCTATTCTAGAATTATCTTTCTGTTCTAAAAACAAGTTTGGAACAAAAATCTATTTGATAATGTATTTTCATTTTTTAAAATAAACTTTTAGTTTAGAAATATATTTGCAAAAATGAAAAGTAACAATTTTTTACTTCTCTATTTCTATAACAAAATTGAGAAATAAAAACTTTTCTCATCGCTCGTCCCTCTACTAGCCAGCCACAGTCTACCGTCGCCTAGTAGGGAGATTTTGTGTTGTTATCAAACGAATTTTTATTCTAGAAACATAAATTTTGTATCGTTATCAAACGCATATTTTTACTTAGAAATCCATGAATAGAAATACTATTTACATTCCAAAAATCAATTTCTGACCAAAATAGTTATTATTCGTGCCGTAATGGGACAAGCTATGAGCATGGAGCCGAAAGAAAAGCACAACATATGCAAAGTTGGTCTGATCGAATAGAATGGTGTTAATATAATTCAAACGAAATTGAAAGACGATTAATGCATAACACAGACAGTTTTAGGCTGTGACAAAAGAGAGAGGCAATTTTAGGCCAATAACAAAAAAGCAACTTCTTGTGAAAGTTGAGATCTAATGCTAGAGTACTCCAATTTTTTATTTGGTCACATATAATAATAATAATAATAATAATAATAATAATAATAATAATAATAATAATAATAATAATAATAATAGGTCAATAGTTTATTTCCAGATATATGAATATTATCTTTTCTTCAGTCCAGTTATTGGCATGTTATGGGGTGAAAAATATGAGAGATACTTTCACGGGGATCCGTGAGTAATCCCAAGAAGAAATTAGGCGTAGATTTTGTAATTTTAAAGTTCCAAGCAATTTCCAACGAATAAAACCAAAATTCATGCTTAGAGGAGGGCCTGCACTACATTGTTCAGTTTCATCATTATTAGTTCTAATTAGCAGGGCAGATATGTCCCCTCAAACGGACTCACAATTGATCGAAGCAGCTCGAGGGACATTGTCGATGAACTGAATGACTTGAGCAGAAGCAATGCACTCATCCTAGAGGAGACGGCTCTCCAAGGAGCCGGCCACACACCGTTGCAAGTTGGCCGTGTTGCAGTTCATTCGAATTTCGTCCCAGAGCTCCTCTATGTCGAAGTTTTGCAGAGAAGTGAGTAATCTTCGTCTCTCACAATGTTTTGCTTAATGTTGCGACTATATTTTGTGCAACCTGGATTATTATCCAATTAAATTATTGTTCCATGGATTAAAATAAGTGGGTAAGACATAAACTGTGAGCCGTGTGCAGAATCCAGTCAAGAGGATGATACCTGAATTGTGATCAACTTAAGCGAGGTGTTTCTTTACTGTTTGAAACAATCATGGAAACATTCACTGTGCAAAGAGTTTTTTGTTTCACTATGTAAAGAGTTTTTCCTGCCATTCTCTCTCTCTCTCTCTCTCTCTTTAAGAGTGATCCCTCTTACGCAAGCTCGTGCGCTGAAAGAGTTGATTTAAGCCCCTATTAATGCTAAACCAATTTAAATTGATCCCTTTCGCACCAATGTCGCTATGAAGGTACTGATTCATGAAGACATGGAAGGTTACTTCCGATTCTGTGGTTCCAGCCTAAAGAGATGAAATCCAACAGTAATGACAAGCCTTCTTTGAACTTGCCTTTCACTTTTGATTTTGATTTTGACCTTCGCATTTTGACTCTTTTCTATTGTAAATGAAACCTCTAATTATTTCATATGTTGACTAGTTGACGGGCTATTACGTTCTTTTTTTTTTTTTTCTCTTTTTTTCCCTTGCTTTTCAACACAATACTACTGCAGTGGTAGAAAAGGACAACACGTAAATGCCTGGAAACAACAAATAAGCCAACGTAGGGGAAGAATCCTAGAAGTGAAGAGGGAAAGGCCCACTTGGATGGAATGATCATTCACCTGATAATGCCAAGAAGACAACGGCTCAGCACCTTGCTAAGTCTAGGTCAATTAATCTGTTTATTTTCCTTAGAGGCCAATAGGAGTAATGGGATGAAGATGATTGGACATGGAAAAGTCTAGGGCAAAAACAATTGAAGCAACAACAAACTAGTGAGTTGGTTATAGACACATCTTATCAAGATATATATCCATTTATATATAAATATATATATATATATATATATATATATATATATATATATATATATGATAAACAGTAAATTGATTATAGAATCAGAGTTTTAAAATCCAACAAATATGATATTTATACCTCTCCAAATTCAACTATTTAAACCTCAACAATTACCATTTCGAAGATACCCACCTGTCTTAATTCATACCCAGATCTAATCACCAAGAGTTCCTTGCTAATAACACTTTGTCTTACTTGTTGCCAACTAAAATGCTTGAAAAAGATACGAGATGAGTGGTGTAAGCAATTACCACTTAGTAAATAAATACATATCTATTCTAAGTAGATCGAATACCCACTATATATATTTGCAAGAGCCATACCAGAAACTTAATAATCTCATATCTAATACATAATATATGTACAATTTCAAAAATAAGATTTCTTATATTTTGTTAGAGTGCATAGTGAAATACGGTCAAAGTGAATAGTGCAATATAGATAAAGTGAATGGTAAAATATAGTCATATCCATTTAAGCAACCACATAACAAAAAATCAATGATTTAATCTCAAATCACCCGTCAATACTCTATTTCATTAATCAATCTCTTGCTCCAACACACATCAATGCTTCATTCCATTGAATGATTTCAATTACATATCAATAGTACGTTCCACTTATCAATCCTAAACTCAATATTTAACCATAGTCATAGCACAGAGTCTCATGACAAAGGCGACCAAGATTTGTCCCCTTGGTTTGGTCATTCAACCTTATACTATGAGTGGCTTGGCACAAAAAGATTTCTTGTAACTAATATGCAAACTCAGAAACCCCTCATCGGGTTCATGGTGATAACAAAACCAATCTAGAATTTGTATCTTGAATATTTTTCCCAAATTATAATATGACTTGTCGCAACAAAATGCCTTTCATAAATCAAGTTCACCAATCAATACATATAATTTTTTTGCAATCGCTTTCATAAAGCATTTCTCAAATCATCTTTCCAAGTAATCAACGCATAAACTATTTCAACAAATGCTTGATCGTGCCATTTATAAATAATAACAAAGGTAGTAACGGTGGATCCGGATTTCACATGACAAGTATACTTCAAACAACACTTCTTCTTCTTTTTTATAAATATCATGGCATGACATGACTTTCATAATCCACATTTTATAATCTCTGACATTTTCAAGACATAAATTTATAAATTCAAAGAAGTAAATAAGGATCACTCACTTGAAAAAACCAAAGCAAAAGACGAAGACTCTCTTTGTTTAAAGGGGGACGTAGCTTCCTAAAATATGACTTGTCGCAACAAAATGCCTTTCATAAATCAAGTTCACCAATCAATACATATAATTTTTTTGCAATCGCTTTCATAAAGCATTTCTCAAACCATCTTTCCAAGTAATCAACGATAAACTATTTCAACAAATGCTTGATCGTGCCATTTATAAATAATAAAAAATGTAGTAACGGTGGATCCATATTTCACATAACAAGTATACTTCAAACAACACTTCTTCTTTTTTATAAATATCATGGCATGACATGACTTTCATAATTCACATTTTATAATCTCTGACATTTTCAAGACATAAATTTATAAATTCAAAGAAATAAATAAGGATCACTCACTTGAAAAAACCAAAGCAAAAGACGAAGACTCTCTTTGTTTAAAGGGGGACGTAGCTTCCTATATTTTTCGCTCTTTGTTTTCACGACCGTCTCCCTTTATTTGTTTAAAGGGGATGTAGCTTCCTAAAATATGACTTGTCGCAACAAAATGCCTTTCATAAATCAAGTTCACCAATCAATACATATAATTTTTTTGCAATCGCTTTCATAAAGCATTTCTCAAACCATCTTTCCAAGTAATCAATGCATAAACTATTTCAACAAATGCTTGATCGTGCCATTTATAAATAATAACAAATGTAGTAACGGTGGATCCGGATTTCACATGACAAGTATACTTCAAACAACGCTTCTTCATCTTTTTTATAAATATCATGGCATGACATGACTTTCATAATCCACATTCTATAATTTCTGACATTTTCAAGACATAAATTTATAAATTCAAAGAAATAAATAAGGATCACTCACCTGAAAAAACCAAAGCAAAAGACAAAGACTCTCTTTGTTTAAAGGGGGACATAGCTTCTTATAATATGACTTGTCGCAACAAAATGCCTTTCATAAATCAAGTTCACCAATCAATACATATAATTTTTTTGCAATCGCTTTCATAAAGCATTTCTCAAACCATCTTTCCAAGTAATCAACGCATAAACTATTTCAACAAATGCTTGATCGTGCCATTTATAAATAATAACAAAGGTAGTAACGGTGGATCCGGATTTCACATGACAAGTATACTTCAAACAACACTTCTTCTTCTTTTTTATAAATATCATGGCATGACATGACTTTCATAATCCACATTTTATAATCTCTGACATTTTCAAGACATAAATTTATAAATTCAAAGAAGTAAATAAGGATCACTCACTTGAAAAAACCAAAGCAAAAGACGAAGACTCTCTTTGTTTAAAGGGGGACGTAGCTTCCTAAAATATGACTTGTCGCAACAAAATGCCTTTCATAAATCAAGTTCACCAATCAATACATATAATTTTTTTGCAATCGCTTTCATAAAGCATTTCTCAAACCATCTTTCCAAGTAATCAACGCATAAACTATTTCAACAAATGCTTGATCGTGCCATTTATAAATAATAAAAAATGTAGTAACGGTGGATCCATATTTCACATAACAAGTATACTTCAAACAACACTTCTTCTTTTTTATAAATATCATGGCATGACATGACTTTCATAATTCACATTTTATAATCTCTGACATTTTCAAGACATAAATTTATAAATTCAAAGAAATAAATAAGGATCACTCACTTGAAAAAACCAAAGCAAAAGACGAAGACTCTCTTTGTTTAAAGGGGGACGTAGCTTCCTATATTTTTCGCTCTTTGTTTCGCGACCGTCTCCCTTTATTTGTTTAAAGGGGATGTAGCTTCCTAAAATATGACTTGTCGCAACAAAATGCCTTTCATAAATCAAGTTCACCAATCAATACATATAATTTTTTTGCAATCGCTTTCATAAAGCATTTCTCAAACCATCTTTCCAAGTAATCAATGCATAAACTATTTCAACAAATGCTTGATCGTGCCATTTATAAATAATAACAAATGTAGTAACGGTGGATCCGGATTTCACATGACAAGTATACTTCAAACAACGCTTCTTCATCTTTTTTATAAATATCATGGCATGACATGACTTTCATAATCCACATTCTATAATTTCTGACATTTTCAAGACATAAATTTATAAATTCAAAGAAATAAATAAGGATCACTCACCTGAAAAAACCAAAGCAAAAGACAAAGACTCTCTTTGTTTAAAGGGGGACATAGCTTCTTATAATATGACTTGTCGCAACAAAATGCCTTTCATAAATCAAGTTCACTAATCAATACATATAATTTTTTTTTGCAATCACTTTCATAAAGCATTTCTCAAACCATCTTTCCAAGTAATCAACGCATAAACTATTTCAACAAATGCTTGATCGTGCCATTTATAAATAATAACAAAGGTAGTAACGGTGGATCCGGATTTCACATGACAAGTATACTTCAAACAACACTTCTTTTTCTTTTTTTTTTATAAATATCATGGCATGACATGACTTTCATAATCCACATTTTATAATCTCTGACATTTTTAAGACATAAATTTATAAATTCAAAGAAATAAATAAGGATCACTCACTTGAAAAAACCAAAGCAAAAGACGAAGACTCTCTTTGTTTAAAGGGGGACGTAGCTTCCTATATTTTTCGCTCTTTGTTTCGCGACCATCTCCCTCTATTTGTTTAAAAGGGGACGTAGTTTCCGATAATATGACTTGTCGCAACAAAATGCCTTTCATAAATCAAGTTCATCAATCAATACATATAATTTTTTTGCAATCACTTTCATAAAGCATTTCTCAAACCATCTTTCCAAGTAATCAACGCATAAACTATTTCAACAAATGCTTGATTGTGCCATTTATAAATAATAACAAAGGTAGTAACGGTGGATCCGGATTTCACATGACAAGTATACTTCAAACAACACTTCTTCTTTTTTTATAAATATCATGGCATGACATGACTTTCATAATCCACATTTTATAATCTCTGACATTTTCAAGACATAAATTTATAAATTCAAAAAAATAAATAAGGATCACTCACCTGAAAAAACCAAAGGAAAAGACGAAGACTCTCTTTGTTTAAAAGGGGACGTAGCTTCCTATGTTTTTCGCTCTTTGTTTCGCGACCGTCTCCCTCTATTACTCTTATTTTTCTTCTTGTCCTCTTGCTTTTATACTCTCGTTTGCTCTCTCTCTTTTACGAAGGCTCTCTCTCCTTTTTTATTTCCCCCTCTCTTTCTCCCTCCTTCACTCCTCTTCGTTTTCTTCTGCATCTCTCCTTCACCCTCGCGGCTCTACTTCACTCTCCCTTTTCCTCTCTTTTCCTCTTTTCTTCCCCGTCCCCTCCTTGTCCACCCCCGTCCCCTCCCCCTTCCTCTCTCTCTCTCTCTCTCTCTCTCTCTCAATTACTACAGCGAGGGAGCACTAGAGTATGGGTCCACACCTATGATTTGTGAAGGGAAGGGAGAGAAGAGTAGGCCCATAAGACCAGTCCATGTTATTAAGCTCCAGTCCATTTTCTTTCTTCAACGGCTTCAACGCAATTGAAGCGTAAAAAGGAAAGAAGCAAGTGGCGGATCAAATAAGGGAAACGCATGAAAGGAAAGGCTCGACCGTGAGGAAAAGAAAAGAGGAAAAGAGGAATATTTTAGTGCATAACTGATCTAGACTCCATGACAAGCCGAATCAACTATGAATTGCAACGCTGAATAAGTAGTCAAGCCTATTATTAATTTAATTAGAGTAAATTTTGAAAGTAGGTCACAAATTTGAGGTTTTTGTTAATTTCGAACCACGAGGTTTGATTGTAAAGTTATTAAGCTACGGATATATATGAAAATGGTAGATAAGGGCATGTGATGCTGTGGGCTTTGATGAAATTCAATTCTAAAGTATGGTTTAATAAGAACGAATTTATGAGATTTCACATTCGAGTTATGTGTGAAGGATAATATGCATAATGGAGAAAGATGAACACTTGTTATAAACGAGTTTCCTCACTAGTGCATAGGTGTCGTTTTATCAATGAATAGACATAGCTTAGTTGAGTCGTTAGTTAAAATAGCATATTACGCAGAATTTGATATGTTTTTCAACTAATTGATAGAAATTTGACTTGGCTCAAGTAACCATCGTAGCTTAGGTTTCGGCTACACTATAGCGACGAAGGAGAGAGCGTGGTCATTAGAATTTGGGGCAGAAAATTAGGGCTCTTGAAAGTTCTTGATCCTGGGGGCATGAAAAAATTAGGGTTCTTGAGCAAATCAATAGTAATGTCATCGATGAAAGCAGCAACAGTGGTGACACGGTTTTGAAAAGCTTCACCTTTTAGGGACGAAAACATCTCCTGCAAGCATCAGATGCGTGCTGGGCTGCACACTTTGCGAACACCGAAGAATACCATGAGGAGGTTTTGTTACTGTTCATTGTGGATGGAGATGCAGTCTCAATCTGTTGAAAGCAACTGAGTTGATTGGTTCAATTTTATTTCGGTCTTGTAGTTGGGCAAGATGTATGTTTACTAGCTGTGCTGAAAGTATCAATTTGGATTGATAAGTGGTGAATGTTCAGTGGTCGTTGTCGATTTGGATTGCTAAAGGTCGTGCTCATTTTGTAATTTGATGGCGGGGGCTTTTTTAATTGGGTTGACCTCCAATAGACGAATGGCGATGAATTGTTGAAGGAGAAGGTAAAGTTTGTGGAGGAAATCTGGAAAGAAATGAGGAAAGAATGGCCATTCTGCAAAGGTGAATTCTGGACAAGAAAGATGAGCTCAAGTTAGAAGGGATTAACAACTTGAACTAAAGCTTACAAATGGAAATGGAAATCGCGAGAATGCAAGCGAAGGAGAAGACTCATATGAGGGTCATAATTAGCGTTGATGGGAGCATTGATTGTGTTAACAATGTTGAAGGTTGATAGGAGGCTTCAATATTACTTGCCCTGAATAGCGCTAGTAGGTAGTTCAATGTTTACTGTTGTAGGGACTTGTTTGAAGCTTTTTGTGCAAGGTGCAAATGTAAGCAATGAATTATGGGAAGATGATGAATGTAACCTTGGTTTTGGAGTTGCTAGTAACATGAATGTTTGAGATTAGTGTAATCTCAATCGACCAAGAGAAATGGCCAAGTCTATAAGCATAATCTGATCAAGAAAAATGCACCGACTACGAGCTTGCAGGATTCACTGAGTTGTAGAGAGCTAAAAGCATAACCTGTCCATAATTTGGCCATGAAAGATTTGACGCACCTAGCCACAACCTAGCCACTCAACGTATCTAGCAAGATTGCAGAAGAAGAAGAAGAAGAACAAGAACAAGAACAAGAAGAACAAGAACCGAGGCTACACCAACAATAACACATAACGTCACAGTTGATCTTCTTGGCTCACAACCGAGGCTACTCAGCTTGATGGTCCACCACAGAAGAAGAAGAAGAAGAAGAAAAAGACACATCAGCTACACCAACAACACATAACGTCACAGTCGATCTTCTTGGCTCACAACCGAGGCTACTCAGCTTGATGGTCCACCACAAAAGAAGAAGAAGAAGAAGAAGAAGAAGAAGAAGAAGAAGAAGAAAAAGACACATCAGCTACACCAACAACAACACATAACATCACAGTTGATCTTCTTGGCTCACAACCGAGGCTACTCAACTTGATGGTCCACCACAAATTGCAAACTCTTGAGTTCCTGGAGGTCTTGAAACCTCACCAAAGAAACAGCTATAACTGTTAGCTACCGGTCACACTCAAAAAATGCCATTTAGTGCTCAATGTTATAACACGTCATATTGAGCCCAGATCTCTTTCCTATAATATTTAAAGTAGTTGCCATTACCATCAGTCCGAAAGATCTCTAATGACGGTTACACTCATTCATCTAGCATACATATCTTGACACAAGTTACAAAGAACAAGCATTTTTTTTTTTTTGGGTAAATCATTGATCCGATACTTATTAACATGCAAGGTTGATCATTGGATGTTGTTAAAAATTTTGGATGTGTGCGCTGCGGAAGTATGGTTTTGGTATTGATGATAGCTTTTTATTAGTGATGTTGTGTGCAAGTGTATGATATAGTTTGTAGAGGATGGACAATGGACAGGATATGATAATTGAAGGACATAGGACATGGGGAAAATAGTTTCATTAGTTGAACAAAATAGTTTGATGGAGGTACAGTAGAGATCTATGACTTCTCATGGTGGAGGATTCACCTCACACACAAGGTGGAGGGTTTACCTCTCACTCTCTTACATCAAGGGTTATGGCCTTTTTATAGGCATGAGTCACCGCCTTAGTACAACATTCTAGATTTTTATAGAATGTTGTCCATGTAGGCTTCATCTAGGAAATTCTAGATTGTAGTTCTTCTAGAAACTTCTCTTACATGCTAGACATTTTTCTCTTTCTTCCAGAGACTTCATCTAGGGAATTCTAGAAGTTTAGCAATTCTAGGAAATTCTAGAAAATGGATCACCATTTCCAACACTCCCCCTTGATCCATTTTCGGGATAATCCGGACTTGTGTTGTAAAGTCTCGAACATACCTTGAAATTTCTCTTGTAATTTATCCCATGTCTTTTATTCCGTGTTCGTTCCACAATCCCTTGCATTTTCTTGTCAAACCACTTGCGCTTGCCTTTGAACATGCATGACTTTTCTTCAACGATGTTCCATATGTGTTGGGGCATCAAATTGTTGTTAGTTGTAGTTGTTAGCTCGGGCTCGGGCTCTGGCTCTCGTAGGCTCTGGCTTTGGCTCCGGCTTTGGTTTTGGCTCTGCCTCTCTTGGCTCTCACTCGGGCTCAGCCTTTGATTCTGGCTCTGGCTCCGGCTTTGGCTCTGTTGGCTCTCGCTCCGGCTCTGGCCTTTTTAGTTGAGGATAGTGAGGACAAACGCCTATAACCATCTGATATGCCTAGCTCTGATACCATGTTAAAGATTTTGGATGTGTGCGCTACAGAAGTATGGTTTTGGTATTGATGATAGTTTTTGATTAGTGATGTTGTGTGCGGGTGTATGATATAGTTTGTAGAGGATGGACAAGGGACAAGATATGATAATTGAAGGATATAGGACATTGGGAAAATAGTTTCATTAGTTGAACAAAATAGTTTGATGGAGGTACAATAGAGATCTATGACTTCTCATGGTGGAGGATTCACCTCACACACAAGGTGGAGGGTTTACCTCTCACTCTCTTACATCAAGGGTTATGGTCTTTTTATAGGCATGAGTCACCGCCTTAGTACAACATTCTAGATTTTTATAGAATGTTGTCCATGTAGGCTTCATCTAGGAAATTATAGATTGTAGTTCTTCTAGAGACTTCTCTTATATGCTGGACATTTTCCTCTTTCTTCCAGAGACTTCATCTAGGGAATTTTAGAAGTTTAGCAACTCTAGGAAATTCTAGAAAATGGATCACCATTTCCAACAGATGTGTGCAAAAGAGGTTTTCAAAGATGCAAGTGAGATATGATGCTAGATTCTTTGTTTTGTAGGCATCACAAGGGCCGTGCTTTGAAACGCTTGAAGGAATGGTAAGAAAGATGAAGAAATTCAGTTGGCTAAGGTGTGGAGCACCAAAAGATGAAAGGCTTTATAAATAGGTAAATACTTGGTCATGCTTATTATTGTTGTGGATAGACTTGCACAAATAAATAGTTAAATATCTAGTCGTGCTCATTATTGTTGTGGATTGAGTTGAACAATTTTCCTTTAACAAGTTCTTGTAAGAAATATTATCAATGGCAAGATTTGGTAGAATTGGTTTTCTCTAGAAGCACACTCATGTACAACCCCTTGTGATTTCTTAACTATTTGAGAAAATAAAAATCTAGATCATTAGATTGTCAATGGTTGTGATGGATGGAAACACCGATGGCAATTTCTCAATATCGAAAATACCTATTACGTGTGTTTGCTAAACCTTTATAGTATGTAGATAAGCCACTATTTACTTCTAAAGGTTATAGTTAGATATCTGAGGCTCACATCTCTTTCTTATTATAAATTAAAGTAGTTGCACTTATCGTAGATTGGAAAGATCTCCAACAATGATTAAACTTGTTCATTTAGCACACATATTATCTGATATGTCTCCATATGAGAGAATTAACATTATCTGAGGAAGCAAAGAAACAGACACAGAGAAATAAATTTGTTTGTATAATTGACTACTAGGTAACCATGAGTATCGCACGTGGAAATTATGTTTTCCATATATAATGATTGTTCATTCAGTATAAATTAAAAAAATTTAGTTTTATTGAATATCAATATGAAAAGAAGCAACTCTTATATGAATGGATATACTACTCACTAATAATATTGCCCTTAACAAGAAGACACAACTATATTAATTTAACTTTCAAATACATTATCTATAATAACAAAAGAACAAGATATAGACTAGAAAGTCATAAATTGATTTCAAACATTGTATCTCATGGTTATTTCATGGCAAAAGATTGCTTCAAGTGTCAAAAGTTGGCACAAAGGGACACTTAAGTACCACATTCGAAAATAAATGGATCACTTAAGTGCCACTCCGGCCAAAATGCTGACGTACACAATTTCTGGCGAAGTAAGTGCAAAACGATGCTGTTTTGCACGCTAACATGGCCAAAATAATGCAAAAATGACATTGTTTTGGTGCTGATGTGGTAAAAAAATAATACAAAATTAATTTAATTTAATTTAATTTAAATTTATTTAAAATATTTTAAAATGTTAATATTAAAAAGCCTCCCCCTTTTCTTTTCTTTTTAATTTTTGAAATTTTTTAATATTCAAATTTTTTATTTTAAAAATTTTAAATAAATTTAAATTTAAATTTAATTAATTAATTTTATATTATTTTTTACCACGTCAACAACAAACGACGCCATTTTACACTTGCTTCACCGAAAAATCGCCGCGTCAGCATTTTGGCTGGATTGGCACTTAAGTAATTCATTTTGCTCCGATTTTGGCACTTAAGTGTCACTTTATGCCAACTTTTGGCACTCCAAAGGTCCCGGTGTCGTTATTTCATATATCCAAAAGATAAAGGTAAATTTCATAGAGCATTGGAGACACCATAAACGTTTTTAATTTCAACGTTTCAAAAAAAAAAAAATCTTAATATTGAGCTTGCGTTGATATTTTAATTTGAGCATTGTCAAAATGTCAATCAATATTTTTCCATGGATAATATGTATTCCTTCGACGTAGTCATATCATATGCCCGTCACTCTTCATTAATGATAAGAAACAGCCATAACCGGGTCTCAACTGCAGATCGAGCTGAGGGTCACACTCAAGAAGCTCTCCATGTAACCGTTGGCTGCCTCACTTTGCAAGAAGCTCTGTGATAAAAGGTAGCTAGCTAGCTAGTACCGCATCTCACGCAATACAGAAGAACCAGTGAAAATGGAAAGGCAATCTAGGGCAACGTTCCCACACAGCTTTTAGTCTTTCGAAGAAGTTGCTGCAGTCATTCAAGATAATGAATGGAGAAGGCCTCACTTGTGCTAATGATCTTGTTGCTATACAAGTGTCCATTCATGGAGTTATTTATCATTCCTCACCGTGGAATTACAGATTATATTTTGTGAAAGATTAGACATTTCTGTAAAGTTAAATTGAAATCTTAAAAGGGACAGGAGCAATAAGATGGATTGGCATTAAATTAGCATGTTATCCTTCAAATATTCCTAATACAATTCTATTTCTGTGGTAGCAAGTCAAAATAGGCTTGCCTAAAGCAGTAGAACGCTGAAGCATAGTTATTTCATTTCTCCCTCTACAGTTTTCCTCAGTTGCATTCTTGAAACAAGCTACATGTTTTAATTGCCTTTTAGCAAGCATGTTTGGCAGCATCCATTAGCTTTATAAGCATGATAAGTGGGAAATAGAATTTTGAGTTTAATTGCAGGGAAAGCGTTCCTTCTTTGCTCTTGAAGTTGGCTTGGAAAGCACGTGTAGACCATGTTTGGATTTCTGACACTCCTAAGTTCCACGATACACCCATTACTCGTTCTGGCGAGCACGTGACTCTTCCTCTCAATATCATTTTCAAGAGCAATCACATCCATGTTTTCCACATCCTCCTCACCATCAGTATCTCCACTGCAGGGATATCGAGCACGAGCCATAACTATAGAATATTTTCAATTAGTGTTTCTCTTTCAACAATTTCACTTAAGCAAACAAAACCGTCTCTCTGAAATAAGCTCCTCAATATACATTGAACAGCAGCATTGAGACAGAAGGAAAGAGAATGCAAAGACTATCCCCATATACTCTATCATAGTAATTTTTGCCTCAGTGCTCTTGGAAATATATGATGTTCTTACATGCCCAAACAAGCTGAATATTATTCTATCTTAATTAACTAATATAATATACATAAACATTGGGTACTCCTTGCCAATTGCTAGTACTTCAATTCGACTGCACTGTTCTTGGTCACTGATTCAGCTTCATATTACTGAACACAAAACGAGAATGACAGTCTACCTTAAAAGACAGCCTTGATCTAAACAGATAGTTCAAGAACTTCACCTGAAATACATGGGCCAATCCTTACATTAATCGTTAGCGGCAACACGCCTTCAGCTCATTGGTTACAATAGTAAGCACAAGACCTAACAAACTGACACCACAAGTTCTTCTGCACTAACTATTAACGGCCATAAAGTACCAGCTCTCAAATTCAAATCAAGCTGCCGGTTATGCTCACGTGACCAGTTCATGGGGTGAGTGACAGTTTTCGACTGCATTGGAATCCTTTGGCTGGTGAAGTGTCTGATCAAACATATCCTTTTAGTTTTTGTTAGAAGTCATCTCCTCCAATACTCTATTTTAACCATACTGGACTTTCTTCCGTCACCATTTTCCTTGTCAGCTGGGGAGAAAAACAGCTTGGACAGTCTCTGTTTCTTCATCTGTTTGCTGAACTTGTTACATTCCACGGTTCCTCTCGTGATTAGATGGTAGGTATAGACAACTACCCTCTCCTGGCCAATTCTGAACGCCCGGCTAATTGCTTACCTCTTGACCGAAGGATTCCAAACCACGTCGAGCGGACCGCTTAGCAAAATTTGTAGCTCTCTAAGGGCGCGTTTGGTAATGATTTTGTTCCCGGGAACAGATTCTAATCAGAAATAATTTTTTTTTATTTTGTTCCGGGAATAATTTCTAAGCATTTTAAGCCGTTTGGTAACTGTCCAAAATTTATGATTCTAGAATAGAATTACATTTGATCTTGTGCTCATTGATTCTGTTCCAAATCAATTTCTTTTAATTTTTAATTTTTTTCCTTTTTTTCTTTTCTTTTTTCCTTTCTCTCTCATGTTCTTCTTGCCGTAGTCGATCGGCCCGCGGCCACTTGGCTAGACGAGGGCTAGCGACCTCATTGGAGCGTCGCTGACCCTCATTGGCCGAGCCTCGTCAGCAGCTAGGTAGGGCTCGCCCAACCCGGGACGAGGCCGAGCCTTGCCGGTGGCCGAGGCCGGCCTTCTTGGGGTTGGGCTAGGCGAGTCTCGGCTGGGCTAGGTGAGGCCCGCCTAGCCACCGGTGGCTGGGCTTGCCTCCAGCGAGCTCGCCGAATCGGTCGTCGGCGACAAGCGGCGACAGCGGCATACGGTAGCAGACGGTGGTGAACGGCAGTAGACAGCAACCGCAGGATGGCAGTCAATGAAGAAGAAGAAAAGAGAAGAAGAAGAGAAAATGGAAAAAGAAGATTTGATTTTAATTCTTAGATTTGTTCCCAAAACAAGGATCAACTTTTTTTTTTCATTCTTGATTCTTTTCCAAATGTGCTTACAGGAACCAAAAAACTAGAAATTTGTTCACGGGAACAAAAATTTTACCAAACGCAATTTTGTTACCAAACTGATCCGGGAACAAAAAATCAGAATCAAGTACTGTTTGGATGGTTACCAAATAGTACCTAAACCTCTCCCTCTATTGGCCCAGCTCCTAATCTCCCTTTTAGGCCCGACTTTTGTTTTCTTTTTAAAACTCGCTTAAGCCCAAGAAAAGAAAAGAAGTCCGGAACCCATCCCCTTCCTTTCCCTCACACGTGCTCACGTCCGTGAGCAAGAAGCGGACGTACAGTGACGCTGCGAGGATGACCGAGAGAGAGAGGTCTGTGAGGTAATGGCTAACCTTGGTTGGTTTCGCCTCCACCTCCTCTCCTTTGCCTGTCTGCGGCTTTGACGATTTTTCTGTTCCTCAGCCAGTAGTTTAGGGTTTCCGTGTGTATGTGTGAGAGTGATTTTCGTGAATCGAATCGAGTCGAGCGCGCGTTTGTCATGTGCGAAGATCAAGCTATTGTTTGCTTTTGCTTATTTTGGTTAGGATGTACAATTTGTGTCGGTTTGTGCAAGGGCACAGAAAATTTGATCGTTGTGTTACCTCGTTTGTGAATGGAGTGCTGGATGTGTATGCAATGGTGTGTTCTAGAATTGTTCTTGTGCATTCGCACCCCCACCATGAATTTAGTTGTCTAAGGCGTGTTCTGGAATTGCTCCTCTGTATTGGCAGGTATTGAAAATTGAGGGCCAACTATTGAATTATTTCTGCTTTCGGATATTTGAGCCCAAAACGAAAATGAAAAAAAAAAAAAGAAGGAACTTGTTAGAACATGGAACCGACTCCGGAACCGGGTAGGTTCCAGGTTCTTGATTCTGACGGGTAAGTTCCAAGTTCAAAAAATTGAGGAACTTGTACCCGAGAGAAGGTTCCAGGTTCCAGACGGAACCGAACCGGAACCGGGAACTGCTTCCACAAGGCATAAAGAGAGATGGGGAAGCTCAGCTGAGGGGAAGAAGGTTTTCTGCTCGCTGAAATCGCATCGCAGAGAGGAGAGAGAGAGATAGAGAGAGACATTCGCAGAGAGAAAGATTGGGTCCGGGGTAGATAAAGGGGGATCGCCGGAGTTTCGCTTCGATTTTGGTTGAGTTGCCACCGGCTGCCGCCTTTTATCCGTAGCAGGACGCCGTGTTCTGTCAAGCCTGCTGCTTCGCCGGAGGACAGGAAGAGCACCGCTTGTCCTTTGAAGATTCGTCGACGACCCCACGACAGCCCAAAAAAGAAAATTAAAAATTAAAAAGATTAAAAGGCATCCCTGAAGCAGGTGGGTTTTCGCTCGGCTTTATTGAGTTTCATAAGTTTCTATTTGAACGATGAGCTCACGGGGGTTCAGGTGAAGTTAAGGTTTTTTCTGCAATGATTTTTGTTGATCTGGATGTTGTAGGGCCGAAATTGTTTCTGGAGTTTGTAATCCAGGTGTGCACTAAGTGTTGATGATTTGCCTGAACGAACTTCATAAAACTTAATCCACAAAACCGAGTTTCAGAGTTATATTGATGAGTGATCTCTCTATGGATTATGAGGAACACGCCCAATGCCACGTTTCGTTCCTTTTTATGTCTTGATCGGCGTATCACCGAGTCGATACCGTCGCCGGGCCTTCATCCACTTCGTTGGCTTTGTTCATGACTCAAATCCGGTTCGGTTAGCTTTCTATACCGCCGCTGGGCCTTCAACCTCTTCACCATTTGCGCGTCTATGGGTGCTCTAGGCTGCAGATTGTTGAGGGCCTTGCCAAACTAGAGTTTTTTTATTTGTGTTGGTTGTCTGCAATTGTCCTTAACTGGAAACATTGCTCGACATATCGAAGCGGAAAGTATAGGATAAGTGCCAAATTCAAGTTAGACGGTACGCGCAGTCCCTCGACTCTGAATCGGAGACAAACAAATCCAAATCCATGACCGCTGAATCTCAGTCAGAGACAAAGAAAGTGCCTTAACGAGGACTATTGTAACATCAATGGATTCCACTCCAAACATGACTACATGTAAATTTCTTTCAAAACTAAGTCAAAAATAAGTAGTAAAAAGCATGCCTTGCACATATCTATCATATGAATGACAAATTTATAGAACGTTCAAGAAGTAAATCAACATAGTAAATTAACCAAAATTTACAGTAGCCTGAAATCAGCCTATAGAATCATCTCTTCACTCGCGATTGTCTAGGATTCTCAAACCTTACCTACCATAGCAAACCAAAAGTCCCCATATGTGAGGAGAAATCTGATAGCCAATGTCGGTATAAAGTAGATTTATATGAATGAGCTAATAGTAAAAAAGATTTTGCAGGATTACTTTTCGAATAATTCATTTTGACCGATTGCTATGCATATTAAAGAAAAAGAAGCTATGTATATGTGTGCAAAAATACACATTGCAGGATGTAGTATAAAGTGTGTGGAGGGTCTCTCTTCATCACAAAATACACATTAAAACGTGCATGTTCCGTTCTTCCTTGGTGAAGATGTTGGAGGGAGGACATGCAGTACACATATCACGGCGTTTCTCTACTGCTGCTGACAAGCCTTTCTATTCATCTCATCATCTTTTCACTCTTTCTATTACTGGTAACATGCAGGTTCTAATGTGTCCTTTGAAAAGTGCTTTGTCATTTCCCTTTATCGAGTTGTCACTGTAATGGCATAGAACATGACCTACATGTAATGATACGTTGATCAAAGTAGGATCTCCAGCTTCACACCCGATCTCCTTTCTAAATTATTTTCAAATGAGAGGATGCAAACAAAACCTATTTTTCGCAGTATAGAATCAGATTGGTTGCTTTTTTTTTGAGAGAGTTATATGCAATAAGAATATTGAACAATGGAACAAATCTCATGCTGCTGTACTGAAAAAAAAAAAAAAAAAACCTTAATTAGTGCCGTCCAAAGTGTTAGGAGGTCTATTCTAAAATTTGTCCCTTCATGATGTTATTGAATTGAAAACTTCTCGAGGCCAAGAAAGTCGTCTCACAAGTCGGAAGAACCTCTCACTAATAGCTTAAGTCGCATTTCCAATGATATAATAGTAGCCTAGACACATAAGTCAATATAAGCTGAACCTTTAAAAACATGATCATAAACAAATCTACCGTATTTGATGCTGTCCTTCACTAATATTCAAAAATCTATAGATCAAGATATCCTTTTTCAAAAAAAAAAAAAAAAAAAAACTTCCTTATAAGTTTCGCTTGTTTCATGGAAAATGAATGATTTGAAAAACATTTTCTTATAAATGATTTCTTGTATCACTTGAAAGAATTAGTCAATGAAAAATGTTTCATTACCAACAATGAATTACACCCAAACATTTTCATCGGGATGAATTTTTTTCTCATTTATTCATTTGTGTAAGCAATACAAGCAATTATATTTTAAGAATTTTTTTAAATCATTTATTTTTCGTGAAATAAACACACCCTTTGATGCAACCCATACTCAAGACCAGCTCGCTCAACCAATAGGATCAACACACATTCAAGATCGACATCACTCTCATACGAAAGTCCCTCATCAATAAGGCCTCATCTTTGACTTTGTCATAAAGATTTTGTCATTTCCTATACATTAAAGCTTGCATCAAGGCACTTTGGGACGAGCAGAAGCATAGAAAGTATCATTTTAATTTTAATAGATCCTAGTTTATATGTAACTTATAATTTCTAGACTTGACTTTAGTCTCCTGCTCTTCTTTTGTTTTTCTCTAAAAGGTTATTGAGCCTCTGAAAAGTACACACTTAATTTATTAACGAAAATTTGCTTGGTGCAATTCCTTCGAACCTTAAAGAGTTCGAGCCACTTGAAAACTTAGAAAAGTTTTCACTCCATTCTTGAAGAATCAAAGCTTTTAAAGACTACATCCTTAAAGAGTTGCAGCCTCAATTTCGAAGAATTGATGCCATTTCAACTTCCTTAGAGGCCTAGAAGAGCAACCATTGAAGTTCCTACCATTTTCTTCATTCTGTCCAATCTCGTTTGTCCCACTTCCTTCCAAAATTGACAAGCCTACAATGCTTATCTAAGAAAATTTAAAACATCAAAGTTGTAGATCGAAGAGTCTCCATTCTTTTGGCTTTGGAATCAAGTCATTATGATATGAATCAACAAAGTTTGTCATTATGATATGAATCAACAAAGTTATGTCCATTTTCCTGAGCTAGTGCAAAATTGAAATTCCCGCTCGATTTTGTGACTGAATTTCTGTATGTGTAATCACTCTTCTAATCCTACCGTTTGAGTAGCCGACCTTGGGCTACACTACCCTTAGATCTTCTTTTTATTTTGGTTGTTCTACTTAGATCAATCACCTTCCTTTTCCTTTTCAATATGTCAATTCTACGTATGAACATCTAAAGATTTGTAACTGATGCATGGTGACTCTAAGTAGGAGCAGAAAACGTTTGATAGAAACCGCAAAGGAAGTTAGATGGAGTACTACACTAAAGCATAATGGAGTTTTCACTGTTCAAAATAAGAGACCATATAAGGTTTGCCACCAAAGAATTGGATAAAGAACCAAATTGAAGGATTCACTCACTTGAGAAAGAAATTTCATATATAGTAAATCTCAAAACTGAATTCTTACAAGGGAGAATGGGCCACATATTTATAGTGGTAACTAGAAATTTAAAACACGTGACAACTTACAATTTCAACCCTCCAGCCTCGCATGGCATTGAGATTTGTGCCATGCAGTCAAAAGTCCAAAATTGTAGGGCTTCTTCCTCCTCATTGGATACGTTGGATCACGCTATGCTCATTGGGTGGGCCAAAATCTACTCCTTTTGCATGCCCAACTAGTAAATGGGCTTTGGCTATTTGATGAGCCTTGAATCGGGGTTGTGAGTTGACTGTTTTCAATGGAATTTTCAAGCAGTGATCCTCCAGTGTAACAGTCTTCAATGGAATTTTCAATATCTTTTGGGTGATTTTGCAATAATTCCAAGGTACTTTTCCATATATCTATGTTCATACTGCGGCGTAAAGATGATGCATGATCCACAATGGCCGAAGGAAGCCCTCCAATAGCTTTGGCGATTTCTATGGACAAGCCAATATATTCGTACACATCTTGGGCAGCAGCCCCTTGAAAAGCACGCTTAAAAAAGAGTTCATGAGCATGGCCACAGCCCATTGGTTTAACCTTGTGTTCTTCAACTCTCACACGATCATTTGCTCCAACATCGAAAGCATTTAAAACCTTTCTTTCATTTGTTGTCACAATGATTCTACTTCCCGGATCAAACCAAGTAGACTCCCCAGCTAATGCTTTAATTTGTTCATCCTCATCCACATCATCAAGCCAATAAGAACCTTTGTATTACGACATAAACTTGTTATTTCTTCAATCTCTTCACCAGAAGATTCAAGTGGTGCAAGTTTTAGTTTTTGAAGGTCAACAATCAACATATGTCGTGAAAATTAGACTCCTTCCGACCTAATATTTTCAAGGAAACTACATGCATTAAACAACTTACGCATCTTGTTATAGATAACCTTTGCAAGTGTAGTCTTTCCAACACCCGGCATCTGCATGTTCCAACAGCGCGAACCTCTTCCCCTCATACTTCAATCGCTTGTCCCTCACCATTGGCAACACCCAGCTTTCTCATCATTTCTCGAACATGAAGATCAATTCCAACTAGTTTGTCGTTTACAATTTGGTCATCCTCCTTCAACACTTGCACCACACGTGCAACAACTTCTTTTACGAGCTGATCGTCGTGCCTGCAAAACGTAAGTGATGAAGCACGAGGATGACAAGAAAGTCACCAAAAATATTTAAAATTAGACAAAAATGAAAGCGGGCAATGGACCGACAAAAATTAAATCAACCCACACGGTCTATTCTTATGCTTTGTTAATTTTTCTACCATTATCAATATGATTACGTATATATATATATGTTTAGAAAGGTTTGGGTTTATTTTCACATCATCCTACACTTTTTTTTTTTTTTTTCCATTTTGTCTAGGAAAGAAAAAGGAAACCAGAATTAAAAGCATCACCTCCCATTTCGGTCATATCCTTCTCATCCTGTGATCTTCCAAAGAACCTCCTTCCATGTTTGGATGGTATTTGATTCGACTCTCACCATCTCATGTAGATTGAAGTACCTTCCAAAATCCCCGGCCTGGGGTCTTACATCAAAGGGACTAACATCATAAAAAATCGGGATAATAGTCTGTCCATTTGTTTTTTTGCACTCCCACCTTTGTACCAGCTTATTTAGGCACCATTTACTGAAAGAATAATTTTTGAAAATGATGGCTATTGAAATCCTCGACCGCTGGAGCGCTTCTTTTAGCACCAGCTCAATCTCTTTTTCAGGAGAATGTAGTATTCATCACTGATGACCCTGATCCCTGCATCTACCAATTGCTGGTAAGGGGGATCCATGAATTCTTGGCGAGTATCCGGACCTCTAAAACTCAAGTACACATCATACTTGAATCTAAATGATGACGAAGAGTTTGAAGATGATTGCTGTCAAATTAAGGAAACTAAACGGCTTCACATGGTAAACATGGTTGTTCAGACCAAGTCTTATGCTTCTAGCCAAATAGAAGAAGGACCAAAAACATAAATTTGTGGTTCTGATGTTGGCGAACCTCAAACAGCAAGTGAACTGCACTTGAATCTTGTGACCTGCGAATTTTGACTTTTTAAAAAATTCAAAATACTCCTCACATAACACTCCAATGTCCATATATGAATCCAAAGGTAATTTTTTTCGTAGTACTTTCGAAATTTTAATAATAGTTTAAATTTTAGGAGAAAGCAAAATTACTAAACAGGCCTAGCGTACAATCGTCCGTGTCAAAGAAGATTTGTAACATTCCAGACGATTTTTAGCATTTGTTGGGTCGAACTGCAAGCAGAGGACCGATTCTACCGTATTAATGTAAAAGAAGTTTGAAGTAACGATACAAATCCCAAAGATGCAGAGAAAACTAACCGGCTTTCTTCTATTCTGTCCAGCAGCATCAACTGCAAGAGCTGGCGCATCAACTGCATGAGCCAGAGTATCAACATCAAGTGTCAGAGCATCAACTGCAATAACCGGAGCATCAACTGCAAGAGCCGTGTTTCTTCTCATCTTTTTTCGGGCAGTAACAACTGCAGGAGCAATCATTCCGAACAAAATCAGAGACGCCATGGACCAAGTCGGAGCCATTGTGAGAGACAGAAGCACAGCAGCCAGTATTGGCACCGTCAAAGCCTTCGCACTCAAAGCCATCGCTCGCTCTCGCGCTTTCTCCCACGGGGGCACAGAAGGTGTATAAACATTAAACAACAACATACGTTACATTTATACACAAGACTACGTTTTATTTTATACAGGACCAAGACCGCTGACTTTTGGGGACCCGTGTTTGGACAACGTGGGGGAAATTATCAGGAAGTCGCGGTCTCTGTTTAGCTGACATTGGGAGTCGTTAAGGCCCTTCATCACGTTCAAATAATGAAGGCATGGTTATTAGGATGTCTCGTATAATAATAATAATAATAATAATAATAATAATAATAAGAGAAGGCTTATGTACACACTGACAAGAAACCCACCGTAAAAAATAATTACATAAAGGTTTATGGAAAATGTTTGAACAAAATGAATGTCTTTCTTGATTTTGAGAAAAGGAAAATTTTATCTACCAACTCATCGTACCTTTCAATTGGAATTAGAAATTATGTATAAAAACATATATTTTTGCGGGACTTGTGTTAAGCACTCTATTGCTTTGAGGTTTTTTGTTATATTAATTCTAAAGCAAACTCACTTTCAGTTTCGAAGAGAAAAAGAAAGAATATAAGACAAGTATCTTCAATTTAACTTTTAAAACACGAAACTAGGTAATATAAAACAAATATCTTCAATTTAACTTTTAAAACCCGAAACCTGGTCTTCCTGGCTCCTCCTCCTACCATTAAAGAAAGAAAGCAATCGAGAACCTTTTGGCCTTCTCCAACTCCACACTTTGACTTAGTAGACCTCGCAAAAACAAAAAGACAATAATGAAAGCGCGTTGAGTAATTAGTAATCTTTTTAATAAATGCGTTAAGTGATTCGCTTTACAGTAACTTTTAGGTAATAAAAAAAAATCAATTATTTTGGTGAATATGATGGAGGGAGAAGATAAAGATATGGTGGAAGAAATCATACATGAAAACATATTAGATAATTAGTGACTTTCTCAATAAACGCATTGGGTGATCCACATTATAACAAAGTTGGGGGAAAAAAAACAAATTTGCACTAAAAGTCAAAGAGGTCCATCGCTAAAATAACATTTAGGTAATCAATGACTTATTGGGCAGATATTATTGTTTGAATATTGGATGATAATTATTATTATTATTTTTTTTTTGGTAAGGGATGATAATTAATTTTTTCATAAGTATTAAAGGGAAAAATTAGAGGAGGGCCTGCACAATGTGTCGCGACCTCTTTTTTTTGGCACCCGCGATCGGGTACGAGTGCCTAAGGAGGCTAATGGCTCGGCTGAAATTAGTTAAGCCCGGACTCTCCCAAGTCCCCCAATTCATGACTTAATGGTCTGAGTTTTTAACTTGTAAATCAATTTTTAAATTGGAGTCGCCACTAATCGATTTGGGGTGGGTTGATTAGAAACCCAAGTGAAGTATCGGGAGAAATACTCACTCTGCAAGCAACCAGAGAAATTAGGATCGGGGACTTGATTACACTAGTTAATCACTAATGCCCTTTCGGTACCTAATCTTGTTAAACCTTGAGGCTTTTTGGATGTTCGAGGATTTTCCACGCATTTTGGATGCTCGAGCGGTTTTCCATGCATTTTTGGAGAAAAACATTTTTTGGGTCTTTTTCTATTTTTTGACATGAAAGGGATTTTTTTTTTGGGACCTTTTTTTGGGTATTTTTGGAAAAATACAAGTCTTTTTGGCTTTTTCTGAATTTTTTTTTTGGCTTTTTCATGAATTTTTGGCTTTTTTTGGATTTTTGGCATTTTTTTTGTAAAATATGAAATATTTTTGATTTTTTCGATTTTTCGGAAAATTAAATATTTTTATCACTATTTTTCGATTTTCTGGAAATTAAAACATTTTTAAATATTTTTGGAAAATAAAATATTTTTTGGGTATTTTTTTTGAAAATTAAAATATTTTTTAATATTTTTCGAAAAGAAAATATATTATTATTTTTTTTTTTGGAAAATAAATTATTTATTTATTCAAAATATTATAAAAACCGGCCGGGGTCGGGTCCGCGGGTTGGGTTCGACCCGGGCCGGCGACCCGCACGCGGACGGGCCCGCGTTGCGGGCCCGACTCAGATTTTTCTCCCTTTTTTTCTTTTTCCAAGCCCATGAACTAACCAAGGCCCATTTTCGTTATAAAAAATCCATGGATTAACCGGCCCACACGCGAAGGCCCACATCGGGGGGAAACCCTACCCGATCGCTGACCCATACCCGACCCGCTTTCCGACCCGACTTCTCCTTCGTAGAACCGGATTTTGGGAACCCTAGAGCTCGACGATTTGCGGCGCCGAGGTGGGGCTTGGCTGGGACGTCACCGGGCGGTGACACGGCGACGGTGGCGACGTGGCAAGCGACGTTGGCGTCGCGGCAGGCGGCGGCACAGTGACGGTGTGAGGTGCGACGGCGGAGACGACGGGACGGCGAAGAATGGGGCGACCGGTAGTCGGAGCTTCTGCGAGCTCCGGCGTGCCCAACCCAGAAGCGAGGGGAGGTCAGGAATACTCACTGGTTTCGGGGACTTCAACCGGGGCTCGTCGGTAGGGGGCAGCACGACGGTGGATGACGGCGTGTTGCGATGGCCGGATCTCGTGGATTCTCCTCGATCCGATCTTCGTTTCCGAATCCGAGGGCGGGGTGACAGCGGCGCACGGCGTCGGAGTGTGACGACGGACGCCGGCGACCGGAGTTTCGGCGTGAGCGGTCGACGGCGTCGGGGAGGGACGGCAGCGACGGTGGGTCCTCGGTTTCTCGGATCCGGCACTTTTCCTCGGATTCCTCTCTCACTCAGCCTCCACACGCTCGGATCTCTCCCCCTCGAGCTCGCTTGCCGCCGCCTCCCGAAGTCTCTCGGAGGGAGGTCGTTCGAGCTTCGCGACCCGATCTCTCGTGTGCTCGCTCTTCGATCCTCCCCTGATGTCTCTCAAGGGAAGATCTCCGAGTTCGCCGTGGTGTGGCCTTCCCCCCGACACCCTATTTATAGGCGCGGGGGTGCCGGTCGGCGGAGGCTAGGCCGGCGGTCCTTGGTGTGCCAACCGGCCTTCCTTCGTCGGCCGAACCGGCATCGTTCCTCCCCCTCCACGAAGGCTCGCTCGCCATCAATGCCGCGTCCTCTCGGCCACCGGCCTATGCTCCCTCTCTCGCCCTAGCTTGTCCTTCGCACGCATCGTCATCCTCTCGCGCGTGAACTACCGCAGAGCGAGAGAAAGAAGGAGCGAGGAAGAAGAAGAGGGAAGAAGAAGAAAGAAGAAGAAGGGGAAAGGGGGTGGGGCCAACTCGCACGAGCCCACGTGAAGAAAGGGGGCTGCTGTTTTTATTTTTTTTGTTTTGTTTTTCTTTTGGTTTATTATCCGAAAATCAAATAAAACAGAATAATATTAAAGTAAAGTCTAATTTTAGGCGTCAACAGCTGCCCCTCTTTGAAGGTGAGTTCGCAGAGGTTGCATTCAAAGACAAAATGATGCCTAAATTTCGGCCATATATGCGTAGCGGGTTATATTTTATTTGGGACTTATTATCCTAAAAAAGAGCAATATATCATTACATATACTAAGACAGATAAGAAGATACCTGTAGTTACTTACCGGGAGTGAGTGAGATAGGGTGTGAACCCCAAATTTGGCAAGTATCAAGGCGTCATCTTACCTGCTGCATGAGGAGATTGCTTTTCTAGGACCCGAACCATTCTTCGGTCGCCTATTGGAGCAATAAGTGGTTTGTCTAGGATCCGAATCTTTCTTCGGTCTCCTTGACGGGGAATTGCTTTTCCAGGACCCGAACCTTTCTTCGGTCGCCTTGACGGGGAATTGCTTTTCTAGGACCCGAACCTTTCTTCGATTCGCCTATTAGAGCAATAAGTTGGTTTTGTCTAGGACCCGAACCTTTCTTCTTTGATGGGGTCGCTTGGGGAATTGCTTTTCCAGGACCCGAACCTTTCTTCGGTCGCCTGTTAGAGCAATAAGTTGGTTTGTCTAGGACCCGAACCTTTCTTCGGTCGCCTTGACGGGAGATGCGCCGACCTTTCTTAGGGCATCTGTTTGTTGGGAGATAGTACTTGGATGATCACAAGTACAAACTCTTGGGGGATACTTGGAGATACTTGGATGATCACAAGTATCGAAGGGGCACCTTGATGATCACAGTACAAACTCTTTGGGGATACCGGATGATCACAAGTATCGAAGAGGTACTGGATGATCACAGTACAAACTCTTGGGGATACACCGGATGATCACAAGCATCGGAGGGTACCGGACGATCACAAGTACAAACTCTTGGGGATACCCGGATGATCACAAGTATCGAAGGGGTACCGGATGATCACAAGTATTAAAGAGGTACAAACTCCGAAGGAAGAATCAAGGCATACAAACCGAGATATTCGTGTGGAAATATCGAGGATGGGTCTTGCATATACGTGAAGGTCTCTCACCTCCCTGGTAGTGGAAATATCGAGGACGTGGGAATATCGAGGACGGGATATTCGTGAAGGTCTCTCACCTCCTGGTAATTGGGAATATCGAGGACGTGCCTCGCATATTCGTGATGGTCTCTCACCTTCTGGTAATTGGGAATATCGAGGACGTACATGGGATATTCGTGAAGGTCTCTCACCTCCTGGTAAAGGGGAATATCGAGGACGTATCTGGGATATTCATGAAGGTCTCTCACCTCCTGGTAATTAGGAATATGGAGGACGTGCCTCGCATATTCATGAAGGTCTCTCACCTCCTTGTAATTGGGAATATCGAGGGCGTACCTGGGATATTTGTGAAGATCTCTCACCTCCTGGTAAAGGGGAATATCGAGGACGTGCCTCGCATATTCATGAAGGTCTCTCACCTCCGGTATTGAGAATATCGAGGACGTGCCTCGCATATTCATGAAGGTCTCTCACCTCCGGTAAAGGGGAATATCGAGGATGTACCTGGGATATTCGTGAAGGTCTCTCACCTCCTGGTAATTGGGAATATCGAGGGCGTACTGAGATATTCGTGAAGGTCTCTCACCTCCTGGTAATTGAGAATATTGAGGACGTGCCTCGCATATTCATGAAGGTCTCTCACCTCCTGGTAAAGGGGAATATCGAGGATGTACCTGGGATATTCGTGAAGGTCTCTCACCTCCTGGTAAAGGGAATATCGAGGGCATACCTGAGATATTCGTGAAGGTCTCTCACCTCCTGGTAAAAGGGAATATTGAGGACGTGCCTCGCATATTCATGAAGGTCTCTCACCTCCTGGTAAAGGGAATATTGAGGGCATGCCTCGAATATTCGTGAAGGTCTCTCACCTCCTAGTAGTTGGGAATATCGAGGACGTACCTGGGATATTCGTGAAGGTCTCTCACCTCCTGGTAAAGAGAATTTGAATGTAGCACGAGGCTTACCTGGATTGCCGCAGGCACTTAAAAGGGGTGGAACACCTGGATAGCCACAAATGGGAATAAGGACGCATCGGAATACTTGGATGAACACAAGTATTTAATGATATGATCGGGACCACTCGTGCGGGTCCAAGTATCATGATGATAAGAGAGCATAGGGGTGGGTAACCGCAGTGCATAACGTAGTGGAGTGCTTGAACAGCTACTATATCATTTGGGGACAACTCGGGCATGTCGAGTGTCATGAAAATGGGTATCTAGACAATGGCCGGTACTTGAAGACAAAATGATATTTGGACAGCAGTAGGTATTCAATGATAAAGGGATACTTGGTCAGTCACAAATATCAATACTCTGGAGACAACTCAAATAGGTCGAGCGTCAGGAAAAAGGAGTATCCGAACGGTGGCCGGTACTCACAGACAATGGGGATACCTAGACAGCAGTAGGTATTCAACGATAAAGGGATACTTGGTCGGGCACAAGTATCAATACTCTGGGGACAACTTGAACAGGTCGAGTGTCGATAAGAGGGTACCTAGACAGTGAGAGGTACCTAAAAATAAAAGGATACCTGGACAGTCGCAAGTATCAATACTCTGAGGACAACTCGGACAGGTCGAGTGTCGTTAAGAGGGAGTACCCGGCAAGTGGTGGGTATTCAAAGACAATGGGATACTAAGACAATTGCAAGCACCCAAACTCAAGGGACGACTCGAATAGGTCGAGTGTCATGAAGAGAGTACCTGGACAGTGATAGGTACTTTAAGACAAATGTGGATAGAAATATGCTTACCTGGCAATATCTCTGATCTCTGAGAGTATGTCTGCTATTTGCACAATATGCACACATGATTGTATATGCTATAAATTCATGAGTTCAAATGAGATTCATGCATGATAATTTTGTTAGTTCTGCATCTTTTGATTTCCACTGGGGAAGATTTTGAAAGACAACATTTATTTAGAATGTAGATGTCTTGAGCATGCTAGATGAGGGACTTTCAGTCTGAAAGGACTTTTCGCTCACTCTCATGGAAAAGGCTATCCTGACCATTGATACAGGATTCATAAGGACCACACTATCTCACTGTCATCATGCCAGCAGGGGTCTGAGTATTCTCGCAAATGGTACGACTTTACCAATGTGAGAGGTCTTTGTTGAAATTGTGATGAAGTCTTAGTCAGTGGCTCATCGAAGGGGACCATCAAGGTTGAAGCCGATGGACGAAAATGTTGCACGATCATCTCCGGGTTTACAAGTCAAGAACCCTGCGAAAAGAGATAGAGTAATCTTGCTCGTACTTCTTCGAGCGATGCTTATAGACATATGAAATCCTACGTTAATTGAAGTGCCCCTAGTTTGAAAAGACTTTTACAATGGGATGCAAAGTAGGCTTGATTCATGTGTAAAAAGGTAGAGCTGGTGATTGCCTTGGCATTTGTCACAAGTCTTTCTTCTTACTGTCAAATGGAGGTTCTATGGACCACAACAGCAACATTTATTTGGCTGCATTTTTGACTGGGGGGCATTGGCCTTGCTTTTACCAGGCACACTGCTTTTTCGTGCCCCTATTTTTTATTCCAGTTCTTCTTTTATGGGCATTGACCTTGCTTTTACCAGGTACACTGCTTTTTTATGCCCCTGCTTTTTTCATTCTTGTTGCTTGAGAGCTAATCTTGGCAAGCTTAATCGAAGCACCGTTATTAGACTCTTGAGTCTTCATCTTCAACTGGCGCTCAGGCTATAATAACTTCTGCTTTGTCTTGCTGTGAGGGTAAAATTACAGACTCACTTGGGTTGTACAATGAATACAAGTGCGTAAAGAAAGAATTGCTCTTCATGACTCTAGGGCACTTAAATTAACGCGAGTGTTCATATGCAATAAAGACACTCGAAGATTGATGCAAGTGCAAGCAAGAAAATTTCTATCCCCTTTCTCGCCTTGTGATGCTGACTTGTTTTCGACTTGCCCCAGTGTGGGGTGGTTCTTTGACGGGGATAGGACAGAAATTTCATCAGTGTATGGGGCTCAATGGGGTGAGCAATGAAATGCCTCTCACTGCTTTGGTTATCGTACCATTCGCGAGAGAACTCTTTACCCTGCAGTCATGGAATCTTCTGCACTCATCTCACAAGTGTATAGATGGGGGGATTGTGTGTAGGATATGGCTTGCCTTTCATCATCCTGATGCGCCTCATTCAGCATGCTCGATCAATCTTGTATTCTTCACTTAGCTGTCTATTCTAATGATCCTTAGTGGAATCAGTGACTTAGACAGACAAAATCATCATGCGAATTCATCCGGAAATGACATGCAACATTTTGAATATGATGGAGTTTGAACTCTTCAAAACAAGTGAATGGTTTTGACTCAAAGAAAGACCCTATTGACAACTTTAGGAGTTAACATAATGGTGTTTCCAAATATGTTAAATTTTGAACATCAAAAGGGTTATTCGCAAATGGGTGTCGATAGTTGTCCCTATTGATTAGGGATATGACACATGAATGATAAGTCGGGGTTGGGAATCTGATCGGACATCTATGCTTTTGCCTCTGCAGAAGAGAAGATGTACAAGTAGATCAATTAGTCTGGCCAAAATCAAATGTGAGTTAAGGCCTGAAGATTTTCTGTCATTTGCTTTGGCAATATTTGAGACGCCATTTTGCTTGGGAGAGTTTCATGCCTCTCATTGATTTGTTATCTTTGTTTTTGACAGTCAAATAATCCTGCAACAAACAAGACGTGCTTCTCATTTATTCATTATCCTTGCTTTTGACAGTCAGGTGATCCTGCAACAAACAAGAGGGAATGTGTTAGTCATGAACTCTTTCAAGAGTCGAATAACTGGAATCGATACAACTTTACCCTTCACTGGCTTGCAGATGATTGGGTGAACTTGAAGTGAGAAGGGGGACACAAAGTCCTATGTCTCTTGCTTCGTCAGGTCAATTATTCTCTGAATTGGCCCCTGGATGTCATGTCTTTTTGCACGAATCCAGGTAAATTTGATGTAGGTCATTTCCATGTACTAGCTTAGCCAATATTGATTTGCCTAACCATCAAATTTGGCTCTTGAATCCTGGAGCTTCCTGCCAATAGGGGGAATATGTCAAAAGTGAATTCAAAGAGGGGGGAGTATTGGAAACGATACCGAATTACTCTTCTTCAAAGTTTGTGTTTGCGACTCGGATGATGTTTGAATGTCGATGACAGCCTTTTCATCTTGGCATAGTTTGACATTTCTTTCGATTGGCCTTCCTCACTTGTGACCATGTATGCATGATTGCTGGTTGTTGTTGATTCATCTTCAACGCCTTCCTTCGTGGAATTTCTCCTTCTGTCTTTAACTATAGCATCATTGGGCAAAAGTCATGTACCTCAAAGTTCTATGGAATCTGAGATGGACAATCAAAACCTCCAATTCTCCGATGGCAATTACTTCTTGCGAGAGCATGCGTCTGAATAGGAAGTCAGGTTTCTAGGTCCTCATTTTGAATAGGGGCTAGAGACTACTTCAACTGTCTGGATTTCTTCCCGTTGATGTAGCCAATTCAAAGAAAGAGAAGAGATCCCTTCCTTGTGCTTCGGGCTTGTTGAAGCTGGAAGTTCCGTTAATGAAACCACAACATCTGGTTGCTCGTGCACATTGAGGGGAAAGGATATTGCTCTGGCTTGTGAAGGAGTTGGGCAGGAGCAAGGTGGAGTGTACAGAGCTCTTGGGAACAGCTTGATTCCAACCGTATGCCTGTACCTATTATGTCCTTCTTTGAAATGGGATGATTCTTTCTATTTGTTCCTGTTTTCTTGGCATGGTGTCTTTGAATTTGGCGAGTTCACGTGATGCGCTTGCTTCAAATGCCCCCGTCACACTAAGTCAAAGGGGACGGGAATGATCTTTTAAGACATGAAATGAGTGAGTCAGAAAGACAAACATGATTAAATTTATCATCTTGTTTTAACAAAAGCGTTTGGATGATGAAATATTTTTTTCAAAATACGTCTTTGGGGAAGAAAAAGCATGAGGAAGCCCAGCCCTCAGTATTCTCCTTGGATGATATATTTTTTCATGGTTGGATAGCATCCCCGGGCTGGTTTGGAGTACCGCCTCATGCTCTTAAAACAAAATATTAGAACTGTACAATAGAGTACTTGGAATGGAAAATACAACAGTGGCACACTAGACAAGATGAAAAACATTATAAAAACAAGTAAAACTCATGAAAACCCCTGTGTAAAGGAGCACTTTGATAGTGCTGGTTTTGAAATCAAGCGCCTTTGAGTTCCTCGTCTCAAAGAGACTCGAAGTATTCGCATGAGAGGACCACTTCATTGAGGCTGTGGAAATGTAACCCATGCAACCAACAAGCGGTGCTTGCGAGGTAAAGCTCCTATGAACAGCTTTATCATTTCTTCTTCGGCTAGCTGAGGGTAGATTTGCATCATAAAAGCTTCCCACCTCCTTGCATATGCTTGAAAATCCTCCATTGGTCTTCTTCTAAAGTGAACCAAGCTCTCGCAAGACAGTTCAGCTCCAATCTGGTGCTGGTACTGATGCAGGAATGTGGAAGACAGCTCATTCCAATCCCTCATGAGGCTGATATCTGCTGTGACGAACCATTGCAATGCAGACCCTGTAAGACTTTCTTGGAAGGCCTGAGTTGTGAATGACATCGGGCCATAGTACTGACTCATTTCAGCATGGAGGTACTGCAAGTGGGCCACGGGGCAAGTCGTGCCGTTATACTTGTGAAGATTGGGTATCCACATTTCTATGGGGGTCATGATCCTATGAGGGCAAGACGAGCCCGGTATGTCTTGATTAGGCCACTTTGGTTTTCCCACCGCATATCCGTTGTAGTGGTGAATTTTTCTGTTTCGGGAAGTTGGATTCTACCGAAATTATCCCATTGCTTTCTTCTTGGTCGAAATTTCCGAATGAGGATAAAGTATTGAAGCTATCCTCATGGTCGAGGACAAGCTTAGTACTTCGTTAGGATCGTAGCGGATAAAGACGTATGCTTCCTCTTCTGACGGGCCTTCATCCCCGGATGAGAGTAGGAAACAGTTATACGATGAATCGTCAGTTTCATTGTCGAAATAACGCTGAAAGTCCTTGGGATTGTATTCTAGGGGATGGTAGCCTCCGAAGCTATATTCTTGGGAATGCTCGAAGCTTTGGGGTGGTGGCTCGTCGCGTGATGCCGCATTGATATGCTTAGGCTTTCTTTTCTTGGCTTTTGGTCCGACCTTTTGAGTAAGGCCCTTCGTTTTGCCAGCTCGATTTTGTCAAGGGAAGTGAGAGACATTAGAGTTTCACGTCTCGATTTGCTTTCCAGGTTGATAGGGTCGGTATTCTTTGGACCCTAGCTCTTGGAGTAAGCTTGAGGAGTCGTCCGTCGTGCCTAGGTCTTGAACATGCTCGTGTCTTTGATCTCGTACAAAGGCTCCTTGCCTTTCCTAGTGGGAAATTTTCCAGTAACAGGGTGTTGTTCAGCTGCCCATTTATCATGCAAGGCTTCATTGACATGCTCTTCTCCTATCTCAGCGACTAACGGTTCCTCGTGCTCCGCGATCATCGGCTCTTCGTAGGGCAGGGTGATGTCAAGGTTATACTCTTGGTGAAAAACATGAATTAGTTCCCTCCAGGTTTTAAGGGGACTAATCTTCCTGACAATGTACCATCGCAAGGCAGGGCCAGTCAAGCTCGATTGGTACGATTGAATCATCCTTCGAACCAGGTAGGCCTGTAAGTAAGTCTCGGGCGGGAGGTATCAAGATACCTTTCGCATTCAGGTGCTTTGAGCTCTTCAGGAATCTCAACGCCGGCGTAATTGGACAGGTCCATGGGATTCTGTTCATGCAGCTGGCTTAACTTTTTCATGATCCTTTCAAATTGTCTATGGTACTGGCCATTTTCTGGCAAATATGCGGGTGTCATGACGGCAACTACAGAGTTGGGTTCGACTTGAGTGGATTTCATTTGTCTCGAGAGTTGTTGAAGGACAATGGACATCTGTCCCACGCCGTCTTCAATGTTAATGAGACGATTTTGTACATCACTTTGATCGGGCCCTATTGCATGAGGCCATTCGCGGGCGATTAGTGGCCGGTGATTCATAATTACCTGTTCGTTGTGAAAACAAGGAATGAGCACGGAAGTAAACAAAGATTGACCCATGGCAATGGTCTAATTTTTTTCATTTATCAAAAGAGGATTTATAGACCGCAACTCCTAACATCTAGAACTTGAAATTGAAAAGACGGGATGAAATACTAGATATTAAACAAGAGTCCCTAAACAATGGGACAGTAACTTTCACACTATTTACACTAAGGGGCACATGATTGCCAATTTATATGCGACGGGAGCCTTGTTCTTGCGAGGACGTCTCGCTTCCTTGGGCTGGCTCGAGGTGTGCATCCAGTCCATTCCCAAATCCCTCTCCATGAGCTTTGCTTGCTCGTGCGGTTGCTCTCTCCGATTGAGTGAGGGACTAATGGCTTCCATTTTGTCGGGATGCGATGGTTGTGGATGTAGGACATGGAGGCGTGGTGGGCTTTTTCTTCTCCCTCAAGCCCTTCGTGTATCACGATCCTTTTGCGATGGCACTTGTCCCGGGTTTCCTCAAAGCAATAGAAATTTCGATTGCATAGTCACGGCTTGTGTTGAAAAGAACTGGAGGGATCATCCTCTTGAAAGGCGGTGGGATCTCCGAAGGGCTCCATATTGTCGTGCTACTCGATATGGGTAATAGGGAATGGCGCCGATGAGGCCGAGCAATGGAATTGGGCGGGTGCGTATGAAAGCAAAGCGAGCTCTCTTTTCATGGAACCAACCAGCACACCATTGGAATGCCTCAGGAACTGGGTTTCTTAGGAGGTCAACCCAATTTAAACAGCTTTGATTGGGAATGTATGGTCATAAAACCATAAATTTTTGTAACGGATTTTCGAAAGCATTCGTTTCGATGATGATCGCATGAAGTCTCGAAATTCGCTTAGGTGAGAAAAGAACCAGACTTGTAAAATTTCAGGAGAGGCTCGCATGATTTTCTCCGAGTTGTCTTTAAAACGATTAAAGGACAAGAATGTTTCAGTTAAAATCATGTTGACATAATTCCCCCCTCTCAAGATTTGATCAACTATCCATGTCATCTTAGGACTTATGGCATTTCTTTGATGGGGAAAATGATGAGCCCGAAAAAGGCCGGGAGGAAAATCTCACTTTTTTGGGTCATAGGCTGGTTTTGAAAACATACATTCATGAATTCTAGAGGGCACGTATTATGGTTGCTTTCAAGAATTTGTCTCATGACATGGATTTCAGCTCCTAAAAGTCGCGCCAACCCGCGCCACGGAGGGCGCCGCGTCGATGGTTTGACGAGCTTTTTCTCAAGAGGCATTCCAGTGATGATACTGTATTCTTCCAGGGTTGGGGTTAGCTCGAACCTACCGAATATAAAAGTAACCGTCTTCGGGCACCAGAAATGTGCCATGGCTTGTATGACTTCAGGGCGAATAGTGATTTGAATCAACGATAGGAGATGACAGATTTTGGCCTTCACGCGCTCTTGGGCAAACTGATCTAATTGACCCCACCATCTGAAGAGCTCCGCCTTAGGAGCAGGAATGAACTGGATATCGTCTTTCCCCATCGCATATAAACTGGGACTTGAAAAATTTATCCTAAATTGCCATGGGCCAAAATAAAAAGACTGAGTAAAAGTAAAGAAATCACTTTGCTTTTAAAGAAAAATGGCAAGCACAAAGACATGCGCATGGGACGTGCGGCTCGATTTCTAACTCAGAAGGCTTGATGAAATTAAAAAGGTATCCGCCGTCGCAGTCTCGCGTTAGCAAGCATACCCTCTTAACCTCGGCTAAGAAATTCGGGAAAAGAAAGGCAACCTCTACATCGCAGTCTCGCGTTCGAGGTCGTATCTTTCTTAACACCATCCTAGAAATCCGATGGCGGCCCAGGTCCAGCGGCCGGGTTGTGTGTGCCATGTGTAGTGTTTAAAACAATAAAGCATGCACAACAGTTTATAATCACAAAAACATTTTATTTTAACAGAATAAAAAAACTTTAAGCTATTACCCTGCATAAAAGAAAGAAAACCAAGTCAGCAAAGCATTTAAACAAAGATAAAATGGCCTAAGTCCTCAAAAGTCCCCAGCGGAGTCGCCAAGCTGTCGCAACCTCTTTTTTTGGGCACCCGCGATCTGGTACGAGTGCCTAAGGAGGCTAATGGCTCGGCTGAAATTAGTTAAGCCCGGACTCTCCCAAGTCCACCAATTCACAACTTAATGGTCTGAGTTTTTAACCTGTAAATCAATTTTTAAATTGGAGTCGCCACTAATCGATTTGGGGTGGGTTGATTAGAAACCCAAGTGAAGTATCGGGAGAAATACTCACTCCTGCGCAACTAGAGAAATTAGGATTGGGGACTTGATTACACTAGTTAATCACTAATGCCCTTTAGGTACCTAATCTTGTTTAAACCTTGAGGCTTTTTGGATGTTCGAGGATTTTCCACGCATTTTGATGCTCGAGGGTTTTCCATGCATTTTTGGAGAAAAACATTTTTTGGGTCTTTTTCTATTTTTTGACATGAAAGGGATTTTTTGGGACCTTTTTTGGGTATTTTTTTTTTGGAAAAATACAAGTCTTTTTGGCTTTTTCTGAATTTTTTTTTTTGGCTTTTTCATGAATTTTTGGCTTTTTTTGGATTTTTGGCATTTTTTGTAAAATATGAAATATTTTTGATTTTTTTTTTTTTCGGAAAATTAAATATTTTTATCACTATTTTTCGATTTTCTAGAAATTAAAACATTTTTTAATATTTTTTGGAAAATAAAATATTTTTTGGGTATTTTTTGTTTTTTTGAAAATTAAAATATTTTTTAATATTTTTTCGAAAAGAAAATATATTATTATTATTTTTTGGAAAATAAATTATTTATTTATTCAAAATATTATAAAAACCGGCCGGGTCGGGTCCGCGGGTTGGGTTCGACCCGGGCCGGCGACCAAGAGACGGGCCCGCGTTGCGGGCCCGACTCAGATTTTTCTCCATTTTTTCTTTTTCCAAGCCCATGAACTAACCAAGGCCCATTTTCGTTATAAAAAATCCATGGATTAACCGGCCCACACGCGCAGGCCCACATCGGGGGGAAACCCTACCCGATCGCTGACCCATGCCCGACCCGCTTTCCGACCCGACTTCTCCTTCGTAGAACCGGATTTTGGGAACCCTAGAGCTCGACGATTTGCGGCGCCGAGGTGGGGCTTGGCTGGGACGTCACCGGGCGATGACACGACGACGGTGGTGACGCAGCAAGCGACGGTGGCGTCGCGGCAGGCGGCGGCACGGTGACGGTGTGAGGTGCGACGGCGGAGACGACGGGACGGCGAAGAATGGGGCGACCGGTAGTCGGAGCTTCTGCGAGCTCCGGCGTGCCCAACCCAGAAGCGAGGGGAGGTCAGGGATACTCACTGGCTTCGGGGACTTCAACCGGGGCTCGTCGGTAGGGGGCAGCACGACGGTGGATGACGGCGTGTTGCGATGGCCGGATCTCGTGGATTCTCCTCAGATCTGATCTTCTGCTTTCCAGATCTGAGGGCAGGGGGTGACAGCGGCGCATGGCGTCGGAGTGTGACGACGGCACAGCGGCTGACTGGAGTTTCGGCGTGAGCGGTCGACGGCGTTAGGAGGGACGGCAGCGACGGTGGGTCCTCGGTTTCTCAGATCTGGCACTTTTCCCTCGGATTCCTCTCTCACTCAGCCTCCACACGCTCGGATCTCTCCCCCTCGAGCTCGCTTGCCGCCGACCTCCCCCGAAGTCTCTCGGAGGGAGGTCGTTCGAGCTTCGCGACCCGATCTCTCGCGTGCTCGCTCTTCGATCCTCCCCTGAAGTCTCTCAAGGGAAGATCTCCGAGTTCGCCGTGGTGTGGCCTTCCCCCCGACACCCTATTTATAGGCGCGGGGGTGCCGGTCGGCGGAGGTTAGGCCGGCGGTCCTTGGTGTGCCAACCGGCCTTCCTTCGTCGGCCGAACCGCATCGTTCCTCCTCCTCCACGAAGGCTCGCTCGCCATCAATGCCGCGTCCTCTCAGCCACCGGCCTATGCTCCTCTCTCTGCCCTAGCTTGTCCTTCGCGCGCATCGTCATCCTCTGCGCGTGAACTACAGAGGCAGAGAAAGAAGGAGCGAAGAAGAAGAAGAGGGAAGAAGAAGAAAGAAGAAGAAGGGGAAAGGGGGGTGGGGCCAACTCGCACGAGCCCACGTGAAGAAAGGGGGGGCTGCTGTTTTTTTTGTTTTGTTTTTCTTTTTGTTTATTATCCGAAAATCAAATAAAACAGAATAATATTAAAGTAAAGTCTAATTTTAGGCGTCAACAATGAGAAGAAATGCACTCATCCTAGAGGAGACGGCTCTCCAAGGAGCTTGGCACACCCCATCGCACATCGGCTGTGTTGCATGCCATTTTGAATTTCATCCCGGGAGGTCCTCAAGTCGATGCCAAAGTTTGCAGAGAAGTGAGCAATGACCGTGCCCTATTAGAGTAATTAAATATAAAACCACGCGTTCATTTAAAAAATTAAGCTCATGGGAGATTAGGTAGAATGACAAATGACTGTTTTAAAAGTTTAAACTTTTAAATGAATGCACTGTTTTATATTTAATTATTCTAACATGCCCATGAACAATGCCGAAGTTATAATTGCACCATTATATTCCGGTCTTTTGATCGTGAGCAATGATCCTCTTCCTTCTTGTTGTGACAGGATCTCCATGATGATCTTCGGCCTCTGCAAAATGTCATCTTGATCCTACATGGCCTTGTCCGCTTTCACTTTCCACTACTGGAGCTCATCTGTTGGCGGTCTAATGTCGCTACCTTCCAATCAGGTTTCATATATTTCTTATTAATCGCATCCAAATGCTCCAATTTATTTAATTATTTAGGTACATATGATGGAGGGAAGGTAAAGAGAAAACAAACGTGTTAGGTAATCAATGACCTTTTTATAAATGTATTTGGTGATTCATATTATAATATAGTTAAAAAAAAAATTCAAATTTTCACCAAAAGTTAAAAAATCTCCTCCCTAATATAACATTTAGGGAATCGATGACAATTTTAATAATTTAGGTAGATATGATTGTTTAAACATAGAATGGGGTAGAAGAACAGCCCAAGTGCCAAAACTTGATACGTAATGATACTTAATTGCCATAACCGAAATGTACACTTAAGTGCCAGTTTCGGAGTAAAGTGGAACACTTAAGTGCCACTCCGGCCAAAATCCGACTAAATAGCTGACGTGGTAATTTTCTGGTGAATTAGGTGCAAAACGGCGTTGTTTTGCACGCTGACATGGCGAGAAAATGCAAAAACAACGTCGTTTTGTGTTTGATGTGTAAATAATTAATATAAAAATTAATTAAATTAAATTTAAGCTTAATTTTATTTAAAATATTCTAAAAATTTAAAAACTTAAAATTTAAAAAAATTAAAATTAAAACTTAAAATTTAAAAAAATTAAAATTAAAACTTAAAATTTAAAAAAATTAAATTTTAAAAAAATTAAAATTTGAAAAAAAAATTAAGATTTAAAAAAATTAAAATTTAAAAACATTAAAATTAAAAAAAATTAAAAAATTAAAAAACTTTAAATTAAAAAAAACTTAAAATTTAAAAAAAAAACTGGGGGGGGCGAAGGGGGGGGGCGACTAGGTGGCAATTTTAAGTTTTTTAAATTTTAAGTTTTTTAAGTTTCAATTTTTTCAAATTTTAAGTTTTTTAAGTTTAAGTTTTTTAAATTTTAAGTTTTTTATTTTTTAGAATATTTTAAATAAAATTAAGTTTAAATTTACTTTAATTAATTTTTATATTAATTATTTACACATCAAACACAAAACAACGTCGTTTTTGCATTTTCTCGCCATGTCAGCGTGCAAAACGACCCAACTCGCCAAAAATTTGCCACGTCAGTCATTTGGTCGAATTTTGGTCGGAGTGGTACTTAAGTGTTCCACTTTACTCCGAAACTAGCACTTAAGTGTACATTTCCAAAGTTATGGACTTAAAGTGTCCATCCATCCTTAAAATTTGGACTCCAGGTGTCCCAAACTCCATAGAATGATAATGAATTATTTCCGCAAATAGCACTGAAATTAGGTTATTGTCAATTGCATTTTTATTAAGTAGCCCAGCCAACCTCATTAATCATGTAGCATAGATTCAGAATCATATTAAATTATCTAATATTTGTTACATCTGATGCTGCCAATAATCGAATATGTAGCACGCACCTAATTCACATGGAAAGTTTCGTTCCTTGACTATGAACATGCATTTTTTTACAATAAAAAGAGTAAAACAGGCTTTTTTTTTCGTAATTATAGTATCTGCAAATTAAGCCCAACATCCTTATGGATGAAACCTTTTTTGTCGGAATTCTAAAACTTTTCGAGCAAAGACTTTTTATTGATTCAATTAATTCCTTTACGTCACTCAATAGATTACACTAACAATGCGAGTTAGGAAATAGTTGTTATAAAACTTCGACTCTCATGAATACTCCTTTGTTTTTCATGATTATTTTTCTACTGCAACTGTAAACTGTTGTAGATAATCGGAATGCTGAGCTTCGTCATTGTCTCGTTTGAGGAGGGGTGCTGTCTTTTCTGTTTCCTTCTCGGAAGATAGTCCCTTTTTACTAGCCATTGAAGGTTCAAAGGGCGGATTTGAAGCAATTGGAAACCTCGGCCATCTTCTTATTCACAATTGTAACTTGCAATTTTCCTTTCAAGGTTTATAGTAATGACTCCTATATGGTTGGGAATCTGTAGGTGTAATACATTATCTGATGCAGCTGTATCCCGAAGATTCGGAAACTACGGCAAGCTGAAACGGGCAGAACCTGATTCCTGATGCTGCCAAATGAGAACATGGTTAAAATATCTTAGTTGTTCTCGTTGGTGTGCTTCCTCGGCTCTTTGAGCGCATTGAAAGGCTTGCAGTCGGGTGACTTGGGGTCGAGTCATGCACTTGTAGCAGCATGTTACTAGGCATTTTAAATGTCTCCGTTTATTTTGAGTTTGGAGAAGAAAAGGCAAAGTGTTATTTCCTTAGGGGGTCCGGGGAACAAGTGTTATGCATGATGTATGAAACTAATGCTATAGTGTCATTTTGACTCAGAATCCTGATCAAAAAGTAGTTTCACGCATCGACTTTGGAATCCATGTAATTGTTAGAGTGAAAATCATTCAATTGAAAGGATAGGATGCGATGAGGTAGGATCTCTCGGGGTTTTCAATCTATCAGAGTCTTCTTTGAGGGAGTCAACCTTTTGTGCACCTGGAAAACTCCAAGTGAAGCACAGCAAAAACCTACTTGAGATTCAAGTCATAGGTACGTTGTCGTTGCAAGACTTCCATATTGGAGGGTGCAAAGTTGTGGAAAAGCTAAGTGGTATGTGGGGCTTGAAGAACTTTCACCATCTGCGCATCTATGCGTGCTCTAGGCTGCAAATTGTTGAGGGTCTTACTGTCACGCCCCGATCCTCCGAGCACGTGCCCATCCCTCCTAGGTTGATTAATAGCAATGTCTCAGGATGCATCACCGACCCATTAATTTTGATACGCATGCAGAAGCATATAAATAATCCCCAAACAATAAAACAATGAGATAGGAAAGTAGGGCCTCAATTTTTCAAACCAAAACAAGCCTCTTTATAAACATATAGGTTTATATGCAATGCTAGGCTGTTTACAAAAATATTGGCTTAACAAAAAGGGAATTTTCCTATGACCCTCTAGTCAGACATGTTTGCCGATTCTTCGATCTCCACCTTCCCAAACTCCGGGGCTTCTGGTCCTCCACCACTCTTATCTAAAGACCTGAAAATGGTTATATAATAACTAGTGAGACAATGTCTCAGCGAATTCTACTTCCTAGGACTTGATTAGGAAGAAAATATGCCTTAGGGGCTGCCTAAGTATAACCACAAGTCAAAGGACTTACCTTGGTCTTAGTTCTTTCTTGCAAGTCAGTTCAACAAATACTGACAATCATATTATCCAATCAAACATATCAAATCATCGATCAATCGACTCAGTTGATTACATGTCATCAAGACCACTCCCCGATAATCTCAAATCTTACTCCCAGCTCAACGAGCATAATCTACCAAATTCTTGGCTATAAATCACGGTCCCAAGGACACAACCTATCTTAGGTGGTAATCACGGCCCAATGGGCACAACCTTTAAAAGGTGGCGAATCATGGCCCAATGGGCACGACCTTTAATATGTGGCAAATCACAGCTCGATTGGGCACGACCAAGTCCAAGTTCGGTAGTGAATCATGGCCCAACTGGCACGGCCATACTTCAGCGGCTTTCTAAGTCCACTCCTAACCTTTTATGGTTATTTCCCACTCAAATACTAACATTCTCCAATTTTGGGATAATTTCCTCATAATAACAAATTCACTCAATTTTCACAAACTAGTGCTCAATTAAATAAACAGAAAGCATCACTGTAATCAACACAAAATTCCAATCACCGTTCATCCCGGTTGAATTTTTGGAAATTAATTAATTAATTAATTAATTATGAAAAATATTAAATAAATGCGATAAATCTAACTTATGTCCGTTATAGCCTAATTGGAAGCCGAAATGGACCTAGAAAATTTTCGAGACTCATTTAATAAATAATAGAACGGGTCTACTCGCTAATGTCACTAACTAATCACCTAACATGCATAAGCAGATAATTAAATTAACTAATCTAATTTAATCTATTCACCTAAATCATGCTTAATTAATCCAATCAATCCCTAAGCATAATTAACAAACTAAGGGAGGATTAGTGAGTTTAACTCACTTGTGAAATGCGAAGACTAGAACACCGCGACAACGACGCGACGGCGGCCAAAATCCGAATTTTCAGCAGAGTCGACGGACACTCGGACCAAACCCAACGGCCTTGCAAGCCCATGGAAATTTCTAGGCTTAGACTTGGGCTTGGGCCTGCTTCTTAGGCTCCAAGTGAGCTAGGAATAGGCTGAGGATAGGCTGCTGAGTTGACGGGCTTCAATTGGGCTGCACGGAGCAGGCTGATCTTGGCTGAAATGAAGCCTCCAAATGGCGTGGGCTAAGCTTGCAGCAGAATGGGCTTCAAGTGGCTGCTCGTATTGGGCTTGCGGACAAAGAAGCAATAAGGGTGTCTGCTAGGATTGTCCAAGAGTCGGCTTCGTGTGGAGGGATGGAGATCAGTGGGCTAGACTTCGGCTTCGCTAGATTGGGCTTCAAATGTTGAAGAGAAGATGGGCTGGACGAACGAGCAGCAGCTTGAGCCAAACGTGAAGGAGCTGCGAGGCTGTTGATGTGGGCTGACTTCGAGCGAGTTGGGCCAATCCAAAGCAGCAACGAGGAGTTGACGTCAACGGGAGTTGTTGGGGTCTGACTTCGGTGGGGATGCTACACGAAGATGGAAGAACGAAGGGGCAGCTGGCATTGTTGCAGTGGGGAGCAGAAGTGGAGTCAACTTTGTGGAGGAACAACTCGGTTTGTTGACTCAGGCTTGCTGGACTGAAGACGTGTGGAGAAGAGAGCAGCTTCGGTGAACTTGCAGCTACCGAATGAGTGAGGGAAACATGGAGCGATGGGCTAAAGAAATCGTGCAGCTTCGGTGAGTGGTGGATGGGCAGACGGTGGACAGAGAGATGTGAATATAGAGAGGAAAGAAAATTGAAAATGAAAGCAAAGTCAGAATAGAAGACTAAAGCAGCCGGTCTTCCGTGGAAATTGTTGCATGAAGAATATAGTAGGGTTGATCGGTTCCCGATTCGGTCCGGTTCCAAGGTGGAACCGGGAACCGAATCGGGAAAACCGGTTCGGTCCGGTTCCAAGGTGGAACCGGGAACCGAATCGGGAAAACCGGTTCCCAATTTTGGGAACCGTGGACCGGACCATCGGTTCCGGTCCGGTCCGGTTCGGTCCAATAGGATCGGCACTTTCTTTTTTTACTAAATAACGACCATTCATTAAAGAATGACCATACTCCGGACCGATCAATCCAATTCGGTTCCCGGGCGATCTAATAAAACTACTCACACATGTTTTTACGTGCAAAATATTCAAACTTCACTTGTGTGAATATTAATCATAATTTATATGTTTCACTCTTAATTTTAAGCATAAAAGCCAAGAACAATTTGAGTAAAATCTGTGCTTGGCTTAGGTTTTACAGACAATCTCTCTTCTATGCTTTGAATGTTTAGTCGATGTCAGATTCTTTGAGGCTTAAAGTGCCTTGTCGTTTGCAAATGAGGGGAGCAAGATAGAGAGTGAGCATGAGGAACTCCTAGAGCCCTATCCCACATCGAGGAGAAGATAAAACTAACAAATAAGTTTTCTAAGAGTTTTGGTGGTCTCTTGGCCACACAAGAGATTGTTACCTTAATTGCAATTCCGATTGCAACAAGTTTCATATATAATATTCATATAATATATGTGTTTATATATTGTATGTATATAAATTATATATAAAAAAGTTTGGTTCGGTCCGGTCGGTCCGATCGGTCCGGTTCCCACCTTGGAACCGGGGACCGGACCGCCGACCGTGGGAACCGCCCAAAACCGGTCGGTCAGGTCCAGTCCGGTCCGGTCCCGGTTTGGGCGGTTTCCGTTGCACACCCCTAGAATATAGGAACAACAAAGAAAATGGAGGGCAGCTGGTCGGTGTGTTGGAGAAGTCACGGAGATGAGGGCCCCATAGTCAAGCAAGTTATCTCTTCAATTTAATGCTTGTCCCTCATTATTTTCCAACAAATTAAACCCATAAATTCACCAAATTGATGCGAAAATGCAGCCCCTCAACCATAGCTCCGAATTTCTTTAAATTTGGACTTCAATTCCTTCACGAAATTCCCCAAATCAATGTCTAATTTCGACGAAGAAAAATCCCATACAATTTTTGGAAGTCCCCAGCACTCAAAAATTCGGCTTGGAAGTCCAAATTTTCTTTAATTTGGCCTATCTGAATTTCCATTGCTTTTCCGCAACGTCCGAATCGATTTTTCGTATAAATCTCGGAATCTCCGAAAATTCTTCGGAAGATAGGTCGATGTTCCTAAAATAAATCGCGACATGATAAAACTTTTAATTTCTGAAATCGAGTTCAAATTTGCGGTTAATTTCAATCCGATGCGATTTTAGCGTGACCTAGTCTACCGGATAACTTTTAGGAATTTTTGGTGATATTGACTCGTGATCAATTTATCTCGAGTCACACTGTACATCTTCGACACATTAGCGACCCTTAGTTGTCATGAAAATTTTGAGATTTCAACTATAGGCACTAGGTACCAAAACGATAGAAAAATCGGTCTAGTGCCAATTGACGAGTATTTTGCAATCAGGTAAAATCACGCACACTTTGATCACATATCTCAGTCAAATCACCCTATCTATAGTCTCTAATCGATTTTGACAGTGCCGTACTGACCCCTGCAGACCAACATAGTCGAGCAGTCAATTCCTGGTCGAATTCTCAAATCCATTGCATTTAGATTCCTTAATTGCTTTCCTAGATAGTCCAATTATCTCGTGAGTAATCAGCTCAGAGAATATCACTATAGGCGCGTCGATTAAATGTCCAATTTATTTAATCCAAGCTATCACAACTCTTCCCCTCTTATAAAAATTTCATTCTTGAAATTTAAACCTATTACAATCTTTAAACAAAAAGGTGGGAGTACAGTCGTCTTATCGACTCCTCAGTTTCCCATGTTGCTCCTTCTGTGCTGTGGTGTTGCCAGACCACTTTGACCATCGAAATGGTTTTTGTACGCAGAACTTACTTTTTTCTATCCATAATATGAGTCGAGCTTTCAACGTATGACACTCGGTCATCCACGTCCAATTCCTTGAAATTGAGCATGTGTGTCGAGTCAGGCTCATATTTCCTTAACATCGACACGTGAAAGACGTCGTGTACTTGCGCCAATTTCAGTGGCAATGTAAGACGATACGCTAGAGTCTCGATTCTCTCAAGAATCGCAAACAGACCTATGTACCTTGGACTTAGTTTTTCTTTCTTGCCAAAGCGCGAAGTTCCCCTAATTGGTGACACATTCAGAAAAACGTGATCACCAACTTGGAATTCCATAAGCCTTCGACGCTTGTTTGTGTAGCTTTTCTGACGACTCTGAGCGACCTTTAATCTGTTTCTGATCATTGCCACGGCATCCACTGATTACTGAACCAACTTTGGGCCTGTAATCTTTTTTTCTCCAACTTCATCCCAACACACAGGTGTTCTACACGATCAACCATACAACGCTTCAAAATGAGTTATTTGAATGCTCTGCTGATAACTGTTGTTGTAGGCGAATTCTACGAGATGAAGTTGTTCTTCCTAACTTCCTTTAAAGTCCAGTACACATGCTCTCAACAGATCTTCAAGGGTCTGAATTGTCTTCTCAGATTGACCATCCGTCTGAGGATGATATGTCGTACTATACTGAAGCTTTGTACCTAAAGTACCTTGCAAGCTTTTCCAAAAAGCGGTAGTAAACCTCGGGTCTCCGTCTAAAGTTATCATAATTGGCACTCCATGCAGTCGAACTATCTGACACACGTACAACTCAGCGTGCCTATCCAAGTCAAGATCCTTTCGCACTGCAATAAAGTGAGCCGACTTTGTCAACCTGTCGACTATTACCCAAATTGAATCATTACCTCTCTGACTCATTGGTGATCACGAAGTCCATCATGATATGCTCCCATTTCCACTCTAGGATCTCAAGAGGTTGCAAAAGACCACCCGGCTTGCAATGTTGAGCTTTAACTTGTTGACACGTCAAACACTTGGTGACATGTCTAGCAATGTCCACCTTCATACGCGACCACTAATAGTATTGACACAGATTTTGATACATCTTGGTACTTCTAGGATGATACATCAGGGTGAATGCTGTAACTACTACAATGAGCTTCTGATAAAATATCCTCTCTAAGCTTCGCAAAATTAGGTACAACCAATCGTCCTCGAAATCTCAATGTTCCATTATTAGAAACCTGAAAGTCAACTTTCTCTTCTTCGATATCCTCTTGTAAAATTTTCTGAACAACTGGGTCTGTCGGCTGGAGTAACTTGATTCCGATCTACACATTCGACTCAATTCTAAGGATAGCCATGAGATGAGAAAGGTGGCTTACCTCAAATTTGAAAATTTGAACACCAAATCTCGAGCTCTCTCGATTAGATTTCACTTCTTAACCAACAAGTGAGCAATTGATGACTTTCGGCTCAAAGCGTCGGCAACCTTATTTGCTTTTCTTAGGTGATATAAAATATCACAATCATAATCCTTCAGCAATTCCATCCATCGACGCTATCTCATATTTAGCTCATTCTGAGAGAATAGGTATTCGAGACTTTGATGGTCTATGAAGATCTGAAATCTTTCCCCACACAAGTAATGCCTCCAAATCTTCAACGCAAGTATGATAGCTACGAGTTCTAAGTCATGCGTCGGATAGTTCACTTCATGAGGTCTCAACTAGTGGGAGACGTATGCAACAACCTTACCATATTGCATCAACATGCAACCTAGTCCTCTGAACGACGCATCACTATAGATCCCGTACCCTTCAGGACCAAATGGAATCTTCAGCACAGGTGCAGTAGTTAGCCTTTGCTTTAGCTCTTGGAAACTACACTCGCACTTGTCTGACCACACAAATTTCTCGTCTTTTTTCAAGAGTCTTGTTAAAGGCGACACCAAAGCTGAAAATCTTTCAACAAACCATTTGTAATAGCCTGTCAAACCCAAAAAACTTCGAATTTCTATCATGATAGTTAGTCTTGGCCAGTCGATCACGGCTTCAATCTTGCCTAGGTCCATGAAGATTCCTTTGCCTGAAATCATGTGACCTAAAAATGCAACACGAGTCAGCCAAAACTAGCATTTGCAAAACTTAGCATATAACTGGTGAATCCTTAAGGTCTAGAGCACTGATCTCAAATGATCCTCATGCTCCTCAGCACTCCTTGAATATACCAAGATATCATCGATGAACATAATTACGAATTGATCCAGGTATTCCTTGAACACTCGGTTCATCAAATCCATGAAATCAACCGGAGCATTCGTCAACCTGAATGGCATCATAGTGAACTCGTAATGACCATATCGAGTACGAAATGCTAACTTTAGAACGCTTCTTTCCTAATTCTCAAATGATGATACCCTGTCCTCAAGTCGATTTTTGAAAATATCGACGCTCCTTATAACTGATCAAACAAGTCATCAATCATCGGCAATGGATACTTGTTCTTGATTGTTACCTAATTGAGTTGGCGATAGTCGATGCTCAAACGCAATGAACTATCTTTTTTCTTGACAAATAGAACCGGTGCTCCCCAAGGTGATGCATTGGGACGTATGAATCCCTTATCCAATAACTCTTGCATTTACACCTTTAGTTCTTTCAATTCTAATAGAGTCATTCGGTAAGGAGCCTTAGAGATTGGCTCTATTCCGAGTGCTAACTCAATCAAGAATTCAATTTCTTTCTCTGGAGGCAGACTTGGCAACTCTTTCAGGAACACATTTGGAAATTCCTGTACGACCGAAATATCTTCGATCTTTAGCTCCTCAACTGTCGTATCCATAACAGTCACCAGGTAACCTTGACAACCCCCATCTAACAAATGGGTTGCCTCCTGCAATGAGATTAGGGAAATCGAGGGTCCTCCTCGATTCCCTACAAACTCGAAGCTCTCATCCTTTAATGGGTAAAACTAAATCGACTTGCCATAGCAGTCCATTTTAGCTCGTTGCTTCGTGAGCCAGTCCATGCCAATTATCAAATCAAAGTCATACATGGCTAGGACTAACAAGTTTATTTTCCCCCCTCGCTCACCAATCGCTAACTTGCAACTAAAACAACCCAAAACAGATAACACCTTATCCTTCAACGGTGTAAATATGCTAACAATAGATTCCAATAATTCAGGATTTATTCCTATCAACTTAACATACTGCTCGATAATAAAGGAATGTGTTGCTCCTGGGTCAAATAAATCATAAGTAGGATGGTTGTTCAGCGAAACTGTACCTGTGATCACATTAGGCGCAACCTCTGCCTGACCTTGAGTGATGGCATACACTGTGCCTTGAATTGGGGGTCAAAGCTGTCCTCCCTATAGTACATTATGCGGTACATTCCCCCTTATCTGACCCAACGATGGTGGCGGCAGCAACTGTTGAGGTCTCCCTTGTCTTTGGGGACAGTTCCTGGCTATGTGACCCTGCTGGCCACATTCAAAATAGGTGCCCGTCCTTTGGGGGCATTGGTTCGCTCCATGTTGCCTTCCACAAGCATGACATAACTCAATCCAATTTGATCCAGACTTGCCAATCCCACCCTTCCAGTTGGGCGAGATCTGAAATCTTCCTCCGACCATAGGCCTCTTCCCATGTCGGATTACATCTCTGGTTGCATTAAATCTTGATCCATATGTGGCGGCTCTCTCATCCTGATCTCTCTCAATCATCTGGGCCCTCTCATATAGGTCATTGTAACTTCTTAGATTTAGCGAAACTAATACACTCCTCAAGTCCAATTCGAATCGGTCTCTGAACCTTCTCACTCGATTCGCTGGATTCTCAATTAGTTCTGAAGCATATTGCAATAGTTCAACGAACTTCGCCTCATATTGGTCGACAGTCAGGGAACCTTGGTGAAGACGCTGAAACTCTGTCATCTTCATCTCACTAACAGTCTCTAAAAATTATTTACCAGTAAAAGCCTCAAGGAAGGCGTTCCACTTTAGGACGACACCTTCTAGAAACATTGCTCCTTGGGTGGTTATCCACCAAGTATTTGCAACTCCCTCTAGTTCGTAAGTTGTAAGAACTACATTTTCAGTTTCATTGCACATCAATAATGCAAAAGCCTTCTCAAGTCTTTGGATCCACAAAGTAGCAGCTTCGGGGTCTCTTGCCCTAGTGAACTGTCGCGGATTCAACTTCAAGAATTGTTTCACCAGCTTGTGAATCGGTCTCCCAGTGACTACGATTCCTGGCAGACCTTTAACGGGTGCAACAGTAGGTGCAACGACAAGTGCGGCAGTGGCGGTGGCGGCAACAGTAGCAGTAGCAGCGGCTGCAATAGCGACGGCTTGATTATGGGCCTGCTGCCCAATCAAGTCTCTCATAGCTTCCAACGACTGCAAGATCCCGTCTACTCTGGGATCACCAGGGGCTGCAACCCTAGCACCAACCGGCATCGGTGCTACTCCACTTGCGTCAGCCTCAGCCTGCGCTCTACCTTGGCCACCTCTGGCACCGACTCTTGTCAACGTCCTAACCTGAGCTATAGGCCTAACAGTCCTCTTACTTGGAATTCTCTGCTTCGGCTCATTCATGGTTCAGTCTTTATCTACTGAAGCCTGTTTCCAATATCACATTGGTTTAGAAGCTGAGCGATTCACACAAGCGATTTTACCAATCAACTATCACAAACATACACGAACATGAATTTAAAGGGCTTTCCTACTTACTATCCCATATCCATCACACCTTATCACTCCAATTTCTAACGACTACGCTCTGATACCACTTAAATAGGGATGTCACGCCCTGATCCTCCGAGCACGTGCCCATCCCTCCTAGGTCAATTAATAGTGACGTCCTAGGATGCATCGCCGACCCATTAATTTTGATACGCATACAGAAACATATAAATAATCCCCAGACAATAAAACAATGGGATAGGAAAGTAGGGCCTCAATTTTCATACTAAAACAAGCCTCTTTATAAGCATACAAGTTTATATGCAATGCTAGGCTGTTTACAAAAATATCAGCTTAACAAAAAAGGAATTGTCCTATGACCCTTTAGTCAAATATGTTCACCGATTCTTTGATGTCCACCTTCCCAAACTCCGGGGCTTCTAGTCCTCCACCAACCTCATCTAAAGACTTGAAAATGATTATACAATAACCAATGAGACAATATCTCGGCGAGTTCTACTCTCTAAGACCCAATTAGGAAGAAAATATGCCGTAGGAGCTGCCTAAGCACAACCACGAGCCAAAGGCTTACCTTGGTCTCAGTTCCTTCCTACAAGTTCGTTCAAATAACAAATACTGACAATCATATTATCCAATCAAACAGATCGAACCATCGATCAATCAACTCATTCAATTACATGTCATCAAGACCACTCCCTAGTCATCTCAATTATTCAATCTTAAGTCTTACTCTTGGCTCAACGAGCATAGTCTACCAAATTCTTGGCTATAAATCACAGTCCCAAGGATACAACCTATCTTAGGTGGTAATCACCGCCCAATGGGCACAACCTTTAATAGGTAGTGAATCACAGCCCTATTAGACACGACCTTTATCAGGTGGCGAATCACGGCCCAATGGGCACAACCTTTATTAGGAGACAAATCACGACCCGATTGGGCACGACCGAATCCAAATTCGGTAGCAAATCACGGCCCAACTGGCATCGCCATACTTCGGCAGCTTTCTAAGTCCACTCACAATCTTTCATGGTTATTTCCCACTCAAATACTGACATTCTCCAATTTTTGGATAATTTCCCCATAATCACCAATTCACTCAATTTTCACAAATCAGTGCTCAATTAAATAAACAGAAAGCACCACTGTAATCAACACGAAATTTCGGTCACCGTCCATCCCAGTTGAATTTCCGAAAAATAAATAAATAATTAAATAATTACGGAAAATATTAAATAAATGCGATAAATCCAACTTAGGCCCGTTATAGCCTAATTGGAAGCCGAAACGGACCTAGAAAATTTTCGAGACTCGTTCAATAAATAATAGAACGAGTCTACTCGCTAATGTCACTAACTAACCACCTAACATGTATCGACAGATAATTAAATTAACTAATCTAATCTAATATATTCACCTAAATCATGCTTAATTAATCTAATCAACTCTTAAGCATAATTAACTGACTAAGCGAGGATTAATGAGTTCAACTCACTTGTGAAATGTGAAGACCGGAACACTGCGACGATGGCACGACGGCGGCCAAAATCCAAATTTTCAACGGCGTCGACGGACACTCAAATCGGATCCAATGGCCTTGCAAGCCCACAGAAATTTATGGGCTTAGACTTGGGCTTAGGCCTACTTCTTAGGCTCCAAGTGAGCTGGGAATGGGCTGAGTTGACGGGCTTCAATTGAGCTGCACGGAGCGAGCTGATCTTGGCTGAAATGAGGCCTCCAAATGGCGTGGGCTGAGCTTGCAGCAAAACGGGCTTCAAGTGGCTGCTTGTATTGGGCTTGCAAACAAAGAAGCAGCAAGGGCTGCTGCTGGGCTTGTCCAAAGCCAGCTTCGTGTGGAGGGATGGAGATCAGTGGGCTGGACTTCGACTTCACTGGATTGGGTTTCAAATGCTAAAGAGAAGATGGGCTGGACGAACGGGCAGCAGCTTAGGCTAAACGTGAAGGAGCTGCGAGGCCGTTGATGCGAGCTGACTTCAAGCGAGCTGGGCCAATCCAAAGTAGCAAGGAGGAGCTGGCGTCAGCAGGAGTTGCTAGGGTCTGACTTTGATGGGGATGCTACACAGAGATGGAAGAACGAAAGGGCAGCTGGCGTCGTTACGGTGGGGAGCAGAAGTGGAGTCAACTTTGTGGAGGAACAACTCGGTTTGTTGACTTAGGCTTGCTGGACCGGAACACCGTGACGATGGCACGACGGCGGCCAAAATCTGAATTTTCGACGGCGTCAACGGACACTCGGATCGGACCAAATGGCCTTGCAAGCCCACAGAAATTTCTGGACTTAGACTTGTGCTTGGGCCTGCTTCTTGGGCTCCAAGCGAGATGGGAATGGGGTGAGTTGATGGGCTTCAATTGGGCTGCACTGAGTGGGCTGATCTTGGCTGAAATGAGGCCTCAAAATGGCGTGGGCTAAGCTTGCAGTAGAACGGGCTTCAAGTGGCTGCTCGTATTGGGCCTGCAGATAAAGAAGCAGCAAGGGCTACTACTGGGCTTGTCCAGAGCTGGCTTTGTGTGGAGGAATAGAGATCAGTGGGCTAGACTTCGGCTTCGCTGGATTAGGCTTCAAATGCTGAAGAGAAGATGGGCTGGACGAACAGGCAACAGCTTGGGCCAAACGTGAAGAAGTTACGAGGCCGTTGATGCGGGCTGACTTCGAGCAAGCTGGGCCAATCCGAAGCAGCAAGGAGGAGCTGGCGTTAGTGGGAGTTGCTGGGGTCTGACTTCGATGGGGATGCTACACAGAGATGGAAGAACGAAGGAGCAGCTGGCGTCGTTACGGTGGGGAGCAAAAGTGGAGTCAACTTTGTGGAGGAACAACTTGGTTTGTTGACTCAAGCTTGCTGGACTAAAGACACGTGGAGAAGAGAGCAGTTTCATTGAACTTGTAGCTACCGAAGGAGTAAGGGAAACGTGGAGCGGTGGACTGAAGAAATTGTGCAGCTTCGGTGAGTGGTGGATGGGCAGACGGTGGACAGAGAGATGCGAAGATGGAGAGGAAAGAAAATTGAAAATGAAAGCAAAGTCAGGATAGAAGACTTAAGCAGCTGGTCTTCCGTGGAAATTGTTGCATGAAGAAGATAGAAACGGCAAAGAAAATGGAGGGCAGCTGGTCGGTGTGTTGGAGAAGTCACGGAGATGAGGGCCCCATAGTCAAGCAAGTTATCTCTTCAATTTAATGCTTGTCCCTCATTACTTTCCGACAAATTAAACCCATAAATTCACCAAATTAATGCCAACATGTAGCCCCTCAACCATAGCTCCGAATTTCTTTAAATTTGGACTTCAATTCCTTCACGAAATTCCCCAAATCAACGTCCAATTTTGATGAAGAAAAATCTCGTACAATTTTTTGCAAGTCCCCAGCACTCAAAGGTTCGACTTGGAAGTCCAAATTTCCTTTAATTTGGCCTATCCGAATTTTCGTTGATTTTCCGCAACGTCCAAATCGATTTTCCGTATAAATCTCGGAATCTCCGAAAATTCTTCGGAGGATGAGTCGACGTTTCTAAAATAGATCGTGACATGATAGAACTTTCAATTTCTGAAATCAGGTCCAAATTTGCGGTTAATTTCAATCCGATGCGATTTAGCGTGATCTAGTTTGCCGGGTAACTTTTAGGAATTTTTGGTGCAATTGACTCGTGATCGATTTATCTCGAGTCACACTATACATCTTCGACACATTGGTGACCCTTGGTTGTCATGAAAATCTCGAGGTTTCAACTACAGGTACCGGGTACCAAAACGATAGAAAAATTAATCTAGTGCTGATCGACGAGTATTTTGCAATCAGGTGGAATCGCCCACACTCTGATCACATATCTCAATTGAATCGGCCTATTTCCGGTCTCTGATCGATTTCGACAGTGCTGTAATGACCTTTGCAGACCACCACGATCGAGTAGTCAATTCATGGTCAAATTCTCTAGTCCATTGCATTTAGATCACTTAATTGCTTCCCCAGATAGTCCAGTTATCTCGTGAGTGATCAGCTTAGAGAATAGCACTATAGACGCGTTAATGAAATGCCCAATTTATTTAATCGAAAACGAAATCTGAAAATTCAGGCTGTCACACTTGCCAAACTAGAGTTTTGATTGTGTTGGTTGTCAACAAGTGTCCTTCACTAGAAACATTGCATGATATATCGAAGCCAAAAATATAGGATAAGTGCCAAATTCAAGTTAGACGATACATGGAGTCCCTTGACTCTGAATCAAAGACGAACAAAATCCAAATCTTGACAGTTGACTCTGAATCAGAGACAAACAAAGTGCCTCAATCAGGATTGTTGCGACATCAACGAATTTCACTCAAATATGGCTAGATGTAAAAAAAATTCATAACTTATTCAAACATAAGCAGTGAGAAGCATGCCCTTACACACATCTATCATATAACAGGTAAATTTATAGAACGTTCAAAAAGTAAATCAACAATGCAAATTAACCAAGAATTACAATAGCCAGCAACCAGCCGATTGAATCATCTCTTCACTTGCAATTGTCTAGGATTCTCAAGCCTCACCTACCATAGCAAACCAAAAGTCCCCATTTGTGAGGGGATATCTGATTGGCGATGTCAGGCAAAAGAACGCTTCAAGTGCCATAACTTTGGCCAAAGAGACACTTAAGTGCCATAACTTACGAAAGGTACACTTAAGTGCCATAACTTACGAAAGGTACACTTAAGTGCCACATTCGAAGAAAAACGGATCACTTGAGTGCCACTCTGGCCAAAGTCCGGCCAAAACGCCGACGTGGCATTTTTTCGCCGAAACGCGCCCAAAACGACGTCTTTTTGCGCGCTGACGTAGCCAAAACGGCGTCGTTTTGGGCTGACATGGTAAAAAAAAATAAAAAAAATTAATTAAATTAAATTTAGTTAAAATATTTAAAAAAATAATTTTAAAATTAAATTTAGTTGAAATATTTTAAAATAATAATTTTAAAATTAAATTTAGTTGAAATATTAAAAAATTAATAATTAAAAATTTAAAAAAAAATTAAAAAAAGGAAAGGGGGAGGCGGGCCGGGGATTAGCCCTCGGCCGCCACCGGAAGTGTCGGCGACGACGGGGGAGGGTCGGCCGGGGTCGCGGGCCCGGCCGAGGGGCCGGCAACCCAAGCCGACCGGCGGCGAGGGTCGCGAGCCCTCGCCTAATCCGGGGCGAGGGCCACGACCCCCCAGATCTGTGGCGAGGGCTCGCGACCTCGCCTAGATCCGTGGCGAGGGCTCGCGGCCCTCGCCCCATCCGGCGAGGGCCACAAAACCTCGCCCGATCCGGGCGAGGGCTGCGACCCTCGCCCGATCCGGGACGAGGGCTCGCGAGCCCTCGCCGCCGATCGGCCGGGTCGCCGGCCCCGGCTAAGGCCCAGCGACCCGGCCGACCCTCCCCCACCGTCACCAACCCTTCCGTGGCGGCGGGGCGGCGGCGGGCCGAGGGCTAATCCCTCGGCCGCCCCCCCCCCTTCCTTTTTTTTAAAATTTTTTTTAAAGTTTTTAATTATTAATTTTTTAATATTTCAACTAAATTTAATTTTAAATTAAATTAAATTTATTTTATTTTATTTTTACCACGTCAGCCCAAAAACGACACCGTTTTGGCCACATCAGAGTACAAAACGGCGTCGTTTTGGGCTAGGTTCGCTGGAAAAATGCCACGTCGACGTTTTGGCCGGATTTTGGCCGAATTGGCACTCAAGTGATCCATTTTACTCCGATTTTGGCACTTAAGTGTACATTTCGTAAGTTATGGCACTTAAGTGTCCCTTTGGACAAAGTTAAGGCACTCCCGGGGTCCGCACATCGGCGATGTCACTATAAAGCAGATTTACGGAATGGATTAAAAGCAGAATTTTGCCGGATAACTTTTCAAATCATTCATTTAGTCAGATTGCTATGCATATTGATGGAGAAGAAGCAATATATATGCGTGCAAAAATGCACATATTTATTGTGGTATATGATCAAACTCAAATCTCAATTCTTCCAATGGAGAATTTGGCACATATTTATTGTGGTAACTGGAAAACAATAGAGTGAAATTTAAAACACATGAAACTTACAACTCAACCGTTGCATCAAGATTTGAGCAACGCATTCAAACTCCAAAAGTGCAGGGCTTTTTCCTTCTCATTGAACCCGTTGGATCATGCTATGCTCCTTGGATGGCCCAAAATCTACTCCGTTAGCTTGCATAACTAACCAAAGCGCTTTGATTAATCGATAAGTCTTGAATTGGGCTTGTGAGTAGGTTGTCTTAAATGGAATTTTCACGCTCAGATCCTCCTCAGTAACTGACTTGAAATGTGCGGGGCTTTTTCCTACTTTTTGCCTTCTTTTGCAATAAGCCCAAGGTAGTTTTCCATCTAGTCATATTCATTTCCTCGCGTAAAGATGAAGCCTGACGCACAATTTCGGAAGGAAGCCCTCCAATAGCTTCGGCAATGTCCAAAGACAAGCCGAAATATTCGGAGACATCTCGGGCTGCATCCCCTTGGAAAGCATGCAAACAAAAGAGTTTATGAGCATGGCGTTGATCCATCGGTTTAACCGTGTATTCTTCAACTGCTCCAACGTCGAAAGCCTTGAAAACATTTTTTTTTTTTTTTGTCACAATGATTCTACTTGCCGGACCAAACCAAGTAAGCTTCCCGGCCAATGCTTTAATTTGTTCATCCTTGTCCACACCGTCAAGCACAATGAGAACCTTCGCATCATGACATAAACTTGCTATTTCTTCAGTCTCTTCACTGGAAGATTCATGTGGTGAACGTATTTGTTTTTTAAGGTCAGCAATCAACTTATCTCGTGCAAATTGAACTCCTTCCGACCTAATTTATAGGAAGCTATGTGCATCAAACAATTTACGGATCTTGAAAAAAATAGCCTTTGCAAGGGTAGTCTTTCCAACACCTTGCTCACCCCATATTTCAACACCGCATACCTCTTCTCCTTGTACTTCGATCGCTCATCCCTCACGGTAGGCAACACCAAGCTTTTTCATCATCCCTTGAACATGATGATCAATTCCAACCAGTTTGTCGTCCGCATATTGGTAATCCTCCTTCAACAATTGCACCACACCTGCAACAACTTCTTTTACGAGCTGGCCCTCGCCCCTGCAAAACGGAAGTGCTGAAGTACGAGGATGACAAGAAAGTCACGAAAAATATAAAAAAAAGTAGACAAAAATGAAAGTGGGGAATGGACTGACAAAAATTGAATCAACCCACACGATCTATTCTTATGCATTGTTAATTTTTCTATCATTATCGATATTATTACTAATATATTTATTTTAAAAGGTTTGGGTTCATTTTCACGTTATCCTACGCTATTTTTCTTTTCGTATATTTAGGAAAGCAAAAGGAAACCAGAAGTAAAAGCATTACTCACTCATTTCGGTTACGCCGATTAAATCCATGTAATCTCGTGATCTGTTTAAGAACCTGCCTCCATTTTTCGACGCTATCTGGAAAACTTATCTCATGTTTCCTTAAGTCGTCACTATAAAGAGCAGTGTTGAGTCTTACATCATCGGGTTCAACATCATAGAAAATCAGGATAATAGTGTTGGAGAAATCCTCTTGAAGTGTTTTGAAGTTGACAAAACGTTTCCATCAGTCTAGTTTGAAGACTTGCAGACTCTGCTATTTAAAGTCTGAAGACCTCCGGATAGCCAGACTCAAGACTCAAAGTCTATCCTCATTGACAGTTTTCGACGCTATCTGGAAAACTTATCTCATGTTTCCTTAAGTCGTCACTATAAAGAGCAGTGTTGAGTCTTACATCATCGGGTTCAACATCATAGAAAATCAGGATAATAGTGTTGGAGAAATCCTCTTGAAGTGTTTTGAAGTTGACAAAACGTTTCCATCGATCTAGTTTGAAGACTTGCAGACACTCGCTATTTAAAGTCCGAAGACCTCCGGATAGCCAGACTCAAGACTCAAAGTCTATCCTCATTGACAGTTTCTAATCCGTTGAAGAAAGGCTATCTAGAACTAGATGTTTCATTAAGGATGTGGCCTTATCGACTGGAGAAGATCTCTTGGCTGGATATGACATAATGGAATCCTTTATTTGATCATAATTGATTTGAAGATTAAGGATCCGATGATTGGCAAAGTATACTTGGAAGGTTCTACTTATGGAAACCGAGATCCTGATTGTATGGGCGAACATGATTGATGGGCTATCGACATGTTCCTTTAATAGCTCGAATGATCTTTCTAATTGATTCCGTCCAACGGGTAGATTGGAGGAATTCCTTTGGTAAGTGCCAACGGGTATGATGGCATGAAGGAGTATATAAGGAAGACGTTCCAGTTGTTCGAGAGTGTGCACGATAGAAGAATTCCAAAGTCTGAAGCTCCTTGTTCCTAGTCAATTCATTTGTTGAGCAAAATCGTGTAAACAAAAGAGAGTCTATATTCGTGGGAAACCTTGAGGAAGTGTGGTAGAACATCTACACTGTAGAATTAAGGAAAAACTGTGCTGTAACTTCTCTTTTGTTCATAGTGAAATCCAGCCGGTGGGCTGTCAATGCGGAAGAGTGGACGTAGGCTTGGAATAAGCCGAACCACTATAAATCTTGTGTTCATTTCTCTCTTCCCTATCCTTTACTTTACTTTGATCGTAGTTTCTTTTCTATCGATTGCCTAGAATTGCTTCCGTATCTCGAGAATTTGTTTGTTCACCTATTCACCCCCCTCTAGGTGCTTATACTAGCTATCTCAATTGGTATCAGAGCCTGTGTACTCACTTTTGTTGAAGTGTTTTACTTCAGAGTTAAAGATCCATGGCTAGTATGTTGGCTCCAGGACTGGTAGAAGGGCAAAGCAATACCAGACCACCTTACTTTGATGGAAATGATTACAACATATGGAAAAACAAGATGAAAGCATTCATAAGATCAAAGGATCCTCTGGAATGGGACGTTGTAGAAAAAGGAATCATTCCTAAAGTTGCATCTGTCTCAGAAAGAGGAAAAGATGTTGTTGAGTCTAGCGAAATGACTCAGGAAGAGAAAATCAAGAGACAAGCTCTTGATGCAAAAGCAATTTATTCTTTATGTTGTGCTTTATCCCCTACATCGAATATAACAGAATATCTTCTTGTGTTACAGCTAAAGAAGTCGGGATAGATTACATATTACCTATGAAGGAACCGATCGAGTGAAAGAGACTAGAATCAACATTCTCCTCGGTCAATATGAAGCCTTCAAAATGAAACCAGGAGAATCTATAACGGATATGTTCAGTCGCTTTACTGAAATCGTGAATGGTCTTGAAAATCAAGGTCAACCAATTTCTGATCCCATGAAAGTAAACAAGCTACTACGTGGACTCTCCAAGGATTGGAATCACATAAAGACCTCAATCAGAGAGACCCAAAGAATCATGCCACTATCTGTTGATGAGTTGGTTGGGACTCTTCAGTCTTATGAAGTGGAACGAATCAATGAAGACAAAGACCCTAAAGGTAAGAAATCCATTGCGTTAAAATCTAATGATGATTCGATGTTACTGATTCGAAGATGATATGGATGATGAGGAACTTGCTCTCATGATAAGAAGATTCGAAAGCTGAACGAAAAGGAAGAAGATTCAATCCAAAGAAACAAAGTTTTCAAAAGCAACAGACTAAGTCTGTTGTGGATGGTGAATTAAACAAAGATGTAGTCTGCTTTGAATGTAAGAAAAAGGGACACATCAGACCCAACTGTCCTCTTCTAAGGAAGAAGAAAGGAAAAACTGAAAAGTACCGAAAAGCTCTTAAAGCTGAAACCTGGAGTGATACAGAGTGTGAAGAAAGTGATGATGATTATGCCAATATATGTCTGATGGTACAATCGGATTTAGATTCAAATTCCGAGACAAATTCAGACTCAGAAAGCGAATTTGAGGTAAGTAACTTCAAAATCCCTATTAAGGTTTCAAAGTATATTGATGAATTGTGTTTCAGTCTTAAGACTTCTCTTAAAAGAATTTCCGAACTCAAGAAAAAAAATTCTGCTCTAAAACAACAGGAAAATATTTTGAAAGAAAAAGTGAAAAGTTTAGACAAGAATGTTTCTTCTCTTAAAGAAAGTGAAGATAATTTGTTAAAAGAAAATGCATTCTTGAAAAGAGATATCTCAAATATTTCCAAAAGATTTTCTATAGGATCTGAGAAACTGGAAAAAATTCTTTCTGTTCAAAGACCTTATTTTAATAAATCTGGTTTGGGAATGATTGATGAAACCATTCCTTTAATTGATTTTCCTAAGGTGAAGGAAAGAATCAAACAAAGACCCACAAGAGATGCTTACAAAAATCATTTTAAAAGAATCTTTATAAAACCAGTAGGTCGCAATGCTCTCAGATACTCAAAGTGCAATAGTGCAGATTATTTTGAAAAAGAATGTCCTATGATTTGGAAACCTGTTAAAAAGGTATGGGCAAAAACCGCATATCATACTAACACCAATGGACCCAAGAAAATATGGGTACCAAAGAAGGTTTGAGTTTCTTTTTTAAATGCAGGTCACTATCAAGAAAAAGGTAAAATAGTATCTGGATAGTGGATGCTCAAGACACATGACAGGAGACTCAAATTACTTCATAAAACTTGTTCGAGTAAATGGTGGAAAAGTTTCTTTTGGAGGAAACAGACAAAGGAAAAATTGTGGGATTTGGAACTGTAAAGATTGGAAATCTCAAAATCAACAATGTTTCCTTAGTGGAAGGGCTCAATTACAATTTGCTCAAAGTATTAGTCGGCTATGTGATCTTTTGGTTTCAAAATCAACTTTCAAGAGGGAATATGTTTCGGAATTAGTAAAGATTCTACTCAGTCATTCATAGGTCGAAGACATGGAAATATCTACCTCTTGGATGTGAAACCAGATGAATCACAATGTCTAATCTCAATCCAAGACGAAGCAAACTTATGGCACGAAAGCTTGGGCACGTCAATATGAAGCAAATAGCCAAAATCTCGGCAAAGAAGCTTGTTCGTGGTCTACCCAATTTATCATACCAAAAGTCTGATCTATGTACACCATGTATATTGAGGAAATAGGTAAGAAATTCCTTTAAACCAATAAATCAAGTTTCCACTAACCGTGTACTGCAGCTTCTGCATATGGATCTATTTGGACCAACCAGAACATAAAGCATTAGAGGTAAGAAATACTGCCTAGTAATTGTGGATGATTACTCACGATTTACTTGGGTATATTTCTTGGCAAGTAAGTCTGAAACTTTCTCTTACTTTGAAAAGTTTGCTAAAAAGGTTCAAAATGAAAAAGGTATGTTATCTCAAGTATAAGAACAGATCATGGAGGTGAATTTGAAAATCATGATTTTACAAAATACCGTGATGAATGCGGTCTTCAAAGATGTATTCTCTTCTCCATATACTCGAGCAAAATGGAGTTGTGGAAAGAAAGAATAGATCTCTTCAAGAAATGGCTAGAACTCTTTTAATTGAAAGTAACATCTCTTCACGTTTTTGGGCTGAAGCAGTTTCTACAGCATGTTACATTATAAATAGAGTCTTTCTAAGGCCTATTCTGGAAAAAAAACCCCTTATGAACTATTCAAAGAAAAGAAGCCTATTGTTTCATATTTTCATGTATTTGGATGCAAATGTTTTATACTGAAAAATGCAAATGATCGAGTTGGTAAGTTTAAAGAAAAGTCAGATGAAGGCATCTTCTTTGGATATTCAACCACAAGCAAAGCGTACAGAGTCTACAACAAGAAGACTCAAATAGTGGAAGAGTCAATGAATGTTAAATTCCAAGACTCTATGCAAAATGAATCCATTCGAGACTCATCTTGAAGAATCGAACTGCTCCGAGACTCTACAAAGTCTAAAATAGCTCAGACTTTGAAGGACCAGCAACAAGTGACTGTTGAAGATTCAAGTGAAGGTAGTGACCATCAATCTGACAAATTAACCAGCAACTGGAAACATAAGTCCAGTCATCCCAAAGATCTTATTATTGGCGACATCAATGAAGGAATTCGCACAAGATCCAAAAGGCGCGAAGAGTCTAGTGCTGTGGCTCTTATTTGAAATAGAACCCAAAAGCATAGAAGAAGCTTTATCGATGAAAGCTGGATTGAAGCTATGCAAGAAGAGCTCAGGCAATTCAGTATTCATGATGTCTGGGAATTAACTCCTAAACCAAAAAGTAAGTCTGTTATGGAAGCTAAATGGGTTTTCAGGAACAAGATGAACGAGAAAGGAAAAGTTATAAGAAACAAGGCAAGACTCGTGGCCAAGGGATACACACAAGAAGAAGGGATAGACTATGACAAGACTTACGCACCAGTAGCAAGGTTAGAAGCAATTCGATTATTACTTGCTTTTGCTTGTTATAAGAATTTCAGGTTATTCCAAATGGATGTCAAAAGTGCATTCCTAAATGGATTCATCCAAGAGGAAGTCTATGTGGAACAACCTCCTGGGTTTGAAGACTCAAGGAAACCAGATTCAGTATTCAGACTCAAAAAGGCTTTATACGGCTTGAAACAAGCTCCTCGAGCTTGGTACGACAGACTAAGTTTTTAATTGAAAATGGATTTGTTAAAGGTAAAGTAGACACTACTCTTTTCATTAAAAGAGAAAGCAAGAGTTTTCTACTTGTTCAAATATATGTCGATGACATTATTTTTAGATCATCTAATGAAAGTCTGTGCAAGAAATTCTCTAAGACTATGCAGAATGAATTTAAAATGAGCATGATGGGTGAGTTAACCTTCTTTCTTGGACTTCAAGTAAAACAATTGAAGGAAGGAACTTTTATTCATTAAGAAAAATATGCTAATGATATTGTGAAGAAGTTTGGACTGGACAATTGCAAAAAGGCCGATATACCAATGTCAAGCTCCTTGAATATAGATAAAGATGAAGGAGGAAAGAAAGTCGACCAAAATTTATACAGGAGTATCATCGGTTCACTTTTTTATCTTACGCTTCTAGACCGACATTTTGTTTAGTGTTTGCATTTGCGCGGATTTCAAGCAGACCTAAAGGATCATATTTAAATGCTGCAAAGTGTATTATCAAATATATTGCATCAACTTCAAGCTTCGGTCTCTGGTATTGTCGCGACCTAAATTTTCAAGGGCAATCCTAAAGTTTAGGTTAATGGATTACTAAGTCTGAAGACTTGGCGCGGACCCTCCCAAGTCCTACCAATCGCGACTTGATAAAAATTAATCTATTTAAACATGCAATTCTATTCAATTTGGAGCCGCCACTAATCAATTAGGGTTTATTAGAAACCCAAATAAAGTATGAGAGAATATTTTATTTTTACGAACCAGAAATTCAATAAGTCCGGGGACATGGTTACGCTAAATTAGTCTAACGCCCTTTCGGTACCTTTTATTTTAATTTTTAAAAATATTATGCAAGCAATGTTGATTAATTAATCTAAGCTACTAACATGCAAATGGTGGTCATGCGGGTGCACAATCAATAAAATAACATTCAAATAAAAAATGCTAATAAAAATGCATGTCCTAAACATGATTTCTAAATAATATGACACATAATTTTCTTTTTCTTTTTCTTTAAAAAGAAATTCATATGATATGATTTAAACTTATCATTATATATATAATCTTAAATATGCATGTGCTACGTGATATGGGATGAATGACATGGTATTTCTACATGCATGCTCTTTTATGATTTTTTTTATGATGATTCATTTTTTATGCATATATGCAACCTATGCTAAATAATGATGATATGAGATTAATTATGGATTAACCTATTAACTAACCAAGGAAATGATTTATTTTTTATTTTTTAATGACATAATGTTTTTTATTGGAAAGAAAGTAACTTAATGGTGCAATGATCATCTTTTAGCATTTTCTTTTTTTATTAAAAAAAACAATTAAACTATAACTCATATGGCATGCATAACATTTTTTTTCTTCTTTTTGTTTTACTAAATGAAAATCGAATTAATCTAAAAATATCTAGGTGTATTGCTTTAATATGAAATGTGCATGGACCTAAGTACTTAAGTTCTAGATATGACAATATTTTATTAATAAACAAATTCTAATTGAACCTATTATGCAAATTAATTAATATGTACCTAATATTTTTTTGATTTTTTTATTGAAATTCGAAATTAAAACTAATTAGACTAACTAAAGTGAATGATATTCTAATTTATTTTAGGAATCAATTTAACTTAAGCTATATCTTATCTTAAAAACTATATCATGACATGCCAACATTATTTGAAATTAGTCCTAACAAAAATCACCCGTCTAAAAGTATAATCTAAAATTATAATCCTATAAATGCAATTCTAATTTACTAACCCTAAAAATACCGTCCTAATTTACTAAACCTAAATGCTCTAATGCAATATTTAGATTTTTATGCATTTCTGATTTTTTATTTTTTTAGTATTTCCAAAAAAGTAATTATTTTAAAAGAATGAAGATAAGAATTAAAATAACCGAAAAAATAATCCGTTGTCTCATGGATTAAATTAACAATTATTTTAACTCTATAATGATTTAATAATTGAAATGTTATCCAAATTCCTAAAAATTAAAGTAATTAAAAAAATGACCCGACGTCTTACGGGTCAAATTAATAATTACCTTAATTTGGGATAAAACTCCTAATGTCTACAAGGTCTACAAATATTAACATACAATACTACAATTCAAATAATGAAACTTAAAAATAAGCTAACATAACATGAAATAAGTAAATAAAAATAAAATAAAAATAAACTACCTAAGGCCCTGCAACAGAAACAGGGGAGGCAACAGGTGGGTCGGGAGCATAGCAGCAGGCTCGGATCAAGAGCAGCGGCGTTAGGAGCTCGAGGCGGTGGCGTCGGGTGTCGCCCGGGAGGGCAGCACTGCGAGAAGTTCGGCGGCTGGGTCGGAGGGCAGCACGGCGACCTGCAGAAGGGACAGAGGCGTGCGGTGATGGGCACTGCAGATCGCGGCAGGTCGCAGGCGTCGGTTCGAAGGAGGGTGCAGCGTCGGGAGGAGGGCGCGACGTCGGGTCGTCGCGACGACGGTGCGAGATCAGGCACGGCAGCAGCAATCGTAGGAGGAACAAAAAACTGCCAACGTCTCTGATGGCTCGGAGCAGCACGAACACGCGGACAAGGCAGGGGCGCGGTTTCAGCAGGCGTCGGGTCAGGGCGTCGCTGGCGAAGGGCACGTCGAAGACAGAGTAGCGCAGGAGGTCTGGGTTGATCACGAACAGAGCTGAGGTCGTCAGGGAAGAGTCCGGCGAGGTGGCGGTAGCTAGTGTGACGATTGGGACTAGCTGCAGCTACTACAGCGGCATCGTGCTGCAGACGGAATGTGGCGGAAGAGTTCGAGCTGCTGCAAGTCGGGGCAAAAAAAACCGACGAAGTGTTGCTGTGGGCGTCGCTTGGCACAAGAGGACTCGAGATCCACAAAGGCGTCGCAGAAACAGAAGCTTCGTTGCAGCCGAGGGCGAAGCGACGCGCGTGGCGAAGTGGACGGCGGTGGTCGCGCGGTGAGGCGGAGCGGCAATGGCAGCTCGACGACGCGGAGGAAGCGCGCAGCAGGGACGTCGGACGGGAACTCACGAGGAAGATGAACAGTTGTTCATCCTTTTGCTTTTTCCTCTTTTTTTTTTTTACTTTTTCTCTCACCTGACACTCTCTCTCACCTCTCCCTCACGTCACCTCCCTCTCTGCCCCCCTGTACACTTTACTTTTTCCAGTAAAAAGGACAACCCAAAGCTTTTTCCTCTTTCTCTTCGGTTTTGTATTCTTTTTTTTTTTTTAGACGAACAATGAAGAGAAGCCCCCTAAACGAACATAATTTTTGCTCTGAATTTTTTCAAATTTCTTCCCCCCCCCCCAATGAACCGAAGCTCCCTTTTCTCTATTTATAGAGAAAAACTCCAATTTGTTTTTGCAGGTGAGATATTCACTCAACCGTTTAACAAATTAGCAGCTCCAAAATCACACGATTTTCGAACTTTTTAAATTTTGAAATTTGGTTCAATTTTTTTTTTAAATTCCCTCCATAACCAAATGCTCTATTATTATTTTCTAAAAGATAAATTAAATTTTAAAATAGGTGTCAACAGGTATCCTAAAAAGGGAGACTTTACTCTTCTTGGGTACTCGAGACGAGACTTAAGCCGGATGCGAGTTGATAGAAAGAGCACCTTAGGTACTGTCAACTACTTGGAGCGGGACAGTGTCTTGGTTTTCAAGAAAGCAAAGTACGATGAGCTCTCTCTATGCGAAGCGAGAATATGTAGCTCTTGGAAGTTCTTTGTTCACAATTTCGTGAATAAACAACGGTAAGAGACTTCGAAATTGAAGATTCATGCACGGAGATTAAATGTGACAACACCAGCGCAATCAATCTCACCAAAAATCCAATTTTCACTCAAGAGCAAAGCATATAGAGATACGACATCACTTCATTAGAGATCATGTTCAAAATGGAGAAATTATGATTCGGTTTGTTGACTCAAAGAACCAACTAGCGGATATATTTACAAAGCCTTTGGAGAAAAATCAATTTGAAATTATCCGTTCCAGACTCAACATTTTGAGGTTTGAAGAAGTTAAAGTCTAGAGTCTCTTAGACTCAGACAAGCAAGACTTTGACTGCAAGACTTTGACTGTAAGTTATTCTCTCTCTCTAATCTCATCTTGAAAAGGTACGTTCATCAACTGTGTTGATTATTGTTATCTCAATCGCTATCTTTAATTGACGAAATTATTGCATCGTTTCCTTTAGAAAAGAAGTTATTTTGATGTGACCATTTTTCGAAAAAGGCAGTTATTTTTTAAAAGGCATCCTTTCACTTTCCATTGCGACGATTGGCATCCCCTCCTTACGACCGTCTTATATACAATCGATTTCTCCTCGCTTAACTCCAAAACCCTAAAAAGCACCAATCTTCCATTCTTATTTTCTTCTCTTGTTTAATCTTCGAAAAAGTTGTCATCTTTCTTGGGAAAGTCAAGCAAGGAATCTTTCAAAGAATAAGAAAGATGTCGTCTTCAAGAAAGTCTTCGAGGATCGCAAGCAGGGAACCATGGCGAATGAGTGAGGGGCCTACGCACTTCGATCTCACTGAAGAAGAAGTGTCTGCAAATTAGCAGCAGAGCCCACAACATTCTCAGTAGCGTCATTCTCCTCCATCTAGTCCTCAAGATGTTTTTTTTTTTTTTTTTGGTAAAGGTAAGAAGTGTAATAGATTTTCCACAAAATTACAAGGGGGGGATGCCTGGCACCAACAAAACGATCACTCACAGAGACAAGAGTCAAGGAAGAGTGAGGGGTGCCAAGGGATCCAACGGACAACAAAAAGAAACCCTAAACAAGAAAGACTAAGCTAAAACCAAAACCCTCCATCAAAGAAAGATAGAAGGACTCAAGTCCCAGCTACATTGCGAGTCTTCGTTCTTCGGGGTATCTATCACATGCTTAAAGGTCGACGCCTTATCCTTGATTGCCTTCTCGGAGATGCATCTTCATCGCCGGGAGGAATAAAGTCTGGTTTCGAAAATAATATTGTTGCGCTCCTTCCAAATGATATAGCAAAGGGCTCCAAAGCTAAACCTAGCCAAAGAGTTATAAAAGCTCTTATCCAGAAGTGCTTCATCGCCCAAACCGGGTTCTCTCGCCGGATTTGTTACGCCACAAAATATTAAACTTAGCAGCCCCGGAAGGATGCGAGATTACCCGGAGTTTGGCACGCGAAGAAGAGGTGGTTCACCGAATCGAGGCCTACGGGAGCAAAAGGGACAGAGCTGCTGGAATCCCGGCGTAGGAGAGGAGCGAGGACTGTGTTGGCGTCTATTACGAGTAATAAGCCGAGATGGGTTTGGTACCTCGGCGGTATGGAGGAGCTCCACACGAACGAGGACCGGTGGCACGCATCACCTTTCGGCCTCAATAATTCCCGGGCAGTGAAGCTGTTGAGAAACGGCCCGAGGGGTGCCGAATCCACTAAAAACGATCCGCTTTGTGGTTAAATTCGGGGATGGGATCCCACCAATTGGTCATAATATTAATGACATACCAGCCTAAAGGCGTGGAGAGAGCATCAGCAACAGAGGCATCTCTAGGGATGCCAGAACAGTCCTCAAGATGTTGATCATCATCAAAATGAAGAAATCATTGAAGATGCAAACCCTGTAAGAGTTCAAAGGCCCTCTTTTATTTATAAGCTCTATCGTGCTTTAAAAGGGACTGGTACTCCATTGAACTATGTTGATGATTTTCTTAAGGACAAAGGATATGGAAATGAATATATCTTTTTGCGAAAAATGAAAAGTTTGGGAATTGCTCGTAAGGGGGTGGCAGAAGAAACCCTTGCGAATATCCCAAGTGACCCTCGTGATTAGGGATTTAATCCGGTGGATGGAAATGATGATAACAAATTATACAGCGAATTTCAACCAAGAATGGGAGTTGCGGCGGAAAATCGAGGAAAAAGGGGAGAGTTGTTTAGATCAAAGGAACAGAAGGATCTATACTCAAAATTGCTGAAGCGTGGGGTGATAAACCCTAGGAGTGTGGATTTTGACTTTCTGGATGCTGTAAATGTGAACTTAAGGGAAAAATTCGGTCATCTTCAACTCGATAAATTCTGCTCTGACTCCACAGAGGCATATCCTCAACTAACTGCTTATTTCTATTCAAATCTTAGTTTCTTGGATGCGAATAGATTCTCCTTCAAATGTCAAAGATCAAGACTTTGTTGTGGATATGGATATCTTTGGCGAGATGTGTTAGGAGTTGAGAGAGGAAGATATCAACGGATCAAAGTTTTTATTGCTCGTACTACTCTGGAACTTGTTAAGGACAGGAGAACAGAGGGAAAGATTTCCTATTCAAGGATGAGTGCATTTAACATCTTGCTGCACAAAATTGTAATCAATTGCCTCAGACCGAAATCAACTTCCAAGAGGCGATGTCTCAAGTTCGGAGGCAAAGCTAATGTATGCTATCATCCTGGGAAAATGTTTTCACTTCCTCACCTTTGTTATGTTCCATATGTATAGAGCTGTGATGAAGGACAGAGGACAACTTCCTTATCCAAGTCTTGTGACGAAGTTATTTAGACATCTGAACATTCAACCTCCGCAAATTCTTTGTGCTCGATCATGCGATCATATGGTGATAGGACTGAAAATGGTGACCAAGATGCGTCTGAAGGAACTAAGCAAGGCATTGGAAAAATTTAAGGAGAAGACTCCAATCAAATCTCATCAATTCTCTTCTGCAGGAAAAAGGAAAGGGAAGGAGCCCATGGATGCTCCATCTAAGAAAAGAAGAGCTCTCCTCATTGAGGATGAAGATGATGAGGATAACATCACTATCTCTGCAATGGCTTTGAAGAATCTCAGTCGATCTATTCCAGAGAAAGAGTCAGAACAACAGACATAAGGAAGAGTAGAGAAAGAAGCAAAGGAAAAAGAAACGAAGGAAAGAGAAGAAGAAGAAGAAAGAGATGCTGAGCAAGAGAGAGTTGAAAAAGAAGAAGAAGAGAAAAGAGATCAAGAAGACGGAGAACATGAGGAGCACTCTCCACCTGAAGGCTTGAACACAGGGGGAGACCAAGAGAAAAGAGGAATGACCTCAAATCCTGCAACCAGTGAGGGAGTCAGTCGATCCCCAGCAGATCCAGAGGAGGTTTTTGCCTCTCAGTTTCCTGAGGAAGGTCATGAGGTTTCTTCGCCAAATCTGCATGTATGCTGATCTACCATCATCTGCATTTACTCCATCAAATCGTGCTAATGCCAGTACGCAGACCGACAATTCAACAGACTTTCGCAAAGTGATGGATATTCTCTTGGAGATGCAAGGACAGATATATGCATTGGGATGTGAAGTTCAGAACTTGCAGAACGCAAGACAAGTCTCTTCAGGTTCATTAAATGATTAAATCCAAGCCCTTTCTCTTCAGATTCAGGCTAATGCTAAGGGTGAGGATGTTGCTCATTTGAAGGAAGACTTTAAAAATTTGGAAGGCATCGTTCAATCGATGGGAGATTTTCAGCTTGTTCGTGTTCCCAAGAATCCTTGACTTCATTTTCATCTCAATCTTTTTTATGCTAACAAAAAGGGGGAGAGTTGCGAGACTTGAAAAACTTTGTCGAACTTTTGGTTTGTTTTGCGGTTTGTTTTGACTTGACTTGTGTGTCTGGATATGGACTAAATTTGGGATTTGGATTTGACTGCTTATTATTAACTACTATTGATATCTTATGGATGGCTTTATTGCATCTTGGACTAACCTATTTTACGTGGTTGCAGATTCTAGTGTTATTCATTTAGCCATTTATCTATAAGATATGCATATGTGTTTGAGAAATGTTTTGCAGGTCAAAGTTTTCCAAATCTGCAGAAAAGTTTTGTCACCATCAAAAAGGGGGAGATCGTTGGAGAAATCCTCTTGAAGTGTTTTGAAGTTGACAAAACGTTTTCATCGTTTAGTACGAAGGCTTGCGGACTACGCTATTTAAAGTCCGAAGACCTGGGACAGCCGGACTCAAAACTCAAAGTCTATCCTCATTGACAGTTTTAATCCGTTGAAGAAAGGCTATCCGAAGGCTGAATGTTTCATTAAGGATGTGGCCTTATCGGCATTGGAGAAGATCTCTTGGCTGGATATGACATAACGGAATCCTTTATTTGATCATAATTGATTTGAAGATTAAGGATCCGATGATTGGCAAAGTATACTTGGAAGGTTCTACTTATGGAAACCGAGATCCTGATTGTATGGGCGAACATGATTGATGGGCTATCAACATGTTCCTTTAATAGCTCGAATGATCTTTCTAATTGATTCGTCCAACGGGTAGATTGGAGGAATTCCTTTGGTAAGTGCCAACGGGTATGATGGCATGAAGGAGTATATAAGGAAGACATTCCAGTTGTTCGAGAGTGTACACGATAGAAGAATTCCAAAGTCTGAAGCTCCTTGTTCCTAGTCAATTCATTTGTTGAGCAAAATCGTGTAAACAAAAGAGAGTCTATATTCATGAAAAACCTTGAGGAAGTGTGGTAGAACATCTACACTGTAGAATCAAGGAAAAGCTGTGTTGTAACTTCTCTTTTGTTCATAGTGAAATCCAGTAGGTGGGCATCGGTGCGGAAGAGTGGACGTAGGCTTGGAATAAGCCGAACTACTATAAATTTTGTGTTCATTTCTCTCTTCCCTATCCTTTACTTTACTTTGATCGTATTTTCTTTTCTATCGATTGCCTAGAATTGCTTCCGTATCTCGAGAATTTGTTTGTTCACCTATTCACCCCCCCTCTAGGTGCTTATACTAGCTATCTCAAATAGTCTGTCCATTTGTTTCTGTACACTCCCCCATTTGTTGCAGAATCTGAGGCACCATTTACTAGAAGCAAAATTTCTGGAGAAGATGGCTATTGAGATCCTCGACCGCTCGATCACCCCTATTAACTCCAGCCCGATCTCATTTCCAAGAGTGGGGTCATAATCATCCATGAAGACCTTGATCCCTACATCTTCCAATTGTCTAGAAAGGTGATCCGCGATTCCATAGCAAGTATCTGGACCTCTTAAATTCAAGAATACATCATACTTGAATCTAGACGATGATAATGAGGTTGAAGATGATTCCTGTCCAATTAAGGAAACTAAAACCGCTTCACATGGCAGCACATAGTTGTTCAGACAAAGTCTTGTGCTTCTAGCCAAATAAAAGAAGAAGAAGGAAAAAAAAACATAGTTTTGTGGTTCTGATGGAGGCGAACCTCAGCAAGTGATCTGCACCTGGATCTTGCGACTTGGAAATTTTAACTTTTTTAAATAATCCAAAATACTCAAAACATTCATAATACTCAAATGTCGATACATGAATTCACACGTAATAATAATTTTCGTAGTACTTTCAAAAGTGCTAAAGAGGCCCAGCATACAATATCTATAGTGCTTAGAGTTTGGATAGGATCTCGTGATTTTCAAAATCGTTCATGTCAAAGAAGATTTGTAACTTTCCAGACGACTTTTAGCATTTATTGGGTCGAATTGCAAGCAGGGGACTGATTCCAGTGGATATCCCCGTCAAAGCCTTCTCCTTCCAATCCATCGCTCGCTCTCACGCTCTCTCTCACAGAGCCACAGGAGGTCTATAAACATTAGACAGCAATATACATTGCACTTTACACATGACCATATCATATTTTCGGCATGACAAAGACCGATGACTTCTGGTCACCCGCAAATGGACGACGTGAGGGAAAATTACATAGACAATGTTTTTACACCCCCCCCCCCCTCTTTCTCTCAACCTCAATTGGTCTTCAAGAGTGATCCATCCTCCAAAGGGTTGTGCCCCGAAAGAGTTTATTTAAGCCCTTATTAATGTTGAACCGATTCACACTGATCCCTTCAGCACTAATGTCGCTAAGAAGTTACTGATTCAAGAAAACACGGAAGGTTACTTCCGGTTCTGTGGTTCTAGCCTAAATAGAGATGAAATCTAAAAGCAACGACGAGCTTTCTTTGAACTTGCCCTTTCACAATTGATTTTTGATTTTGCGGCATTCGCATTTCGACTCTTTTCTACCGTAAATGAAAGCTTTAAATTATTTCATATGTTGACTAGTCGACCAGTTATTACGTTATTTTCTTTCTTTTTTTCCCCTGCTTTTGGACACAATACCGCTTAAGGACAACGCGGAAATGCCTGGAAAGCAACGAATGAGCGCGCGTAGATGAAGAATCCTAGAAGTGAAGAGGAAAAGGCCACTCGGACCAGGTAATGAGCACGCGACGACGAGATAAAACGAGCTTTTCTTTTCTTTTCTTTTTCCTAGCTTTTGGACACAATACTCTTGGTAGTTCTAAAATGGGACAACGCGGAAATGCCTCGAAAGCGACGAACGAGCACGCGTAGAGGAAGAATCCTAGAAATGAAGAGGTAAAGGCCCACACGGAGCAGGGAATGGAGGAATGATGACCATTCAACAGCTAATGCCAACAAGGCAAGGACTCGCTGGTCGATGTGAGAAAATAACAGAAACCTAATCCAAAAGCAAAACAGGGATAAGACGTCCGCCCGCCGGTCAACCCGTGGTTAAGATGAATCAAGACTGGACTTGGAAAGTCTAAGGACAAAAACAATTGAAACAGACAAAGTAGTGAATTTGGTTCCGAAAATCCTGTTATCAAAATATATATCCATTTATATACTTGATAAATAGTGAATTGATTAGCGAATCAGAGTTTTGAAATCCACCACTTATGATATTTAGACCTTTTCAAATTCAACTATTTAAACCTTAACAATTACCATTTCTAACATATCAAATTGTCTCATGTCCAAATTTAATCATCAAAAGTTTCTCGCTAATAACACTCTCATTTTACTTGTTCATATGAGATGAATGGGGTAAGCAATCATTGCTCAGTGATACTACATATCTCTTTTAAGCGGATCAAATCCTCACTATGCATATTTACCAGAGCAATACTAGAAACTTAATAATCTCATTAGGTACAATTTCCAACATGAGTTACTTCTTATTCTGTCAGAATTAACAATGAAATACAATTAAAGTGAACAGTGCGATACTGTCAAAGTGAATAGTGAAATACTCTTTAATGTGAACAGTAAAATACGGTCATACCCATTTAATTAATCATGTCGAAACAAACAATTACAATTCCAACATGTTAATCAATATGAAATCACACATCAGTAATTTATTTCATTAATTGATCTCTTGCTCCATCTATACATTGATGGCTCATTCCATTGAATGATTTCAAGCACGCAATGTAGAAACCACTGATCAATACTCAATATAAAATCAATCTATCATATCAATAGTACATTCCACTCTTGCTTTCATACTCTCGTTTCCTCTCTTTCCCGAAGACTCTCTCTCCTTTTTTATTTCCCACTCTCTCCCTCTCTCCTTTTCTCGTTACTTTTACTCCTCTTTGTTTTCTTCTCCCTCTCGTCACCCTCCCGGTCTACTTCCCTCTTTCTCCTCCCCCCCCAAAACCCCAACACACACACCCGGGGTCTCTTTTCTTTCCTCTGTACCCTCCTGGTCTCCCACTCTCTCTCTCTCAGTTAATACAGCGAGGGAGTGTGGGTCTCCACCTGTGCTTTGTGAAGGGAAGGGAGAGAAGAGTCCCTTTGCATTATGCCATCGCGAATGGGGAGCTCGATGTCATGAAGGTACTGCTCTCCGCTTCGCCTGAATTCGTCCAAGAGTCAACCGGCCGGCCGAGTGGAGACGGCGCTTCAGCTCGCCGTCAAGAACAACTGGTTTGACGCGGTCGTTCTGTTGGCAGAGCATCTGTAATACCGTCTTGCATCTCGCTACAGGTTCCTTTTTTTATAGCACTTTTCTTGGCGCATCATTTCAGTGAAGGTGTTAATTCGGTATCCGACAAGGCTACATGATGTAAAATTCTTCTAAGCAAAGTAATCTGGCGTCCCTACAATATCTGAAAATCAATGAGAACAAAACAGAGATTGAAAAAAATTGCAGGTGGTTGACTTCATCCTTCATGGGCACGCTATGGATTGTGCGGTCGTAGATGTGTGCGCCTCGAACGAATTGGCTTGAGGCCTCTAGATGTCTCAATCCTCTCGCATAGGGGGAGCAGGAGATAGAGAGATGAGAGAAATTATCGCACGTGGAGCCAAACACGGAAGAGGAAGATCAAACCCGCCTGCATCATCACTAGTCTCGGTGGACGACGAAGATATCGAGGGAGCTACCAGTCATCAATCAGATGGGGAACAAGCAACGAGTGCTCCTCAATCACCATCACGTTTGCCATCGAAAAAATTGAAAAGAGAAAAAGAGTCGATGAGCAACATACGCAATGCGCTGCTGGTCGTCGCTGCGCTCATTGCTAGCACCACCTACCAAGCCGTGCTTCAGCCTCCAAGCTTTATAAGAGAAGTCGATAATAATTCCACAAAAGGCTTCCAGGGATACTATGCATCTTGGATAACTGGTCCTCTTGGCAGGGACTTTGCATACATTGTCTTCATGAGCGGCAATACGTTCGGATTCTTGGTGTCGGTCCAGATGATCATTTGCATCACCCGAGATCTCCCCTTCAGGCTGCCACTGTTGCTCTTTGTGACTGCAATGGTACAAACTTACTATTGCTTCACATATTACCTGCCGTTCACCTTAATGGACAAAACGTTTGGTCTGAAAAACGTGGAATTGTTGAGCGTGCTGCCGGTAATGACGTCAATTCTCCTTCTACTGGCACAGAGGCGGTTGGTGCTAGCTTTAGATTTTTTATTGGAAAGGTTTTCTTGGTTTAACCTTCTAGGGGAAATGTACAGTCTGAGGACCCAATCCTTCGTTGTTAACCAAGAAAAAGAGTCAATAGGCAACATGCGTAACACCCTGCTCGTCGTTGCCACGCTCATTGCAAGCACGACCTACCAAGCTGTGCTTCAGCCTCCGAGCTTTACGGTAAAAGTCGCTGATAATTCAATGAAAGGCTTCCTTGCATATTATTCTTCTTGGGTGACTCATCCTCTTGGCAGGGACATGGAGTACACTAGCTTCATAAGCGGCAACACATTTGGACTCTTGCTGTCGATCCAGATGATCATTTGCCTCACCAGAGATCACCCCATCAGGCTGTCGTTGTTGCTATCTGTGACTGCACTGATGCAAACTTACTATTGCTTCATGTATTCCCTGCCGTTCACCTTACTAAACAAAGCGTCTGGTCTAAAAAATGTCGCATTGTTGAGTGTGCTACCGATAACAATGTCGATTCTTCTTCTATTGACACAAAGGTGGTTGGCGCTAGCTTTAGATTTTTGGTTGAAAAAGCTTTATGGGTTTAATTTCCAAGGGGATATGTACAGTCTAAGGACCCAATCCTTCATTGTCAACCAAGAAAAAGAGTCAACACCCTGCTAGTCGTTGCTGCGCTCATTGCGAGCATGACCTACCAAGCTGTGCTTCAGCCTCCAAGCTTTACAATAGAAGTCACTGATGATTCAGTGAAAGGCTTCCTTGCATATTCTTGGGTGACTCATCCTCTTGGCAGGGACATAGCGTACATTGGCTTCATAAGCGGCAACACGTTTGGATTCTTGCTGTCGATCCAGATGATCATTTGTCTCACCAGAGATGTCCCCGTCAGGTTGCCATCGTTGCTTTCCGTGACCGCACTGGTTTAAACTTACTATTGCTTCACGTATTACCTGCCATTCACCTTACTAAACAAAGTGTATGGTCTGAAAAACGTGGAATTGTTGAGTGTGCTGCCAGTAACGACGTCAATTCTTCTTCTATCGGCACATAAGTGGTTGGCGCTAGCTCTAGATTTTTGGTTGAAAAAGCTTTCTGGGTTTAACTTCCAAGGGGATATGTACAGTCTAAGGACCCAAGTCGTTAATGGGAGAGAGATGAGAGATATTCTCACACGAGCTCGAGCCAAACACGGAAGAGGAGTATCAAACTCGTCTGCTTCAAGCCTAGACTCGATGGATGATCAATCAGATTGGGAACCAGTCACAAATTCGAAAAATTTGAACAAAGAAAAAGAGTCGCTAGGTGACAAACGCAGTGCTCTGCTAGCTTTCGCCACACTCATTGTGAGTGCGACTTACCAATCCGTGCTGCAGCCTCCAAGATTTAAGATAAAAGTCGATGAAAATTCAACGGAAGGCTTCCTTGCATACTATGCATCTTGGGTGACTCGTCCTCTTGGCAGGGACATCGCGTGCATTGGCTTCATAAGCGGCAATACATTTGGACTCTTGCTGTCAATCCAGATGATCATTTGCCTCACGAGAGATCTCCCTGTCAGGCTGCCACTGTTACTCTCTGTGACTGCACTGGTTCAAACTTACTATTGCATCACGTATTACCTTCCGTTCACATTACTGGACAAAGCATTTGGTCTGAAAAACGTGGAATTGTTGAGCGTGCTGCTGGTAACTGTGTCCATTCTTCTTCTACTGGCACAGAGGCAGTTGGCGCTAGCTCTAGATTTTTGGTTCAAATGGCTTTCTGGTTTTAACTTCCTGGGGGATATGTACAGTCTAAGGACCCAATCCATCATTGTTAATGATAGAGAGAGCAGAGAAATTCTCTCACGAGCTAGAGCTGAACACAAAAGAGGAAGATCAATCTCGCCCGCTTCAAGACCACTCTCAGAGGAAAGTGACAAGACCGTTTTCTTTCTTGTAGGCATCATTTGAGCGAGCCAAAAAGTGGGTTCAAGAACTTCAGGCCCAGGGTAGTGATTAAATCTTTTTGTTTAATTTCTCTATGTTATAGTTATGTGTTTGGCTTTGCCATTGGCGTTTATGTTTATTTATGTTTTGTGGCTTCTAAGTAGGTAGACTTTTTTAACTTCTTGATCTCCAATATGCTTGTGACTTTTTGTTCTTCTTTTCTTGTGTTAAAAGAGACATTTTTTTTTTTTTTAATGTTTAGTATAACCTTGGGGTGCCGGTATGCACAATAATATTGTGTAATTTATAATGGAGGTGTTTGGATTTGACCTCCTTATGTTTCTTCAGCAAGAACCTTATATCATCTTATAATAATTTCATGATTAGTAGTTGAGCTAACTAGCTGTCTCCATTCCTGTCAAAGGTAACCCTAACATGGTTATGGCTCTCGCTGGAAATAAAGCAGATTTGTTGGATGCCTGGAAGGTTACAGCTGAGGTAATTACAGTTTTCCTGCTGTTTTGTTTTTGAGGTGATTGCTTCTGTTTTGTCTGAAATTATATTTTCTTTAATCAAGAGGTAAGTGCAATTTCATTGAGGTGGCAATAAGGGGGTGCCTACCTCAGTATACGCTAGATGTTGGATATCTACATCTTCCAATCCCATGCAATGTTTGGAGAAGAAATTAATTGAGAAGAACCGATACTCCTTTTTATTTACTATGTACTTCTGTGCACGCTCCTCTTCCTCTCCCTTCTCTGTAGACAAAATCTTGTATGAGAAATCTTTTGTGGATACTTGTGTTTATCTTTGCACAATCTGATGCCTATCCAACCCTTCAGTCCTCTACAGAAATCATCTCGTTGGCTAAAGATGTGTGAAATCAGGAAAGTTAGTCTTTTGAAGTTTATCCTTTTTATAGATAATTGGTTGGGAAATTGTTCATGCTGCTTTTTTATCCTTATTTGTAACCTTGGGCAATCCTTATATTCTGCAGTCCTAATGAAAGGTGGAACTTGATGATTACTAATTCCTGAAGGTCGAAACTTATAACTATTGCAAAGTGCAGGCATCAAAATGATACTATTTGAGTTGGTTAGATAAAGTGGGCACAGAGCGAAGAAAAGAGTGTCTCCATTGATTTTTTTATGTTGTGAGTTGACTCCAATTCAAAGTGGTCATTGTCATTTACGGAGATGACCGACCTTTTTGGAGCTCAATGGGAAGTCAATCTCTGTATTAATCAACCAAGCCTGACTTTGTCGAGCTCACTGTCAATAGGCAAGGCATGAGAAGAAGTTGATTGATTATGCAATGGCAGTGTTGACACTGATTTTATGGCTCGGTTTCTAGTCAGCATAAAGTTTTTAATTGATCATCTTTATAATTTATATCAGTCAAAGGAGAAACTGTAGGTTTGGTCCAGATTGTTGGATAATGAGACTCATTTTCAATTGTTGTCCTCTATAAATTGCTTATGTCTGGTCCCATTTTACCGCAGGAAGCACAAACATATGCCCAAGAACACGGTCTCTTCTTTATGGAAACATCTGCAAAAACTGCTGCAAACGTTAATGACATTTTCTATGAAATAGGTATTACTGTCTTGTCAATGTATTTGTCTCGCGAATGCTTAGTTCATATCGTGCACGCCTTGCTTGACTGGTTTTCATGTACATGTACTCGTCTTTGCTGTAGATACTGCATGCTGTGAACTCCGTTATTAGGTTTAGAAATTTGGATATTGCTTATAATTTGTCTCTGCTCTCAACCGAGGCTGGTGATTTTAGCGAATTATCTACAATACCTTCTATAATGAAATGTTCCTGTCAATTTTTGTGGTGCACATTTTCTTAGTTTGTTGATTCCATGTTACTGTTTTATTTTTCATGGATACAGCTAAAAGACTACCCAGAGCTCAGCCAGCACCGAACCTGTCGGGAATGGTTCTCATGGACAGACCTGCCAAGAGGACGGCAGCTGCATCGCGTTGTTCTTAAAGTAGCCTTTGTCTGTGCTTTCTTTAAAAGCCCATGACGCCTTCTCCCCCAAAATGCATGATGAATTTTCGTCGCTCAGATGTTGTCTCTGCCGAAATATCAGGCGGAATTGTACATGCGATGTTAATTTAGGCCCCTCTTATGCACAGTGTTATCAAGGGCGTGTGATATATAATCTTTCATATATAAATGTAATGACTATGGTTTGGCTCCTATATTGTTCTATGCTCGTGAGGATTGTGAACCAGTTTCGGTGCTCTTAATGATATTCTGACTTAGGATCCTTTTGGTAGGATCGTGGTGTGTTGGCCATTGCGGTTCTCAGCAAAATTTGTAACTCTCAATTGCATGTTTTTTGGATGGTCGAGAGTCTACAACAATCACCTCTTATATTTTTCCAAGCTTAAAAGATTGGTCTCTGAGACAATGATTTGATTGTGCTAAGATTTAAAACCAACAATCAATGTACATCCGTGGTCGAGTTTCCTATTCCAATTCGCACAAGCTTTTACCACGAAGTAGGAAACCTTGAGCTTCATTCGTGTTCCAGGTTAATCAAATATCATTCAAAGAAGCCAACACAATATGTTTCTCTCTGAAGTATACCTTCATGCGTGTGTATAATATGTAAGAACGGAACGGAAAAGTACGTATATTACCATAATTACCATAATAGAAAGGAAACGCCTCAACAATATAGAAGACAATAGAATCGGGCTTTAAAGCTCAACAAGAATTGAATAACAGCAAAATTCCATCACTTTCTCTAAAGGTTAATTTTCTTTTTCTTTTCCCTCCCTGTGAAGAAGGCTGAAATGGAACTTGCTAGCAATAGGATCCCAATGTATCCCGATCTCATCGCCTTCAGCCAACCCCCTCCGCTGCACGATCTCCATCCAGCCTCCCCTCAGGACGTAGGACCCTGACGATGGCCAGGTAGCAAACACCAGTCGGTGCTCGGAGCCCGTGTCCGCGTCCCACACCACGACCCTGGCACCCTCTCTGCCCTCGGCTCGCCTCACTCTCTCTTTTCATCCATGCACGGGAGCACGTAGGCCGCCACGGCCGCCCGAGGGATCAAGAGCCTCGACAGGTGGTGGCTAAGATCGCTCTTCTTAAGCTTCTTCTTGATCTTGTGAGGGTCAAAGCGCAGCACCAACTCCGTGGAAACGTCCCCGCATCTCTCTTCATCTACGTCACATTCTGAGGCCCCTCTCTTTAAAAAAATAAATACAAATATAAAATTAGTAACTAAAATAAATAAATAAAAATGTGAAAAACCTTTCATTTGAAATATTTTTGAAGAACTCCTGAAAAGAAAAAGTTTTGATAAGCTAATAATTGACATGAAAATATTTTCTTACAACAAATCATCTTAAATGTGAGAATGCATAACTTCTTAATTGTAGTTTTTTTTTTTTTTTTTGATTGATTTCTTAATTATAGTTCACCAAGTAATAAAAATTACATTATGATGTTTAGAATTTCTATTTCACTATTGATTGAATTTCGATCTAAACATCATCGAGCTTCATTTAAAAGTACTTTTCCAATATGTATATGGATATCTATCTACCGGAAATCATTTTTTAAAAAAAAATCGAATTATTTATTTTTTTCTTTGATATAAATTTTTTATTTATTTTTTTTTTTTTGAAATTATTATTATTTATTTTCTTTTGTGTTTTCTCTTTTTCTGTTTTTCTTTTTTTTCTCTTTTCTTTATTTTTCCTCCTCCTTCTTCTCCCTTGTTCCTCTGCCGATGGTGACCGGCCAAGCCGCGGTCCGGCGAGCCGATCGGCCGAGCCCCGAGCTCGCCGGCCCGAGTTCCGTCGCGGCCGGCGAGGTCCCGGCTTGCGGATCTAGGCGAGCCCAAGCTCGACTGAGGCCGGCGAGCTCGCAGCCCGCCAAATCCAGGCGAGCCCGAGCTCCGTTGAGGCCGGCAAGCTCGTGGCTCGCCTGAGGCCGACGAGCTCCCGGCTTGCCTAAGGGTGGCAAGCTCGGGATCGGCAACGAAGATGGCGGCGTGACGGCGGGGTAGGCAGTGGCTGCAATCAGTCGGGATCGGAAAGGAAAGGGGGTGCTCTGCTCACCCAAGATTTGCGATCGATAGAAGGAGAGAATTGAGGATGCAGAGGAGGATGTAAAAGAAGTTTGAAGTAACAATACAAATCCCAAAGATGCAGAGAAAACTAACCCGTCTTCTTCGCATCTCTATTCCAGTGGCAACATCTGCAGAAGACTGGGCTGAAGCATCAACCGGAGCATCAACTGTAAGAACCGGAGCATCAACTGTAAGACCCAGAGCATCAACTGAAAGCGCCGAAGCATCAACGGGAGCATCACCAGAAGCATCAACCGGAGCATCAACTGTAAGAGCCAGAGCATCCTCTGCAAGACCAAGAGCATCAACTGAAAGCGCCAGAGCATCAACGGGAGCATCACCAGAAGCATCAACCGGAGCATCAACTGTAAGAGCCGGAGCATCAACTGGAAGACCCAGAGCATCAACTGAAAGTGCCGAAGCATCAACGGGAGCATCACCAGAAGCATCAACCGGAGCATCATCGAAGAGCCGGAACATCAATCTGAAGAGCCGAGGCATCCTCGCAAGACCAAGAGCATCAACCCGAAAGCGCCGAGCATCAACGGGAGCATCACCGGAAGCATCAACCGGAGCATCAATGAAGAGCGGAGCATCAACTGTAAGACCCAGAGCATCAACTGAAAGTGCCGAAGCATCAACGGTAGCATCACCAGAAGCATCAACGGGAGCATCACCAGAAGCATCAACCGGAGCATCAACGTGAAGAGCGGAGCATCATCAGTAAGACCCAGATCATCAAGGCGAAAGTGCCGAAGCATCAACTGGAGCATCACCAGAAGCATCAACCGGAGCATCATCTGTAAGAGCCGAAACATCAACTGTAAGAGCTAGAGCATCCTCTGCAAGACCAAGAGCATCAACTGAAAGCGCCAGAGCATCAACGGGAGCATCACCAGAAGCATCAACCGGAGCATCAACTGTAAGAGCCGGAGCATCAACTGTAAGACCCAGAGCATCAACTGAAAGTGCCGAAGCATCAACGGGAGCATCACCAGAAGCATCAACGGGAGCATCACCAGAAGCATCAACCGGAGCATCACCAGAAGCATCAACCGGAGCATCAACTGTAAGAGCCGGAGCATCAACTGTAAGACCCAGAGCATCAACTGAAAGTGCCGAAGCATCAACGGGAGCATCACCAGAAGTACCAACCGGAGCATCATCTATAAGAGCCGGAACATCAACTGTAAGAGCCAGAGCATCCTCGCAAGACCAAGAGCATCAGCGAAAGCGCCGAGCATCAACGGGAGCATCACCGGAAGCATCAACCGGAGCATCAAGCAGAAGAGCGGAGCATCAAGCTGTAAGACCCGAGCATCATCGAAAGTGCCGAAGCATCAACGGGAGCATCACCAGAAGCATCAACGGGAGCATCACCAGAAGCATCAACCGGAGCATCAACTGTAAGAGCCGGAGCATCAACTGTAAGACCCAGAGCATCAACTGAAAGTGCCGAAGCATCAACCGGAGCATCAACTGTACGAGCCGGAACATCAACTGTAAGAGCCAGAGCATCCTCTGCAAGACCAAGAGCATCAACTGAAAGCGCCAGAGCATCAATGGGAGCATCACCAGAAGCATCAACCGGAGTATCAACTGTAAGAGCTGGAGCATCAACTGTAAGAGCCAGAGCATCCTCTGCAAGAGCCGGATCTTGAACTGGAAGAATTGGTATTGTTGTCGTTACTTCTATAGCACGATCAAATGCAAAAGCAATCATTCCGAGAAGAATTAGAAAGGCCATGGACCAAGTCGGAAGCATTGTAAGAGACAGAATCACAAGAGCCAGTATTATCGCCGTCAAAGCCTTCGCCCCCAAAGCCATCGCCCCCAAAGCCATCGCTCACTCCCGTGCCCTCTCTCACAGGCACAAGAGGTCTTAAACATTATAGAAATTGATTTCTGCCAGAAATTGAGAAATTTTAGTTTCTAAATTCTTTTTCAAATCTATTTCTATGTTTTGAAATGGCCTGGCTAAAATGTGACGAAAGATGATCAAATTGTGATAAACTTCGAGGAGGAACGACAGAGAGAGCGGATTGGAGGTTGCGAGAGGGAGACAGGGGCGTCGGAGTCGGGGGCGACGGAGGCAACCGGCGGAGGGGTGTCGGAGTCGTGCGGAGGAGTGTCGGCAGCATCGGCGTCAGGGTGGGGGGAGATGGAAGCAACCAGCGGATGAGAGAGAGCAGAGGAGGGGAAGAGCAAATGGAAGCACTGCGATTTTTGTTCTCCCCGCAACGAAATGGAGAACGGGGGGAGAGTGAGAGAGGGGAGAGAGGACGAGTCGACATGGTCTGCAGAGGAGAGCAGTTCGAGCCGGAGAGAGAGCAGGGTGTGCAGAGTGGTGGGCCCCAGGTCTACAGGAGAGAGCAGAGGAGGGCGCGGAGCAAATTTGAACCTCTAACGCCATTTACACGTGGAGCCAGTGTCGACTTCTGAATGATTTTACTTTTCCCTTAAAACCCAGCCAATATTTTCTCATGGGGAGAACAGGGAAGAAACCGAGAGAATTTTGGGGTGGCGTGGGCTATGACGCGTGTACACGTTGTCCATGCTTCCATATCGTGTCCGACACGTGTCGAAGGTGTCGGACATGGTCGGACACGCAGTCAACTTTTCTTGACATGCGTGTCGACGCGTGTCCAGAAGACTGTTGGAGTGTGAAGGCAAGGGAGCAGAGGCCATGAACGCCAGCAAGACGGAGCCACGAACAGACCACTGAGACGGCGAGAGACGACTAGAGAAAGAGCCGAACAGAGAGAAAGAAGAGAGAAGGCAAACTCCTGCCAGCGAGACGAAGCCACGAACGGACCATCGCGACGGCGAGAGACAGCTAGAGAGAGCGGCGAGGGCCGCCACTGTTGCGATGGATCGGCGACCAGAGGAAGAGGAGAGGAGGGAAGGGGGTCGTGTGGCGAGCGGCAAGGAGGAATAGGAAAAGGAGGGCTCGGCGGCTCGCTAGGTTTTTCGTAAAGAAACCAAAACAAATAAGAAAGGTGATTTGATGGCGTGAGGGGGAGGGGAAGTGACAGCTTACCTGTCACTGTCAAGTGGTGTGAGGAGGGAAAAATGTAAAAAAACTTGGGGTGGAGGGAAAAGGACAAACAAAGAAGGGGTGGATTTTGAGGATTTTTTTAACTAGAAAATTAAATAAATAAAATTAAAAAATAATTTCGAAAAAAAAATAAAAGTATTGAATTTTGAATAATGATAAATTTTGTTAATTGTAGAAAATTATGGATTTATTTAAATAAATTGATTCTAATTTCTTATTAATTATTAGTTTTATCGATAACTTTTGTTAAAATTAAAAAAATATTTCGCATTAACTATGAATATATCTTTCAAATTTCAAATGAATTGATTTGTTAATATTATTAGTGTAAATTTATTATAGGCTCTTTTTTATTTATTTATTTATTTATGAATTTGAATCAAATTAATTAAAAATAAAAATATTTATTTAATATACAACGTCTCGCAACGTGTCGAAATTCTCTATTTTTTAGAAATGACGTGTCGATGTGTTGTGTCGTGTTAAACACTCGTGTCGTGTCGCGTGTCGATGCTACATAGGGTGTGGGGGTGGCGTGAAGGATAGGGGGAGATAAATGGGGGAGGGAAATGATTTTTGGGGGATGAGAGTATTTAGGAGAAAAAAGACGGGGAAATAATTTTTGGGAGGTTTCTAATGGGAATAATTTTTTAGCAGCAAAGTTATTTTTGTTATAAAAATAAATAAATGAGTTAAAAAGTGATTTCAAAAAATAAAAATATTGAATGTTAAATAATAATAAATTTTGATGATTATAGAAGACTATAGATTTATTTAAATAAAGTTGATTCTATTATTTTGTTAGTCATTAGTCTCATCCATAATTTTTGTTAAAATTAAAAACATGCTCCCAAATATGGGTATGCATTAACTATGAATATGTCTTTCAAATTTTTTATGAAAAGATTTATTAATATTATTAGTGTAAATTCATTGTAAGCTCTTTTTATTTATTTATTTGTGAATTTGAATCAAATTAATTAGAAATAAAAATATTTACTTAATAATAATATGTCCCAATATGTCGGAATTTTCTATATTTTTGTGAAATGACGTGTTGGCATGTCGTGTCACGTGTCCGTGTCGCGTGTCCGTGCTACTTAGGTGCCAACTAGCCAAAATTGAACAAATTGACTGAATTAACACAAATGCAAAATGTTTAGAACTAAATTAGCAAAAAAAAAAGTTTATGACCGAATTGGTATAATTGCAATAAGTTAATAGTTGTTTTGGTAATTTTTCCATTTTTTATGTGTCTATATTTTTTCATTATATTAATTGTACATAATGATAATGTGAGAGTTGATGGGAAGTTTTTAAGTCTTACATATTTCCGAGTTTCTAAGCTGGTTTTGTTACAATGCTACATACTGCTGAATACAACAGTGAATCTAAACTTCAACATTGCATTAGAGGAGACCATCACACTCCATCAAATTGTATTCGAAGGAAAGAATTTTTTTTATCTAATTACCTTTACAAAAGCTGTGCATGAGGTAAAAAATTTCTCATTGAAGACTCTTCTAATTTGTGCTCAACTGCTACTATTCAGAGATCTAGCTATAATAGTGGTACAAACTGTCATGCTACTATATATATCTATGAGTCGTCTCTGCTGAATGCACACGATCTTGCTCAGCTTGATGCTACCTACACCATGTGTATTGGTCCATCGTCCATATCGACATGTTCAACACTCTTCTCACTAAGCTTCATGTCCACTTGAGAGAAAAAGGCAGAGGACATGGTGAGGTCTCTTGTTGATGTTCTGAAACTTTCGCAATGCAAAGCTTCCACTCCTGAAGAGCTCTTTCAATCTCCTTTTTGAGTTTTAACAAGATCACAGGTTAGGAAATAGTACTGCTTCTGCTGGATGATATTAAAGAGGGAAAAGCAATAACTTACAAGACTGCAAGCAACGCTCGGACCTGTCTCAACAATTCCACATCTACAGGATGCTGAAGTTCAAGTTGGCCTTTCTTTTGATCCTTTTGGAGGTGAAAACTAAGTGCTGAAGGAGTATGCTGCGTGCACATCCAGAAACCGATATTTGGGAAGCAATCTACCAAGCTGCTTAGTTGGGGTTTGAACGACCTTACCTTCATAGATTGCAGCTTCGTCTATGGCAATGTCGATATTTTGCAAGTTTTTTTCCTTCGGACGAAGCAGAGGACTCGAATGAAGAACAAAACTAGGGCCATCTGCAGACGAAGAAGAGAACTTGGACGAAGAACGAAATTGTCCCAAAGAGATCTTGGACAAAGAAAAGATCGACAAAGAAGAACACAAATCGAACGAATTTGGGGCAAACTTGTGATTTAATTATAGCAAAACTTTTTCCTATTATTTGAACTGAAAGCATGTACCCTTGGTTAAGTTCACGCAAAAAAAGTCACAAAACCACGTACCATGTGATAAAATTGCGTTGACATAAATAAATCGATTGTCATCCAATGTTATTTGCAGCATCCTTAACCATGAATGTCTCCCAAGCCAAGTCTCAATCAAGAAAGAGAAAATGAAGAATAAATTACTTGCATAAATTGCATTATGCTCTCATATCCTTTATTCCATGTCTTGAAAGATTTTGTTTTTTGTGATGGCATTCTGCCACAGAAGTATGCAAAACCCGTCATCGCCACCAACCGCGGAACGGTTTATGGCCTAGATGTATATCCACCAAGAACATCTTCGGAGATGATATTTGATGTTAAAGAAGTTAAAGCTGGGTCTTTAAAATCGTGGATAGCCTAATATTGGTCCTCAAGAACATCTTCGGAGAAGATCATTGATGTTAAAGAAGTTAAAGAAGTTAAAGTTGCGTCTTTAAAATCGTGGATGGCCTAATATTGATTCTTCTCATTGTTGGTATGGATACAATTGCCTATTTTATATATATAATACAATCTCAAAACCGGAAATAGTATAATGGGTAGGGTTTGTTATAATTGATTTACTCCGCAAACATGGCAAGATACATTTAACTATGTGAGAAAATTATATTCCAGCCGCTAGATTGTTATTATTTTATCCATGGAATAATTAACAAGAATTTAACAATACAATTTTGGACATTGTTATTCGGCGTATCTAGTAAATATTTAAAGCAGAAAAAGTTAAGGAGTAATATTTCCAGCCAAAAATTATAAATCGTGATGTCAAACTTGCATGTTTTTCTTATTATATATCAAATGTAACAATGCTAAGTATTGATCCAAAGGATTTCCGCAAACGATCGAATTTATTAATACATCTAGCATATGTTATCTTCCTATCATACTTCACAGGTCATTTGTCCAATAGAAAAAATTCTCATTGTAAATTAGTATAATCAATTGAATATTACTTGCAGAGGAAAATTTAATAAAAGGTCATGGATGGGGTCACAATCATTCTCCTCATTTTCTTTTCCACGATAATTTAATTTCTACGGCCAAAATAATATAGGAATTTCTAATTTTCGTTGAAAAAAATGAGGAGAATGATTGTGACTTCTGGGGACCCGTGCTTGGACAACGTGAGGGTAATCAGGTGCACGCGGTCTCTGTTTAGCTGACTCTGGGAGTTGGTGAAGTCACTTCATCCCTTTCAAATACTGAATGCATGGTTGTCTGGATGCGCATGGATATATCTAGCAAGGGAGTCGACAATCATCAACGTCTTGTGAATTAGTATCAAGTTAACATGTTACCTACCTCTCTCTCATAACATAAATTGGTCTTTGAGAGAGATCGATCCTTTCAACCAGAAGGGAAAAGGAGAGAGAGAGATCCATCCACACGGGATCAGTGCATCGAAGTATTTGATTTGAACTCTTATTCATGCTAAACCAATTCATTGATCCCTTTCATACTAATGTCGCTATTGATTCATGAAAACAGGGAAGATTACTCCTATTTCTGTCGATCTAGTCTAACAAGACGAAATTTAAAAGTATGACGAGCCTTTTTGAAGCCCTACACTTTTAATTTTTCGTTTGTGACCTTCGCATTTTGATTCTTTTCTCCCGTGAAACTACTGAATTATTTCATATGTTGACTAGTTGACGAGCTATTACGTTCTTTTCTTTCGGTTTTTTCCTTGCTTTTTGATACGAAACTAACGTAGTGCTCAAAAATGGCAACACGGTAATGCTTGTAAGGCAACGAATAAGCACGCGTAGAGGAAGAATCCTAAAAGTGAAGAGGAAAGGTCCACTTGGAGCAGCGCTTGGACAAAGTGAGGGAAATACTGAAAGCAGGGTTAAAGGCACTTCATCCTACTCCAATACTGAAAGGATGGTTGTCAGGATGTGCATAGATATATTTGGCAAGGGAATCAATCCTCAACGTCTGGTGAATTAACCCGTTCTCTCTCTCTCTCTCAACCTAAATTGGTCTTTAAGAGATCCATCCTCAAGGGGTCGTGCACCAAAATGGTAGATTTGAGCCCTTATTAATGCTACCCTAATGTCAAGGTACTGATTCATGAAAATACAGAAGGTTACTTCTAATTCCACCCTTCTAGTCTAACGAGATGAAAAATCTAAAAGCAACGACGAGCTTTCTTTGAACTTGCCCTTTCACTTTTGATTTTTGACTTTGTAACCTTCGCATTTTGGCTCTTTTCTACCGTAAATGAAAACTCTAAGTTATTTCATATGTTGACTAGTCCACGAGATATTACGTTCTTTTCTTTCTTTTTTCCCTCGACTTTTCGACACAAGACTACTGTAGTGGTGAAAAAGGACAACGCGGAAATGCCTGGAAAACAACGAATAAGCACGCGTAGAGGAAGAATCCCGGAACGGAAGTGAAGAGGAAAGGACCCTTGGAGCAGTGAACGGAATGATCACTCACTCGAATAATGCCAGGAGACAGCTGAGAAAGCAGGAGTCGGCCTGGAGATATTTTCTTTCGAACAGAAATGTCCCTGTTCATTGTGCGAATGATGGCACGCGACACGCATGAGGTCGTCAACCGACAAAAAATTATTTTGTAGTTGAGATGTGGGTCAATTGGGACATATCACCAAGTTCAAGGCCTACTTTGAAACAAATACCACTTTGAAGGTAATTTGAGAAAGAAACCTCATTTCAGGGATTTTTTTTTTTAATTCCCAAAAAAGCCGTTGGCCAAAAACCAACGTCGCACAATTCCAATGCGGGTCTTTTCTTAAAGGTCGTCCTCCTGGATAGATCTATATTTAAATGTCCATGTGCAAAGGTGTCTCAAGAAGAGACCATTACTGGTATAGATCAGATGGCGATAAATGCAGAAGAGTCAAAGGGCGACGTACGCAACGCTTGCTGGTTGTCGCTGCGCTCATTGCAAGCGCAACCTACCAAGCTGTGCTTCAGCCTCCAAGCTTTAAAACAAAAGTCGATGGTAGTTCCAAAGAAGGCTTTCTCGCATCCTACGCATCTTGGATGACTGGTTCTCTTGGCAGCAACATAGCCTACATCATCTTCATAACCGGCAACACATTTGGACTCTTCGTGTCAGTCCAAATGATCATTTGCCTCACCAGAGATCTCCCCTTCAGACTGCCGCTGTTACTCTCAGTGGCCGCAATGGTTCAAACTTACTGTTGCTACAGGTATTACCTGCCGTTCACATTACTGGACAAAGAGTTTGGTCTGAAAACCGTGGAATTGTTGAGCGTGCTGCCGCTTATAATTTCAGTTATTCTTCTACTGATACAATGGTGGTTGGCGCGAGGTTTAGCTCTTTGCTTGGGATGGCTTTCTCAGTCTAACCTCACGGGTGATATGTACAGTCTGGAGACCAACATTGTTAATGATGGTTCCTCAAGGTTGAGCTAAGAAATGCAAGCCTTTGGAGAGAGTTTGTTCGGCAAGGTCAAATATTGCTTTGATGTGCTTTCTGCAGTTGATTGTGTATTGTCCACGAGTCTGTACCGTATTTTGCTTATAAAATGTGTCCTGAATTCAATGTCCTTGATGCACTGCAGTTGATTGAGTAATGTCCGCCGGTGATTCACTATATCGTATTTTCCTAATAAACTGTGTTCTGAGTTCACAGCGAGTCTGTAACTTCATGGATAGCAGTTGAGATTCTAAGATGCGGTTGTGCTTGTTTCCCACTGATTACTCATTGGGTCTTTGCTTCTTCAGATGAATTGGCCGTCAAGAGAACATCATTGTGAGGTTGAGAATTTGTCTGTGAGCGCATGGGGAAGAATTAATGTTGTTACCTGTGAGCACTCGCTAAACTAATTGAAATGGATATGAGACAAGCCGTAAACATGGAGTCGGAAGAAAAACGTAGGATATGCAGTATTTGTTGGATTGAATTGAATGGTGCCGATACAAATTTAAATGAAATCGAAAGATTATTACTGCATAACACAGCAACATAAGACAATAACAGGAGTAACTTCTTGAGAAGGTTGAGATCTAATTCTACAATACTCCAATATCAGAATAATCTTTTGATTTGATTTTGTTAAAATATATCTCGAGTTTAAGTCTGAAGCGAATTACTGAGATTTAAAATATAAAATAAATTGAAGCAAATTTTTCTTCAATTGCTTGCGGAATCCGAACGATGAAGTCCACGCACGTGAAGAAGACAAATAGAACGTGGTGGGCCCAAGTCAGGGCACACGTATAGAAATAATTGAAGGTCTTCTTTTCCTTTTAGGAAGATGCCGCCCAAGGGAGAACCGTCTGCACGTGAAGTGAGCCGAATTAAGGAATTGGTGGGCCCAGGTCAACTATTTGACCTTGGGCACACGAATTTCCTTTTCTTTGGTGTGCGCTTGTACGAAGTCGGTGAAAAAGAAACCCTACGAAGCGGCCAAAGACCTACGTATAAAAGGAGAAGCCGCATGCCACCGAAGGATTGGTAGTTGATCGAAGCGCCGTTCTTATTTTGAGTGCCATGATTTTCTCTGTTTGTGAGAGACGTCCGTAGGTGCTGGGTGCTTGGCTTTGGGTCTTCGTGTTGTTCGTCTTCGAAACTTATTAGTGATTTACATTGAAAAATTGGTGTATTTGGTGTAATTGGGGTTTGGGAACACCGAGAGTGTTTGAGTGTTTAAGTGTGTAATCTTTCGTATCGCTTGATCTATAGTGAAATTCACTGCCGCTCTCCCGTGAACGTAGATTTTTACGATCGAACACATAAATGTGATCCGATTTATTTTTTCTTCTTCCGTCTATATTTTGTTCGATCGCTCGCCCTCTCACAACAAATGATATCAGAGCAATGTTTGGCTAAGTTGAAGCGAATCGATGGCGATAGAGAAATAAAAGTGAAAATCAACAGATTTGATGGGAAAGATTTTAGTTTCTGGAAGATGCAGATTGAAGATTATCTTTACCAGATGAATCTGCACTTGCCTTTATTTAGAGAGAAACCAGAGACGATGAAGCAAGCTGATTGGGATTTCTTTGGATAGATGAGTTATGGGTGTTATTGGTGATGTTGGCTCGTAACGTCGCATTTAACATCTGAAGGAGAAGACCACGGCGATTTGATGCAAGCCCTGTCGGATATGTACGAGAAGCCCTCTGCGATCAACAAGGTCTGTTTGATGCGATGTCGTTTAACTTGAAGATGAAAGAAGGTGCGTCGATTGCGAGATCATATCAATGAATTCAATGTGATTGTTAGTCAATTGAGTTCAGTTGAGATTGATTTTGAAGATGAGGTACGTGCTTTGATTCTATTATCCTCATTGCACGATAGTTGGAATACTACCGTTATCGTTGTTAGTAATTCCTCTGGGTCAACAAGTTTGACGTTTGATGGGATTCGAGATTTGATTCGAGCGAGGACATTCGTAGAAGAGAATCTGGCGAATCTGATCTCTTTGCTCTAGTAGGTGAAAATAGAGGAAGATCTGTAACACGTATGGGAATGGTAGTACTAATATGAACAGACGTAGTCAATCTAGGACTGCTAATGTTGTCTGTTGGAGCTGTGGCAAGAGGGGGCATCTTAGAAGGGATTGCCTTAAGCTGAAGAATGAGAAGAGTAAGGGAATTATGGTTGATTCTGTAGATAATGTTGCAGCTGTAGCAAATAATGTCGATTATGTCTTGTCTGTCACTAATGATTCATCGCTTGATGGATGGATTATGGATTCCGGTTGTTCTTTTCATGTCACACCAAATAGAAACTGGTTTATCACTTATCAGTGCACGGGTAGTAATAAAGTCCAGTTAGGGAACAACGCTGAGTGCGATGTTGTGGGTGTTGGTGATGTTAAAATCAGAATGCATGATGGTATCGTGAGGACATTGACTAGAGTGAGGCATGTTCTAGAATTGAAAAAGAACTTAATTTCCTTGGGTGCCCTAGATTCAGTTGGTTGCAGGTATTCTTCAAAATGTGGAGTTCTGAAAGTTGTTCAGGGTGCCCTGGTGATAATGAAAGGAATCAAGCATGATGTCCTGTATAAACTTCAAGGTGAGACAGTGACAAATTTCGCTGTAGAGATGTCGGATGCATCTGTTCGAGAGTCTATTGACTGCTCGAGGAAGACCTGGGTGTTTGTGCCAAGGCACAAGTTTGATGCTAGTGTTAGGATCTCGCAGTCCAGAGCTTTGATTGAGACAGAGACTAGTAAGTCGATCAAGCATGTGCGGACTGACAATAGCATGGAGTTCTGCTCAGAGCTGGTAAATAAATTATGCATGAAAGAGGGCATAGTGAAACACCGCACTAGTGCCAATAAATCACAACAATTTGCAGAATTGACGAGTAGAAAATTACTAGAGATGGCCCGAAAAATTATCTCTAGTGCTGGTATGGCTAGGAGATTCCTAACTGATGTGCTTAGTATGAAAAGCTACCTGGTGAATAGATTCCCATCAACTGCTATTGAATGGCAGACTCCTCAAGAAGTGTTGTCAGGTAACGTTACTGATTATTCTATTCTTAGAATGTTTGGTTGCCCGTGTTATTTTCGAGTAAGTGATGGTAAGCTTGATTGGAGGGCAATGTGCATATTCCATGGCTATGCACAAGGTGAGCGGGGCAATCAGTTGTGGTGTCCAGATATAAATTCACCTGTTAACAACAGAGAAGTTACCTTTGATGAGTCTTCAGTATTTCTGGCTAGGAGTGTTTGTGGCAGTGTTAATATGGATCTGGACGGTGTTCAGCTTGAGGTGGAGTTGTAACCAGAAACTCCTGAGGTAGCAAGTACATGTACTAGCAAAGTAATCGACACGGATGGTGCTTATAGCGAGGTGGAGCTTATAGAGCCAACGGTTGCTGTAACTGCTGAAATTAACAAGGTACGTGTTCAATCTCCTGATAGATATGGATGCAACAATGGTTTTGCTTTATCTGCGATTGAGGAGGTTGCGTCAGAAAATCCTTGCGAAGTAGCTAAAAGTGCATGTGGAGTTGATATTCTGATGAGGTTCTCGGTTATGGCGAAGTTCAAGCGAGGCTTGAACTTGGATAATATCATGGCAATGTTGGCATCATCGGTATGGGAAAGTAAGAACGAGTTTGAATTTTACTGGCGATTGTAATTTAATTTGGCTCAAACATCGAGCCAAGGTGGAGATTATTAAAATATGTCCGAGTTTAAGCAGCGAATTACTGAGTTATGAAATATAAAATAAATTGAAGCAAAGTTTTCTTCAATTGCTTGCGGAATCCGAACGATGAAGTCCACGCGCGTGAAGAAGACAAATAGAACGTGGTGGGCCCAAGTCAGGGAACACGTATAGAAATAATTGAAGGTCTTCTTTTCCTTTTAGGAAGATGCCGCCCAAGGGAGAACCGTCTGCACTTGAAGTGAGCCGAATTAAGGAATTGGTGGGCCCAGGTCAACTATTTGACCTTGGGCACACGAATTTCCTTTTCTTTGGTGTGCGCTTGTACGAAGTCGGTGAAAAAGAAACCCTACGAAGCGGCCAAAGACCTACGTATAAAAGGAGAAGCCGCATGCCACCGAAGGATTGGTAGTTGATCGAAGCGCCGTTCTTATTTTGAGTGCCATGGTTTTCTCTGTTTGTGAGAGACGTCCGTAGGTGCTGGGTGCTTGGCTTTGGGTCTTCGTGTTGTTCGTGCTACGAAACTTATTCGTGATTTACATCCAAGAAAAATTAGTGTATTGGGTATAATTGGGGTTTGGGAAACACCGAGAGAGTGTTTGAGTGACTTGAGTGTGTAATCTCCTTGTATCGCTTGATCTATAGTGAAATTCGCTGCTGCTCTCCCCGTGGACGTAGGTCTTTACGACTGAACCACGTAAATCTGGTGTCCGATTTATTTTTTCTTCTTCTGTCTATATTTTGTTCGATCGCTCGCCCTATCGCAACATGTCTCATATATCATATAAGAATAATAGAAGACTTATATACACATGAATACCCATCGTAAAAAATAAGTAGAGAAATGAATGTTTTTGGGGAATGCTCGAGCAGAAGGGACGTTTTTTATATTTTAAGAAGAGCAAAATCCTATCTACCAACTCATTTACTTTGTGAGCTTGGGGTCCCCTTTATAATACTCTCGTCATTTATTATGACAAAATCTCTACCACCTATCTTGGTATCAACCCTGTGTTTCATGCTCACACCAAACATATTGACTTGGATTACCATTTTGTTCCAGAACGGATTACTTTCAACAATCTACATGTTCGCTACATGCCTACAATGGATTAGTTGACAAATATCTTCACCAAGGGACTGCCTAGTTCGTGTCACGCGTTATTGAGAATCCAATCTCTCGGTTGTTATACCTACTTCAGATTGAGGGAAAGTATTAATGTGTAATTTATATGTATTATGGGGTATTTATGTAATTATGTTCTCATAAGTATTCTTTTTGTAATTAATCACTCCTATAAATACTCATCACACAACATTAATTGGGGTTAAGCCACTATAAATAATTTTTTGTTATTTTCTCTCTGATTCTAAACATCAACAGATTACTCTGGTTCTGTCGTTCTGGCCTAGCAAGATGAAATTTAAAAGTAATGGCAAGCTTTCCATGAAGCCCTAGACTTTTGATTTTTCATTTGTGACCATCGCATTTTGAATTTTTTCTCTTGTGAAACCACTAAATTATATCATATGTTGACTAGTTGACGAGCTATTACGTTATTTTCTGTGTTTTTTCCATGCTTTTCGACACAACACTTGTTGAAGATCACCGCCTCTCTCTCTCTCTTGGAGTTCTCTAGATCCCTCTCTCTAGAGTTCTCCATATCTCTCTTTGCTCCTCCAGATTTCTCTCTCTATCCAGACAATTCCTCAGCCGCAATTGTTGACAAATGGGTCAACAAGTTATAATAAAATAATAATAAGAAGAAGAGATATTGGGAGAGGAGAGTCGGTGAATGTGCCGACTTTGCCTCCTATAAATAGGGGCTGTTGTCTCTTGAGCGAGTGTGTGTAAGGGGTGTTGTGTGAAGTGTGTAGTGGTGTGGAGTGCGTGCGTGAGGTGTGTGGGTGTGTGTAAGAGAGTTGAGAGGTAGAATGGTGGGGGGTCTTGAGTAGAGTGTGCTATGTATACATGTGAGTGTGAGAGGAGTTGTGTAGAATTGTAAGAGTGTTGAATGTGGTGTAAGGAAATATTGTAATTTTTAAATTCATATTTCGTGAATTATATTTGTACCATGTTTCCGCAAGGTACATGTGAGTGTGAGAGGAGTTGTGTAGAATTGTAAGAGTGTTGAATGTGGTGTAAGAAAATATTGTAATTTTTAAATTCATATTTCATGAATTATATTTGTACCACGTTTCCGCAAGGTTCAACAACACTGACATAGTGGTCAAAAAGGAAAAACACGGTAATGCTTGGAAGGCAACGAATAAGCACGCGTAGAGGAAGAATCCTAGAAGTGGAGGAGGAAAGGCCCATTTAGAGCAGTGAATGGAGGAATGATCATCCACCGGATAATGCCAAGAAGACAATGACTCAGCACTTTGTTAAATCCTGGTCAATTAAACTGTTTATTTTCCTAATTACATTAAACTATGTTAATTCATTGTAATGACTGCCCAATAAAGAAGGGTGACTCCCGGGAGCCAATAGGAATAATGGGCCGGTTGTTAGGGAGACATCGAGTACCACAAAAAGGCAACGACTCCGGACTTGTTCTTAGTCAATTTAGCGGTCAATTTTTTATTTAATATTTGAAGGCATTTCCTGGATTATGAACGTATGAAATCTATGAAATGATAGACATGTTTTGAGAGAGTAAAGTATACATAATGGTTGAGCAATCATGGCTCGCCTCTTGCTTTTGTCCCTTCTTGCTCTTTCCCAGCGACGCTAGAATTGTGGAGCAGAGATAGTCCAGTAGCCATGTCCTGCTCAAACCTATCCATTATAGTCGGGTCATCTTCCCGGTTGACAAGGAAACCCCTGTACTTTTCCCCGGCTTGTGGTAGAAATTGCAAGAAACATAGCTCTGCATTGTAACAAAGGTCTTCACTCCACATAAATAATATATAGACAAGACGAACATCATGGATGCAAAAGGATGCCATACATGATGCAATTGCATGGTTCAGACATATGGTAGACTACGAAGGAAATGTGAAACAAGAAATGAGTGAGTAATGGCTAACTTTGTTGGCAAAACTGGTGGTAAAATAGTGATACGGCTAATCTTACAATTTAGAGGGAGCGAAATAGGCTGTTCGCAAAACTCAAATGATTTTTCTCGCGAAAGTTAACAAGTCGTACTTCAGTAGTAATAGAGACTAAGTTGAAATCATCAAGCAAGTTGGTGTGCAATTATCAAATAGATATAAATGATAACGAGCAGGTTAAAGATAGCACACGACAATTTATAGTAGTTTAGCTTTATTCTTAAGCCTACATCCATTATCCCCGATAATAGTCTTAAGATAGGTTGGAGTCCACTAATAATTTTCATGAGAAGTTACAATCAACATGTACTGCTTCATTACATGATAGATCACATTATTAGAACGCGAGTTTTGCTTTCACTCTTGTAGACTTCCTCTTTACATTGAGTACAATAGAAGAGCAGAACAAGGAAATTTAATCAAGTATTAGCACAATTAATGAATAGAGAGATGACAATAATAGATTAAGCTTTCTATATTTTTCATCGGACCCTTTTTAGCTACGTTGGTCGTCTTTATATAGCCTTCTTCAATTCACCTATTAGAGATGCTCACCTATCCTTTAGAGAACCGAAGATATCATGGATATGGAGACTTAGTTACGCTTGAAAAATCTAACACCCTTTCGATATCTTTTTTCTTTATTTGAAAAATATTTTCTACAAGTAGTCTCAATTAGTTTTAATCTTAAAACACTAAAATGCAATGTGTAATTATGTGGGTGCACAGACACAAATTTTAATCAAAAGCGATAAGTAATTACCAGAAATATGCCAAAAACTTTGATGCATTGTGCTGAGCAAAGCAAGAGCAAAGCTTTATTAGTATTCTTCTGCGAGGTGTTAACAAAAAATCAAACAGTGATGCATGACCTAAACATAATTTCTAAATGCAATGTCTATTAGATCTTTTTTTTTTTTTTTGGTATTTCTTTATGGTTAATATGATTTAATTTAAATTAAATGAACATGCATAAATGAACTAGAAAGAAATTCAAAATGACATGCAAGTCATATCAAGCACTCCCGGTCTCTGTTTAGCTGGCTTTGGGAGTTGTTAAAGGCACTTCATCCTGTTCAAATACTGAAAAGCATGGTTGTTAGGATGTGCATAAATATATCTGACAAGGGAATTAACGATCATCAGTGTTAATGTATGTTGATTTCCAATTAGTCCGCAATTCATTGATCTGGTAAAGTCAGGTTTGGCCAAAGCTCATGTGCACACTTCACGGATTCAATTTGTTTCATTGCCTTCACCAGGTTAGGGATGCCCTATGAGCTCTCTTTCTTTTAAATTGATCATACTCTTGTTGAAGTAACAAATCAAAATGGAAAAAAAATGAGAATGTCTGCATCGCAAAATCTTCTACAAATCAGTATGAAGATAACAAATCAAACAGAATATATGTTTGCAATGCAGAGTCTTCTATAAATCAATATGAAGATGACAAATCAAGTAGAGTATCGATGAGTTGATCATTTGGAGATCGTGTAGATTTGTCTTTTATTCAATTTCCTTAGATAGAATTGTTAGTTTTTATCTTTAACTTTCACTTGATAATATATATATATATATATATATATATATATATATATATATATATATATATATATATATTGTACAACATATCAATGAAAATAAATGCTTCATCGACTCAATTTTTGAGTTTCTTCATGTTATTAGAGTCATGCAAGGGCACACCAATCTTTTTCTTGTTAAAAATAAAAATCGATACAATCACGTCGCTTTCTTCTTCAAACCCAAGATTTCCATTTCCTTCGAACATTAATGTGGCAAATTTTGTTACATTGAAGCTCAAAGAAAACAACTTTTTATTTTGGGAGACATAGGTACTGTCTCTTATTGAAAGTCAGGATAGTTTCGTTATCGGAGAGATAGTTGCAGAGGTTGGGACACCTGGAGTGCCATAACTTGGCACAGAGGGACACTTAAGTGCCATAACTTTAAAATGGTACACTTAAGTGTCAATATCGGAGTAAAATAGGACACTTAAGTGCCACTCGGCAAAAAATCCGGCCAAATGGTTGACGTGGCAATTTTCCGGTGAGTTTGGTCAACGGCGTCGTTTGCGTGGCAGAGAAAACGCAAAAATGACGCCGTTTCGTGCCTACGTGTAAATAATAATATATAAATTAATTAAATTAGATTTAAAATATTCAAAAAATTTAAAAAAAATAAGAAAAATTTAAAAATTTTAAAAAATTAAGAAAAATTTAAAAATTTTAAAAGAATTAAGAAAAATTTAAAAATTTAAAAAATTAAGAAAAATTAAAAAAATTTTAAAAATTAAGAAAAATTTAAAATTTAAAAAAAAGGGGGAGGTCGAACGGGCGCTCCTCGCCGTTGCCGCCTCCCCGCCGTCGCCGGGAAGGGCCGGGCGATGGCGGCGAGGGAGCCGCCCCGTTCGACCTCCCCCTTTTTTTCTTAATTTTTAAAATTTCTTAATTTTTCTTAATTTTTAAAATTTTTCTTAATTTTTTAAAATTTTTAAAATTTTCTTATTTTTTTAAAATTTTTGAATATTTTAAATTTAATTAAATTAATTTTTATATTATTATTTACACGTATTACCTAAACGGCATCGTTTTTGCATTTTCTCCGCCACGTCACGTGCAAAACGACGCCGTTTTGGATAAGCTCGCCGGAAAGTCGCCACGTAAGCCATTTGGCCGGATCTTCGGAGTGGCACTTAAGTGTCCCATTTAACTTCAAAATTGGCACTCAAGTGTACCATTTTAAAGTTATGGCACTTAAGTGTCCCTGCCAAAATGCATAAGATTGCCGTTTGTACTTTTGCCGATAGTTGCACCAACGCAGACTCAGACATCAGAAAATGGAACCGACGTCAATAACCCAGAATACGCATCATAGGTGTGGAGTGACCACCTCGTTAACTCTTGGACCGTAGGCACACTCTCAAAAGAGGTTCTTAGACATGCAGTTGGGCTGCAAATAGCAGCAGAAGTATGGAAAGCTCTCACCGATCATTTCAAGCAAAGCGGTGACTGGTGGACTTGACCTCCTTGGACAACTTCAACACATCAGGAAAGAAAATAAGCCTTTATCTATTTATCTTCATTACTTTAAATCTATTTGGAATCAATTGCATTCTATTTGTAAACTTGTGTCGGATGCTAATAAAGTCTTCAAATTACTTGAAGGACTTGATGACAGCTATGAGTCGCTCAAAATGACTATGTTCGGCCTCCTCTTCTATCTCATGCTAAAGTAGTTGGACAACTTCAAAGTTATGAGTTGCGAAACAAGCACACTTCAACCATGTTCCCAAACAATTCAATGGCATTTATCTCGCAGCGGCGCAAAGGTGGTTACGAAAACAACCCCAAAGGAAGGGGTAGAGGATCCACATTTATTTCTAGGGGTTGTGGCTTTTCTCAGACAAACCAAACCAAAATTGTTGGTGCATTGCCAGATTCAAACATAGGAGTGCCATCTCTCATCTTTTAGATTTGCAAGAAGAAAGGGCATGATGTATTGAATTGCTGGTATCATTTCAACAACAGTTATCAGAATGTTAATAAACCCCAAGGCCTAGCTGCTCTTCATATCTCAAACTCACAAGATGAGGAATGGCATCCTAACACTGGTGCTAGTACTCATATGACTGATTATCCAGATAGTCGTGAATGCAGTTCCTTACCTTGGCCATGATAATATGACAATTGGGAATGATACATCACTGTCGATTACTCATGTTGGGATTATCCTTGCTATTTTGAGTTTGATAACTCTGGCTTTTCTATCAAGGACTCTAGGACACACCGGGCACTACTGACAACAAGTAATCATCGAGGATTATATACCAATAAGGACTTGCATTCCATGGCATTCTTCTATTTTTCTTTTTCTTTTTTCTTTCTTTTTTTCTTCTTTTTCCTTGGCTTAGGCCGGTCATCAGCTATGATGATGGCCAGCAAGGCTCAAGCTCACTAGATTCCAATGAAGCCCGAGCTCGCCCAAGGTTGGCAAGGCCCAAGCCTTGCCCAGCTTGCTAGCCTTGAACGAGCTCGTCTTCACTAGATCAAATGAGGCAGAGCCTCAATGGCTTGTGGCGAGGTTGAAACTATTCTGTGGCCAGTCGTATGCTAAGGAAAAAGAAAAAGAAAAAGAATTAAAAACTCTATTAAAAAAATAAAATAAAAGGAAAATGTCTTTAGTGGAAGAAAGTGAGGTAAAAGAAGTTATGGAAAATATTTTCTACTTTTGAAAAGCGAAGAATATTTTCCCCACTTTTGGATGTGTTTTTTCCAAAATCAGAAATCGTTTTCTTTGGTTAGTTTATTTTCAATGAAACGAACGTCGGAAAATCCAAAAACATTTTCTTGGAAGTTATTTTCCGTTTTTACGAACAAGGCCTAAATTTTTTATCTATTAAAAAGCCATTTTATAACCCTAAAGAAAAAGGCCGTTGGCCAAAAGCCCATATGGCACCAGTCCAAGGCAGTTCTTTTTTAGTGCGTGTAGTCCTACTGGCTGGATCTGTATTTAGATGTCCCAAGTGCGAAGGTGTCCCAAGAAGAGACCATCACTAGTTTCGATCAGATGGAGCGGTTTTTAGTAGCACCAGCAGTCAAAGAGGGCAACATTTAAGCGCTGAGAGTCTTCATCGAAGGCGAAGTGGACAATCTACCCGAGTTGGCTGTCAGCTATGACGGTCACTCGCTGCTACACACCGCTTGTTTTATCGGCCATTTGAATTTAGTTGAAGCGTTCCTGACGTGGATCCCAGAATTCGCGGGAAAAAATAGCGTGGATGATTTATATCCGCTGCACATCGTGGCAGCTCAAGGTCATGTTGAGATCGTGATGGCGCTCTTGAGCAAGCGTGAACACATGTGCTCTGTGAAGGGACGGGACAATAGAACCCCTTTGCATTATACCAGCGAAAACGGTAAGCTTGAAGTCATGAGGAAACTGCTCTCCCTTTCCTCTGAATCCCTCCGAGAGACAACCGCCCGAAAGGAGACAGCGCTTCACTTCCCAGTGAATAACAACCGGTTTGATGCCGTCAAAATGTTGGTGGATCATCTGAAGTGGCACAATAAAGAGGAGGTGATCAATTGGAAGGACAACGAAGGCAATACCGCCTTGCATTTTGCTGTCACCGCCAAAAATTTCAAGGCAAATCATGCCTTTCCCTTTTTTTATCACACTTTTCCCGGCGCTTTATTTTGGTAAGAGTGTCAATTTGGTATCGCTACGATATGCAAAATCCTTCTAACTAAAGGAATCTATTGAATCGGATCTGTTTTTATCATTACTGGAATAAAGAATATCCGTCCATGCCAAAACTTTTACAGTATTATCTTGATGTCTGAAAATCAATGAGAACGAAAGAACGAATTGTAAATTGCAGGTGGTTAAATTCATGCTTGAGAAGCATGCTCAGCGGCACGTGGTCGTGGACGTGAATGCCCGTAACAATTGTGGCAAGACGCCTCTAGATTGCTTGGGAAGGGAAGCAGGAGATAGAGAGATGAGAGATATCAGAGGAATCTTCAATGCAGTTGGAGCCAAACACGGAATAGTAAGACATTCATCACTAGTCTTGGAGGGAGAGTCAAGGGCCGACATACGCAACGCCCTGCTGGTCGTCGCTGGGCTCATTGCGAGCGCAACCTACCAATCTATGCTTTGGCCACCACACTTTGAAACAGAAGTCGACAAAACTCATACAGAAGGCTTCCGCGCATCCTCCGCATCTTATATGACTGGTTTTTCCAGCATGGACTTAGCGTACATTGTCTTCATAACCGGCAACACATTTGGACTCTTGGTGTCAGTCCAGATGGTCATTTGGCTCACGAGAGATCTCAGCATCAAGCTGCTGATGCTTCTCTCCCTGACCTTAATGGTTCAAACTAATGGGAGAACAGTAATAATTCGAACAATATCGAATTAACGTAGCGGAATAAAATAATCTTCCATCTTGTGTAAACTTAATAGGAATCAATATAGTAGAGTAAAATAAATACCAAGCACGCGAACACAAGATGATTTTTTTACGTGGAAAACCTCCTCGATGTGAGGAGATTAAAAACCACGGAACCGGAGTCCACCCGAAAATCTTCACTATCAACAAAATTGGGTGAACAATGTTCTTCTCTAGCAAATACTAGAAGTACATAACAGCAAAGACCTCATGAACATAATTCTTGGCAATACACATGAATTTCACAAGAGATCGAGGATAAATCTAACAAAAAACGCAGATTTTGATCAATCTACGAAAAACCTGATGTAGGGAGCTTCAAACGAAAATATTCGAGAAGATTGCGCCACGAACATGTTGACAAAATTTCAGCTCAATCGAACCACGAATCGACCTCCGATGCCAGCTTGATGTAAATCAGACTTTGCCCCAACCCCAGATTTTATACTTTCTCTTTTTCTCTTGTTATTACGTCTTTTTGCGGCTACCACATATGGGCTCAAGCCCTTTTTTGGGCTTGCAACTCATTGGGCTTCCTCCACATAAAAGTGAACTCAGCTAACAAATCTCCCCCTCACGAAAATGTGGAGGGATTCATCATCCCTGCTATCAATTGGCAATATTTAAGCTTCTCTCTTGGTGAAGTCTTCGTCATCATATTAGAACTATTATGATATGTATGAATTTTCTCAAGTTCCAACAACTTTTCATCTAGAACATCCCTTTTCTAATGATATCTAACATCAATATGTTTTGATCTAGAATGAAAAGATAAATTTTACTTTGATTATCACAAAATAACACATATCTCTTTTGCTTGAACCCAAGTTCTTCTAAGAACTTCTTCATCCATAACATCTTTTTACTAGCTTCAGTCGTTGCAAAAAATTTAGCTTCGGTTGTAAAAAGTGCAACACACTTCTGCAATCTTGACTTCCATGACACAGCTCCATCCGCAAAAGAAATCAAAATAACCATAAGTAGATTTACAAATATCAATATCTCATGCCAAGTCGGAAATTGTGTATCCAACTAACTTAAGTTTCCCGATCCCAAAACTGAGTTTCAAATTTAAAGTTCCCTAAAGATACCTTATAATCCACTTCACTACATTCCAATGCTCTCTGCCTGGATTTAACAAATAGCGACTAACAACGCCAATTGCATGCGCTAAGTCTGGGCGTGTACATATCATCGCATACATTAAGCTTCCTACAACTGAGGCATATAGAACACTTTCCATATCTTTCTTCTCTTTATCAGTCGTAAGATTTTGCTTCATATTTAACTTAAAGTGGGCAGTAAGAGGAGTATTAATCACTTTAGCCTTGTCCATGTAAAATTTCTGAAGGATCTTTTCAATTTATTTCTCTTGTGACAAAAACAACTTCTTAGCATCTCTATCTCGGGTAATTCTAATGCCAAGAATTTGCTTCACTGAGCCCAAGTTTTTCATGGGAAAAGACTTGCTCAACTGTTTCTTCAATAACTCAATTCTTGAAGCATTTCTGCCAACAATCAGCATATCAATATAAAGTAAGAGAATAATAAAGTCATCATAAAAAAAAATTTGGACAAATGCACAGTTATCCGAGGAAGTCTTTTTATAGCCATGTTCTGTTATAACTGATGTAAACTTTGTGTACCACCATCTCAATGCTTATTTTAGACTATATAGACTTTTCTTCAATTTTCATACATAATTATCTTTCCCTTTCACTTTAAAATCCTCATGTTGTTTCATGTATATTTCTTCCTCCAAGTCACCATGTAGGAAGGTTGTTTTGACATCCATTTGCTCAATTTTCAAATCTAGGGTAGCTGCCAAGCCTAGTACCACACGGATAGAAGACATTTTCACTACCGGAGAAAATATATCATCAAAATCAATACCCTTTCTCTGACCGAATCCCTTAACAACTAATCTAGCTTTGTACTGTGGTTGTGAAGTATGTTCATCTTGCTTCAACCTATATACCCACTTGTTCTTCAAAGCTCTTTTACCTTTAGGTAACTTCATCAACTCAAAAGTATGATTATCATAAAGTGACTACATCTCATCTCGTATAGCATCAAACTAATTACTTTTATACTCATCTTCTATTGCTTCTGCATACCACTCCGGCTCACCTGCATCAGTCAATAGTACATACTCATCTTTAGAATAACTGGTGGAAGGCCATCGGTCTCTAACAGATCTTTGGACTAGAACATCCAGTGGAACATTTAATTGAGCCTCTAGTTCATGAATAGTATTATCTGTTTCAACATGTTCAAGAACATGTGCATTATTTGGAACATTGACTTCTTGCTGCTCTTTATCAACCTGTGTAGGAATATTTGTAAGAGGAACTAGATTCAAATCAACCAAATTATCACTAACCCATGGTACTGAAATCATCTCTGCTTTCTCAATATCTTCTATTGTTTGATCTTCCATAAACACAATATTTCTGCTTCTTACAATTTTCTTTTCAATCGGATTATAAAATTTGTAGCCAAGCATATCATGTCCATAACAAATAAATATGCACTGTCGTATTTTCACATCAAGTTTAAACCTCTCATCTTTGGAAATATGCACAAATGCTTTGCACCCAAAGACACGCAAATAATCATAAGAAACATTTTTGCCTGTTCAAACTCTATTAGGAACATCAAACTCTAAAAGAACGCATAGAGTAAGATTTAATACATGCACAACTGTATTTAAAGCCTCATCCCAAAATGATCCAAGTAGCTTTGACTGTGAAAGTAAGTATCTTACCCTTTCAATCAGTGTTATGTTCATTCTCTCAGCTAAGCCATTTAACTGAGGTGGCTTGGAAGGTGTCTTTTGATGTCGAATACCTTGTTGTCTGCAATATTCATCAAAGGTCTAATATACTCTCCCTCATTATCATTTCTGATGCATTTCAATTTCTTTTCAGTCTGTCTCTCAACTGAAGCATGAAATTGGTTAAAAGCATCTAATACTTGATCTTTAGTTTTCAAGGTATGAATTCAAATTTTCCTTGAAAAATCATCTATGAAGGTAACAAAATAAAGAGAGCCACCAAGTGATTTTGTTTTCATAGGACCGCAAACATCAGAATGCACTAAATCCAGTATACCTAACTTTCTTGAAGGAGGGGAGTTTTTAAATGCAACCCTGTTATGTTTTCCTGCTAAACAGTGAGCACACTTCTTTAATGCTGAACTTTTTAATCCTGAAAGGAACTTCTTCTTAGCCAATATTGACAAATCTTTCTCACTAATGTGACTGAGCATTTTATGCTATCTACTGCATGAATTTTGTCTGTGGACAACTTTACCTACATAATGTACAATGAATAATATTTTTCACCTCTAGCCACAACAAGAGAACCTTTGGTGAGCTTTTATTGATCATTACTGAAGGTACTGCAATACCCCTCATCATCCAACTTGCTTGTAGAAATCAAATTCAAGCGGATATTAGGTATATGTTTAACATTATTCAATACTAACCTCGTGTCATTATTGGTTTCTAGGCACACATCACCATTGCCTAACACTTGAGATAGCCCATTTTTTCCCATCTTCACAAATCCGAAGTCACCTGACATGTATGATGTAAAGAAATTCTTACGAGACGTAGCATGAATAAATGCACTACTATCAATGACCTAACTGGTCTTTTGAGATACAAAATTCACCACATCACCATAAAAAATAATGATAAAATCTTTTAAAAGTACAGCTACACGATTGTCATTACGGTCATTATCACTTTTCTTCTCTTTACCTTTCTCCTTTTGTTTCTCCATTTTTAACTGGCGATGTTGACACCTAAATTTTGGCGATCCATTTAGTCATTTATTGCATACAAAATTAGGGGTTAATTTTATCCCTGAAAAAAAAAATTAATTGCATAGCTACATTTAGTTTGCATATTTTGCATTTTATTTACTAGACCGGTGGCGGATGAGTCGAATTGGTGTTTTTGAGTTTTAAATTAACAGGTCGGACTAAGCCCATGAAGAGTACAAATTGGCCCAAGCCCATTTTCTGAAATTGAGATTTGAAATGAGAATTTTTGGAATTTAAGAAAATCGGGGTTATGATCTTATCTTTAAAAATCACTAGAAAATATTTAGGAGATAAGGAGAATAAAATATTTTGGTGATTAGGAGGTTATAGACAATCTTTTCGTCGGATGAAATATTCACAAAAGGATTGCATTTTGTCTTCGCCTATAAAAGGGTGTGTATGTAGGGTTTCTTTTGGGGGGGTTCTTTGGAAGAAAAAGGAGAGCAGAAAAAGCAAAAACAGCAAAAAGTAGAAAAAAAAGAAAAAAGGGCAGAGGAAAAAAGTACATATGGCATAGGGACGACTGTTCATCGTCTCCCTCGCTGCTCGCCCCCCTCTGCAGCTTCCATCCGTGAAGACCCCGCGCTCACCGCCTCTCCGCCGGCATCCCGACTAGTCACCTATGTTGTCCGCCGGACGCCTCGGTCAAAGCCCCACCGGTGTCCGTCCGAGCTCTCCCATTCGTGCTGCTCCTACCCACGATCCCGACAGGTTGTTGCTGCCCAACGCCTCCCCGGCCTCGCCTGAACGGCGATCCACCTGCTACTCGGAGCCGAAGCTCCGCCACCTCCGTTTGCAACACCTACAAAGCCTCTACTGCTCCCTACGACCCGCGCCACCACGACGCCGTTGGTGCCGCCTTGAGCTCAGCCACCGCCGGATCTAGATCCGTGCCACCCCAGTGCCGCCTCCGCCTCAATTCCCAGATCTGACGCCACCCTGAAGCCAGCCGCGACCGCCGCGTAGCCCTCGCTCCGCCTCCGACGCATCCACCCGACGACTCGAGAGCACACCTCCACGGCCCGACACTGTCTCAGTCGCGAAGCCGTCGCCTCGCTCGCGATCCGGAGCCCAGGTCCCTGCCGTCGTCGATCAGCAGCCCGCAACCTCAGCGGACCTTCCCCGACACCATCGAATCCGGCGGCCTGCACAACCTCGTCGCCCCCAAAGCAACCCGAGCAGCGCATCTCACGCCCGAGCGACGCCCGACCACCTCCGTTTCGAGTCTCCTCGCGAGCTCCTCAACGTGCACCTACTGTGTTCTCGCCGGAGCTTTGACGCGGTCATCCTCCGGCCGGCACCGACGAATTTGATGTCCCCATTTTCCTTAGGTTGCTCATTTTTCTTTTATTTTTATTTCTCTTATTTTATGATATTTTACTTTATTCTTAGTTAGTTTTGGTATTATTGTTTAAGTTTGAATATTATGAGGTGACTTTTAGGTTATGGATATTATAGGCATTATCGGAGAAGTTATCCCTAAGATTATTGTAATTATTAATTTGACCCGTAAGATGTCGGGTCATTTTTTTAATTATATTAATTCTTGGGTTTGTTGATAATATCTTAATTGTTGAATCAATATAATTATTAATTTGATCCGTAAGATTTCGGATCAGATTTGTAATTATTTTGATTTCTTGTTGTGATGTTTTGGGTTAAAAGCTAATCGTTAATTTGACCTGTGAGATAACAGGTTATTTTTTCGTTTATTTTAATCCTTTATTTGTTGAATATATTTGTTTGTTTAGATTTAAGGTTTAGTTGATAATCACTTGTTTTGGAAAACCACTAAGAAAAATCAAAAAAAAATTGAATTAAGATTCAGTTTGTTTTAGAATATTTCTTGTTATCTTGCATATCTAGGATAGGGATTTCAGTTCGAAAAATATAAAATTAAACAAAAAATGCATTCATTTAGGATTTTAGTTGCATGTTTAATTACGTGGCAATTTTAAAATTTGAATTTTAAATAAAAAAATAAAAGATAAAAAAATATCATGCATATGTCATGTAGAATTAGGGCATGCTCCGCACGTCATTGCATATTAGATCAATTACATGTTAGATTAAGATAATATCTTAGTTTAAATTAGGATTTAATGTGACTTAATCCTTAGTTTAAATTAGATAGAATTTTAATCTAGCTAGATCATTTTTGCATTTTTTAAATAGAAATATCAAATGCACGTTATTTAGTTTTTATTAGGTTCATTTAATTAGAACTTCCTCGTCATTAGACTAAGTCATTTAATAAATGTCATCTTAGTTTAAATAATTTTGTATGTCATTGCATCGCATTGCATGTCATTAGAATTAGGTCATTTAGATTGCATTTAATTATTGCATTTCTTCATGTCATATAGTTTAGGTCATGCTGCCATGTCATATTAGATTATTAGCATGCATCGCATGATTTTCATTAAATAAAGTGAAAACAAAAATTGAAATTGTGTATTAATTAGAAATCATATCTAGGGTTGTTGATGTGAATTCTGATTTAACAATGCAGATGCTTTCGTTGCTTCTAGGTATGTTTTGCAATATTTAATTGCTTTCTTGAGTGTTAAATTGGTGGTATGCGCACATGTATGATCACCTCACATGTTAGGAGGATAGATTTAAAATCAATCCAAATTGCTTGCCAAACATTTTTTTTTAAAAATGAAATAGAAAGGTACCGAAAGGGCACTAGGATAGTCTAGTGTAACCAAGTCCCCGAACTCATAAATCTCTGGTTCGTAGGAGTAAAGTAAATCTCCCGTTACTTTACTTGGGTTTCTAATCGACCCACCAAAAATAGATTAGTGGCGACTCCTGATTGAAAATCATTTGCATGTTAAAAATTCAAACCTAAGTCGCGAATTGGTATGGGCTTAGGAGAGCCCAAGCTAAGCTTAAAGACTTAGTAATCCATTGACCTAGTTTTAGGTAGTGAACCCCGAAAAATTAGGTGGCGATAGCTTGGCGACTCCACTGGGAACTTCTGTTAAAACACTTAGTGGACTTAGGCCAATTTTTCTTCTTTTAAAAAAAAAATAATATTTTTTTTTTGCAGCAAAGATCCCAAGTACGTCCCTAACATTTTTAAAGTGTTAAATGTTCTTCCTGATGAGAGGTATAAGGGGAGTAGTTTTTGCTAACCCCTGTCATGCAAGTTGGAGTAGGGATGAATGTTTGATTTAAAACTATAGAAGTGTTATTTGTATTTAAACTGGTGTGCATGTTTTATTGCTTTTAGCACTACACTATTGCACACACAACCTGCGGTCGAACATGGGTTGCGATAGAATTTCTAGGATTGTGTTAAGAAGGATACTTCCTCCAAAGCAAGACTGCTATGTAGAGGTTGACCTTCTCTTCCCTGAAATTTTTTTCATGGTGTCGAATGTGTTTGTCCATATCCGCGAGATTGCGTGATTATTGGGTATTCCATTCGACTGAATCGGAGTTAGGGGGGCCTGACACGTTAATGCGAGACTGCAACGATCAGATCATCCTCTTAGCTCCACCTTGCTAAGCCGTCTAGGTAGAAATCGAGCCTCACTTTTCATGCGTATGTCTATGTGATTGTCATCCATTTCCAGTGAAAGTAAGTTGTTTAAATTCTTCGCAATTTATTTACTTTATTGTAATTTTGTTGGTCCATGACAATTAGGTTTCGTCGTTGGTCTTGTTTTATATGCAATGGGGAAAACCGATGTACAATTCATTTCCACTCCAAAAAAAAGAGCTCAAGAGGTGGTTGGATCAGTTAGATCAAGATGGTCAGAGATATGTGAAAGCTATGATCGCCCGACTTCTTCCACTGTTAGAGATCAACGTCCACTCTGGTGTGATTCAAGCACTCCCTCACTTTTGGTGTCCACAAACTTCCACCTTCATATTTGGTGAGTTTGAATTGACTCCAACACTTGAAGAATATAGTGTCGCCATTAGAATGCCCCTGGAAAAGGAACTTGTTAGACTGCCTATCGGTATAGATTCTATTTCTGAATTATCATAGTTTTTAGAAATTGAAGCCGAAGAAGTGAGGAAGGGTGTTAAAGCCAATTGCTATGCATGCCTATTTCCATTTTTGGAAGGCCGTTTTTCAAACCGATCGATGACTTCAAAAGCTAGGATTTTCATCTTAGCATTTTTTGGACTAATCGTTTTTCCTTATCGAAAAAATGCCATTAATCCTTCAATTTCATGGGTGGTTAATTGTGTTTGCGTCGGGTTGAATTATGTCAATATGGTTTTAGCCGAAACATTTTTGTCATTAACCCGTTTCAAAAAAAATGAGGAAAAGACCATGCATGCCCTCCCCGAACTTTTGCAAATATGGTTTTTCTCCCACATAAGAGGATTTGGGCACCTTATGAAGCAATTTAAGATTGATGATTTTAGGCACCCCATACAAAAGTTTGCGGTCTTAGAACGTTTTTCCCCAAATAAACAGTATGCCCGTTGGATTAATTTTTTGAAAAATCCTGATCCTAAGGCATTCCTATGGCATACTAAATGGCTCCACATTGAGGAGGCTCGTTTTTCTCACAAACATGATGGACCAATCCCGCTGTTGGGCCTTTTCGGTGCTACTTCCTATTGTCCACATAGAGTGGCCCGTCGGTACAAAGCTCTTCAAGAAATTCCCCCACCTCTCAAGACAGATTTGTTCCAAGTTCGTTTCATTCGAAAGGATTATGACTACTTCAACGAGATCCAAGCGATCATTACTACGTGGAGCGAATGTCATCCAGAGAAGATTTTGGTGCCCATGAGACTGAAGGGCGAGGAGGAGATTCACCATGCATCGGCATTTTACATCCAATAACACTAGATTCATGCTGCCTTGCGTCCAGTAGTCCCTGATGTGACCGAGAAGCCAACCCAACGAGCACAAATTGAGCATCTTAAGCGGAAAGTGGAAATGATTGAAGCGGAAAATAAGAAGCTTCGCAAGGCGTTGAAATCCCAAAAGCATATAAAATGAGACGTCTTGAATTTTGATTCTTAGTTCAATGTTTAGGGACTTTGATTTCTAGCTCAGTGTTTTCAATTTTTTTTAGATTCTATGTTTAGGGACTTTGGATTTCAATTCTTAGTTCATTGTTAGGGAACTTGGTTCAAATTTTAAATAAAATCAGGCGATTAGACCATTGTCATGGATCATTTTTCCTATCTTGTCATTGGTTCTTACATTATTTTTTTATTAGGTGATTATGAAGCAATCTTGCTCACCCATCCGTACACGGTCGAGAGCTAAAATGGCGGATCGAAACGAGGTGCTGGACCATATCATTGACAATATGAACAAGCAAATTGCACACCACCAAAATCAAGTCAATGAATTGTCTGCTACTGTGACTTTTCTCATCAAGCAGAAAGGCTGCGATGACATAGGTACTCCATCTTCAATAAGAATCTGCGACTCGAAGAAGAGAGCCAAGAGAACTTTTGAATCCTCTCATTTTCCCGAGATAGCTGAATTTGATGCCACCATGAAGAGACTCGTGACATATCTAGAAGGAAGAATCTCTGACTTGAAGGGTTCGCATCACACGAGCAAGGAGGGTGAAGAACTCAAGCATACATGATTCATAGTCCTAAGTAGTTCACTTCCCTTGTTTAATTAGGGGCATGCTTGGTTGCATCTTCCCCTGTGTGGGAATTCTTATTGCTTTTTAGGAATTGTTTTCGCTTTCTAGGAATCGTTTTCGATGCTTTCTCTTTTTAGGGGTTAGGAATCACAATTTTCATTCCAATAATGTAATTCATTTGATTCGATTCAATGAAATTACAATTTTATTTCAAATTTTGAGGACATGACGGGATACTCCAAACCAGTCCAATGACGATATCCAGTCATGAAAAGAAAATATCATCCACGGAGAAATCCGAGGGCTGGACTTTCTCATGTTTCCTCCCAAAAACTTTTTCGAAAACAAAAGCGTTTCACTGCTAAAAAAAAGAACAAAATTTTTTTCCCAAAGCTTGTAGCAGATTAAACCTGTTTGTTTGTCCGATTCATTTACTTCTTGTCTCAAAGCATAATTCTATAACTTGTTAGGACAAGGGACATCTGAAAATAACGTATCAAGTTTCAATGATTATAAACTTGACTTGTGATCAACAGGTTTATAGCGCACTTGCAATGAAAAAGATTTGGGGCAAGTAAAAGAGGACCATCATTCCCTAGTGGAAGAGATGACCAATTAGGGGCATGACAGGTTTTGGTAGTGACCCGACTGAGATAAAGTCTCAACTTGAGCCAAAATGGATGTGCAATTTGAATTTATTTTGATGTTGCATAGTATCATACTGATGCACGTTCTCTTGTGCAGGGGCAAAAGTGGATTTGCAGTCTTGAATGATAGGGACAATCCAAAGACATCAACTGCTGAGGCAATTCCCATTATAGAGGAATCCTTGAATGAATGCTTAAAACCATTTTGCAGTATAGAAAACTGTTTGAAGTTGACATGCTTAAAGCTGTTGAGCTCTTTTTAAAAAATGGAATTCATTTTCCGACCAAAAAAAAATCATTCAGTGCATTTGCATGGTCAAAATTTAAATTCAATTTGTCTTTGAAGGTAACCTCTTCGAGCTCACCTTCAAAGAAGGGCAAGAATTGACACCTAAATTTTGGCGATCCATTTATTCATTTATTGCATAAAAAATTAGGGGTTAATTTTATCCCTGAAAAAAAAATATTAATTGCATAGCTACATTTAGTTTGCATATTTTGCATTTTATTTCTTTTGGACCGGTGGCGGATGGGTCGAATTGGTGTTTTTGAGTTTTAATTATTAGTGGGTTAGCGAGAAAGTCAAATTAGCCCAAGCCCATTTTTCCAAATTGAGATTTGAAATGAGGATTTTTGGAATTTAAGAAAATCGGGGTTATAATCTTATCTTTAAAAATCACTAGAAAATATTTAGGAGATAAGGAGAATAAAATATTTTGGTGATTAGGAGGTTATAGACAATCTTTTCGTGGGATGAAATATTCACAAAAGGATTGCATTTTGTCTTGGCCTATAAAAAGGTGTGTATGTAGGGTTTCTTTTTTTTTTGGGGGGGGGGGGGGGGGTGGGGGTTTCTTTGGAAGAAAAAGGAGAGCAGAAAAAGCAAAAACAGCAAAAAGCAGAAAAAAGGGTAGAGGAAAAAGTACAGGTGGCACAGGGACGACTGTTCATCGTCTCCCTCGCTGCTTGCCCCCCTCTGCAGCTTCCATCCGTGAAGACCCCACGCTCACCGCCTCTCCGCCGGCATCCCGACTGGTCACCTACGTTGTCCACCGGACGCCTCGGTCAAAGCCCCGCCGGTGTCCGTCCGAGCTCTCCCATTCGTGCCGCACCTACCCACTATCCCGACAGGTTGTTGCTGCCCAACGCCTCCCCGGCCTCGCCTGAACGGCGATCCACCTGCTACTCGGAGCCGAAGCTCCGCCACCTCCGTCTGCAACACCCGCGAAGCCTCTGCTGCTCCCTACGACCCGCGCCACCACGACGTCGTTGGCGCCGCCTCGAGCTCAGCCACCGCCAGATCTAGATCCGTGCCACCCCGGTGCCGCCTCTGCCTCGATTCCCAGATCTGATGCCGCCCCGAAGCTAGCCGCAACCGCCGCGTAGCCCTCGCTCTGCCTCCGACGCATCCACCCGACGACTCGCGAGCACACCTCCACGGCCCGACGCCGTCTCAGCCGCGAAGCCGTCGCCTCGCTCGCGATCCGGAGCCCAGGTCCCTGCCGTCGTCAATCAGCAGCCCGCAACCTCAGCGGACCTTCCCCGACACCATCGAATCCGACGGCCTACACAACCTCGTCGCCCCCCAGCAGCCTGAGCAGCGCATCTCACGCCCGAGCGACGCCCGACCACCTCCGTTCCGAGTCTCCTCGCCGGAGCTCCTCAACGTGCACCTACTGTGTTCTCGCCAGAGCTCTGACGCCGGTCATCCTCCAGCCGGCACCGACGAATTTGATGTCCCCATTTTCCTTAGGTTGCTCATTTTTCTTTTATTTTTATTTCTCTTATTTTATGATATTTTACTTTATTCTTAGTTAGTTTTGGTATTATTGTTTAAGTTTGAATATTATGAGGTGACTTTTAGGTTATGGATATTATAGGCATTATCGGCAGAAGTTATCCCTAAAATTATTGTAATTATTAATTTGACCCGTAAGATGTCGGGTCATTTTTTTAATTATATTAATTCTTGGGTTTGTTGATAATATCTTAATTGTTGAATCAATATAATTATTAATTTGATCCGTAAGATTGAATCAGATTTGTAATTATTTTGATTTATTGTCGTGATGTTCGGGTTAAAAGCTAATCGTTAATTTGACTCCGTGAGATAAAAGGTTATTTTTTCGTTTATTTTAATCCTTTATTTGTTGAATATCTTTGTTTGTGTAGATTTAAGGTTTAGTTGATAATCACTTGTTTTGGAAAACCACTAAGAAAAAAAAATTGAATTAAGATTCAGTTTGTTTTAGAATATTTCTTGTTATCTTGCATATCTAGGATAGGGATTTCAGTTCGAAAAATATAAAATTAAACAAAAAATGCATTCATTTAGGATTTTAGTTGCATGTTTAATTACGTGGCAATTTTAAAATTTGAATTTTAAATAAAAAAATATCATCCATATGTCATGTAGAATTAGGGTATGCTACGCACGTCATTGCATATTAGATCAATTACATGTTAGATTAAGATAATATCTTAGTTTAAATTAGGATTTAATGTGACTTAATCCTTAGTTTAAATTAGATAGAATTTTAATCTAGCTAGATCATTTTTGCATTTTTAAATAGAAATATCAAATGCACGTTATTTAGTTTTTATTAGGTTCATTTAATTAGAACTTCCTCGTCATTAGACTAAGACATTTAATAAATGTCATCTTAGTTTAAATAATTTTGTATGTCATTGCATCGCATTGCATGTCATTAGAATTAGGTCATTTAGATTGCATTTAATTATTGCATTTCTTCATGTCATATAGTTTAGGTCATGCTTTGCCATGTCATATTAGATTATTAGCATGCATCGCATGATTTTCATTAAATAAAGTGAAAACAAAAATTGAAATTGTGTGTTAGTTAGAAATCATATCTAGGGTTCTTGATGTGAATTGATTTAACAATGCAGATGTTTTTCGTTTCTTAGGTATGTTTTGCAATATTTAATTGCTTTCTTGAGTGTTAAATTGGTGGTATGCACACATGTATGATCTTTTCACATGTTAGGAGGATAGATTTAAAATCAATCCAAATTGCTTGCCAAACATTTTTTAAAAATGAAATATAAAGGTACCCGAAAGTATTTAGGATAGTCTAGAACCAAGTCTTTAACTCATAAATCTGGTTCGTAGGAGTAAAGTAAATCTCCGTTACTTTACTTGGGTTTCTAATCGACCCACCAAAAATAGATTAGTGGCGACTTTGATTGAAAATCATTTACATGTTAAAAATTCAAACCTAAGTCGCAATTGGTATGGGCTTGGGAGAGCCCGAGCTAAGCTTAAAGACTTAGTAATCCATTGACCTAGTTTTAGGTAGTGAACCCCGAAAAATTAGGTGACGATAGGCGACAAAACCTCTTAATGTCCCTTCTACTAACAATAATGACACTCAACATTAGCAAATTTATTATACTTACCTCTGCTTTTATTTCGACTTTTATCTCTATTTCTCAGACCTCGAAACTCAGTTCTTCCCATTTTCTCAACAACCAAGGCATCAGAATGTGAAAAGGACGATCCTTGTGTCTTCCTTCTCATCCATTCATTCAAAATATTACTCTTGACCTCCGATGCAAGCTTGATGTAAATTAGACTTTGCCCCAACCCTAAATTTTATGCTTTCTCTTTTTCTCTTATTACTACATCTTTTTGCGGTTATCACTTTTAAAGATAGCGTGAAACTATATTTCTCCATATGACTTATTATATGGGCTCAAACCATTTTTTGAGCTTGCAACTCATTGGGCTTCCTCCACATATGAGTGAACCCAGCTAACACAAACTTACTATTGCCACACATATTACCTGCCATTCGGGATGCTGGAAAAAGGAGTTTGGTCTGATAAATGCGGAATTGTTGAGTGTGCTACCGCTAATGATTCCAATTCTCCTTCTACTATTCCAGAGGCCGTTGGCACTAGCTTTAGAATTTTACTTGGAAAAGCTTTCTTTGTTTGATCACCTAAGGGATATGTACCATATATGAACCTAATTCATACTGCTAAATGATGGTATTTCTCTGTCCTTGAGGTTGAGCTAATAAATGCAAGCCTCTAGCAGCGTCAGATGGAGTTTGTTTGACTAGCTCAGATGTCCTTAATTATCTGCAGTTTGATGTTGGTTTGACCTCGGTTTGATATCCCCAATTATCTGCAGTTGATTATGATGTCCGCAAGTGATTCACTGTATTGTATTTTCCTAATAAAATGTGTCCGAAGTTTATAGCATGTTTGTAACTTTACGAATAGCTGTCGAGATTCTGGGATGAGATTGCACGAAAATTATTCAAAAACACATTTGGTTTTGCTTCTTCAAATGAATTGGCCATCAAGAGAACATCTTTGTGAGGTTGAGAATTTGTCTGTGAGAGCGGGTGGATAAAATAACGTTATTAGCTATGAGCGCTCACTAAACTAATGGGACAAGCTATGAGCATGGAGTCGAAAGAAAAGCGCAGGATATGCAAGGTTGGTCGGATCGAATCGAATGATGCTGGTAAAATTTCAAATGAAATCGAAAGGTCATTACTGCATAACACAGGCAGTTTTAGTCCAATAACGAAAGAGTAACCTCTTAAGAAGGATGAGATCTAATTCTAGAATACTCCATTTTTTTTTTTTTTTTGGGTCTCATATATCATTTAATAATAATAGGATCCTGGCTACAATGGTGTGAAAATGGTGATTCAGAGAGAATCCGATGAAAATGATTCAGTAGAAAAAAATATAAAAAGTGGTTCCGAGAGAGAAAATCCCCTATGAAAATGATTCACAAATGGTCCGTCTATTGCAATCGATGGAAGTTTCCTAATGCTGTTGATTCACAAATCCTGGTCCCATTGACGAAATGTGAAGAGGAAAAAGAGATATTAAATTAAACCAGATAATTATAATGGCTCTCAAGAAAATGAGCGAAATTTTTTATTTTTTATTTTTGGTTTTTCGTCGGCAAGGCAACAAAGACCAAGGGTCTTCTCTATCAGGATCATTTTTCCTGATCTTCCTGCCTCCTGCGACCCCACTAAAGGAAACGAGCACTCAAAACATTTGTCCTTCTCCAATTTCCACGCTTCAACTTTAGACCTCAAAAAAGCAAAGAAAGATAGAACATGAAATCTTTCGAATTATACCTATAGGGATGTGTAAATTCACATATAATTCTTTTTTTTAGTTGGCGATTGATTATATTTGAATTTTCTTGCGACAGATAAAGACAACTTACTTTTCATAATTTAAAAGTTGCAGCAAACAAAAATGTGGTAATAACATGATGAATATGACAGTAGATGGATTATTTTGATGAAATGTTAAGATGAAAAAGAAATACCGGGTAATTATCATTGCTCTAAAGAAAATGAGGGAATTTGTTTTTTTTTTTTTTTTTTTTTTTTTTTTTTTTTTTTTTTTTTTTTGGTTTTCGTTGGCAAGGCAACAGAAACCAACGTGTCTCCTCTATTACCATCATTTTTCCAGATCTTCCCGCCTCCTAGGACCCCACAAGAGGAAAAAGAGTGCTCAAAACCTTTGGCCTTCTCCAATTTCCACGCTACAACTTTAGAGCTCGAAAAAGCAAAGGAAGATAGAACATGAAATCTTTCGAATTTTACCTATATGGACATGTAGATTCACATGCAGTTCTTCTTTTTTTTTTTTTGCAATTGATTATATTTGAATTTTCTTGCGACAATTTTCATAATTTAGAAGTTGCAGCAAACAAAAATGATGGTAATTAGCTGATGAAAATGAAAGTAGATGGATTATTTTGGTGAAATGTGAAGAGGAAAAAGAAATATTGAATTAAACAAGGTAATCATTACTGCTCTAAAGAAAATAAGCGAAAATTGTCCCTTTTTTTTTTTTTTTTTTTTTTTTTTGGATCGGCAGGGCAAGAAAGACCAATGTGTCTTGTCTTCTCTATTAGGATCATCTTTCCAGATCTTCCGGCCTCTTACGACCCCACTAAAGGGAAAAAAGCACTCAAAACTCTTGGCCTTCGCCAATTTCCACTCTCTGATTTTACACCTCGAAAAAATAAAAAAAAGATGGTACATGAAAAGGCGTTAGGTAATCCATGATTTCATTATAGACGCATTAGGCAATTCACTCTATAGTAACATTTAGATGAGATTGAAACGTGTTAAGTAATTAGTGACTTTCTCAATAAATACATCAGTCCATTCACATTATAATAAAGTTGGAAAAGACTTCCCTTCACAGTGAAAATGAGAAAATTCCGAATAAGGATCCAAAGTGGACTAATTTTCTCAAATAATGACCCGAAATAAACTGTGTCAGATAAAAATCTAAAGTGAATCAATTATCTTAAATAAGGATTCGAAGTGGCTGAATCAATTCTAAATAAGGACTTGAGCTTGCTGGTCAGCCAAATATTTGTCGACTATCAAGCATGTGACATTTCTGACGACCGGAGTTTGGGCAATTTTGTCCAAAAAAATCTAGGAAAAATTAACAAATACTAAAACGAAAACAAAAAAACCCTAGGTTTTCTACGGTCTCCCCGTTCTTTGTACCCATCCTCTGCAAAGTCAAAGACCGAAGTTCTCCCCATTTCTTATACCCATTGTCCGCAAAGTCGAAGACCCAAATTCTCCATTGGTTGAGGCACGAATTCAAAAACAAGAAAAAAAAAACCATAAGCTTCTTTCTTTCTTTGTGAAGACCCAAATTCTCCGTTGGTCGAGCAAGGAGAGGAGCAACGAGAATCGAGTTGCGACGATGACTGGGCAGATGATTTGGTTGAGGAGTAGCGGGGGAGAAGAAAGAAGAAAACGTAAACATCTAAATAAATAAGCGAAACTTAATTAATTTATAATTTTCCCTTTTTTTTTTCCAATCACAATTTTCTGACAAAATTGCCCCTATTTTAATCGCCGAAAAATGTTTGCTGACAAGCTAAGGTCCTTAATAAAGATTAATTTGATCACTTCGGATCATTATTTGACATAAAATTCACTTGAGTCCTTATTTGAAACAATGGGTCTACTTTGGTCCTTATTTAACACAAAGTTCACTTTGAGTTCTTATTTGAGAAAATAGATTTACTCCAAGTGCTTATTTGAAATTTTCCCAGTGAAAAGTTAAGAAAACAACTCCCGTGCACTAACTTTTAATATATTGTTATTTTAAATCGAGTATAATTTAAATTATAGCTTACTGCATTAAGTGAATGAGTTACATTGTACAAAATTTTTACCTAATTCAAATATTGAGTGAAATTAATTAAAAGATAAAAGAATTTATGTCTCACTTAATATATATATATATATATATATATACCCTGTCTTGCTAATTTCAATTTTTCTTAATATAAATTGACAGTGAATTGTGTGGGTGCCACCATGAATTTCGCATGATCAAATTGCTTAATTGTGATTGGTCTACACAATGGTTCAACATTTTTCGATGGGGTAAAATGACAATTGGGTGACAAACTACAAAAGAATTGAACTCAAAAGCAATCTGTCATTTCATGGGTAAAGTTCATTGTTCACAGCCACCATGAAATTTTTTTTAGTATATAGATAGTTGAGATTTGCTTAACCGTAATGGTTATTGAACCTTTTTTCAATCTTCATTGTAGTCTGTATAAGACAAAACGCTTACCCCTATTTCCCCAGCTCTGCCGTTTAATAAACAGAAATGAGGAATAGCATTGATAAATGGTAAAATGGACTGGTGGCATAATGTTTCGCATCTTTTGACAAATATTTATGATGTGACAATTGGTTTCGACAATATTGTAATTTTGAAAATTTTCAAATCGTATGCGTTGTAGCATTACAAAATACAAGATATTCGCCCACAATTTTTTTACGAGAAAAAAAGATAGAGTTTCTAATTCAAAAGCTCTGACAAAAAAAAAAAATTCCCAATTTCTTATCCTTGTTTCGCTTTTGGAAATAGAGATACAAGGCCGACAAGTCGATTGAGAGATATTGTGCGAAACACAAATCGACCTTGTAGTGGGCGTTTTACCCACCCCTCCATTTTCACCGGCGCGGGCAGCTATTATACCAGCCTACCAATTTCTCAAACACCCTTTACGAGGTTGAGTTCGTTCTACCCTCCCCACCTAAAGGGCCCCCTAATTTCCGAGTGTAATTTTTTCTTCTCCATTTAGGAGGGAATACTCTGAATGTTTTACATCTCAGAATTCATAATTTTAAGACATATTCGGATCTCAAGTCTCAGTTTTGTCGTCTGTCTACTTTTTTTGGCATCCACTAGTGTATCATCATTTGACTGACCTCAATACTTTATAAAGGGAATGTCTTTTTTCTTTCCTCATCTTCTTTCGGTGGAACCGAATATATGTTCCGTTTGGAAAAGTCTAGTCTGTGTTTGGAGAAGCGACATAATAATGACACAAAGGTAAAGGACGACAACGTAGGTTCAGGACTATGAATAGTCGTTGTTTTACAAAGACCAAGACATTGACTATTGTTCTGTTTGGAAAAGTCTAGTCTGCGTTTGGAGAAGCGATGATAATGATACAAAGGCGAAGGACGACAACGTAGGTTCAAGACTATGAACAGTCATTGTTTTGCAAAGACCAAAACATTGACTATAGTCGGTTCCACCAAAAGGAGATAAGGAAAAAAAAAAGACATTCCCTTTATAAAGTGTTGAGTTTAGTCAAATGAATAGACACTAGTGGATGCCAAAAAAAGTAGACAGACAACAAAATTGAGACTTGAATCTGAGTATGTCCTAAAACTATTTTGTCTCCGAGATATTCCCTCCTCGATAGGGAAGAAAAAATTACACTTGAGAATTAGGGGGCCCTTCAAGTGGGGAGGATAGACTCCACCGCACCTCGTAAGAAGTGTTTGAGGAACTGGTAGGTCAATATAGTAGCCGTCCGCGTTGGTAAAAATGGAGGGGTAGGTAAAACACCAACCACAAGATCGACTTGTGTTTCACATAGTGTCTAGCGAAACAGGGATAAGAAGTTGTTCTGTTTGGAAAAGTCTAGTCTGCATTTGGAGAAACGACATGATAATGACATAGAGGTTCAGGACTATGAATAGTTGTTGTTTTACAAAGACCAAGACATTGACTATATTCGGTTCCACCAAAAGAAGATAAGGAAAGAAAAAAGACGTTTCCTTTATAAAGTATTGAGGTTAGTCAAATGATTCGATACCAATGGATTGCCAAAAAAGTAGACAAACAGTTAAATTTAGATTAATATACGAAAAATCTTAAATTAATACACTTATGATAAATTCACTCATAACTAATTTTGTACCTACATTTAAGATAAATTTACCATATATTAATTTCCATTAAATTGAATTAATACGATGAAAAATCACAAAATTATATACCTCGTTGACATTCGAATTTTGTCGATTGTTCAAGTGCTCATTTTTGGCACAAAAAAAAATACAAAAGAGGATGGATAAGATAAAAAAGAAAAAAAGAGAGAGATAGCAAAAGTTTAATAGAAAATAAAATTAATTTAGTTAAAAAATTTAATTAAAATTTTAAAAAGGGGAATATAGAAATAAAATCGAGTGGGCTGGTGTTGTCCAGCTTGAGAGAGTGAGAGGACGAGCCGGAGGAAAAGAGTGAGCTCGAAGAACCGTCTTGCCGTCGCCGGTCGTATCCCTGAGAGCCGCCGTCCGCCGCAGCCCTTCCCATTAAACCAGGTAGGTCTCCCCGAGCATACTTGCTCTGTTTTCGTAGGGGTGCCGGGTCGGAGCTCGCGGCCAACCAGTTCACGCGAGCTTCGGTCTCGTCAATCCTCCTTGGTTGTTACTGCGTGTTCTAGCATGTTTTTTCAAGCGTTTATGTTCACGGTTGAGTATCTAATGACTCGAAAATCTCCTGATTCAGTAGTGCATGCCAATCGTTAGTCAAAATGCCTGAACGAAATCTGAGTGGGTTTGTTGTGGCCGAAAATGGTTGTTCTTCATCCATACCTGTTCTGAATGCAACTAACTTGTCCTTGAGCCAATATTGAATTTTTCTTGTACACGTCGCCCAAATTCATACCTCCAGTGAGTCCATATTCCCCTTTTCGTAGCTGCCCCACATGTGTTCGACAAAATGCTTGAATGAAGTGCCGATTCCATGTTATCCTATTGACATTAAAAGTTTAGTTTAATGCTTGATTGTTCATGTATTTTTGAAGCACGTAAGTTTTCTTCATGTTCGTTACGTTTTTTCTTGGTTTCACAGGCCTACCTTTTGATATTCGTTAATGGCCATTCAAAACCGAACTTGGTTCGGCCGTCACCGGCGATGGGTCGACGACTGCCGGAGGTGTAATCCGGTCATGGTGGGAAGTGGTGCAAGCACCGGTGTCCATAGAGGATGGTATGGCATCTAGTTGTATGGGTTCAACAACGGAGAAGAAGATGAAGCTTCTGGCTGAGAAATTGGCTTCGGGGAAGAAGAAGGGAAGAAGAAGAGAGTGCAGGGGAAGAAGACAAAGCAGGGAAAAAGACAAAAGAGAAAAGAAAAAGAATAAAAAAAGGAAAACCAATAAAAAAATTCAAAAAATATTTTAAAAATCGGTTTTAATTACCCGGTCCGAACCCGATATCCAGAATATAATAATGTTTTTTTAAAAATTAATTAAAAACATTTAAAAAAATTTAAAAAGTATTAAAAATTAAAAAGAAAAGAGAAAATAATATCATTAATAATTAAAAATTATAATATCGCAGAAATTTTTTTAAAATAGATTAAAAATTCATTTTTAAATTCAAAAAATATAAAAAATTTCAAGAAGTTTCGGAAAATTTAAAAATTCAGAAAACATTAAAAATTCAATAATTTTAGAAAATTTAAAAATTAGATTCTTTTTAAAAAAATAATAATATTAACAAAATTTTAAAAAATTCAAAAATGTTGAAAAATTAAAAGTTCATAAAAACATTACAAAATCCCTAAAAAGTTATAATTCCTTGAAAAATTTTAAAAATAGACTTTTTGGGTCGTTTTCTTAAAAGAAATGGAAGCCTCTTAACCTTAAAATTGTACTAAAAATTTGAATAAGCCGTTAGGGTTTTACCTTAGGGTTTTGATTGTCCTTAAAAAACAATTACCATTGATTTCATAATTACATTGATTTTAGCTTCCCTCTAATCTAGTTAGGATTAGTATTTATCTTATTCCTTAATATTAGGTCTTTGCTACTCCATGCAATATACTTAATGCTTATGTGATCACCTTATATGTTAGTGGATGGTATAAAATTAATGCGGATTGCCTGATAAAAATCATTTTTTCGAAATGGACAAAATTAGGTATTGAAATGGCACTAATTAATTAAATAATGTAACCAAATTCCCGAGTCTAGAACCTCTGATTACATAAATGGTAAGATATTCTCCTGTATCTTACTTGGTTTCTAGCCTAATCAACAGACAAGGCTAGTGGCGGCTCTTTAGTTAAAATTTGTATAGGCTTAATTGATTAAAATCGAATGCTCGATGTCACATGAGACATGGGTCTGGGAAAACCCAATTTCATAATTAATGAATCAAGCATGGCCCACCAACTAAACATCGCTCTTGAATTAAGGACGCTTGCTAGGACTGTGTTATGAACAATGCCCCTAAACCTAATGACTCTCTCCCCAAAGGTATTAGGTTGCAACACACCTGTAACAAACAAATGATAAAACCTCAAATTAATATACTCGTCAATTGTCACGTATCATCAAATTCAGTAATTTGATGGTAAAATTTAACAAAATTTAACAGAGTATAATTTTTTTTATTGATATACATGTTTTGAGTTTTTCATAGTATTAATCCATAAAACTTATAAAACATACCAGTTAAAGGCTCCATGACATTTCAGATTTGGGAGGAAACAGATGCTTTATCCCTATAAAATAAGATAAAATGAGTTTGCAATCAGATGGCACGTGGACCTAGCTCATGAAATAATTAATTTTCTCACAAAAACATGTTGCTTTGTTGTGAACACCAACAATGGAGAAAGGTACATTCTTAGGTGTCGTTCATCCCAGAACTGTAGGGCTAGAAGATTAACTTCCACTGAAAATGAACTACTAAAGTCCCAGAACTGCGGACCTAGTATATGGTTCTCATTCTACTAGTTAGCGACGGAGAGTGGCGTGGATAGCGAGAAAGCGGAGTGACGGGATTGGAGTTCAACTGAGACGAAATCATCAATTTGAGAGATTACTCTAAGATAGATATTACCTTGAAAATACTTTGAGAAGAAACTTCACTTCGGGAGTTTTTTTTTTTTTTTGGTTAAAAATATTTTTTTAAAAGCCATCTTATGACCCAAAAAAGCCAATCACTCAAATCTTCATATGGTTATGGACATTTTCGTCAAAAGCCTTTTTCTTTTTCGTTTTCCTTCTCTTTCACTTTTTTTTTTTTTCCTTTTCTCTCTTTTTGTTTATATCTTCTTTTCTTTCACTTTCTTTTTCTTTCTTCTATCCTCCACATCCTCATCTTCGATACCTCTTGTCAAGCAGCAATGGCTATCAAGGAGCCGTAAAAATCTCCGATCACCGTACAAAGAGAAGGTATCTGACATTAACATCCATCAAAGCATCAACCTAGAGCATGACCAGTGTGGTGCAGAAGCTGGGCATCAAGATTAATAAGAACCCTTCTGAGTAGGTGAGGTTTTAGCACAAAGAATTAAGAAAAAGGACGAGCGGTAAGGTTGCGGAAGGAATGTAAAAGGAAAGGGAGAAAAGAAAATAAAAAGGAAAAAAAAAAAAGAGAGAAAAAAAGAAGGTAAAGAAAACACAAAAAAGAAAAGGCTACTGGACAAAAATGGTGATATTAAGATTTGGCTAGTCGGTGATCTTAGGGCCTTATTTGAGACTAAATTTGCCACTTTAGGACTTTATTTAAAATTAATTTTATCATTTGAAACCCTTCTTTTGTAATAATGCTTTGATCAAATTATGATATTGAGCCTCACACCTGATCTCTTTTCTAGTTTAACTTCAAATGACAGGATACCAAAAAAGAAAAAACAAAAAGAAAACATATTCTGCAGCATAGAACCAGATTGGTTGCTTAATATGAGAATCCATAGCCTGTGGCTGCCAATGAATTCGTGATGGTAATCCTTCCACAGTGGATTTTGCTGAGAACGCTGGATTGCATGTTGTGTCCCAGGCATGTCGTTGCAATAAACGTGGGGGACGTAAGAGTATATGCTCGATCATCACACAATGATGCCTATCGTCATGGTCTGCTCACTGTAGGTGGTGCTTAAAAGTAGAATTTACAAGTTCAAAACAAGTCTATGCTATTACATAATGATTCACTTCATACAGCAATTAGATTTCTCTGATTTCTAGTTTTTAAGAGGATAGGTGGTTCAGTCAGTTAAATAATTGGCCACCCCAACTGCAATAAGTTGGAGTTAAATTGCAGATGCCAAGGGCATAATGATAGTTTTGTTTATCAGTAGTAAACGGACAAATACATGGACAAACAGAAGTGGAGTGATCTTCACCTAGAAACTACTTTTTCACACAGCAGCGTCGATGCATAATTGTGCATGGCGTGTAGGTGATGTTTTAGCTCCTTTTTGATAATAAATTCTCCTAATTATTTCAAGTTCCAGAGCTAAATCATGACAGCAAGCCAGAAGTCCACAAATGCTTGGGATGGCACAAGCACCTTGCGCAGACTGAGCAAGCATCACTGCTGATAGAATAGATGGTATAATCTAGCATGACTCTTGCTGGTGTTGGCTTGAAACTACCTTCCTGTTGTTTTAATAATGATGAGGAATCGGTTATGGTTCAATTACCGACAGGCGAAAGGTCATGGAGGCCGAGTTACATGCTTTGACAGAAATCATACTTGGGATGTCGTACTAATGCCTACTCATCGCAAACCCATTGGATGTAAGTGGGTTTACAAGATCAAGTACATGGCAGATGGTTCTGTAGAAAGATATAAGGCGTGATTGGTGGCCAAAGGCTTTACACAGCAAGAAGGTTTTGACTACCATGAAACATTTTCGCCTGTTGCAAAAGATGTTACAGTTCGATCTTTCCTATTAGTTGTTGCTTTTCATGACTGGTCGTTGCATCAAATGGATGTGCATAATGCATTTTTACATGGTGATCTGGATGAAGAAATCTACATGGATCTTTCACCAGGATTACAGAGACAGGGGGAGTCTAAGGTGTGTCGTCTTCGTAAATCTCTTTATGGACTAAAGCAAGCCTCTCGACAATGGTACGCCAAGTTTACTAATGCACTTATGGCCACCGGATTCAAGCAGTCCAAATATGACTATGCTCTATTCACTTGGACAAAAGATATGTCGTCTATTTACTTGATGATTTATGTTGATGACATACTTATTATGGGAAATGATGATTCTGCTATGAAGAAACTTAAAGAGTATCTACATTCCACCTTTCATATCAAAGATTTAGGGCCGCCTAAGTATTTTCTTGGAATTGAGATAGCTCGTTTAGATCAGGGAATCTCTCTCAGCCAGCGGAAATTCATAATGGAGATCATATCATAAGTAGGATTGTCAGGCTGTAGACCAACCATTATTCCTATTGAGCAAAATGCCAAGCTGACATCTGTCGACTATGATACTGGCATATCCTCTCCTTCTGATGATCCGTTATTAAAAGATCCGTTGGGATATCAGAGACTTGTAAGAAACTTATATATCTCATCATGACTAGGCCAGACATCCGCTATGCAGTATAGACTATTAGTTAGTTTATGCACGGTCCAAAGCAATCTCACATGAATGCAGCCTTGAAGATTGTCGGATACTTAAAGACATGTCCAGGCCTAGGGATACTTCTTTCTTGAAAATGCAACATGGAAATGACGGCTTACTATGATGCAGATTATGCCACATGTCCTATGAGCAGGAGATCCATTACCGGATTTTGTATCAAATTTGGGGAATCATTACTTTCATGAAAGACAAAGAAGCGATCATCGTATCTCTATCTTCAGCTGAAGCCGAGTATCGATCCATGGCCAAGACTGTCTGTGAAATAGTTTGGTTAAGGGGTTTACTTCAGGATCTCGGGGCACGAGTCGAAGGACCGACTACACTCTTTTGTGACAATGATTCAGCACTCAAACTTGCAGCGAATCTTGTATTGCATGAGAGGACAAAGCACATAGAAGTCGATTATCACTTTACTCGAGAAAAGATTCAAGGAGTAATCCAGACAAGAGGGATCAGAACCTCAGAGCAACCAGCAGATATATTCACTAAACCTCTTTGCCAAAGACAACATGCATATCTTCAAAACAAGCTTAGAGTCTTGGACATCTACAAGCCACCAGCTTGAGGGGGAGTGTTGGAAGATATGATTCAGCAAATCGTATCTTATTGAAAATATATAGAGAATCATGTTTATTTTAGGATTAGAAAGATAGGGAAATACTTATTTTCCTTTATTAATCCCTTCTTTGTAATTAAATACACCGTACAGTACAGAGATTACAATATAAAGAGAATACAATTTTCTTCTCCTATTTTTCCTTCTACTTTCTCGACGCTTCTCTTCGGTCTTCTGACAGTTACCCGAAGAGATCTCCCTCTCAAAAGTTTTTAAAGGTCAAAGAATGATACTATGTCTAGATTAAGAGAGGAGCGCACTTGCAAATTAGATGTAACGAGGCCCTGTACTACTGATTGCAATGCATTCCTGATTGCAATGCAATCCATGAACCTTTTGCTAAACCTGTGTGCGCTCCCGAGTTATCATTATCAAATATAAGAGGCATTGACTTAATAAAAGAAATTTTGTCCGTTATCAGTTGGAGAAGATTCGAACCACAACTTGCTCCTCAAGGAAGTGTAAACACTAAGCTTGAAAATGTACTTGAAGCGAGATATATGCAATAAGAATATTCAATAATGGAACAAATTTCATGCTGCTATTCTATATAGAAAACCTACAATTTGTGACATCCAAAGTGTTAGAAAGTCTAATCTAGAATTTGTGCCTTCATGATGTTATTGAATTGAAAATTTCTCAAGGCAAAGAAGCTTTTTCTCTATTGCGACCTCTTTTTTTTTCGGCACCCGATCGAGGCGGGCGTCTTACGGAGGCTAATGGTTCAAGTAGGTCTTTTTAGCCCGGACTCTCCCAAGTCCATCAATTCATGACTTAATAGTCCAATTTTTTAACCCGTAAGATAATTTTAAAATGAAGTTGCCATTAATCGGTTTGAGGTGGGTCGATTAGAAACTCAAGCGAAATATCGGGAGAAATATTCGCTTTTGCGCAACCAGAGAAATTAGGATCGGGGACTTGATTACACTAGTTAATCACTAATGCCCTTTCAGTACCTAGGCTTTTTGGGTATTTGATGGATTTTCCATGCATTTGTGGAGAAAACCATTTTTTGGGACATTTTTCTATTTTTTGGAAAATAAAAGGGATTTTTGGATTTTTTGCTATTTTTGGAAAATATAAATCCTTTTTGGATTTTTTGGGAAAATATGAGATATTTTTTATTTTTTGATTTTCTGGAAAATATATATATTTTTTATTTATTTATTAAAATATTAATATATTTTAAAAAAAGACCCTGGTCGGGTTCCCGGGTTGGGACTAACCCGAGTCGTCCACTCGAAACCCGGACGGGCCCGCAACGCGGCCCGGCCCGGATTTTTCCTTTTATTTATTTATTTAAACTAACTGATTTTAGCCACTTAAAAATTCTACCAACACAACCTGGCCCACGCGTGTAGGCCCAACCCAGGGAAACCCTACCTGGATGCCAACCTGTGCCCGACCAGATCGCAGCCACGACCTAGTTTGCGGCTTCCGCTCCTCCATGACGTTCGACGGGGAGAGCGGTGACGAGGGCCGGTGGCCAGCCTGAGACTTGGTTGTTGTGGCCCTCCAAGCGGCATGACGACAACGCCGAGCCACGAAGATTGATCCGGCACGGGCGACACTGAAGAAATCGGAGGTCGTGGCGGAGAGGTACTTATATATCGGCATGCAAGCTCCAGCGATAATGAAAGGTCAAATTGTGACAAAAAAAAAAAAAAAAAAAAACTGTGCTAAATGATTAGGAAAAGTTGTTACATGTGTGAACTTTCCAATCCCAGTCCATTGAAATTTTAATTTTAAGTATTGCTAATCGGTTCCGTCAAGTGGTCAACTTTGTTGGAAAGGCATGCAAAAATGATGAGATTTTGGGACCCCTAGCGTCAAGTCCCGAAATAAGAAAAAGAAAACCCGAAGAAGACAAAAGAGCCCAAAAGACAGTGTCAACCTAGTATTAGAGCTAAATTATCTTACATTTTTACCCTTCCTGATTGACCAGGATAAGCCCAGTTTTAACACTTTTAATGGACATTTTGTTTGTTTCATGGAAAATAAATAATTTTGAATATATATAATTTTAAAATTAATCAATTGTATTGATTATCAAAATGAAAAAATGAAAAATATTTTTGTCATCCACAAAAATTATAAATATAAATAATTTGTTGATAATGATTTTTTGACTAATTATTTCAAGCAATATAAATAATTATTTTTAGAAAAATATTTTTCAAGTTAGTTATTCATTTTTTATGAAATAAACTAAGCCTAATAATATAACTATCCCAAAGTTGGTGGACCGACATGAATTGTTTTATCATGAATCAAAAGGGAAGTTTTTTCATTTTTTTTAGGCCTCATGCTCCTATGTTTCGTATGATCGCGGTATTCCTTCGATTTTGACGACCCCCGAGCTACGATGGTGATAGTCACCCACTTAGGATATAAGTCAGATGAGTATAAACGGGTGTTATTGGGGACTTGAATGAGTTTCGGATTTTAGATATCGGGATGATTTTGAGGTCAATCATCAAAAAAACCTACAAAATTCGAGATTTTATGGTTGGAAAAAATTGATAGCTGAACCTCGCTATCTATAAAAGTTTCTATATCTATATCCATTGTCCAATTTTTAAAGTATGACAACAGCATTTGAAGTCAATCTTAAACTTTTGAAAAAAGAAGAGAAAAGTAAAGTAAAGAAGTAAATGCCAAGCCAAGCTTGGAATCGAAGGGGACGATCCATCGTCCTAATATGCACATCTCCCTGTCTATTTTTCTGTCTGTCACCATCGCCGAGGCTATTTTTGAAATTTGGAAATATCATCCATTGTGCTAACGGTGGCACGTAACATGCATGTGGTTGACATCCAGCAAAAGTTTATGGTGAGATGAGGGTCAATTGAGACAAAATCATAGTTTCAGATGCTACTCTAAGGCAAATATCACTTCGAAGGCATTTTGAGGAAAAAAAAAATGTCACAAATGGTCTTTATACTTTTACTTAATGTGCAATCTCGTCCATGAACTTTCGATTTGCTCAATTTGGTCCTTGAACTATTGATAAATGTCCAATCTAGTCCCTGAGCTTTTGATTTGCTCAATTTGATCAATGAACTATTGATAAATATCCGATTTAGTCCTTTAGTTACTATTTTTTTTTTCTTCTTCTTCTCTCTTCCTTTGCCGGCCATGGCGGAGCCGACGGAGGGAAGCCGGTATCCGGCGAGGGTCACCCTCATCGGCGTCCGGCGAGGGGCTCCCTCGCCAGACCTTTCAAAATGGGCATCTCGAACTGTTGTTCTTTGGAAATCCTCGAGTGCTCGGGGAACAAGCACGCGTTTAGATAGTGGTTCCTCTCCACCAATAAGTGCCTGCCCAGAAAGAGAAAGAGAGCGAATGAGAACGAGCCGCTCGTTAAAAAAAAAAAAAGGGGGGGGGAGGGGGTGAATCTTCGATCGATAGAGATGGAGAGCCCCCCACCCACCAGTTCCAGATGCCCATTTTGAAAGGTTCGGACTTTCGGTAAGAGGAAGGTCCGAAGCCATCGATCCTCCACCGGGCGAGCTGCGACAGCGTCTCCACCTTGAAATCGGCCATGGCGGCTGGGTTTGGCGGCGGCGGCCCGAGCTTCCTTCGCTTCTCCACAAGGTTCTCCTACTCTCAAGCTTCCGTGCTGGCTTGGGACTCACGAGAGAGTGAGCCGCACTCGTCCCACAGAGAGAGAGAGAGAGAGGTGGAGAGGCAGAGGGCCGTCGTGACCTTGCTATGGAAGCCCCTCGCCCGACGCCGGTGAGGACAGCCCTCGCCCGATGCTGGCGAGGATGACCCTCGCCAGACGCCGGCACAGAGCCGGCAGAGGGAAGAGAGAAAAAAAAAAAAAAATAACGACTAAATCGGACATTTATCAATAATTTAGGGACCAAATTGAGCAAATCAAAAGCTCATGGACTAGAACGGACATTTATCAATAGTTTATAGACCAAATTGAGCAAATCAAAAGTTTAGGGACGAGATTGCAGGTTAAGTAAAAATATAAGGATCATTTGTGACATTCTTCAACAAAAAAAACTCACCTCAGGGATTTTTTTTTTTTAAATATTCCTGCTTTTAAATTTAGATAGATGAGCGCAATTTCCCACGAGCTGGAGCCGAAAACGGAAGAAGAAGATTGAACTCGCCCCTTCATCACTATCACGTTCCCTACCAAGAAATTTGAACAATGAAGAAGAGTCGAAGGCTGACCTTCGCTACGCCCTGCTGGCGGTCGCCACGATCATTGTGAGCGCAACCTACCAAGCTGTGCTTCAGCCTCCAAGCTTCAAAGCAAAAGTCGACGGTATTTCCACAAAAGGCTTCCTTGCATCCTATGCGTCTTGGATGAATGGTCCTCTTTGCAGGGACATAGCATACATCGTCTTCATAAGTGGAAACACATTCGGACTCTTGTTGTCAGTCCAGATGATCATTTTCCTCACAAAAATCACCTCATCAAGAAGCCGCTGTTTTTCGACCAAAAAAAAAAAAAAGAAGCCGCTGTTTCTCTTCTTGGCCACAATGGTTCAAACTTACTGCTGTTACACGTATTACCTTCCGATCACGTCACTGGACAAAGAGTTCGATCTGAAATCTGTGAAAATTGTTGAGCGTGCTGCCGCTCATAATTTCAGTTATTCTTCTACTGGCACAGAAGTGGTTGGCGGCAGGTTTAGACTTTTGCTTGGACTGGCTTTCTCCGCATAACCTCGTAGGTAATATGTACAGTCTAAAGACCCAATCCGCTTCGGATGGAGTTGAGCTGAGAAAAGAAAGCCCTTAGCAGTATCGGATGGAATTTGTTTGACAAGGTTAGACACTGATTTTTTGCTGTCCCTTTGTGTAGAGTCTGCGAGTGTTTCCCTAGATTGTATTTTCGTAATAATATGTGTCCTTAGTCCAAAGCACGTTTGTAACTTCACATATTGCAGTCGAGATTTGGTGTTGCTTCTTCAAATGAATTTGGCCATCAACAGGACATGTATGTTCTGAGAATTTGTCTTTGAGAACAGTTGGAAGAATTAATGTTAATAACTATGAGCACTCGCCAAACGAATGGGGATGGATATGAGACAAGCCGTGATTATGGAGTCAGAAAAAAAGCGCAGGATATGCAAATTTGATTGGATCAAATCGACTTGTGCTGATAATACAAATTCAAATGAAGGGAGGGTTTGATTGAGTAAAAGAAATTTTCATGAATTAATTTTTCAGAATTGTACACGTTTGATTTGCTCAAAAAAAGTACCCATAAAAAAACTATTTACTATTAAAGAAAATATTCATGCATAAAATAAGATACCCTAATTTGGAAGGGAGAAACGTTTTCCTTGAAAATGATTTTTATGAAAAGTATTTTCTTTTATCAAGAATTTTTTTCCCAAACATACACACCCCAAATCGAAAGACCATAACTTCATGACACCGGTGGTTTTTGGCCAATAACAAAAGAGTAACTTCTTGAGAAGGTTGAGATCTAATTCTGAAGTACTTTAAATTTTTTATTTATATTTATATTTATATTTATATTTATATTATTATTATTATTATTATTATTATTATTATTAAAAATATATTTTGTGGGACTTGTACTAAGTACTTTATTATTTTTTTGAGGTTTTTTGTGATATTAATCTTAAAGAAAACTCACTTTCAGTTTCAAAGAGAAAAAAGAAAGAATATAAAACAATTATCTTTAATTTAACTTTACACGAAACCGGGTCTTCTCGGGTCCTCCTACCATTAAAGAAAGAAAGCAATCGGGAACATTTTGGCCTTCTCCAACTACACACTTTGACTTCGTAGACCTCGCAGAAACAAAAAGACAGTAATGAAAGCGCGTTAAGTAATCAGTAATCTTTTTATTAAATGCATTAAGTAATTCTCTTTATAGTAACTTTTAGGTAATCAAGGAATTTTTCAATTATTTTGGTGAATACGATGGAGGGAGAAGGAAAAGAAAAGATAGAAGAGACTGTACATGAAAATGCATTGGATAATTAGCGACTTTCTCAATTAATGCATTGGGTGATCCGCATTATAATAAAGTTGAAAAATAAAAATAAAAAACCAAATTTGCACTAAAGGTCAAAGAGGTCCATTGCTAAAATACATTTAGGCAATCAATGACTTATTGGGCAGATATTATTGTTTGAATATTGGATGATAATTAATTATTTTCATAAGTGCCAAAGGGAAAAATTAGACGAGGGCCTGCACGATATGGTGCAGATTCACCATTCTGAGTTCTAATCTGCAGGGCAGATATGTCCACTCAAACGGACCCACAATTGTTAGAAGCAGCCTGCTTCTAACAGCTCAGGGGCACAAAGTCGATAAACTGAATGACTTGATCTGCAGCAATGCACTCATCCAAGAGGAGACGGCTCTCCAAGGAGCTGGGCACACGCCGTTGCACATCAGCTGTGCCGCATGCCAATTGAATTTCATCCCAAGAACTCCTCGAGTCGATGCCAAAGTTTGCAGAAGCTCAAGCTGTAATTGCACCATTATATTCCAGTCTTTTGATCGTAAGCAATGATTTTCGTCCTTCTTGTTGTGATAGGATCTCCAGGATCCATCTCCACGATTTCTCCATGATGATCTTCAACCTCTGCGAAATGTTGTCTTGATCCTACATGGCTTTGTCTACTTTCACTTTCCACTACTCTAGCTCATCTTCTTTTGTTGGCGGTCTAATGTCACCACCTCCCAATCAGGTTTCATATATTTTTTATTAGCCGCGTCCGAATGCTCCAATTTATTTAATTATTTAGGTAGATATGATGGAAAGAAGGTAATAAAAAAACAAAAGAAACGGTCTGTGAGAACTTGTTAGGTAATCGATGACATTTTCATAAACGTATTAGGTGATTCACATTATAATAAGGTCTAATAAAATAAAAGAAAATTCAAATTTTCACTAAAAGTTAAAAAAATCCCCTACCTAATATAACATTTAGGTAATCGATGACATTTTTAATAATTTAGGTAGATATGATTGTTTGAACATAGAATGATAATGAATTATTTCCACAGATAACACTGAAATTGGATTATTGTTAATCGCATTTTTATTGAATAGCCCAGCCAAATCATGTAGCATAGATTCAAAAACATATTAACTGATCTAATATTTGTTACATTTGATGCTGCAAATAATCAAATGTGATTGTTTAAACATAGAATGATAATGAATTATGTCCACAGATAACACTGAAATTAGGTTATTATCAATTACATTTTTATTAAATAGCCCAGCCAACCTCATTAATCATGTAGCATAGATTCAAAATCATATTAAATGATCTAATATTTGTTACATTTGATGCTGCAAATAATTGACTATAAATCTCGCACCTAATTCAAATGGAAAGTTTCGTTCCTTGACTATGAACATACAGTTTTCGCCAATAAAAAAGTAAATGGGCTTTTTTCGTAATTATAGTATTTGCCAATTAAGCCCAACATCCTCACAAATGATTTTTTTTTTTTTTTGGAATTATAAAACTCTTTAAGCAAGGACTTTTTATTGATTAAATCAATTCCTTTGCGTTGCTCAATAAATTACACTTACAAGGCGAATTAGGAATTAGTTGTTAAAAAGTCTGATTCTCATGAATATTCCTTTGTTTTTCATGATTTATATTTCTATTGCAACTGTAAACTGTTGCTGAGCTTCGTCATTGTTGGAAGGTGCTGTCTTTTCTGTTTCCTTCTCGGAAGATAGTCCCTTTTTACTTGCCATTGGAGGTTCAAAGGAGGGACTTGAAGCAAGTGGAAACCTCGGCCATCTTCTCAATCACAATTGTAACTTCTTCTAATTTTCCATTAAAGGTTTATATTAATGACTCCTATATGGTTGGGGATCTGTAGGTGTGGAATACATTATTCGTTGCAGCTGTATCAGGAGATTCCGAAACTACAGCAAGCCGGAAAAAGCAGAACCTGATTCTTGATGCTGCTAAATGAAAACATGGTAGAAATATCTTAGATCTTCTCGTTGGTGTCCTTGCTCAGCTCTTCGAACGCATTGAAAGGCCTGCAGTCGGGTAACTCTGGGGTCGAGTCATGCACTTGTAGCAGCATGTTATTTGGCATTTTAAATGTCTCCGTCTTGCTTTGAGTTTTGAGAAGAAAAAGCGAAGTGTTATTTCTTAGGGGGTCCAGGGAACAAGTGTTACGCATGATATATGAAATTAGTGCAATAGTGTTGTTTTGACTCAAAATCCTGATCAAACAGTAGTTTCACGCATCGACTTTGGAATCAATGTAATCGGTAGAGCGAAAATCATTCAATGGAAGGGATAGGATGTGATGAGGTAGGATCTCTCGGGGTCCACAATCAATCAGAGTTGCCTTCGAGTGAGTTAACCTTTTGTGCACCTTGAAAACTTCAAGTGAAGCACAGAAAAAACCTACTTGAGATTCAAATTATAGGTACGTTATCATCGCAAGACTCCTATATTGGGGGTGCAAAGCTATGGAAAAGTTAAGTGGTATATCGGGCTTGACGAACCTTCACCGTTTGCACATCTATGCTTGCTCTAGGCTGCAGATTGTTGAGGGCCTTGCCAAACTAGAGTTTTTGACTTGTGTTGGTTGTCTACAAGTGTCTTTCACTGGAAACATTGCTTGACATATCAAAGCCGAAATTATAGGATATGCCGAATTCAAGTTAGACAGTACAGGGAGTCGCTCGACTCTTCACCAGAAGACCATATTCCTTTCAAACGTTACAAAAGGATGGATTTCTCAGAGAGACCAAAATCTAAATCCACGACAGCTGACTCTGAATCAGAGACAAGCAAGGTGCCTCAACTGGACTATTGTAACATCAATGGATTTCACTCAAACATGGCTAGATGCATATTTCTTTCAAAACTATTTCAAACATAAGTAGTCAGAAGCATGCCTCGCGCAGATTTATCATATGAATGACAGATTTATGGAACGTGCAAGAAGTAAATCAACAATGTAAATTAACGAAAAATTACAATAGCCTGCAATCAGCCTATAGAATCATCTCTTCACTTGCAATTACCTAGGATTCTCAATCCGTGCCTACCATAACAAACCAAAAGTCCCCATATGTGAGGGGATATCTGATAGGCGATGTCGGTATAAAGCAGATTTATAAGAATGAACTAAAAGTGAAAGAGATTTGGCAGGAAAACTGTTTCTATACGGCTGCTGGCAAGCCTTTTATTCGTCTCATCATCTTTTCGCTCTCTCTATAACTGGTAACATGCAGGTTTTGATGTGTCCTCTGAAAATTGCTTTGTCATTCCTCTTTACCGAGTTGTTACTGTAACGGGACAGAAATTGACCTATATGCTTTTGTAATGATACGTTGATCAAAGTATGATCTCCAGCTTCACACCCGATCTCCTTTCTAAATTATTTTCAAATGGGAGGATGCAGGCAAAACCTATTTTCCATGGTATACAATCAGATTGGTTGCTTATTTTGAGAGATGCATGCAATAAGAATATTCAACAATGTATCAAATTTCATGCTGCTGTACTAAAACAAACCTACAATTAGTGCCATGCAAAGTGTTAGGAAGTCTATTCTATAATTTGTGCCTTCATGATGCTATTGAATTGAAAATTTCCTGAGGCAAAGAAAGTTTTTCTCACAAGTCGCAAGAACCTCTCACCAATAGCTGAAGCTGCATATGAAATGATATAGCAGAGACCTAGCACATAAATCATTATAAGCTGAACCTTCAAATATTCAATCATAAACAAATCTGTCGTATTTTCACTTTCCTTCAGTAATATTCAAAAACCTATAGATCACGATATCTTTTTTATAAAAATATCCTCTTAGATCCAATTTGGTTGTTTTACGTAGGTCAATCACCCTCCTTTTCCTTTTCAATATGTCAATGCTATGCATGTACACCTTAAGATTTGTAACCGATGCACGGTAAGACTGAAAAGAAGCTGAAAGCGTTTGGTGGAAACTGGAAAGTAACTTAGGGATGGATCGAGGACAACGCTAAATCATAAAAGAGTCTTTCACCGTTCAAGATAAATAAATTATAAGGTTTACCGTAAAAAAATTGGATAAAGACTGAATTGAAAGCATATGATCAAACTCAAATCTGAATTCTTCCAATGAAGAATGGGCCACACCTTTATAGTGGTCACTAGAAAACATTAAAGTCATAGGAAATTTAAAACACATGAAACTTACAATTCAACCCTCCAGCCTTGCATTGCATCAAGATTTGTGCAATGCATTCAAACTCCAAAAGTGAAGGGCTTCTTCGTCCTCTTGGATCACGCTATGCTCCTTCGATGGGCCAAAAGTTACTCCGTTTGCTTGCATAATTAACAAATGGGCTTTGCTTAATTTGTGAGTCTCGAAGTGAGGCTGTGAGCGGATTGTCTTCAAAGGAGTTTCCAATCTCTGATCATCCTACATAACTGACTTGAAAGGCGGCTTAAACTCTATCTTCTGGGTGTTTCTTCAAAAATTCCAAGGTACTTCTCCATGTATCTATATTCATGTTGCGGCGTAAATCTGAACCATGTTGCGCGATAGCCAGAGGAAGCCCCCCAACAGCTGTGACAATGTCTATGGACAATGAATCATACTCAGAGACATCTTGGGAAACATCCCCTAGAAAAGCATGCTTACGAAAGAGTTGAAGAGCACGGTCATGTCTCATTGGCTCCACCTTGTATTCTCTAACTGCTCCTACATTGAAAGCATTTAAAACATTTCTTTTTTCTGTTGTCACAATGATTCTACTTCCTGGACCAAACCAACTAAGCTTCCCAGCTAATGCTTCAATTTGTTTATTATCATGCACGTCATCAAGCACAATGAGAACCCTTGTATTAGCAAACAGACATTTCATTTTTTTGATCCCGACACTAAAAGATTCAAGTGGTGCAGTTTCTTTTCCCTGAAGGTCAGAAATCAACATGTGTTGTAAAAGCTCTACTTTTACAGAACTAATATCTTGAAGGAAGCTACATTCATTAAACCACATACGCATCTCGTTAAAGACGGCCTTTGCTAATGTAGTCTTTCCAACACCCAGCATCCCGCATATTCCAACAACTCGTACATCTTTTTCAGGTACTTTGACCACTTGTCCATCGCTGTAGACAACACCAAGCTTTCTCATCACTTCTTGAACATGATGATCAATTCCAACTAGTGCCTCGGTTACAATTTGGTAATCCTTCTTCAACTCCTGAAAAACACGTGCAACAATTTCTTTTACGAGCTCGGACTCGTGCCTGCAAAACACATTTAGAAGCACGAGGATGGCAAAAGAGTTACCAAAAACATCAAAAAGTAGACACAAATCAAAGTCAGGAGTGAAGCGACAAAAATCAAATCAACCCACACAGGCATGGGGAATCACGGTCTATTCACCTTTCATGCACATAGCAAATTTTGAAAGCGATGTCATGCTATCTGCAGAACAAAAGTTCTAGCCAAGGGGGAACGAACAGTGAGTGGGGAACCAGGTCGGCTGGTCTAAATCGCAGTTACTTCATAAGTCGAGTCATTTTCAAATGGTCGTTTTAATGGAGTCATACCTGTTATTCAATAGGCATCATATAGAACTTCAACCTGCTAAAATTTCGATCATTATTGAAATGATTACATATATATTTATTCAGAAAGGTTTGGGTTCATTTTCACATCATCCTACACTTTTTATTTCCATTTATCTAGTAAAAAAAAAAAAACAAAGGAAATGAGAAGTAAAAGCATTACCCTCCATTTATGTTCTCCCGATCATATCCACTTAATTTCCCGACCTGTCGAAGAACCTCCTTCCATGTTTTGATAGTATTTGAGTCGACTCCATCTATCTCATGTTGATTGAAGTACCGTTCAAAATCCCCAGCCTGGCCTTTTACATCGGAGGGACTAATATCATAGAAAATAGGGATAATAGTCTGTCCATTTGATTTTCTGCACTCCCACATTTGTCCCAGCTTATAGAGGCAACTTTTACTTGAAGCATAATCTTTGGAGAGAATGGCTATCAAGATCCTCGACTGCTCGATTGCCTCTTTTAGCTCTGGCTTGATCTCTTCTTCGGCATGGCGGTTTTCATCATCTCTGAACACTGTGATCCCTGCATCTACCAATTTGATGTAAAGGTAATCTGTGAATCCTGTGCGAATATATGGGCCTGTGGAAGTCAAGAATACTTCATACTTGAATCTTGAAGATGATTCCTGTCAAATCAAGGAAACTAAACAGCTTCATATAGCTTTCGTGACCAAGTCTTATGCATCTGGCCAAAAGATAAAGGGAAAAAAAAGCATAATTTTATGGTTTTGATGGAGGCCAACCTTGCCCAACAATTGGACCGCATCCGAACCTTACAGCTCGTGCCTTTTGACTTTTTTTTTTTTTTTTTAAACCCAAAGATTTTTTGAAACATTCGCAACACTATGAATTCACACGTAATTGTTTTCTTGATACTTTCGGAATTTAAATAATATTTTGTATTGCAGAAGGCAAAAGTACCTAACGGGGCCAGCGTCAATAGCAATAGTGCTTGGTGTTTGGATAGGATATCCTGATTTTCAAAATTCAGTGGTTCAATAGTTCATGCCAAAGAAGATTGTTAACATTCCAGACGAATTTTAGCATTTGTTGGGTCGAATTGCAATCTGAGGACGGATCCCACCGTGTTGATGTCAGAGAAGTTTGGAGTAAGAATACAGTTCCCAAAGATGTAGAGAAAACTGACCGGGTTTCTTCTCTTTCTGGCGGCTTCAACTGCAAGACCAATCATTCCGAGCAAAATTAGAAACGCCATGGACCAACTCGGAGCCAAGGTGAGAGACAGAATCACAAGAGCCAGTATTGTCGCCATCCAAGCCTTCGCCCCCAAAGCCATCGCTCGCTTTCGCGCTTTCTCTCAGAGAGGCACTGGAGATCTATAAGCATCAGCCAACACTATACATTACGCTTTACGCATGACCATATTTTGTTTTATAAATGACCGAGACCGCTGACTTCTGGTCACCCGCAAATGGACAACGTGAGGGAAAATTATCACGTACTACCAGTCTCACTTTAGCTCACATTGGGAGTTATTAAAGGCACTTCATCATGTTCAAATACTGAAAGCATGGTTATCAGGAAATTGATCTTTAAGAGTGATCCATCGTAGATGCGGTCAGTGCACCAAATAGTTTACTTGAGCCCTTATTAATGCTAAATTGATTCGATGATCCCTTTCACACTCATATCACTAGGAGGTACTGATTCATGAAAACACGGATGGTTATTTCCGATTCTGCCGTTTTAGTCTAAAGAGACGAAATTTAGAAGCAACGGCGAGCTTTCTTCGAACTTGCCGTTTCACTTTTGATTTTTTATTTTATGAACTTTGCATTTCGACCCTTTTTTACTATGAAACCTCTAAATTATTTCAGATAATACTAAATGTAGTAGCCAAAAAGGACAACGCGATAATGCCTGGAAAGCGCCCGTAGAGGAAGAATCCTGAAAGTGAAGAGGAAAAGGCCCACTTGGAGCGGTGAATGGAGGAATGATAACCATTCAACGGCTAACGCCAAGAAGGCAACGACTCGCTGGTCGATGGGAAGAGAAAACAGAAATCTCATCCTAAAGCAAAACAGGGATAAGAGTCCACCCGCCGGTCAACCGGGGATTAAGATGAACCAAGATTGGACTTGGAAAGCCTAGGGCAAAAACAATTGAAACTAACAATAAGCAGTGAATTTGGTTACGAAAATCCTATTGCCAAAATATATATCTATTTATATATCTGACAACAGTGAATTAATTAGAGAATCAGAGTTTTAAAATCCACGAAATTAAAGACCGCTGACTTCTGGTCACCCGCAAATGGACAACGTGAGGGAAAATTACCACGTACACCCGGTCTCAGTTTAGCTCACATTGGGAGTTATTGAAGGTACTTCATCATGTTCAAATGCTGAAAGCATGGTTATCAGGAAATTTGTCTTTAAGAGAGATCCATCCTCGATGGGCTCAATGCACTGAAATAGTTGATTTGAGCCTTTATTAATGCTAAATTGATTCATATCCATCCACGCATGGCTGCACTGGTTGAGGCCTAGCCTCTTGATTGCCAAGTCAAGGGTTCGACTCCTAGAGTCCGTCACAACTCTTAGAGCAGTTCCGTGACTTAATGTGCATTTACCATGGGTTCTTGGAAATAGCTCCCCAAGTATAATTAGTTATGTACTCCCGTAAGGTGAGTTAGGCCAGATCCTTGACATAAAAAAAAAAAATGCTAAATCGATTCATTGGTCCCTTTTACACTCATGTCACTACGAGGCAATGATTCCTGAAAATACGAAAGCTTACTTCCAATTCTATCATTCTAGCCTAAGGAGACAAAATTTAGAAGAAACAACAAGTTTTCTTGAACTTACCCTTTCACTCTTGGTTTTTGATTTTGTGACCTCTGTATTTCGACTATTTTCTACTGTAAATGAAACCTCTAAATTATTTCATACGTTTGACTAGTCGACGAGATATTACGTTCTTTTCTTTTTGTTTACCTTGCTTTTGGACACAATACTACTGTAGTGGTAAAAAAGGACAACGCGGACATGCCTGGAAAGCAACGAATAAGCACGCGCGAGGAAGAATCCTAGAAGTGAAGAGGAAAAGGCCCACTCGGAGCAGGGAATGAGCACGCTACGAGACATTACGTTCATTTCTTTCTTTTTACCCTTGCTTTTGGACACAATACTACTGCAGTTCTAAAAAAAGGACAACGCGGAAATGGCTCGAAAGCAACGAATAAGCACGCGCAGAGGAAGAATCCTAGAAATGAAGAGGAAAAGGCCCACTCGGAGCAGGGAATGGAGGAATGATGACCATTCAACAGCTGATGATGCCAAGAAGACAAGGATTCGCTGGTCGATGTGAGAAAATGACAGAAATCTAATCCCAAAGCAAAACAGGGATAAGAAGTCCACCTGCCGGTCAACCAGGGCTAAGATGAATCAAGAGTGGAGTTGAAAAGTCTAAGGGCAAAAACAGTTGAAACAGACAATAAGCAGCGAATTTAGTTACGAAAATCCTATTATCAAAATACATATCCATTTATATGTTTGATAGATAGTGAATTCATTACTAAATCAGAGTTTTAAAATCCACCAAATATGATATTTAGACCTCTACAAATTCAACTATATAAACATTAACAATTATCATTTCTAACACATCCAACTATCTCAACTCATACCCAAATCTAATCATCAAAAGTTTCCAATTGATAACGCTCTAGTTTTACTTGTTCATATGAGACGAATAGTGTGAGCAATCATTGCTCAATGATAGTATATATCTCTTCTAAGCAGACTAAATTCTCACCATATATATTTTCAGCAATACCAAAAACTTAGTAATCTTATATCTTATACATAATATAAGTACAATTTTCAACACAAGTTATTTCTTATGTTGTTAAAATGAACAGTGGAATACGATTAAAGTGAACAGTGCAATACTGTCAAAGTGAATAATAAAATAACTCTTTAATGTGAACAGTAAATTATGGTCATGCCCATTTAATCAATCACACTGAAATAAATAATTATGATTCCAATGTATTAATCAATCTCAAATCACATATTAATAATTTATTTCATTAATCAATCTCTTTCTCCAACTACACATTGATGGCTCGTTTGATTGAATGATTTTAAGCACACCTCAATGTACAAACCGCTGATCAATACTCAATATAAAATTAATCAATCATATCAATAGTACACTCCACCCTTGCCTTCGTACTCTCGTTTCCTATCTTTTACGAAGACACTCTCCTTTTTTATCTCCCTCTGTCACCCCTCCACCCCTCCGCCCTTTTTCTCTCCTCTGCTTCGCTCCTCTCTGTTTTCTTCTCCCTCTCACCCTGAGGACTCTGCTTCCCTTTCTTTCTCCTCCGTCCCCCCCAACCCCACTTCCTTCCACACCCCCCCCCCCCCCCCCCCCCTTCCCTCCTTTCCGGCGGGGCCGTTCTTCCCTCTGTACCCTCCTGGTCTCCCACTCTCTCTCAGTTATTACAGTAGGTAGCTTCGCCTGAGTCCGTCCAAGAGTCATCCGGCCGAGAGGTGACGGCGCTTCACCTCGCCGTGAAGAACAACTGTTTTGACGCCATCGTTGTGTTGGTAGAGCATCTGAAACAGCACAAGAAGGAGCAGCTGATCAATCGGTAGGACAACCAAGGCAACATCGTCTTGCATCTCGCTGCAGGTTCCCTTTTTTTGTAGCACTTTTCTTGGCGCATCATTTCAGTGAGGGTGTTAATTTGGTATCCCGACAAGACTACAACATGCAAAATTCTTATAAGCAAAGTAATTTGGCATCCCTGCAATATCTGAAAATCAATGAGAACAAAAAAGAGATTGAAAAAAATTGCAGGTGGTTGACTTCATCCTTCGTGGGCATGCTATGGATTGCGAGGTCGTAGATATGTGCGCCTCGAACGAATTGGCTTGACGCCTCTAGATGTCTCAATCCTCTCACAAAGGGGGAGCAGGAGATAGAGAGATGAGAGAAACTCCCGCACGAGCTGGAGCCAAACGCGGAAGAGGAAGATCAGACACGCGCGGTTCATCACTGGTCTCGGTGGACGACGACGATATCGAGGGAGCTACCAGTCATCTATCTGATGGGGAACAAGCAACGAGTGCTCCTCAATCACCATCACATTTGCCATCGAGAAATTTGAAAAAAGAAAAAGAGTCGATGGGCAACATACGCAATACCCTGCTGGTCGTTGCCGCGCTCATTGCTAGCACCACCTACCAAGCCGTGCTTCAGCCTCCAAGCTTTATTACAAAAGTCGATAATAATTCCACGAAAGGCTTCCAGAGATTCCATGCATCTTGGATAACTGGTCCTCATGGCAGGGACTTAGCGTACATCGTCTTCATGAGTGGCAATACATTCGGATTCTTGGTGTCGGTCCAGATGATCATTTGCCTCACCAGAGATCTCCCTGTCAGGCTGCCGCTGTTACTCTGCATGACTGCAATGGTTCAAACTTACTATTGCTTCACGTATTACCTGCCGTTCACATTACAGGACAAAACGTTTGGTCTAAAAAACGTGGAATTGTTGAGCATGCTCCCGGTAACGATGTCAATTTTTCTTCTACTGGCACAGAGGCAGTTGGCACTAACTTTAGATTTTTGCTTGGAAAGGCTTTCTCGGTTTAACCTCCTAGGGGATATGTACAGTCTAAAGACCCAATCAGTCTCAAATTCGAAAATTTGGAACAAAGAAAAAGAGTCAATAGGCGACATACGCAACGCCCTGCTAGTTGTGGCTGCACTCATTGCAAGCACAACCTACCAAGCCGCGCTTCAGCCTCCAAGCTTTAAGATAAAAGTCAATGATAATTCAACGAAAGGCTTCCTCGCACACTACACATCTTGGGTGACTCTTCCTCTAGGCAGGGATGTTGCGTACATTGGCTTCGTAAGCGGCAACACATTTGGACTCTTATTGTCTATCCAGATGATCGTTTGCCTCACCAGAGATCTCCCCGTCAGGCTGCCGCTGTTACTTTCCGTGACCGCATTGGTTCAAACTTACTATTGTTTCACATATTACCTGCCGTTCACGTTACTGGACAAAGTGTCTGGTTTGAAAAACGTAGAATTGTTGAGTGTCCTGCCGGTAATGATGTCGATTCTTCTTCTACTGGCACAGAGGCGATTGGCACTAGCTTTAAATTTTTGGTTGAAAAGGCTTTCTGGGTTTAACTTCCTAGGGGATATGTACAGTCTGAGGACCCCATTCATCGTTGTTAATGATACAAAAAACGGACAAATTCTCCCATGGGCTGGAGCCGAACACGGAAGAGGAAGATCAAACTCACCTGCTTCAACACTAGTCTCAGAGGAAGATCAATCAGATTGGGAACCAGTCACAAATTTGAAAATTTCGAACAAAGAAAAGAATTCCCTAGGCGACATACGCAACGCCCTGCTAGTCGTCGCCGCACTCATTGCGAGTACGACTTACCAAGCCGTGCTTCAGCCTCCAAGCTTTGCAATAAAAGTCAATGATAATTCAACAAAAGGCTTCCTCGCATACTATGCATCTTGGGTGACTGGTCCTCTTGGCAGGGACATCATGTACATTGGATTCATAAGCGGCAACACATTTGGACTCTTGCTGTCGATCCAGATGATCATTTGCCTCACTAGAGATCTCCCCGTTAGGCTGCCGCTGTTACTCTCTGTGACTGCACTAGTTCAAACTTACTATTGCTTCACATATTACCTGCCATTCACATTACTGGACAAAGCGTCTGGTTTGCAAAACGTGGAATTGTTGAGCATGCTGCCAGTAACAATGTCAATTCTTCTTATACTAGCACAGAGGCGGTTGGCGCTAGCTTTAGATTTTTGCCTGGAAAGGCTTTCTCGGTTTAACCTCCTAGGAGATATGTACAGTCTAAGGATCCAATCCGCCATTGTTAATGATAGAGAGATGAGAGGTATTCTCACACGACCTAGAGCCAAACGCGGAAGGGGAAGATCAAACTCGCCTGCTTCAAGGCTAGTCTCAGTGGAAGGTCAATCAGATTGGGAACCAGTCACAAATTTGGAAATTTTGAACGAAGAAGAAGAGTCGATAAGCGACATATGCAATGCCCTGCTAGCCGTCGCCACACTCATTGCGAGTGCGACCTACCAATCTGTGCTTCAACCTCCAAGCTTCATGGTAAAAGTCGATAATAATTCAACGAAAGGCTTCCTCGCATACTATGCATCTTGGGTGACTAGTCCTCTTGGCAGGGATGTCGCGTACGTTGGCTTCATAAGCGGCAACACATTTGGACTCTTGCTGTCGATCCAGATGATCATTTGCCTCACTAGATATCTCCCCATCAGGCTGCCACTGTTACTCTCCATGACAGCACTGGTTCAAACTTATTATTGCTTCACATATTACCTGCCGTTCACATTACTGGACAAAGCGTTTGGTCTGAAAAACGTTGATGTGTTGAGCGTGCTGCCGGTAACAATGTCAATTCTTCTTCTACTGGCACAGAGGCAGTTGGCGCTAGCTTTAGATTTTTGGTTGGAAAGGCTTTCTCAGTTTAACCTTCTAGAGGATATGTACAGTCTAAGAACCCAATCCGCCGTTGTTAATGATGGAGAGATCACTGAAATTCACGCACAAGCTGGAGCCGAACGTGAAAGAAGTTCAAACTCACCCACTTCAAGACTACTCTCGGAGGAAGATCAATCATATGGTGAACCAGTCACAAATGCTCCTCAATCATTATCACGTTCCCCATCGAATAATTTGAACAAAGAAAAAGAGTTGATGGGCGACATACGGAATGCTCTGCTGGTTGTTGCTGCACTCATCGCAAGCACGACCTACCAAGCGGTGCTTCAGCCTCCAAGCTTTGCAACAAAAGTGGACAGTAGTTCCACAAAAGGCTTCCTTGCATCCTATGCATCTTGGATGATTGGTCCTCTTGGCAGGGACTTAGCGTACATTGCCTTCATGAGCGGGAACACATTTGGACTCTTGGTGTCAGTCCAGAGTATAATTTGCCTCACCAGAGATCTCCCTGTCAGGCTGCCGCTGTTACTTTCTGTGACTGCAATGGTTCAAACTTACTATTGCTTCACATATTACCTGCCGTTCACGAAACTGGACAAGGCGTTTGGACGGAAGAACGTGGAATTGTTGAGCATGCTGCCACTAACAATATCAATTCTTCTTCTACTGATACAGAGGTGGGTGGCACTAGCTTTAGACTTCTACTTGCAAAGGCTTTCTCGGTTTAACCTCCTAGGGGATATGTACAGTATAAGGACCTAATCTATCGTTGTTGATGATGGTTTTTTCTTCCCCTGAGGTTGAGCTAAGAAATGCAAGCCATTAACAGTATCGGATGGAGTTGTTCTACAAGGTCAGATATTAATTTGCTGTCCTTAATTCTGTGCAGTTGATTGTGTGGTATCCACGAGTTGTTCGCCAAATCATATTTTCCTAATAAATATGTCTTGAGTTTATAGCACGTTTGTAACTTCACGGACAGCAGTCGAGATTCTGAGATGTGGTTGTGCGAGTTTTCTTCTAAGTACTCATTTGACGTTGCTTCTTCAGATGAATTGGCCATCATGAGAACATCTTCGTGAGGTTGAGATTTTGTCTGTAAGAGCAGTTGGAAGAATTAATGTTAATCTCACGAAGAAATTAGGTGTAGGTTTTGTAATTCTGAAGTTCCCCTGATCAAGCAATTTCCAACAAATAAAACCACAATTCATGCTTAGAGGAGAGCCAGCACTATATTATGCGGATTCATCATTATTAGTTCTAATTAGCGGGGCAGATATGTCCCCTCAAACAGACCCACGATTGATCGAAGCAGCTGAGAGGCACAATGTCGATGAACTGAATGACTTGATCAGAAGCAATGTACTCATCCTAGAGGATAAGGCTCTCCGAGGAGTCAGCCACAAGCCCTTACACATCGGCTGTGTCACTTGCCATTTGAATTTCACCTTGGGACCTCCTCAAGTCGATGCCGAAGGTTGCAGAGAAGTGAGTAATGATCGTCTCTCACAATGTTTTGTGTAATGTTGCTACTATATATTGTCTGCAGCCTAGGTTGTTGTCCAATTAAATTCGTGTTCCATGGATTAAAATAAGTAGGTAAGACATAAACTGTGAGCAGTGTACAGAATATGGTTAAGAGGGTGATAGCTGAATTGTGATCAACTTCAACGAGGCGTTTCTTCACTGTTTGAAAAAATCAAGGAAAAAAATCTCAAACGTACAAGAGTTCCTAACATAGTCTAATAAGACATGCAAGAAAGAAAAGGAAAAGAAAGGAAACATTCACCGTACAAAGAGTTTCTGCAGCCGTATTTAGTCTCTGTTACATGAAGTCTCCAAGTTTAAAATACTAGCCTCTCTCTCTCTCTCTCTCTCTCTCTCTCTCTCTCTCTCTCTCTGCTTCATTATTCCTTCAACTGGGTTAATACCATAGGACCTGGTTTTTAAATTTGATAGACCCATATTTCAAAAGTCAAGGAAGCAGGACAGGAACAAAAGACAGAAAAGTTCAATGTTTCCACCTCCTATCTTTAGGATCAAAAGAAGATTTAAGATTTTAGTGCTACATAATTTTCTTACATTCTCATGCCGTGGCGTTGGCCTATGGAAAATGATTTGAACTTAACAGTATTTCTTGATTCTCAAGCGACCATATAACATCTTGTATTACTGCTGAAAGCGATCTTAGATGGATTTTAATGCTACTTTGCATTGATATAACTAAAATCTTGACATAGCAGAAGCATTTAGTATGGATTTTTTTCATTTGGTCTAGTTTCTAAGCTAGTAGAGTATACTGATTATAAAGAACAGGAGATATCTGTTTTTTTTTCCCTTTTTTTGGGCTAAGAAACCGATCTTTCTTAAAGACTCGTATACAAATCTTCAGCATACATTGGTTACATACAAGTGAACTCATTTAGTTCAAAGCAGTAGTCCTTTAGGCATAGTATAATGTAGCGATGTTTTTTCAGTGATGAGAATTTCTTTAGTAACACTTACATCGACTGATTTTGTTTATTTGCTTAGTTCACTAAACGACGAGAGAAGAGAGATGGTTGCCTAGTGCAGGCTTAGTTTATGTATCAAAATTTAATCAAGAATACAGCAAGAGATCGTTGGGCATAAGTAAATGAACTTGTTCTGCAACTCTCCGTGGAGCAATCCAGCTTAATTTTCATAATTACGTACAATACGAGATGCTGAATCAATCGATCATGTCACATGCAGGAAAATATCAGGGAGAAAAACGAAGAAGAAATCTTTATGCAAGACGCTCTTGCGTTCAATGGGGTTGGTTGCAGTTTCCAACCGAATGTGAATGGGAATTTCGTGCAGTCGAAATTTCGTGCCTTGTGCATAGACTGTGAATTCGAACCGAATGTGAATGGGAATCAAAACACCATTTTCGTCTGTCTATTATCTCTTTTTGCCTTTTAAGTTGAGCATCAATACGACATCTGCATGCGTTTGATCGCATGATGCATGTAAACAGTCTGAGGAGATCACTAACGCCATGGCAGAGAAATGAATTCATGCATGCAGGCCATTTGATACGTGCCCGGAAAATCTTTTTTTGCAGCAAAAGAAAATATTTTGTAGCCCAAGATGGAAAGATTCTGGTCTGAGAGCTGGCTTTGATTCTCTACTCTGTTTCTCTTATCTCAAGCTCTCTCCCATTCAAAACCAGCGCCCTGTTCATATCTCTACATTTACTCTCCTCTCTCTCTCTCTCTCTCTCTCTCTCCATCGTTTTCCCCCTCACTTTTCTTCGGCACAGCAAGAAGGACAACAAATGCAGAGAAGCATAGGTGCTTGCCTACTCTTAACGTCTGTCTTCTTCCCCTCTTGGCCAAAAGATCTGCGCACTGGCCTGCCCGAGGAGCGTCCTGCAGTCCCAGCGAAAAAGAGTCTTCGCATAAGGTGTTCTCTGGAGGCGAAGCGCAGAGTGCCCAATGTCATCTTTATCTGTTTCAAGGATGTGTGCCGAGGAGCGGAAAACCGTAGCAGCGAATTCGAGAAAGAGTCCTCAGTTTCAAGTGGTTCGGGAGGTGGAGGCATGCTTGGTGATGATGGCGACGAGGTCATCGTGATTACTTATAGTGAATGTGGCGGTGACAAATCTATTTTGGTGCCATCTTCACTGTCTTCTTCACTTTCACCAATCCAATGACCTTGTTGTCTTCATTGCCGACCATGCCTTTGCCTCCTGCCCTACTTAAAACAGAGAAGGCTCTTTCTTGAGCTCCACTGCCGCTGCTCTCCGCTGGTTGGAACTTGGCACGCATCCTCGAAACATAGAAAGACTGAAATTGGATGCTCTGCGTTTCGCCCCAGAGGAACACCTTTCCTTTTTTCGGGCTCTGCCATCGAGAATTATCTGGAGAAGAAATCTTCTTTCTTTGTTCAGGCTTTGGATCTTGATGCTACAGGAAAGCAAGAAGCCACGATATACTGCAAATCATTTTTTTAAGAGTAAATGACGGCAAGAAGCTTGAAGAGGGTGAAAAACAGAAAGAGAAGCTATAAAGATGCGAAGACAACTTTTTTAGTTCCTTTGTACACCCTATTTTTCAACATCATGTTCTTTTAATTCTGAACTTATAGTTCTGCATACATGTATAAAAGCTTATTTGAAATTTTACTACATAGAACCTTCTTAACCCCAGAAGGGTAAAGAAATCTGTCATCCGTTTCAAAAATCCAAATTATTTTGGGTAGCTGAGTTTGCATCTGCCAAAAGAACTCCTGAATCCGTGCATGTCTGTCCTGCGCAGTAGCTGTTTCAGTTCTAGTCTTTTGAAGATGACCACCTTGTTCTAGTTAGACGTTTAATTTTGTCTATCCTATGCAGGCAGGATTTCGCATAAACTACTGTGCAGACATTTCATGAAGAAACACTGGCCTTATAGGCAAAATTGATTGTGACAATACCTGAAATGTCTATTTGCTAGCTATCAATTTGTTGAGAGTGATTATTCATGTCGCGAGAGACCATGTTGTGTTTTTGTAAAGACTTGATAAATTTCTCACAAGGTCTTGAAACAGCATGTTGAGTCCAGTAGAGTTCACGGAACAGTATAAGTAGGATATTACATACGTCTGTTGGTGTTCGGTGAAGAATTACAGGTCACTGCAGAAGAAGTTGTAGTACAGATTTGATAGGTCTTGTGCTTACTGTTTTAACCATTGGGCTGGGTGTGTAATCAATCATCTATAAAATGTTCAAAAGCAATGCGCTGAGTGTGGATTTCCTTCTCATTTCTCTCCTGTGATGATTTTCGTCTTCTCTGATTCTCTCATAACTCTGCCATTCTTGATTTTGCTTTCAACGTTGCAACTCTAGCTAGTTTGTTGAAGGCTGGGGAGGGGATCTGCAATTTCAATGTTTGAAGGGCTGCAAATGCATAAATAGAAGTCATATCCATTTCAGTTCCAAGCAACAAAGAAACTAGAATTCAGTCTACAGGTAAAATTTTGCTATGTGATTTTGCTTTTTCTTTTTTTTTCAATTGACTCTGCACCGACTAATCTAAATGATTCAGTGTAGTTTACAGAAACGGAAGCCATACTATAGTCAGTTTCCCAGCAAGTCTCTTTTGTGTGCAAATTATGATTCTCTAGTTTACTACAATATCAGTAATTTACTTACTAATAATGTGATAAGCAAGTTACAATCATACTCGGTAGTATTTCAAACGAATCAACAATTTTAGAAATCTACCAATAAAAGCTTTGCTTCCTTATTGCACATCAGAGTTAACCCAACTATCAGACATTAGAGCAGACTTTGGCTCTGATGAGAGCATACGAGATGAGTGTGGATTTTCGCCATTTTGGCCACATTGTTCATAATGTTTCATCTTAACCAGAGATGATGTTGATCATACTCAGCAGTATTTAAAACTAATCGACAATTTCAAAAATCTACCAATAAAAGCTTTGCTTCCTTTATGTACATTAGGGTTCACCCAACTATCAGAAATTAGAGCAGACTTTGGCTCTGATGAGAGCATAAGAGATGAGCGTGGAATTTCGCCATTTTGATCACATTGTTCATAATTTTTCATCTTAACCAAAGGTGATGTTGACCATTTTATCTTCAGAGATACAGAGATGTCACATTGGCAACTTTTTTAGGACATAATTTATGAGAAACAGAATTCTTAGTGACTCAGTTTTTCTATACACAAACGATTATACTTATTCATCAGGAACTAAAGAACTCGTAACTACGAAAGCTGAATAGTTCAGAAACCAGTTTGAACTAAATAATTGATTTGACAAGCGACCAACCGTGCATTTAGAATTGGCAAGGAGAAAGTTGTCTACACCTACCATTCTGATCATGAAGTGAACATCGGGATGCGATAAGTCCTGCAAACAGATCCAGAAAGACAGATTGTAGACGCTGGTTTTCTTCCCGATGGACAAGGAAAAGGGGCAAGAGGAAAAATTCAGGTGTGGTTGCCGGAGTCAGAATATTGGATGAGATGACTTCCAGTGAAAACCTCAAGGATTTGTTGATCAGATACTTTACCAGCCAAACGATTCATATGTGTCAGAGAACTTCGATTTCAATGCCACCCCTCAATTGGCTTGGTAAGCGTGATGGGCAGCATGAGACCATTAATAGTTAGTGCAGAAAACATGTAGTATCGGTTTGTTAGGTCTTTGGTTAGTGCAGCAACCTAATGCACGGAATGTGTGATTCATCGACACAGTAGCCAAAGACCTTGTAAACTGACCCAGCATGTTCTTTGCACTAACTATGAAAAGTCCTGAGAGTTTTGTGATTCTCTCAAACCTCTGCTCCGTTAGTTTTGCTTGCGCCAGGGCAACTCTATCTAGTTCGTCAAAGGCTAGGCGAATTCACAACTAAGGAATTCCACGGCAACTCTCTATGAAGTTTTTTTTTTAATAATCTAACCTGCTCTGACCTTATGAGAAGATCTATGCATATCACTGCCTCGTCTGCATCTACACTATTGAAAATCTGGTCCATACGGCGCATCTCTTTTAACTTTTGAACACATGAACACTTGGTTTCACTTCTTTTAGACTCCTGGGTTAGTTAAATTTTTGCATCTACTGCTTCTGGCCCGGATGTGTTAGATGTGACGCATTGAAGTACTTAAATGCATTAACTGCTTCATAATCTTCACTCCTTTTGACTTTAAGTTAAATGACGAAAGAACAATTATAAATTGATAATTATAGAGGATGGTTTTGTTTTTATCTTACTGAACTTTATTACAGGACAACTATGTTAATCCACAACCACTGGTTGACAAAGTGAGAGTCACCCCTAATCAAGTATACCAAGTGAGTTGAGAGAAACACATAGATGGCTTCCAAATTTTCAATCTCACCAGCATTCCCCTGTTCAATCATTGGTTGGCACCCATGCCTGTGGAATTGCTATCTACTGGGATCATAATGGCAATGAACGCACTTCAGTTGATGCCTGTGCCTCTAAAAATTATAAGTTTGTGAACCTAGCTTCTCTATCTACCTTTGACAATGGCCAGACTCCTACTATCAACCTCGCCGGCCACTACAATCCTTTTAGTGGAGGATGCACCGGCTTGAGATTTGAAATCAAGTCTTGCCAAGCTAGGGGAATTGAGGTGATGCTCTTGATAGGAGGAGACACGGGCTTCTGCCAAGGATGCTAGATAGGTCATGACTTATCTACAGGACAACTTCTTGGGACGCGGTCCTCGTCTCAGTTGTTCAGGGATGCAGTGCTCGATAGCATCGATTTCGATATCGAAGGAGGCACAACACAGCACTGGGATGATTTGGCTTGGTACCTGTCTGGATATAGTAGCAGGGGAAGAAGGTGTACTCAACTACAGCCCCTCAGTGTCCTTATTCTGACACTTGGGTTGGAGATGCCCTTCAAATAGTCTTGTTCAACTACACTGGGTCTAGTTTTTACGACAATCCTCCGAGCAAATACAATTCTGGGAACAAGGGTAATAATCTCCAAGATGCATGGAGCAATGTACTTCAATTCCTCACCAAAATCTTCTTGGGTTGCCCGTGGCTCCGAACATAGTTAACAACGGTCTTACTCCCGCACCATATCTTGCTTTTATTGGACTGCCGACCATCAAAGGATTTCCCAACTATGGAGGCGTGATGTCATGGTCCAAATATTATGAGGATCAAACTATTTATAGCTCTTTCATCAAGGGCTCTATTGTTGCTTACAGATATCTAAAAATCTCCTCATGTAATCACAAATATTTCTCCATGTAAAAGTTCATTTTGATGATGGTATCACGACAATTATTTAATAATTCTGCTCAAACGACACTACAAAATTGCATGAACTCTACAAAAATTCACGATCTTAAGTTAACCAACTCTTTTCTTTTTTGTTTTTGTTCTCACGCTTTCACTGAATCCCATAAAGATTCCTTATAGCTTTTAGCAAATGGGCCATGTTTTGATAATGATAAGTCACTTGCAACTAAAGAAAGTAAAACACTAAATTGATACATTTATCAACTGTCACGTGTTATTCAACACGACAATTTGACGGAAAAATTTAATAAAAACTAATGGATGGTCAATTTGTTACTTATGTACTAATTTGTAATTTTTTTTTTTTTGGTAAGGACTAATTTGTAATTTTTGTTTGTCAAAAAATGAGTTTTTTTTTTATATATTTATCATAAATACTCTAATTTGAGCTTTTAAATGTATATAATACATAGAAATGGAATATGGAGATAATTTTATCTTTCAGCCCAACCCAAAAAAAATTAGCTGCAATAAATCAAATGTGCAGTTTTCTTTATATTAAAAAAAAAATAATCTGTGACTTTGACCAATGCTGGCACCTGCTTTCAAGTGTTCCATAGTAAAAGAAAAAATGCGAACTTTACCCAATATAGACATCCGTCAAGCTGTCATTCATTCTTACCGGGAAAAAAGATGACGTGGACTGCGCACTCGTGGATGTTGCTGATGTGCACATCGGGGGCTTGATACGACATTGGTTCTGTAATATATGGGCTTTAAAGTAAGGAAATAAAATAAAAGAAGAGAAAAAGAAAAGGTTGAAAAGTCAAAAAAAGGGAGGCTGAAGGAAAGTGGAAGAAGCTTCGGCTGGGCTTTAAAAAGAGAGAAAGATGGAGAGAAAGAGGAGCACGGGCAGAAACAGGGGAACGAAAGAAACAGGGGAGAAGAGAGAAAGAAGAGAAAGGAAAAAGGGAAAAAAGGGAAAAAGGAAAAAAAAAATTGGCGCGCTCGTAACCCGGACGCCTCATCAAGCCGACTCAAGTGTGTTTTGCAAGGCCGGTAAGAAATTGAAGCCTTTAATCACTTGCTTGAAGCAATTGCCGCAATTAGGGCTTGAAATTCGGATTTCTTGGGTATTTGTGTGGCGAAGCCCAATTTTTGAGTCGTTAAGCTGTAAATTTTTTTAGAAATGGTACTTTGGGATGTTGTGAAGCTATAGCATCTTTCGGATCGTGATTTGAGCTTGCGGTTTGTTCGGAACGGAATTTTGAAGTTGGAGGCGCAATCTGGTACTGTAGCGAACAGTGGCTTCGAGTCTCTTTTTTTGTTATTTCCGGTGCTGTTTTGGGGCGGCTGAGTTGGGGTTGTTGTTGTACATTAAGAGAGCTTTCTAACGACTATAAGACGGCTTGAAACAGAATTTTGTGGAGGGATTTATGGCGTGACGAAGTTGGCGCATGGGTCGCGCCTAGCTGAAAATGATGGGTTTATGCTAAATTATGAGCTTTTGGGGCACGTAGGTGTCGTTTATCGACTAATAGGCCTAGTATAGACGAGTCGTTATAAGAATATCATTTTTACTCAGCTTTTTGATATTTTTCCCGTTAATTGTTAGGAATCCGAATGCGTCGGTTCGTGTGAGCGTCGTATTTGATTTTTGGCTTTTCCCAGGTGAGTGACACTATTTCTTCTTTGTATTTTAAACTCATATTTTGAGAAACGTGATGGATTATATATTCCATGAGTTGATAAAAAGTATATTTTGTTGCATTAAACAGGATCGAGCTATTACTAATATTTTTGTGAAATTCTTTGTGAAAGAATCTTGAAATGCTTTGATATTTATATATCAAATTTTGGGGAAAAGTCTTAGAAAAAGTCTAAACCTTTTTTTTATCATTGTGCCGATTTGGTCCTAAACCTTTTTTTTGGTGCCGATTTAGTCCTAAACCTTTTTAAATTGTGCCAATTCAGTCCTTTCCGGCCAATTTGGCCGGATTTTTCTTGGGCCGATTTGCTGGCCGGTGACGTGGACAATTTTTACTAATATTTTAGTATTTTTGAATTTTTGAATTTTTATTTTTTTATTTTATTTTTTTTTTTTTTTTTTTTTTTTTTTATTCTGCTCTTCTTCCTCCAGCCGGTCGCCGGACCTCGGCGACCGCCGAGGCGACGGCCGCGAGGTCGAGGTCGACCTCGCCGGCCACCTCGCCCGATGGCCGCGGGCGACCTCGCGCGGGCGGCGAGGCTCACCCTCGCCGGATGCGGCGAGGGTCGAGCCTCGCCCATGGCCGCGAGGCTCGACCTCGCGGATCCGGCGAGGGCGAGCCTCGCCCGCCCCCGCGAGGCCGCCCTCGAGGCTCGGGCGGCGAGGCTCGCCCTCGTCGGATCGGCGAGGGTCGAGCCTCGCCCATGGCCGGCGAGGGCGAGCCCGCCAACTTGCCGGATCGGCAAGTGAGGGGGTTCGAGCCGGGGAGAGAGTCGGAGGGGTAGACCGCCGGCACCGCACGAGCCGCGGCCGTCGGCCTACGGCCGCGCGCTCGGTTTCAAGCGCCAAGCCGAGGAAACCCCGGCCACGTGAGACCACCGCCGCAATCTTTGCCGCCCGATGCCGTCCACCGCCTTTCGCCGACCCGCCGCCATATCCGGCGAGCTGGTGCGGCTCGCCCTCGCCGCCAGGCCTCGAGGGCGGCCTCGCGCGGGCGGGCGAGGCTCGCCCTCGCCGGATGCGGCGAGGTCGAGCCTCGCCGGCCATGGGCGAGGCTCGACCCTCGCCGAGATCCGGCGAGGGGGAGCCTCGCCGCCCCGCGCGAGGTCGCCCCGCGGCCCCGGCGAGGGTGGCCGGCGAGGTCGACCTCGACCTCGCCGGCCGTCGCCTCGGCCGGTCGCCGAGGTCCGGCGACCGGGCGGAGGAAGAAGGCAGAATAAAAAAATAAAAAATTAAACAAAATAAAAATAAAAATAAAAAAATTCAAAAATATTAAAATATTAATAAAAAGTTGTCCACGTCGGCCGGCCGGCGACCGGTCAGCAAAATCCGGCCAAATTGGCCGGAAAGGATGAATTGGCACAACTTAAAAAGGTTTAGGACTAAATCGGCACCAAAAAAAGGTTTAGGACCAAATTGGCACAATGACAAAAGGTTTAGGACTTTTTTGGCACTTTTCCCCAAATTTTGAGTTGTGATATGACTTCCTTTCTGACGTTGGATTACTGGATATTGTGATTGGTGGTTGGTGCTCAATGTCTCTATGGACCCTGAGGGGTGTGGGTATGCGCATACTATTCTAGGATATCCTTGTGGGCAGAGCCACCGGCTAATAATATGTGGAGACCTTGCCAAGGGGGGAATCTTGGTCGTCTTGTCACGGGCGTTACGCGTGACCATGGCTAGACATTTGAGCATGAATTGATCAATGGAGTGGACCATTGATGTGTGATTTGAGTTTGGTCGATGGAATGGACCATCGATATGATTTGATGAGATTAATCAATGGAATAGACCATTGATGCATGTTTTACGAGATTGACTAATGGACTCGACCATTGGTATTTTCGGTATTCGAGTTATGATTTGATATTATGATAAAATGGGTTATATTTGTGTTTTAAAATGTGCATAGTGATTTCTCGATCCGCTTAGAAGAAATGTGTTACTCACTGAGCCGTGGTAGCTCACTCCTCTCATCTACTTGTTTTTCAGGTTCTTTAGCGAGTCACGAATAGGCGTGAGCGTTCGTTCGGGGAGGACTTTTGTGGTGGAAATTTTGGGTATGGCTTATGCATAGTTCATAAGTTTATAAGTTAGTCTTTGTAGAAGGTTTATGTTTTGATGTTTGTGATTATAGATATACTCTGATATAGATATTGTAACCAAGTGCCCCTTTTTTGTCAAATATATATATGTGGATGTATATATATTGATATCGGGTTGAATTTTGGTTACGTTGAGACTGCGTCCTTTGGTAAAAGGACGGCCGTGTCATGCCCCTTCTTCTTGTGAATCGGGGTGTGACAGGTTCGTCAAGGCTCTCGATTGAAATCGGGATGCGCACTGGCGGGATCTCGGAGACGAAGCCGTTTGGTCGAGCTACAATGTAGCGACAAAGGAGAGACGTGGTCATTGGAATTTGGGGCAGAAAATTAGGGCTCTTGAGAGTTCTTGATTTGGGGGCGAAAAAAAATTACGGTTCTTGAGCAAATCAACAGGCAATGTTGTTGATGGGAAGCAGCAATAGTGACGACGGGGCTTTGAAAAGCTCCACCTTTTAGGGAAGTAAACATCTCCCGCAAGCATCAGATGCGTGCTGGGCTGCACACTTGGCGAACACCAAAGAATCCCACGAGGAGGTTCTACCTCTGTTCATTTTGGAGGGATATACAGTCTCAATTTGTTGAAAGCAACTAACTTGATTGGGTTCGATTTTATTTCCTGGTTTTTAAAAAAAAAAAAAATTGGGCAACATATATGTTCAGTAGCTACGCCGAGAGTATAAATTTGGATTGATTAGTGTTGAAAGTTCAATGTTCACTATCGATTTGGATTGCTAAAGTTCAGGCTCGTTTTGAAATTTGATGGTTGGGGGCTTCTTTAATTGGATTGACCTCCAATTGACGAATGATGATGAAGTGTTGAAGGAGAAGGTGAAGTTTGTGGAGGAAATCTGGAAAGAAATGAGGAAGGCAAATACTGGACAAGAAAGATGAGCCAAGGTAGCAGGGATTAAAAACTTTGGACTAAAGCTTATGGATGGAAATGGAAATCGCGAGAATGCAAGCGAAGGAGAAGATTCATGTGAGTCATAATTAGCATTGATGGGAGCATTGATTGTGTTGACAATGTCGAAGGTCGATAGGAGGCTTCGATCTTACTTGCCCTGAATGGTGCTAGTAGGTAGTTCAACGTTTACTGTTGGAGGGACTTGTTTGAATCCTTTTGTGCAAGGTGCAAATGTAACCAATAAATTGGGGGAAGGTGATGAATGTAACCTTGGTTTTGGAGTTGCTAGTAACATGAATGTCTAAGATGAGTGTAATCTGAATTGACCAAGAGAAATGGCCAAGTCTAAAAGCATAACCTGATCAAGAGAAATGCACTGATTACAAGCTTGTACAAGCTTGTAGGATTTACTTAGTTGTAGAGGGCTAAAAGCATAACCTGCCATTATTTAGCATTGAAAGATCTAATGCACCTAGCCACAACCTGGCCCCTCAATGAATCTAGCAAGCTTGCAAGATTGAATATTGCATTGCTTTCAAGAGTCAAGCTGCAAATAATGAACGGAGGGCAACAAACGCAAATTTGAAAATTTCCATTTTATTGAGGTAAAAAGATATACATTATTTATTTCACCAAAAAAAAAAAAAGATATACATTATTTACAGCCTATGGTTTGCTGCTATGGAACGATGACCTCACTGCACCATCCAAACACATTAACCAAATCCTTTCCATTGTTTTCATACAATAGCTAAATAAAAGAAAAGGAAAAAGACATGTCAATGACACCAGCGGCAGCACAAAACATCACAGTTGATCTTCTTGGCTCACAGCTGAGGCTACTCAGCTTGATGGTCCACCAAAAATTGCAAACTCTTGAGTTCCTGGAGGTCTTGAAACCTCACCAAAGAAACAACCATAGCTGTTACCTACCAATCACACTTAAAAAATGCTACTTAGTGCTGAAAGTTATAACACGTCATATCGAACCCACATCTCTTGCATATTATAATTAAAGTAGTTGCCGTTACCATTAGTCCAAAAGATCTCTAATGACGGTTACAGTCATTCATCTAGCATACATATCTTGACCCATTCGAATTCCTTCTAACAATATTAAAATTCATAAAAAATAATAATTATTATTATTATTTAATGAAATTAAAAAATAAAAATTCAGAAAAGTCATAAAAATTTTAAAAATTCAAAAAATACCTAAAATTTTAAAAATTGAAAAATAATTCAGAAAATTCATGAAATTTAAGAAAATTCATAAAATCATTAAAAATTAGAAAATCCAGACAATAATTAAAATATTAGAAAAATTATACAAAAATTCAAAAATTCTAGAAAATTAAAATTAAAAATTAAAAAAAATCCCTAAAATTTAAGATCAAAAATTGGACAAGTCTTTAGGGCTTTACAATAGTTTTTTTTTTTTTTGGCGTTGTCTTTTTATTTTTAGGGATGATATTAGGATGTTTGTGTGCCTCACTTTACAATTATAATAATTTGTGCATTTCAATATTTTGGGTGTTACTTTCTTACTCTAGAATGGTTAAGACGAACCTTAGGTTTCTTTTGGATTAGTTGCTATGGCATTAGTTAGCACATAATTAGGTAGGTACCAAAATGGCATTAATCTTAGGGCTAACGTAATCAAGTCTCAAAGTCTTGAATCTCTAGTTGCATAAATAGGTTGATATCCTCCGGTATCTTAATTGGTTTCTAGCCAACCGAAAAGGCTAGTGGCGACTTCTTTGTTAAAATTTGTAGAGACTTAATTGATTAAAAATTTTAAACACCCAATGTTGTGGGATGTAAGGGCTTAGGAAAGTTTGAGTCAATGGAAGGCCATTGGTTAGAAGTTGACAATACCCCTAAACCTAACAATTTTTGCAAGAGGTTATGTCATGACAAGTACGATATATGTATACTTGATAAAATCAGATAGGATAACATAACCGCAAAAGCATATTGTTCATATATTTAGAATAATTGTCAAAACATGATTTTGTCAAATGGGAAAACTTGCGGTTTGCAAAAGAGATTGTTTATTTAGAGTTGATATTATGCCAAAAGCATTAATATTTCTTTTACGCCAAAAAAATTATATATTGTTCATATTTAAAAAAATATGACGAAAAATATTTATGAATTTACGTATCATATTTTTGTATTGTGAGAATTGCAAGTGTTTAGGGTAAAAATAATAATAATAAAGTCAAAAGTGTGCTTCCCACAAGATTTAAAATATAAAAAACTAATTGTTGGAAAGATTTGGTGATGTTGGCGAAGGGCATCCAAGTCAAAACATCACAATCAAATCTTCCCTTCTAACAATTTTCTCAAGCTCTTCAACCTTTTTTCTAACGGCAATCCGACACTCCTATGGGTTGATCGAACCAACTCATTAGCCACTTCTAGAGAAGTGCATAGCTAGAAATTTCATTGTCGAATATGAAAACAAATTGCAAAAATTAGCTGAAATAGCCAAAACATGGAAGAATTATTTAAAAAAATATTAAAATATTGCAATTGTGCTAATTCAGTTATATATATATATATATATATATTTTTTTTTTGTAAATGAGCCCTAAAACTTTTGCATTTATGTCAATGCAATGAATCCGGCCAACTTTGGTCAAAAATAGCTAACGTGAATGCTAGTCATCCTATGTGCCATTGCGTGCCATTGCCATCTTTGACACAAATAATTTTTAATAATATTTTCATTTTTTTGAATTTTTTTTATCCTAATTCTCTTTTCTTTCTCTTTCCGTTTTCCTCCCTTCTTCCGCTAGCCAGTCGCCAAGGTCTAGGGAGGTCGACCTCACTATTGATGGGGGCAAGGGCAAGTAAGGCTTTCCACTGCTAGATTGGCAAGGTTGACCTCATCAATGGCCGATGAGGGTGCTAGGTGAGGTCGACCTTGCCACTGGTCGTGAGGTGACCTCACTGGCCCTCACCTCTAGCATATGTTGAGGTATGGCGACCGATTAGAGGAAGAAGGGGAAAAAGAGAAAGAGAGAGAGAGAGAAAGAAAAGAGAGAAAAAAAAGGAAAATTTTTGAAAAGAAATATTAAGATATTATTAAAAATTATCTACATCATTGTTGGCTATGCTATGTAAGATGACTATCGTCTATGTTAGAAATTTCTAACAAGAATTGGTTGTACAAATTAAATTAACACAAATGTAAAAGATTTAGGGCTCAATTGGCCAAAAAAGAAGATTATAAATGAATTGACACAATTATAATAAATTTAAGACGTTTTTGGTAATTTCCCCCGGAAAAAAATAGAAGTTTGATTAGGGTTGTAAGCCCGTTGAACTTAATATTGGCAAACTTGATCTTTTAGATACTTAAATAGCTCGAGCTTCAGTTCTACTTGAAATTAGGCAAGCGAAGCTTGAGTAATGATAAAATCGAATCTGAACTAATGTCAGATAGCACAACTCGATTGCTCTAATAGTCGTTATCACCCTCCCCCCCCTCTCTCTCTCTCTCTCTCTCTCTCTCTCTCTCTCTCGTTTATGTTGGTCATAAAATAGACATGTCAAATGGGTGAGAGAGTTTGGTTTAGATCATAAATGGTCTATCCCAAATTAATCCATTTATAGTAATGCAAATTTCTCGATACATAACCCATCCGACCCATACCCAATCTAGGAAATATTATTCCTTATGATTTAAAAAAAAAAAATATGATATTGGTAAAAAAAAAATTATGCATTTAAATCTAGTGGACAATATTATACTATTTTTATAAAAATAAATTGAGGCCCCGTTTGTTTCTTGAAGATGTTCTTCAAGAAAATAACAATATTTCCTTTGATTCAGTGACTCACCCCCAAGTCCCAAAATAAGAAAATGAAAACCTAAAAAAGACAAGAACCCAAAGCCAGTGTCAACCTAGTAATAAGAACTGAATTATCTCACATTTTCACACCCCCCCCCCCCCCCGTAATTGACCAGGATGAGCCCACTTTTAACACCGTTTATTGACACTTCGTTCGTTCTACGGAAAATTAAGAATTTTGAATATATATTTCTCAAATTAATTGATTGTATCGGTTATCAAAGTGAATAAATAAAAAATATTTTTGCCGTTCACGAAAACGTTTAGACGTAAATAATTTGTTGATAATGATTTTTTTTCCATTGACTAATTATTTCAAGTGATACAAATAATTATTTTTAGGAAAATATTTTTCAAGCTATTCATTTTTCATGAAATAAACATGACTTAATATTATAATTATCCTATAGGCCGACATGGTTAGTTTTATTATGAATCAAAAGGAAACTGTTTTTTTTTAGGCCTTCGTGCTCCTACTATTTGTATGATTGCAGTACTCCAACAATTTTGGTGACCCCCAAGCTATGACGGCTATAGTCACCCATAGAGGATATAAGTCAAATGGGTATAAATGGGTGCTATCAGGGACTTAAATAAGTTTTGAATTTTTGATATCGAAATGATTTGAGGTCGATCATCAAAATCCCCACGAAATTCGAGATTTTATGATTGGAAAAATTCAATACTTGGACCTTACTATCTGATAAAAGTTTCTACATCCATATCTATTGCCCAATTTTTAAAGTATAATAACAACATTTGAAGTAGATCTGACAAAAAAAAATGTTGTTCTCAAGCTTTTGAAAAAGAAAAGAAAAAATAAAATAAGATAAAAAGGTCGAAGCAATCACTGAATCTTCACTATGACAAAAAAAAAATCATTGAATCTTTATTTAATTTTTTAATTCAATAATAAGAAAAGAAAAAACAGTAAACTTCAAGCCAAGCTTGGAGCGAAGATTCGACCAAAAAAGAAAAAAAAAAGCTTGGAAGTGAAGGGGACGATATGTCGTCCTAATCCATCTCTCTCTCTCCCCCATCATCGAGGCCTTCTACATCGACACTCCCATCACTCGCCAAGCTCTGTTGCCATTTACGGGTACGATGTGCGAATGTATAAGCAGATGTTGAATCCTATTTCGCTTTCTCCTTCGTTGCCCCCTTCTCTCTCATCTCTTCCTCGTGTCATTCATTGCAAGCTTATTCGATGAAGATCTCAAAAAGGAAATTGCAACTTCCGATAGCGAGTTATCAGCAGTGCCCTTTCGAATCTTCTCCACTCCTCTTGTGTTGTGTTGAATTTTTTTGTACTATCTAATGGGTTTCTCTCCATTAGATTTTATTATTTTTATTTCTTTTCATTTTCGCAATTAGGCAACAATAAGATGCGTGCAAAGCTCCAAATTGCCGAAGGAAACACCGGCTCTCCTCTATTACGACTTCTCTCCTATGATGTTATGTTATTGTGATGTTAGGTTGGGGCATCATTTTTCACAAATGAAAAATATGACCAAACTCCACTACTAATATATTAATATTTATATCAATCCAAAACATACCACTAGTTCAAATATAAATACAAGCATCTCACATAAATTAAAATAATTGAGTTCATGAGGCGATTTCGCGGTTAGGAGTTGATGACGATTCCCCTACTATAGGAGGATGAGGCAAAGGTCAAATGCTGCAAGAAAAATTTTCTTGTTGGAAACCCATTATACTTGTAAAATACTCACATGATGTTATTAGATGCTTGCTTACTCTTAGTAAGGAATTCATAGCTTTTCCACGACCTTCTAAATATTAGCTTGAAACTTATTTCTTCTCTAACTCTAGGACCTTCATTCTTCAAAGGATCCATGTAGTAAGAAAATTTTTTTGGTTTCGGAACCCATTATCTTGTAGAATTCTCACATGATATTTTCAAATACTTACTTACTCTTTGTAAAGAATTCATAATGTTTTCACAACAACCTTTTATCTATTACCTTGAAACTTGCTTTTTTTCGAACCCTAGAACCTTCATTCCTTGAAGGATCTATGTTGGGAAATGATTGTGTCCTAGATGAAGTGGGAGGAAAAGATCTTAGAGGAAGTGAGATTGTGAGAATGGGATGAAAAGATTAATGCTGACCTTGATAATTCCCTTGCTACTACAGGTTGGGGCTTCTTCACAAATTCTGCCAAAAAGCTTTTCTCATTTCGGAACTCATTGTCCTTCTAGAACGCTCGTATAATATAGTTAGATGCTTGCTTATTCTTAATAAGGATTTCTTAACTTTTCTACAAAAACCTTTTGTCTCTAAACTTGAAACTTGCTTTTTCTCCAACCCTAGGACCTTCATTGCTTGGAGGATCCCTATGGGGAAATAATCATGCCCTAGATGAAGTAGGAGGAAAATATTTGAGAGAAAGTGACTTCACAAAGACCTTCATTAGATTTCATTTTCTTGCTTCTTTTCATTTTCAGACAAATAAATAATAATTAAATATGCACAAGCCTCCTAATTGCCAAAAAAAGACATCAGATCTCCTCTCCAATGACTCCTCTACTATGATGTTATGTTGTTCCGATGTTAGGTTGAGACAACATTTTTCACAAGATAAAAAATATAACTAAACTCTAGTGTTATTATATTCAAAAGACATAATATTTAGATCAATCCAAAACATACCAAAACATGCCACTACTTTAAGCATAAATATAAATATCCAACATAAATTTAAACATCCAAATTCAAGAGGTGGCTTCGTGGTTAGGAGTTGATGATGATTTCCTTGCTATAGGAAGATGAGGCAGAGGCACAAATGCAGCAAGAAAATTTTTCTCGTTTCAAAACCTATTATCCTTGTGGAATACTTGCATGATATTGTCAAATACTTAATTGCTCTTAGTAAGGGATTCGTAGCATTTCCACAACCTTCTATCTGATTACTTGAAACTTGCTTCTTCTACAACCCTAAGATCTTCATTCCTCGGAGGATTCGTGTTGGGAAATGATCGAGCCTTGGATGAAGTGAGAGGAAAAGATTTTAGAGAAAGTGAGATTGTAAGAATGAGAGAAAAAGATTTATAGTTGCCTTGATAATTCCCTTGTTGCTACAAGAGAGGGTTTTTTTTTGCAAATTATGTCAGAAAACTTTTCTCATTTCAAAACTCATTTATCTTGTAGAATGCTCACATGTTATCGTTAGATACTTGCTCTTAGTGAAGATTTCATAGCTTTGCTACAAGAACCTTCTATCTCTTACCCTGAAATCTGCTTCTTCTCCAACTCTAGGACCTTTATTCCTCGGAGGATCTATGCAGATAATTGATCTAGACTTGGATGAAGTGAGGGGAAAAGATATGAGAGGAAGTGAGATCTTTAGGACCTTCATTAGATTTCATTTTCTAGCAATCAAGTAACAATTAGATGCACGCAAGGCGCCCAATTGCCAAAGAAAACACCAGCTCTTTTCTCCTATGACTCCTCTCGTATGATGTTATGTTATTGTAATGTTAAGTTGGGTAACCTTTTTAATAAGATGAAAAATATGACCAAACTACAATGTTAATATATTCGAAATGCATAATATTCATATAAATCCAAAATATACCAAAACATATTTTTAATTTAAGTTAAACTATAAACATCTAACATAAATTTAAACGTCTAAGTTTAGAAGGCGGGTTGGTGGTAAGGAGTTAAGGATGATTCTCGTGCTACAAGAGGTGAAGGTGAAGGCATAAATGCATCAAGAAAACTTTTCTGGTTTTGGAACCCATTATTGCTGTAGAATATTTGCATGATATTTTCATATACTTGCTTACTCTCGTAAGGAATTCATAGTGTTTCCACAATAACCTTCTATCTGTTATCTTGAAACTTACTTTTTCTCCAATTGTAGAACCTTCATTCCTTGGAGGATCTATGTTGGGAAATGATCGAGCTTTAAATGAAGTGGAAGGAAAAATTTGTAGAGGAGGTGAGATTGTGAGAATGAGAGGAAATGCTTGCCTTAATGATTCCTCTACAATTACAAGTGGTGGCTTCTTTGCAAATTCCACAAGAAAATTGTTCTCGTTTCGCAACCTATTACCCTTGTAGAATGTTCACATGATATGGTCATATGCATGCTTACTCTTAATGTAGATTTTATAGCTTTTTCACAAAAACTTTTTTTTCTCTTACCTTGAAACTCGCTTCTTCTCCAACCCTAGGACCTTTATTTCTTGGTGTTGAAGGATCCATGTTGGGAAATGATCCAGACCTAGATGAAGTAAGAGGAAGAGATTTAAGAGGAAGTGAGATTGTGAATGTGACATCCCGATTTTTCCAATCCTATTTTCAATAAATTGAGGAGGCATTTTCGTTGCAAGCGTATAGTTCTTTTTTTCAGCCGCACTCATGTGAAAACTAGTCTATCGGTGAAAGCTGTTAAGAATTTCTAATGCATCAGACTCGAGAATTTGACGAAGCGACCTTTCGACCAGCTGATGCGCAAGGGTCATTCAAGACAATTAAAATCGATTAAAGATCGGAGATAGGTCGACTCGACAGAGGCATGTGATCAGTGTGGGTGATTCCACCAGATCGCACAATTCATGTCGATCAAGACTGACCGACTTTTCTATCGATTAGGTGCGCTGTGTTCGTATTTGAAACCGAGATTACCTCGACAACCGAAAGTCGCCAATGTTTCAAAGATGTACATTGTGGCTTGAGATGATCAACCACAGGTCAAATGCATAAAAATCTCTAAAGGCTACCCGTGAGGTTGGGCCTCAAGCTATATCGTCTACTAAAGTGAAATTAAAGTGGAATTGAGATCGAATTCAGAAAGTGGAAGATGGGGTGTCACAAATCATTTCAAGATCATTGAATCATCTTGGGGAAGATTTTTAAATGCAATCGAAGCTTTTCAAGAAAATAATCAAAAAATAGCTAATTTGGCTCGAGAAATTAGTATGCATTTTTGGTCAGCGTTTTTGGGACTCGAAGTTGATTTTATAAAAAGTGAAGATGTGAATTGAAGTGTGGTGGCATTGAATTTATTTTATGGACCTCAATTTGATTCAATTGGAAGAGAATTGATGAGAATTGAAGAAATGGGACATACAAGAATTGGACCCCGGCGGAAAAATAAAATGGACCCATTGGAGTATGGTTGTGGGAGATAGTGGAGTGTGATGTCATGCATGAGGTCATGGTGGGGCCAAAGAGAGAGAGAGAGAGAAAGAGAAAAAGAAAGAGAAAGAGAAAGAGAGAGAGAGAAACCGGTTTTCTCCCTCTCTCCTCCGTCGAGACCTCCCCTCCATCTTCTTCTTGTTGCTCGAAGAAACGCAGCAAGCTGAAGAAGCTGAAGACAAGCGAACCAGAGCAGCTCCGCCCGTCGCCGATCGCCGCCGCTGCACGCCGTCGTAGTCCCGCGCCTCACCGCGCGCAACCGGCTCCCTCTCCCTCTTTAGCCGTAGTCGAAGCCCTCTCTTCTCCATCTCCAGTTGCTGCTCGTGTCCCAGCAGATCTGGGAAGACGCCGGAGCAGCCAGCAGTCTAGTCGAACCGCCGTCGCGCCCCGCTTGCCGCCGTCCGCCTCTCGCGACACCCCGCCGTCCTCGCGCAGCAAGCCTGCTCGTCCCTGCTGTTCCGCGAGTCCAGCAGTCATTCCAGATCTGGGGAAGCTCAGCCGGAGCCGCCCAGCTCACCTCCGGCCACCGTGAAGCCCCGCCTAGGTCCGGTTCAACTCCTCCGCCCATTCCCGACCCCAACCAGCCCCGGATCTGCTCATTTTCGGCCCCAACCAGCAGCGAACAAAGAGTTGGAAAATGGGTATGCAGCGGACGTTTGGCTCGTTTTGGCCGCCTTCCCGAGCCCGGATGCTCGGCCTGCTTTGAGGAAAGTTGTTCTCCTCGGCGTCCCCGTCGTTTTGGTCCGCTCGGTTCGTTAATCCGGTGAGTTTAACTCACTAAACCTCGCTTAGAGGGTTAATGATGCTTTGGGTGTGTTTAGTTTATGTTAAGTGTTATTAGGTGGTTAGTTTAATTTATTTAAGTGTAGATTATATTAATGTGCTTGATTAACTTAAATTGTGTTTAATTTAAAGTTAAGTGGGTGTTTATATTAATATAAACATTGATGTGACATAAATGAATTTACCTTTGATTTATTTAAATATCTCGAAATTATTTAATAACTTAATAATATATTATTATTCGAAATTATTAAAATATTATTATTTAATTATTTTCGGAATAAATTTAATTATTTGTTAAATTCGAAAATTTTGGTGGGACCCTAAATTATCAGAATTTCGTGCTTCGCTACGGTACATTCGGATTTTGAAATTGTTGATTGGATATTATAAATTGAGTGTAGATTTCGAAAACTATGGATATTATTATTTAATTATTTTCGGAATAAATTTAATTATTTATTAAATTCCGAAAATTTTCATTGGGACCTTATTTGCTTTAATTTAGTGCCGATCGTTCTTTTGTGCATTTAGAATTTGAAATTGATGATTGGTTGTGATGAATTGAGTGTGATTGTGATTTATAGGGATTCTTTATGAAATCCTAAGTGTAGAAATTGATGGGAGATTTGTGATTGACCACCTATTAAAAGGTCGTCTTGGTGGTAGTGAAAAACCACCTTGGAAAGGTCGTGCCCGATGAGGTAGTGAAAAACCACCTACAAGAGGTCGTCGATGAGGCCGTGAAATACCACCTATTAGAGGCGTCGTGCAGGAGAGGCCGTGATAAACCACCTATGAGGTCGTGCCCGGAGAGGCGTGATAAACCACCTATGAGAGGTCGTGCTTGGAGAGGCCGTGATAAACCACCTTGGAAAGGTCGCGTTGCGATGAGGGTAGTGAAAAACCACCTACAGAGGTCGTGCCCGATGAGGCCGTGAATTACCACTGACATTGTGTCGTGGAGTGGGGCCGTGATGCCACGATTTAAATTTGCCGAGTAAACGTAGTTGAGAGCAATGATTGATTTGCTAGAATGACGTATAATCGGCCGTAGAGTCGATTGATCGGCGAGACGATCCAAGTGGTTGAATGGTTTGATAATGTGATTGTGCCATGGTTGTTTGGTTATCATAATTGTACGTGGTTGGTTTATATAAATTGTGCTAACTCCGGGCAGATAAAGGCGAGGCGAGTAAGTCTTCGTGTGATGTGGCTATGCCACCCGAGGCGTATTTTCTTTCTAATAGGGGTTTAGGGGGTTGAACTTGCCGAGACATCGTCTCATCCGGTTGTGGGATTAAAATTTCGGTCCCTGGTGGATGGGCGGCCAGAGATAGCTTTGGTTGGCCTTGAGGAGTTGCGAGGAGGTGAAGTCATAAGGGTTGGAGAGCGTGTCCTGCTAGTTGGTTGTAGGATAGTCCCCTTTTGTCGAGTGGTCTATTTTGTAGAAAGTCCAGTGTTGTATTTAAACCCCCTTTGTGTTTGTAAATGAGTGTTTGGTATTGTGATTGATTGCCTGCTTTTCTATCCCAAGTTAAATGTTGTCAGGGGATTTGTTTCGCTTCCGCATGCGTAAAGAAATGAATGGATCGGCGACATATCCAGGATGTTGCATTTTTGATCGACCGCAGTGGGATGTGCGCGCGCGCTCGGGGTTCGGGGCGTGACAGTGAAGACCTTCATTAAATTTCATTTTCTTATTTCTTTTCATTTTCTAGCAATTAAGTAACAGTTAAATGCGCTCAGGGCCCTCAGTTGCCAAAGAAAGCACCAACTTTCCTTTCCTACAACTCCTCTCTTACGATGTTATGTTGTTGTGATGTTAAGTTGGGGTAACATTTTTCACAAGATGAAAAATATGATCAAACTCTAGTGCTAATATATTCAGTAGACATAATATTCATATGAATCCAAAACATACAAAAACTTACCTCTAGCCTAACCATAAATATAGACATCCAACATAAATTTAAATGTCCAAGTTTAGAAGGCAGCTTAGTGGTAAGGAGTTGATGATGATTCCCTTGCTGCAACAAGAGGAGGTGGAGGCAGGAATTGCAATATGAAAACTTTTCTTGTTTCCAATCTCATTGTACTTGTAAAATTTGCATGATATTGTTAGATGTTTGCTTACCCTTAGTAAGGTATTCATAACGCTGCTACAACAACCTTCTATATGTTACTTTGAAACTTGTTTCTTTTCCAACATGAAGACCTTCGTTCCTTGGACGATCCATTTTAGGAAATGATCGATTCTTGAATGAAGTGGGGAGAAAAGAATTAAAAGGAAGTGAGATTGTGAAAATGAAAGAAAAAGATTTATATTTACTCTTGATGATTCCCTTACAACTATAGGATGGGGTTTTTCGCAAATTCTGCAAGAAAACTATTCTCGTTTCGGAACCCATTATCATTGTAGAATACTCGCATGATATGGGCAAATGCTTGCTTACTCTTAATAAGGATTTCATCGATTTTCCATATAAACCTTCTATCTCTAATCTTGAAACTTGCTTCTTCTCTAATCCTCGAACCTTCATTCCCCAGATGATCTATGTTGGGAAATGATCGAGCCTTAGAAGATGTGAGCATAAAATATTTAAGAGGAAATGAGATCGTGAGAATAAGAGGAAAATATTTATACTTGTCTTGATGATTCCCTTGTTGCTATAAGAGAGGGCTTCATCGCAAATTCCACAACAAAATTTTTCTCATTTCGAAATCCATTATCCTTGTAAAATACTCGAATAATATGGTTAGACATTTGCTTACTCTTTTAAGGATTTCATAACTTTCCTACAATAACCTTCAATTTCTTATCATGAAACTTGCTTTTTCTCTAACCCTAGGACCTTCATTGCTCAGAGGTTCCATATTGAGAAATGATCCAGCCTTGGATGAAGTGAGAGGATAGGATTTAAGAGGAAGTGATACTGTGAGGACCTTCATTAGATTTCATTTTCTTATTTCTTTTTATTTTCTGGCATTTAAGTAACAATTAGATGGGCGCAAAGCCCCCATTTGCCAAAGAAAACAACGGTTTTCCTCTCCTACGACTCCTCTCCTACGATGTTATGTTGTTATGATCTTTGGTTGGGACAATCTTTTTCACAAGATGAAAATATGACCAAACTCCAATGCTAATATATTTAGAAAACATAATATTCATATCAATCCAAACATATCACTAGTTCAATTATAAATATAAACATTCAACATAAATTTAAACATCAAAGTTAAGGAGGTGGTTTGCTGGTTAGGAGTTGATGATGATTACCCTTACATGAAGAAGGAGGTAGCGGTGCAAATACAACATGAAAACTTTATTCATTTTGGAACCTATTATCCTTATAGAATGCCTGCATGATATTGTCACATACTTGATTACTCTTAGTAAGGAATTCACAGCGTTTCCACTACAACCTTTTATCGATACTCGGACTCTTAGAGTAATAAAACTTGACACGGAAAGACATTTAAATACTAAAAGTTAAGAAAAGTACATTTGAGTGCTAAAATTGGAGTAAAATGGACCAAGTAAGTGCCAACAACGAGAAAATCTGTCCAAAATGCTGATGTGGCAAAACGATGTTGTTTTAAACACTAACGTGGTTAGATGAGCCGAAAATGACATCATTTTAGGTGCTGACATGGCTAGATAAGCAAAAAAAAAAGTTATTTTGCCTTAGATTTGAATTTGAATATAAATATTAATCAAGTTAAATTTTAAACTAAATTATTAAAAAAAGAGAGGAAGAATTATAAGTAGTAAATGGCATTGGGCAAAGGTTGTGCAAGCCTTCATCGCCTCCTTCCCGTTGCCAGCCTTTCCTGCCGTTCTGCAATCTCTCTTTTTTAATAAATTTAGTTTTGAATTTAGTGTCATTAATATTTATATTAAAACCCAAATAAGAGGCAAAACAACGTTATTTTGACTTTTCATTGCTGACTTAGCTCTTCTGCGAGCCACGTAGGATTTCCAATGAGTTATAAATATAAAACATTGCCATGTAAGATTTTTGCTTCCAGCCATGGTTGTTGGATTTGGTACTCAAATATCCCAATTCGCAAAAAAAAAAAAAAAAAAAGACACTTATGTATACCTTTCGTAACTTTTGACACTTAATTGTCCATCTGTGTCAAGTTTTGGCACTTGCATTATACTTTTGCTACCTTCTTTTTGTTACTTTGAAACATACTTCTTCTCTAACCCTAGGACCTTCATTCCTCAGAAGATCCATATTGGGAAATGATCAAGCACTAAATGATGTGGGAGGAAAAGATTTGAGAGGAAGTGAGATTATGAAAATGAGATGAAAAATTTGTGTTTGTCTTGATGATTCCCTTGTTGCCACAAGAGGAGGCTTCGTCGCAAGTCTAGCTAGAACTTCTTTTTTTTTTTTTTTTCGGAACCCATTATCATTGTAGAATGTTTGCGTAATATGGTAAGATGCTTGCTTACTTTTAGTAAGGATTTCATAACTTTTTCACAAGTCTTTTACCTTGAAACTTACTTCTTCTTCATCCTTATGACCTTCATTTCTCAGATAATCCATGTTGGGAAATAATCTAGCCCTGGATGAAACGGGAGGAAAAAATTTGAGAGGAAGTGAGATCATGAAAGTGAGGGAAGAATAAAAAGAGTTTTTATAATATAAAAAATAACAAAAATAATTACGAGTGCATCAAAATCGACTTGCCGAAAATGTCCTCTTTTTGTCAGAATGGACAAGCTCTCCATTTTTTTAAAACACCTCTCTTCTCTCTCAATATGTTGAACTCTTCCCCCCTCCCAATTCTCTCATAAAAGACCATCCCCCTTTATCTTGAGCTAAATAGGAGTTTGGGGATAAGGAACAATATCAACTCAAATAACTTTAAAAATCAGTAATGGAAATCAAATGGACATGGCCAGCGTGATCAACAAGTTTTCAAATTTGGATATGGAGATTAAAATGAGATATGAGGGTAGATAATCGTGAGATAAGGCAAACTTTTGAAATCTATCCTTATGGCTGGCTTTAATCCATTTCCCAAAGAAGCCCTTCTTTGACCATAAATCTTGCTCTTCTCCTTGCTTGGCCGTGAACTTCATCCAAACCAGGTCATTTCGAAAACCTATTTTCTCAACAATTCCTTCTTTCCCTTGAAGATTTATCTCATATTATTTTATTTCCAAAATAATTCAAAAGGGGATGAACATGAAATTGATAACAATAGACAACTATTCATATTTCATCAACAAGGATTGACTATAGAGTTTAAATTCACCATGGCCTACCATATCTTTTAAGAAGTCCGTTCGATTATATGTACAATGGTATGTGGTAACACTGCGCTTGAGCCATATAATTCACACATGATATAGATGTGAATTATGCGAATGATATTTTTATCTAGGGATCGGATTAATCCCTAATTTTCTTATGTAATAAAGAATCAAATATGACTGCCAAAATTTAGGTGTCAATAGGGTTGTGTTGAATTGCGCTTTGTTCTAAAATGAGTTGTTCTAAAAGCGAGTGGATTAAATCTACCAAAAAAAAAAAAAAAATCAAAATTTCATCAAAAGAAAGAGCAAGAACAAAATAAATAAATAAATCTTGACGCTTTGGGAGAGAAACTAGAATCCTAATGGACCATTGGGCATATTAATTTAATCTTAGATTTTACAAAAGAATTTTCATAAAATAGTTTATTGATAGAGGGTTGTGCGTGTTGTCCTAAAGCAATCACTCCACCTCCAAAACAAGTTTCGGTGTAAAATTGGCTGCAAAATTTCCCATTAATTGTGATAGTGTCCTAATGCCGATTCCCATCCAAATAAAGCAGCTTGCTCGATGATGGCATCCTCTCCCTTGATGGTCAAAACCCTAGCTTTGTTGGAAGCCCTCAACTGTTTCTATTCTAAGAGGCACAAAGTCATTGTACTTGAGTCAGATAACTTAGACTTAGTCAAAGCCTTAAATAGATCTGAACAATTGAGTTGGGAGACTCACGTGCTTGTCTTGAAGTGCAAAGACAAGTTAAGGTCTTTCTCAAGTATCCAATCTTGCATGGTTTCAAAGAGGCCAATATAGCGAATTAGATTGCCAAAACTGACAAGAAAACTACTTCCCTCTGAATTGGGCCTTTTCCCCTCCCCAAACACTTTGGGAGCACTTATGTAATGATGCCCATTTAACATGCCTGTCATTTTTGTCAAGTGAATGAAATATTTCCATTTTTGACCAAAAAAGAAGAAGAAGAAGAAGAAGAAGTTCAAGAATCATTCCGAAGCCCTAGGTTTATTATTGCACAGCCCAAGACAAACTCATCATCTGAGCCCACTGTGAGTAGCCCATTCCCTTCAAGCCCATCAGAATTGAATTCACCAGGTCCACCCATTAATCTCAGTCAAGGCTTTGAAACTCCCCCGTAACCGACTTGAGGAATGATCTTATCTTTCGTTCAACGGCGATTTTTTCGATTACTGTTACCGAAGGAGTTGGAGTCGCTTCGCCTCGCCGATTTAAACGCCGTGCCACCACCACAGGGGACTTCCCCCGTCGCCCCTCCCCACGCCTTCAGCCATCTTTTCGCCGCCGTTTCTCGCCATTCCGAAGCCGTGCGCACCCCCTTCGCTGACATCCAGTTTGAAGCTCTTCCGCAGTTTCCGATTTCTATTCTCTAACCCTTACCACAGATCAGATATTGAATCCTCCGTAGACACGATCGATTGCACACACCATATGTTCGACACGAAATTCTTAAACTGAGTTCGTATTAGATTTGTGTCTGATTGTTGGATTATTTTGAGTGCGTATTGATTGCTGAGCACGATTTCACTGAGATTTCGCTGTTGCCGAGATTGAATCTGATCATATCCTTTTTGTTTAGTTTCCACCCTATGTTGGCGTGTCTTCCTGCTGCGTTCAATGTCGGTCGCTGCAGAGGTCGGAGAGGAGGTAATTTGAAAACGACAACATCAGTGCTAATCTCTGAACTCATTGGCGCAGGTTTGTTCATGGCGTTCCTTTTTATATGTTCGTTTTGATCATGCTGCGGCTGTGCGTATGAGTATTGAATGATTGGTAGTTGAATAAGTAAGTATGTTCGATTTTGTGAATAAGGAGGAGAAAAAGATATATGTGTGTGTATATATATACACACAAAAATAGAGAAAAAGAGAGAATGGAAAATTGGCTTGTTATAATTGAAAATGTACTTAGTGTGCGCTTCGTGTGATTATAGCCGAAAGGGGCTTGGTACGACATAATAAAAAATGGGCTTAGTATGGTTACATATTTGCGACTGAGTTTGGTGGATTAAAAGGGACTGGTATAATAAGCCCCTTTATGTCTCCAGCTCAGATTCGTGTACGGTTTATGTTCGGACCAAGCCCGGTCCGTGTGTTTTTTCTTAAAAAATAGTAAATAATAATAAATAATAGATTATAAGAAGTAAAAAATGAATAAGAAATATAAAAAAAAATGTCATGAAAATGGAAGCTGATTGTGCATACCTTTTTCAAACGCAAGAGGAAAATAAATATAAAGCCCATGAACAATTTTCCTTTTGCTTGGATATAAGTTCCCTCTCTATATCGTCCGCTCATGCACTTTGCCTGCAACTACGTCATCCTGCTATTGGTTATTCGCCAATGTTGGCATTGGCTATCCTCAGGATCACCTAAATCGACATCACTAAGATCTTGCTTGCATTCTATAGTGGCAAATTCACCTCCTTTCTCGAAGTAGGCACCTTTTTTTTCTTTATTTTTCTAATTTTTTGGCATCTTTATTTTTTTTTTATTTACCATCAATTCAATGTGAAAAAGACAGAAATTGAAGACAAATAAAAGAATAAAAATATGCTACAAAATAGGAAAATAGGAAAAAAAAAAAAAAAAGATGCTCACCTCGGGGAAGGACGTGAGTTTGCAACAATATAATACATTGGACATCTCAGCAATGTGGACAGGGGTGATCAGGAGGTGGTGGCCAATCTCGACATAGGCTAATAAGCAGCTCAACAGGTTGTGGGTGAAGCCTACAAGCAAGCATCCCGCAAAAAAGAGAGATAATATCGTACATGGCTCAAACTCAAGACATAAATTTAACAATTCTTTTGGTCGATTTCAATGGAGCGGAACAAGAGAGATTTTGATGGAGAACAATCTTTCATTTATATTTTTATTGAAAATTGGCTTGAAATTATCCTCGTTTGGTGTAGTGGAGACTTGTGTATGAATGTAAGTGCCTTGGTTGACATAGTCCATAATCATTTTGTATTTGAGCTCCTCAAGGAATGAGGTGAGTTTGCCACGATATAATACATTGGATATCTTAATAATGTGGATAGGGGTGATCAAGAGGGGTGGCCAATCCCATCGTGGGCTAATGAGGAGCTCAACGGATTGCATGCGAAGCCTAAGAGCAGGCGTCCCACAAAAAAGAGAGACAATATCATATATGAGTCAAACTCAAGACATAAATTTAATAATTCTTGTGGTTGATTTCAATGGAGCGGAACAAGAGAGATTTTGATGGAGAATAATCTTTCATTTCTATTTTTATTGAAAATTGGGTTGAAATTATCCACGTTTGGTGTAGTGGAGACTTGTGTATGGACGTAAGTGCCTTCCTTGGTTGACATGGTCCGTAATCATCTTGTATTTGAGCACCTTTATGGCTTTGAGCTGTTTGTATATGGCTTTTACTTTTTGGGCTCTTTTTGCATGGGTTCACACCCCCTTAGTGCCTTATAGTTGATTTTTTTTTTCCATCAAATCATGGATAGCTGAATTGTTTGCACTTGGTTGAGAGAGAGAGAGAATGCTGATGGCACTTTACCAAGAAATCGGTTGCCTAACGTACCGTTCGTATGCCATTTGCTGGTATTTTATTTTTCTTTTCTCCCCGTTTTTAAGTTTTTCTGGATCGAGGACATTTTGATGATATGATTGAAGTGTTTACTTTCTGTGAAAGCCGAAAAAGTAGACCTCACTTTGTCGTTGATGTGTTTGGTCACATCCATTTAAGTGAGTCCACTTAACATGATCACTTAACGTTTAAAGGCGCAAATAGTGGTGGTCACAAAAGGATCAAATTCATAAATCAAGCAAGTTAGAGGAGTCGATTGCAAGAGAAAAAGGATGATGCAATTGAAAAAAGGGGTACAAGTCAATAGAACTAAACTAATTTAATCTAGAATTAAATGATATGGGCTATTGAGTCCTTCCATTATTCGCTAAAATTGCTGATATGGCTAATGGTGCCTGTGGTGATTTTCTGTCGTGTTACTACTCATTAGACAAGTTTTGTGGTTTGAGATTGGCAATGCAATGCCTTTTGGAGCTGTATATGCACAAAACTTTTAACATATAATATATCCACTTCTCCAAAAGTAATGGTTTTGTGTGGGATATTGTCCTTGACATTGGCATTGTAGGGACCCAGGTGCAAGTGGAGGGTGCACGTCTATTTGATATATGTGTTCAAGTCAAATGTTAGTTATTGCACAAAGCCTATCTAGTATGGGGATAAGGGATGCGCTTGCAAAGGTGAAATTTCTGGACTTCGGCGTGATTAGTGGTTTTGTTTTGCATAAATACCAACTTCATTTTTTTGAGTAAATGTGCAAATGTGCTTGATATATCCCCACGAAACTGAAGATATCATACATCCTTCCGGTATCAAAGCTGTTAGGCACCTGCGTCTCACCTTTTGCTGGCAATCTTGCAGTATCAAAGCTCTCAGGCAATGTTCTCAGTGGATGCTAGTTCTCTCTTCTTTGGCCTCGTTTGACAAATTTGATATTGCTTCATCTCTTGTCGTCTTAAAAGCAACAACATCATCCTCGCCTATGACCTACTGGTAAGCATATTGTCTCTAGCTATGTCCTGTTTTTTCTCCCTATCCAGGTTATTAGACTTCGTCATCAATGATTCTGTATATTTCACGTCAGTGTGGTGATATTTGTGCAGAAATCTAGAAATGAAGTAAATGAGACCTTTTAACATCAACAGCACCATCCGAGGGATTAATAATATCTTCAATAGTCACTAGGAAGATCACTGTTCAATCATTTCAGGCATATATCTTAAGCTAGTATTCAAGCTATTGTAATTTAATTTATTTAAAATATCAACACATTGCTTATCTATAATTTTTCAGTTGAATTATTGTGAATGCATGATTTATGTTCTAAGGCATGCAAATAAGTGTGCACACGGACATGCACATGTTCATGCGCTTCTGCTCAGGTATATACTGATAAGATCAGGTCCACGAGGACTATTATAGCCATTCTATAACATGGATCCAGTCATCCTCCTCTCGACGATTGTCATTTCACTGAAGTTTTGCTTCGTGGAAGGAGAAAAAGCAAAAACTTGAACTGTTCCAATTACTCGAGACTCTGCAGTTGGTGAACATGGTTAATAAATGCAGTTGATATGCATCAGACCTACTTTTGGGCCCTAATTGTTTAGGAGTAGAGTATCTGACCAATTATGTATCCAAGTTCTTGATTTCTTTTGCTTGGAAGCAGGAATCGAACTTCTGGACCAAATATTAACCATGGCAGACCACTGATTCAAATGCGAATACATCTGCAACTGAGTTTCTATTGTGGTGTTTATTCTAATTTAGTTCCTTTTGCCAGCAGCTCCCAGATTCTCATCACTTGCTTATGCAGAGTTAAAATGTGTGAGCTGTGTTTATTTCTGCCGTTCCTTTTCCATTATTGATGTTGATGTGCACATCATCTGAATTATATGTGTGGATGCTCTTCATTTGATGATGAGGTTATTACATTCTTCCTCTGCCTATGGAAAATGAAGTACTACCCTTTCATAGTAAGCCATATGAACTTGACATCATTTGCTTGTGCTGTTTTGTACTCTCTTTTTGAGCCATCAATATTCAAAGATGTCGTTGTGGCAACTTTTCAACAAGAGTAACTTATGAGAAGCAAAAAAACAAGAGGAGGATGAGAAACACATAAGAGGGGAAACACAAGAAACCACGAGGAAGACGAAAACTAAGTTTCTTACATGTCAGAGGGGAAAAAACAGATCCTACCCATTTTTTATGATGTGGAGCCTGATGATGTTGAGCTTAAAACCCCATTATACTAGATGGCCATACTTGAACACTAGAACAAGTTTCTTTACGATGTAGAATCCTGGTAGGATGCTTTTATGAAGGTTGATGAGATCGAGGGCTGGAACCTACCAAAATGCAAAAGGTAAGCTTTAAAGATCCCTGAAATTTGTGTCTCCAGAATCTTGCCCGTCCAACTTACGTGCTTTCTCACCTCTCAATGGTCGTCTTGACATGGTGTGATGTGATTGAAGAGTTGGCTGAGCTTCCATTAAGTTTAGTATGTTTACGTGTTAAATCTTACTGACTGCAGGTAGTCCTAAATCTCTCAAAACTTATGAATTTGGTAGAGTTGGTCCTATCTAAGGCTCTGAATGTCAACCTGCATTAGACCTAATGCACACATATGACTTGGGATGGACTGGAAGACTATCCAGACCGAAGAAGTTGGAGCCGTGTCTTCTCAATATCACCGCACCGCCTATAGAGTTGGGTCCCTTTCTCTTCCAAAAAATCTTGCTTTGTGTAGACTAGACCTGCAACCCCTTATGCAGCTACTGCCTTCTTTACTTTCTTTAGACCTTTACAATTTCAACTTGAGAGGATAGTCACCATGCGACTTGTTAATTCTGTCCAGTTTAACTCCTGGTTAATGTCAATTGCAAGACATTTAACTCGATGGAGCACTTAAGTTGACCGCATGTCACCTTGAGAGATTATTAATGCCATCTAGCTTAAGGACACTAGCAGTAATCAATTGCTTCAAGCTGATTGAGACTGAGCTTCTTGGTATGCTGTGATTACTAGATCAATGGATGCCTGTGGGTCAATTAAAAGGATAGGATGCGATGAGTTAGGATCTCTTGGGGTCCTCAATCAATCCAAGTCTTCTTCGAGCAAGTCAACCTTTTGTGCACCGGGAGTATTTCTTGCCAATGCCTTAAAGAAACTTAAAAAACTTCCGGTGAAGCACTGGGAAAACGTACTTCTACATAGAAGGGTGCAAAGTTATAGAAAAGTTAAGTGGTATATCGGGCTTGAATAACCTTCAACGTTTATGCGTCTATGTGTGCTCCAGGCTGCAGGTTGTTGAGGGCCTTGCCAAACTGAGTTTTTGATTGAGTTGGTTGTCTACAAGTGTCCTTTACTGGAAACATTGCTTGACATATTAAGTCAAAAACATAGGATGTGCCAAATTCAAGTTAGATGGTGCAGGGAATCGCTTGACTGTTCACCACAAGGCCATATTCCTTTCAAGCGTAACAAAAAAGATGTTCTTCGGACAGACCAAAATCCAAAAGCATGAAAGTTGACTCTGAATCAGAGACAAACTAGGTGCCTCAACCAGGATTATCGTAGCATCAACGAATTTCACTCAAATATGACTAGATTTCAATTTCCGTCATAACTTATACAAACCTAAGTAGTGAGAAGCATGCCCTTGCACAGATCTATCATATGACAGATAAATTTATAGAATGTGCAAGAACTAAATCAACAATGTAACTTACCAAAATTTACATTAGCCTGCAACCAGTCTATAGGATCATCTCTTCACTTGAAATTGTCTAGGATTCTCAATTTTTGCCTACCATAGCAAACCAAAAGTCCCCATATGAGAGGAGATATCTTATAAGGGATATCAGTTTAAAGCAGAGTTATAAGAATGAACTAAAAGTGAGAGATTTTGAAAGAGAACATTTTGATTCTCTCATTTAGACCGATAGTTATGCCTATTGATGGAGAAGAAACAAAATAAATGCATGCGAAGATACACATCGCAGGATGTGGGGATAATGCGGTGTTGGTCTTTCTCCATTCCCAAAATACATATTAAAACGTGCACGTTCCTTTCTTCCCTGGTGGTTGTTATACCTTTTTATTCATCTCATCGTCTTTTCACTCTTTCTATTGCTGGTAACAGAAATTTTGAAAAGTGCTTTGTCATTCCTCTTTACCAAGTCGTCACTGTAATGGGACTGAAGACGACCTATATTCTTTTGTAATAATACTTTGATCAAAGTATGATCTTTAGCTTCACACGTGATCTCTTTTCTAGTTTACCTTCAAATTACAGGATACCAAAAAAGAAAAAAAAAAATCCGCAGTATAGAACCAGATTGGTTGCTTAATATGAGAATCCATAGCCTGTGGCTGCCAATGAAATCATGGTGGTAATCCTTCCACAGTGGTTTTGCTGAGAACGCTGGATGGCATGCTGTGTCCCAGGCATGTCATTGCAGTAAATGTGGGGGACGTTAGGATATATGCTCAATCATCACACAATAATGTCTATCGTCATGGTCCGCTCATTGTAGGTGGTGCTTAAAGGTAGAATTTACAAGTTCAAAACAAGTCTATGCTATTACATAATGATTCACTTCATACAGCAATTAGATTGCACTGAATTCCAGATTTTAAGAGGATAGGTGGCTCGGTCAGTTAAATAATCAGCCCCCCAACTGCAATAGGTTGGAGTTAAATTGCAGAAGCCAAGGGTATAATGATAGTTTTGTTTATCAGTAGTAAACGGACAAATACATGCATAAACAGAAGTGGAGTGATCTTCACCTACAAACTACATTTTCACAGTCGATGCATAATTGTGCATGGCATGCAGGTCTTGTTTTAGCTCCTTTTTGACAATAAATTCTCCTTATTATTCCAAGTTCTAGAAAAAGAAATGCTCTTCGTCATCCTAAGGTACTTAAATTAACACATGAATTCAATGTAATAGCATGACTTGAAGATTGATGTAAGTGAGAGCAAGAAAACTTCAATTCATTTTCCTCACCTCATGATGCCATTTTATCTCCCAGTTGCCCTGATGTGGGGTGATTCTTGACAATGGTAATTTGAAAAGAATATCAATAAGTGTATGGGCTTAAAATGGTTAAGCAATGGATCATATGTAGTGTTTGGGATAGAGAAATGAATTGCCCCTCATCATTTCGGTTGTCGTACCTTTTGCGAGAGAACTCTTTACCTTTTTGTATATGAACCTTCCTACACTTATCTCACAAGTGTATGAGTAGGGGACTATGTATAGGATAATGTTTGCCTTTCATCATCCCAACTTGTCTCATTTAGTATACTCAATCAATTCCACATCATTCATTAAATTAGTCCATCTTGATGTTCTTTAGTGGAATTGGTGGATAAAATATGTAAGAGTCATCATGCAAAATCCTTTTTTTTTTTAAAAGAGCTCAATAGCTTTAGGCATGAAAAATTGTCAACTTCAAAACAAACAGTTTTCCACATTGCAAAATGGTTTTAAGCATTCATTCAAGGTTTCCTCTACAATAGAATTGCCTCAGCAGTTGATGTCTTTGGATTGTCCCTATCATTCAAGACTGAAAATCCACTTTTGCCTCTGCGCAAGAGAACATGCATGAATATGATACTATGCAACATCAAAGTAAAAGCAAATGGAATATCCATTTTTGGCTTGGGTCGAGATTTTATCTCAGTCGGGTCACTACCAAAATCTATCATGCCCCAAATCTATCACATTAACTCTTTAGAAATGCGTCCTTGACAGTTGGGCCAATTGCAACCTAGTATGCCTTTTTCAGATGCCTTCTCATAAGACTGAAAAAGTAATGCTCTGAAACATGAAGTAAATGAGTCATAAAATTAAACGGGGCCAACCTAGTGCATGCTTTTGGAAATGACTTCAAAAATGATTTTTTTTTTTTTTGGAATTTTTTTGGATGAGGAAGCATGAAGAAGCCCTATCCTCAGAATTCTCCTTGGATAATATTTTCTTTTCATTGTTGGATATCATCACCGGGCTGGTTTGGCATACTCCATCATGTCCTCAAAACTTATAATTTTATTGATATTCATCAATCGAATTACATTTATTAAATGGTAAATGCAATGCTCAACGAAAAAGAATGAATTGAAAACATTTCCTAGAAAACAATAAAAATTCCCACGTAGGGGAATGTGCGAAAGCAATAAATGAGTCACTCTCGTGGGCTATGACCCATTTCTTCTGATGGTCCTTTGTCAATGGCACCTACAGGGAGGTCATCGAACATGCTCATGATTCCTTCCAGTGCATCATCTAGGTTTTCTGTCTTTTTGGAGGTGTCAGATCATCCATGCCATCCAGGTTTTCTATCTTTGGAGGTGTCGGATCGTTCATGCCACCCCATCCATCTAGTGACGATATCTTGAGAGTCGGTGTAGAAGCTAGGAGGAGCCGAATATTTCACATAGTAGTCGAATTTGCCACTTGGCTGCCCTAGGGTGTCCATCACTTCCACTTCATTTTGCATCATTCTAGGAAGGCTAAGAAATGTCTTGCGAATGTTGGGAGGTAACGACCTTTGCCTCCCTCGCCCTTGCTTAGGTGTCAAGTTTTGCCTTTCTTGTCTTTATCCTCCAAAATTTTCTTCACCTCTTCCATGGTGTCCTAATCCAGCTGAATAAGACCTCTGAGGGGCTTCAATGGGGTCAATGGTGTTTCGAATGCCTTGACCCCTTCTTCCAAGACCATATGGCATCATCATAAACCTCAAAAGTGGAAATGAACAGTACGTCAGTTCTCCCTATTGCATATAAAACAAGACTAAGACGAAACTTTGTCATGGACCAACGAAATTGCAATAAAGTAAGTAAATCGCAAAATGAGAATTCAGACAAATTACTTGTGACATCCTGAAATTCGAGCCATATAAGGGATGAATGAATGTGAATTTCGTCAATGCATTGTTGGTTGATCTCACTCGGAATTGATCACTCCTGAGATACTGACCTTGAGGGGAAAGGCTAATAAGGACATAACTCGTGCGACTAAAGGACTCGACCTGGGAAAACGACTTGACCGTGAGAATTACGTGAGGACGATCCTGTAGATAGACAGGCCGATTTCAAGGACGACTAGAAGTTGATTCTTGGATAGAACATTATGGAACGACAGATGATACCATTTACCATTATTGAACTCGCGAACGACCCTATGTCGATCCTCAGTGATCGTGTACTTTGAAATAAGAATCTATCCTCCGTAATTTCATGCAGTCAAGGACGTCCATGCGTCGAGATGTCTTGAACGTGGTTTGGCACGAGTCGATTACGCGTGAATCCTTGGAGCCGCCTATCAGTCTGAGTTGTGACCGAAATGGCATTAGGCGAAATTGACATGGCTTGAGGACTAAAGATTGAGCTTCGAATTGTCGGGAATGTTCGGATTAGACTTTGGATGAAGCTACTTCAAACAGTCGACAGTGCCAATTAAGCCGAGCAGTTGGAGAGGGGATTTCGTACCAAGAAGCGAGTCCATGAAGACGTGGGCCGGGCCAAGCCAGTGTGGGCCTTAGGCCCAAGGTGGGACAGCCCATGATGGGCCCAAAGCAAGCAAGTGAGCCCATTGGGCCCAATCCACTAGTCATCTTTTAAGCCCATGGGCCAATTCTTATCCATTTCAAGCCCAACCAATTCCCAAGCCCATTCCTATTCATGGCCAAGCCCAATCCTTAGGCCCATCCACCAATTTTAGCCCAAGACAGAATGGTAATTGTGCAAGGTGAAATGACCAAATACCCCTAGTTGTAGGGAGAAAAAGGCTTGAGAAGAGAGAGAATGTGATGTCATCTTGCATGGGGAATTGAAGTGGCCATTTAATGGCTTTAATGAGGAGTGCAAAAGCTCTCCCATCATCCTCTCTCTCCCTCATTCGGTCCCCATCTCGAACGGAGCTTTCTCTCTCCTCGTTTTCCCTCTCCTCCAGTTTCTGCTCCAGTTGACCCTTTGATGAAGAATCGAGTCAAAAGTGGTGTTCCCGTGCGAATCAACTCACAAAACATCCACCATTCTCTTCAGCACATCAAAAACGTTCAAATGGACCTGATTTCACGCCGAATGGAGCCGCCTTCCGGCCTGGGCGCCGCCGTGAAGGAACCGGTCGCCGGTCCGTCGGTCCGCCTGCAGCCTGCACTGTTTAACATTTTCAGCCATTTTTCTCCCATTCCGGTCCTTCCTCCGCCCATCCCAACCACCCACAAGATTTCCAAGACCCCCGGGAGCCGCCAGTTGCAGGCCAAACCCCTCGCCGGAGCTCCGGCCAAGCCGTTCAACTCAATTTCTTCTCCAGCAGTGCCGTTTTTCCAGAATTTCAGAGGGAGTCTGAGCTGTGGTTGCTGTGTTGAGCTTGGGACAGCCTTGGATCATCGTTGTTGAGGTCCTAGAGCGTCGCCTCCGTCGTCGCCGCCGCATCGGTGTCTCCAGCTCGCTTAACGGGTGAGTTTAGCTCCTAATCCTTCGATTAGTGCCTAAACTTGCTTAGGGTTGGTTTAGTTAGATTTAATTCTAGTTTAAGTGATTTAATTAAATTATATTAGTCCTAAGATAGGTTTTTAAATTAATGGCTAAGATTAATTTAGCTTAATTTTACTTTATTAGCTTAATGATGCTTATGTGGTTAATTAAGCATGTTTATCTTAATTGATTGATTTCCTTAATTTAATCATTGTTTTAATGATTTATGAATATAATTTATTAATTATTGAATTCTGGAAATTTACTGTTCACGCGACACTATTCACAAAATATTGTTCACGCGCACTGTTCACGAGCATGGCATCTGCATGAATTGAGTGATGATTTGTGCAATGGTGTGGTGATTGGAAATTATGGATTTTATTAAGAAAATCTCGGGTGTCGAGTTTGGACACCGAAAATGTATTTTAAGTATTATATCAAACAGTGGGGTTTGAAAAGTAAAGTATCAGTTTTCTGGTTCGAATTGATGTGTACCCACACATGACTACTTTCTCGAATGTTTTTAATACGAAGGAAAGAGGCCAGAATCACTGTTTTAATCGAGGCATATGAGTGAAATGCAAAGTGTCCTGGGTCAATAATGAATTGTCGTGTGTTAGTTAATGAGGAACCGTCCTGAGCTGTTGAGTTGGACGTATCCTATATGGGATACCCCTATATGGGAGGGCCCACATCAACGGGCTTAGGTCGCAGTTGATTCTGGGCCTATACTCCTTCAGTGACGAAGCCGTGCTCCATGGGGGGAGATGATGCCCGGCATTAATGTCAGTAGATAGTCGAACTGCGAATAGGCTATGCACTTGAGTGGCAATGAATAACAATTGGAACGCATGTTGGGTGTTGATTGACGCGCCGAATTATGGGACGGAATGGTGTGGCACGGTATGGGACGTGTCATAACGATTCGGTCTTATAATCAGGACCTCTATGATTGACTGAGATGAATGAGACGTTTCAATTGTTGTATGCATTGAGTATATGCGTGGTGTTGTTGAACTGTGCTAATGTGCAAGAACGCATGAGAATTATGGCATCTGTGATTTCGGTCATGCATGAGTTAAGCACATTGTTTATGGCACGCACGCACGAATCGATAACATGCAGGGTGTGGCAATGGTCAGGTGAGATCGCGTGTGATGCGACTCGTATGTGATTGATGAAATGCATCATCTAATGGCCATGTGCATGCGTGTATCGTGCTGAATTATAACGTGCAGGGTATGGCATACTAGATAAGGTTGTACGCGAATCGACCGTTGGTTGTTGCTTGTGGTGGGGTAGTTCTTGATAGATACCCTAAGTTGAGTTGGTGTACTAACTTGGGCTTGGGGCTGGAACTCGCTCAGATTTATATCCCACTGGTTATTGAATAACCATTTTCAGGTCCCTAGTGTGAAGAGCCAGGAGCTTGAAGCGGAAGGGTCAGGAGCATAGGTGGCTCAGTAGTTCTTTCTGACATAGACCTTTTGTATAAGTTTGAAGTGCTTATAAAAGTGTATTTGATTTGAAGTTGGTTGTCCTACTTTTCTATCACATATTTGTCAATGTCAGGGGATTAGTTAATTCGCTTCCGCATGTGCAATAAAATGAAAAGAGTTGGTGACGAGTCTTGGGAACGTCGCAAAATTCTATCGACCACTGAGGGTTGTGCGCGCGCTCAAGGTTCGGGTCGTGACATTACTCTCACCGGGCAGGGATGACAATCATATAGACACACGCATGAAATGTGAGGCTCGATTTCTATCTAGACGACTTAACAAAATGGAGCTAAGAGGATGATCTGGCCGTTGCAGTCTTGCATTAACGTGTCAGGTCCCCCTAACTCCGACTCAGTCAAATGGAATGTCCAATAGTCACGTAGTCTCGCGGATATGGACAAACACATTCGACACCGTGAAAAACTTTCGGGGAAGAGAAGGTACCTCTACATAGCAGTCTCGCTTTGGAGGAAGTATCCTTCTCAACACCATCTTAAAAATCTTATCGCAACCCAGGTCTGGCCACAGGTTGTGTGTGCAATAGTGTAGTGCTAAAAGCAATAAAACATGCACAATAGTTTAAATGCAAACAACACTTCTAATTAAGGAAAAACAAATCATTCATCCTTATACCTCCTGCAAGACAAGGATTAGCAAAGACTACTTCCCTTATACCTCCAATTTGCAATAACACTTAACACCTTAGAAATGTTAGGGACGTACTTAGTGTCCTCGCTGCCAAACAAAAATATTTTTTTTAAAAGAAAAAGAAAAAATTGGCCTAAGTCCACTAAGTGTTTTAACACAAGTCCCCAGCGGAGTCGCCAAGCTGTCGTGACCTAAATTTCGGGTGCATCGCCTAGAGTTTAGGCTAATGGACTACTAAGTTTTAAACTTAGCTTGGGCTCTCCCAAGCCCATACCAATTCGCGACTTAGGTTTAACATGCAAATGGATTTTATCTAAGAGTCACCACTAATCATTTTATAGTAGATCGATTAGACACATAAGTAAAATAATTGGAGGATTATTTTACTCTTACGAACTAGAGACTTTGGGTACGAAGACTTGGTTACACTAGATTTCTCTAATACCCTTTTGGTACCATTCTTTTTATTTCAAAAATGTTTTTGCAGGCAACTTGGATTTATTTTAACCTAAATCTATATTATGCAAAAGGGTGACACGGATGCTCAGTCACTATTAAACAATCAAAAGACTTCCATTAAAAGAAATAAACACACAAAGCATTTTTTTTTTTTTTTTTGGTTTTCTTTTATCTTGAAATCGAAACGTTCATTTTAACTTCATGACCTAACTTTATTAACAAGCAAATTCTAATTAAATGAACCTAACATGCAAACTAATTAACATGCACCTAATATTTTTATATTTTTTTTATTGAAATTCGGAATTAATAAAAACCCTAATTAACCTATCTAAAATGAATAATTTTCTAATTTATTTTAGGGATTAATTTGACTTAAACCCTATCCTATCTTTGAAAACTATATATATTAAAAAAGAATGAGATTATCTAAGCCCCTTAGAAAAATTTTATTTAGATCCAACCCTAATCTATGCGAAATTCTATTCGATTTAAATAATGGAGTCCTATTTATCATAACATGCAATCTAATGCAATGCAAGATTTTGATTTTTTTGATTTTTTTGATTTTTATATTTTTCAATGCTTTTCAAGATAAGCAATTATCAGATAAACACTACATCTAAACAATCAAGATATTCAATAAATAAATGATTAAAATAATCGAAAAAATAACATGTTGTCTCACAAAGTTAAATTAACGATTACTCTAACTCTAAACATCATGACAAAAGGTTCAAAATAATTAAAAATCTGATCCGAAGTCTTATGGATCAAATTAATAACTATAATAATTTAACAATTAAAATACTATCAAAATGCTGCTAATTAATATAATTAAAAAATTGATCCGACGTCTTACGGGTCAAATTAATAATTACATTAATTTTGGGCAAAACTCCTGCAAATAATGTCTACAAGATTTATGAAATGAATATCGACATCCAATATTACAATTTAAATAACTTCAAAGTGCTCAAATAAAATTAAATAAACAAATGAAAAGTAAAAAATAAAAAAATAAACTACCTAAGGAGGGGCTCAAGGAGGACAACAACGTCGACGGGGGAGCGGATCGCAAACGGAGGCGGTGCGGTGGCGCGGCGTCAGCAAGGTCAAGAGCGGCGAGTTTCGGCCGCCAGGCGAACAAGGGCAGGGGTGACGTTCAGTGGCGGCGGAGGCGCTCGGGTGCTCGCGGTTGTGGAGGCACCATCGTCAGAGTTCTGGGGCATTCAACTTTGCTGGTGCAGACGCGGCAAAGGTGGCACATCGGCTGAGTGGCCCTCGAGCAAAGGTACAAGCGACGTCTGTAGAAGTAGAGGCGTGGGAGAGGCGCGTGACCAGCAGGTGGGTTGTTGCGGGTACTCGAGCAGAGGGCAGAGTCGCAATGGCTGCAGAGGTGGTGCAAGTAGTGGTGCTCGGAGATCGGCTGAGGGTGGCTCGGAGCGGTGGTAATCGGCGACTCGGTTGCCGGCGTTAGGTTGCAGGGGGGTCGCTACTGGTGCTTATGAGCTACAGCGGCGATGAGCTTAGTGGCATCGCGGGAGGTGGATGGCGACAGAGGCGCGGTGGCCTACAGTTTGCTGACAGAGCAATGGTGGTGGCAAGCAAGCGGAGGAGCGGCGGCTTCTGGCGTCGGGCGGAGCGGAGCGGCGATGGTGGAGATGCAGTGAGTAGCGGAGGTTGAGCACTCCGCGGAGAAGACGAAGCAGCCCCTTTTTCTTTTTCTCTCTCTCTCTCTCTCTCTCTCTCTCTCTCTGCCGCACATCCCTCTTTGTCTCTGTACTCTCTCTCTACCGTTTCCCTTTTGTAGACGTGACTTTTCCTTCTTTTTTGACTTTTTACTCTTCAAGAGAAACCAAAGGAAAATGGGCTCAACGGAAGAAAGGAAAACAAGTTTTTCTTTTCCTCTCGATTTCTTCTGAATTTGCTCCTCTGTGCAATTTTCTTTTGCACCAATTTTTATCTCCGAAATTTTTGTTCTGAATTTTTTCCAATTCCCCCTTTTAACCCTGTGCAGGCCAACTCCTTTTATAGTGGTTCCAAATGGCCACTTTCTATGGCAAATTCCAAACTTCCATCTTTTGTTGCATTGAATCATGACTGCAAATCGGAGCGTGATTTCGCAATTAGCTTGATTTTGCACCGATTCCTTCCATTTTATCAAAATCCTTACCCTTTATTCACCTAATTTTTTATTGCTTCTGCATTTATCAAAATCAGAATTTCAAACTTCCATACATAATCAAATCAGATCGATCCTTCCTTTATTTTCCTTTTTTTCTCTTTTTTTTTTGCTCTAATGCAATTTTTATTTTATTTCTTTAGGGTCGCCAAAATTTAGGTGTTAACACCTTCATTGCGAATTCACTACTCTGTGTAGATATGAACCCATCAAGCAATTTTGGATCATTACCTATAACAATCATGTCATCTACATATAAAAGTAGAGCTAGAATGCCACGATCTGATTTTCTAATAAACAATGAAGGATTCGCAAAGTTGCAAAAGAAATAAGCTAAAGTGATCAAACCATGCACTTGATGTTTGCTTAAGGCCATACAACACTCTCTCTAATTTGCAAACATGAGACAGATGATTTTTATCCTCAAAACCTAATGGTTGCTCCATATAAACAGGCTGCAATAGAAAATATGTAAAAAGACATTTTTAACATCTAATTGTTTGATAGGCCAACCTTTTACAATAGCAATGGTTAGGACTGTTCTTTATACTTCCTAGTTGAATAACTAGTGAGAAAGTCTCAAGAAAATCTTGCTACTTGAGTATATCCTTTGGCGACCAATCTTGCTTTTAATCTTTTTGATGTACCATTTGCCTTTAACTTAGACTAAAAATGTGAATGCTAGTATGAGCACTTAGAGGGGTGAATAGGTGCGAAAACAAACTTTTGCGAAAGTATAGATTAAAACTTTACTTTTAACCTGAGTCTGTTTAATAGTAGACTTTAAAATAGAAACAAGATTCAAACAATTAAACAAAGTCACGAGTAAAGTAAAAGAGTTTAGGGAAGAGAATAAAAACACAAGATTTATAGTGGTTCGGCTTAATCCAAGCCTACATCCACTCTCTTGCACTGACAGCCCATCGGCTGGATTTCACTATGAAACAAAAGAGTCGTTACAGTATCACGTCCTTGATTCCACAGTGTAGAGACTCTACTACACTTCCTCAAGGTCTCACAAATGTATAGACTCTCTTTTGAGTACAAGTTTATGCTCAGCAATTGAATTGGCAAAGAATAAGGAGCTTTAGACTTTGGAATTTATTTATCACGCACACACTTGAATAACTAGAACGTCTTCCTTATATACTCCTCCATGCCTTCATACCCGTTGGCACTTTCCAAATGAGCTCTTCCAATCTACCCATTGGACATAATCAATTAGGGAGATCTCAAGTTATCAAAAGAATATGACGATAGCCCACCAATCCTGCTCGCCCATACAATCAGGATCTAGGTTTCCATAAGTAGAACCTTCCAAGTATGCTTCACCAATCAACGGATCTAAATTACCCGAATCAAAACGAATAATAGATTCTGAGATGCTATATCCAGCCAAAAGTTCTTCTTTAGTTGATAGAAATCAAATCTTTAAAGAAATACTCAACTCTGAATAAGTCTTCTTCGACGGTCTAGAAACTGTCAATGAGGGAAGACTTTGAATCTTGAGTCTGGTGGTTCGGCGGTTTTCAGACTTTGACGAAAGAGTCTGCAAGTCTTCAGACTAGACTGATGGAAACGTTTTGTCAATTTTAAAACAAATACGGAAGTTTTCTCTAACAATCTCCTCCTTTTTTATGGTAACAAAACTTTCCTGCAGATTTGGATTTTTTTACCTGCAAAACAATACTCAAGCAAACATGGATATCTCACAAAAGATAATTAACTTAGTAAAGATAGCATTAAATCTGCATTCACAGGAAATAGGTTAGTCCTGTAAATAAACAACTATCTTTGCTATGAAATACCAACAGTGCTTAAGATACTGCAGCAAACACTTCAACGATCAAACAATCCAAATCCAAATCCAGTCACAACCAAACATCCAAACAAAAGTAAGTCATTCAAAAGTCAAGTCAAACAGAAAATAAACGATCAAATCTGCACCATCTCCCCCTTTTTGTTAGCATTAAAAAAAAGGTGGAGATGAAAAGAGAATGGAATTAGGGTTGCTTTGGAACACAAACTAGCTGGAAATCTCCCATTGACTGGACAATCTCTTCCAGCTTTTTGAAATCCTCCTTCAATTGAGCCACTTTTTCACCCTTGGCATTAGCTTGAACTTGAAGAGCAAGGGCATGAATTTGATCATGCAAAGAAACTGAAGAGGCTTGACCTGTATTCTGCAAGTTCTGAACTTTGCATCCCAGGGCATAAATCTGACCTCGCATCTACATAAGAACATCAAGCAGTCTTCGAAAGTCTGCTGTATTATCAGTCTGAGTGCTTGCCTCTGCATGATCAGTAGGAGTATTGGCAGATGATGGCAAGTCAGCATGAGCACCCAGATTTGGCGATGAAACCTCATGACCTTCCTCAAGAAATTGAGAGGCATAGATGTCTTCTGGATCTGCAGGTGAACGGCTAACATCTTCACTAGTAAAGGCAATTGAAGAAGTACCTCTTTTCTCAACAACTCCCCCTCCTTCAATGTCTTCAGGCGATGAGAAGTACTCATCATACTCTGTTTCGTCTGGTTCACCTCTCCCTTCTTCTTCTTCTCCAATCCTTTCTTCCTCTGCTTCTTGTCTCATTGATTCTCTCTCTCCACTCCTTTGCTATTCTTCTTCTCTGTCTTGAGCCTCTCTCTCCTCTGTCTCTAGAATAGAACCTTACAGGTTTCTCAATGCAAGAGCGGAAATGGTGATATCGTCCTCATCTTCTTCATCCTCCAGGATGAGTGCTCTTCTTTTCCTGGATGGAGCAGTAATTGGCTCTTTCCCTTTCCGTTTTGCAGTCGGAGAAACTTGATGAGTCTTGACAGGCATTTTCTCCTTGAATCGCTCCAACGCTTTGTTCAGCTACTTCAGTCGAATTTTGGAAACCATTTTCAGTCCCACCACCATTTGTTCACAGGTACAAACACAGAGAATCTTGGGAGGCTGAATATTGAAACGTCTGAATAGCTTTGTAACAAGCGTTGAGTAAGGAAGTTGGCCCTTGTCTTTCACCATCGTTCTATACATGTGAAACATGATTGTGTGAGGCAGAGAGAACTTCTTGCCAGCGTTGATAGCATACATCAGCTTTGCTTCGGAGTTAGAGACGTCGGTCTTCGAAGTCAATTTGGGTCTAAGGTAATTGATCACGATCTTGTGAAGCAAAATGTTTGAGGCATTCATCCTCAAGTACAAAATTCTTCCTTCTGCCATTCCATCCCGAACAAGCTCTACCATCGCACGACCAACAGACACACTAATTGATTGGAATGCCCCTCGCTCTACTCCAATCACATCGGCCAATATGTCCATGTCAACAATATAGTCCTGGTCTCAAACACTAAAAGAAAATCTATTCGCATCCAAGAAACTTAGATTAGAATAGAAGTATGCAGTGAGTTCTGGATGAGCCATCGTTGATTCAGAGCAAAATTGTTCAAGATTAAGAAGAGTAAATTTCTCTCGTAGCTTCACATTTAGAGAATCAAGGAAATCAAAGTCCACACTTCTTGGGTTGATCACCCCTCTCTTTAGCAACTTAGAGTAAAGTCGCATGTGTTCATCCGAGCGAAACAAATCTGTCTTTTTGCTTCGAATATTAGCCCCAACACCCATTCTAGGCTTGAAATGAGTGTACATTTTGTCATCATCATTCCCATCAAGCTGACTAAGACCTCCAACACGTGGATTGCTTGGAATATTCGCAAATGCTCATTCTGCCGACTCCACAAGAGCAGTCTCCAATCATTCCATTGTTCGCAAAAAGTGGGTTTCATTTCTATACCCTTTCTCTTTCAAAAATTCATCAATATATTTCAAGGGAGTGCCTCCCTTCTTCAAAGCAGAGTAAAGCTTAAAGATAAAAGCGGGCTTTTGAGATCTTATGGGTTCAGCACCTTCAATGATTTTTTCCTCCACTCTATGATCACTCCCCTGAGGTCTAGTTTGAGGAGATTGACGCTGTTGAGAATGTTGTGGGCTTTGCTGCTGTCTTGGGGATTCTTCTTCCTCGGTGAGGTCAAAATGAGTAGGACCCTCACGCATGTGTTGTGGTCCCTTGTTTGCGATCCTTGAAGAATTTCTTTGGGGAGCCATTCTCACAGTCTTTGAGAGATTCCAAACTCGATTCGTGAAAAAAGTGAGAACTTTGAAGATTAAACTAGAGAGTAAAAGTAAGAAAGTGAAGGTCTGTGCTTTTTAGGGTTTGTGAGGAAGACGATCAGTATATAAAGCAGTCGAAAAGAGTCATACAGAACGACGTAAAAGGAAAAATAGAAAATGTCTTTTAAAAAATAACTGCCTTTTTGAAAGAATAGATAACCGTCTTTACAAAAATAACTCCTTTTTCGAAAAGGAATGATTGCAATAATCACGAAAACTAGGGAGATAACATCAATCAATTACAGATTAATAGACAATCGTGCATTTTCGAGATTTTATCCGACAGATAAAATTCTAAATAACTTACAGTCGTAAATCTTGATCTTCTGAGTCTGAGTATCTTTAGACTTTTATCTTTGAGTCTGAACTTCTTCAGACTTTAAGTATTGAGTCTGGAACGAATAAGCTCGAATTGACTTTTGTCCAGAGGTTTTGTAAAGATGTATGCTAGTTGATTTTTTAAGTCAATAAATTGAATCAAGACTTCTTCATTTTGAACATGGTCTCTAATAGAATGATGTCAAATCTCTATATGCTTTGCTCTTGAATGAAGAATTGGATTCTTGGTGAGATTAATCGCGCTAGTGTTGTCACATTTAATCTCAATGCATGAGTCATCGATTCCAAAGTCTCTTAGTTGTTGCTTTATCCACAAGATTTGTGAACAACAATTTCCAAGAGCCACATACTTTGCTTTTGCTGTTGAAAGAGCTATAGTACTTTGCTTTCTTGAAAACCAAGATACTGTCATGCTCCCAAGTAATTGACAAGTGCCCGAGGTGCTCTTTCTATCAACTCTACATCCTGCTAGGTCTGCGTCTGAATATTCAAGGAGAGTAAAGTCTCCTTCTTTAGGATACCAGAGACCTAAATTAGAGGTTGATGCAACGTATTTGATGATGCGTTTTGCAGCACTTAAATAAGATTCTTTGGGATCTGATTGAAATCTGGCATAAATATAGACACTAAACAAAATATCAAGTCTAGAAGCAGTAAGATAAAGAAGTAAACCAAGTATACTCATGTATAGCTTCTGGTCGACTTTCTTTCCTCCTTCATCTTTGTCCAGCTTCGAGGAACTTGACATTAGTATATCAATCTTTTTGCAATTCTCCAAGCCGAACATTTTCACAAGTTCTTTAGCATATTTTTCTTGGTGAATGAAAATTCCTTCCTTCAATTGTTTTACTTGAAGTCCGAGAAAGAAGGATAGTTCACTCATCATGCTCATTTCAAACTCATCCTGCATAGTCTTAAAGAATTTCTTGCACAGATTTTCGTTAGGTGATCCAAAAATAATATCATCAACATAAAGTTGAACAAGTAAAAAATTCTTGCTTTATCTTTTGATAAACAAAGTAGTATCTACTTTACCTTTAACAAAGCCATTTTGGATTAAAAACTTTCTTAATCTGTCATACCAAGCTCGAGGAGCTTGCTTTAAACCGTATAGCGTCTTTTTCAGTATGAATACAGAGTCTAGTTTCCTTGGGTCTTCAAAACCGGGAGGTTGTTCCACATAGACTTCCTCTTGGATAAATCCATTTAGGAAAGCACTTTTGACGTCCATTTGGAATAACCTGAAATTCTTATAACAAGCAAAATCAAGTAACAATCTAATTGCTTCTAACCTTGCTACTGGTGCGTAAGTCTTATCCTAGTCTATCTATTCTTCTTGCATATATCCTTTGGCCACGAGTCTTGCTTTGTTCCTTATGACTTTTCCTTTCTCATTCATCTTGTTCCTGAAAACCCATTTAGCTCCAATAATAGATTTACCTTTTGGTTTATGAGTCAATTCTCAGACATCGTTGATGCTGAATTGCCTGAGTTCTTCTTGCATAACTTCAATTCGGCTTTCATCAGTTAAAGCTTCTTCTATGCTCTTGGGTTCTATTTCAGAAATAAGAGCCATAGCACTAGACTCTTCACGCCTTTTGGATCTTGTACGAATTCCTTCATTAATGTCACCAATAATGAGTTCTTTGGGATGACTAGACTTGTGCTTCCAGTTACTGGTTGATTTGTCAGATTGTTGATCTTTTTCTTCATTTGAATCTTCAACGATCATTCGTTGCTGATCTTCTAAAGTTTGAGCTACTTCTGGAGATTTAGACTTTGAAAAGTCTGGAGCAGGTTCAGATTCTTCAGGTTGTGTCTGAATCAATTGATTTTGTATAAAGTCTTGAAATTTGACATTCATCGATTCCTCCACAGATTGAGACTTTTTGTTGTATACTCTGTAAGCTTTGCTAGTGGTTGAATATCCAAGGAAGATGCCTTCGTCTGATTTTTCTTCAAACTTACCAACTCGAACATTTGCATTTTTCAATATAAAACATTTGCATCCAAACACATGAAAATAGGAAACAATTGGCTTCTTTCCTTTGAACAACTCATAGGGAGTTTTCTCCATAATAGGTCTTAAGAAGACTCTATTAATAATATAATACTCTATAGAAACTGCTTCAGCCCAAAAACGAGAAGAAATATTACTTTCAATTAACAATGTTCTAGCCATTTCTTGCAACGATCTATTCTTCCTTTCCACAACTCCATTTTATTATGGAGTATATGGTGAGGAGATCACATGCTGAAAACCAGATTCATCACAAAATTTAGCAAAGTATTGATTTTCAAACTCACCTCCATGGTCTGTTCGTATACTTGTAATAACATATCCTTTCTCATTTTGAACTTTCTTAGCAAATTTTATAAAGTAAGAAAATGTTTCAGACTTACCTGCCAGGAAATATACCCAAGTGAATCGTGAATAATCATCCACTATTACTAGGCAATATTTCTTACCTCCAATGCTCTGGGTTCTGGTTGGTCCAAAGAGATCCATATGCAAGAGCTGCAGCACACGATTAGTGGAAACTTGATTTATTGGTTTGAAAGAGTTTCTAACCTGTTTTCTCAATATACACGGTGTGCATAGATCAGATTTTTTATATGTCAGGTTGGGTAATCCACGAACAAGCTTCTTTGCAGAGATCTTGGCTATTTGCTTCATGTTGATATAGCCAAGTGTTCTATGCTAGAGATTAGCTTCTTCTTGAATTGAAATTAGACATTGGGATTCTTCTGGTTTGATATCCAAGAGATATATATTCCCATGTCTTCGCCCCGTGAATGTTTGAGAAGAGTCTTTACTGGTTCCTGAGCATATTCCTTTTTGAAAGTTGATTTTGTAACCTGTGTCGCACAGTTGGCTGATACTTAGCAAGTTGTAGTTGAGTCCTTCCACTAAGGAAACATTATTGATTGTGAGACTTCTAATCTTTATAGTTCCGCATCCCACAATTCTGCCTTTCCTATTTCCACCAAAAGAAACTTTTCCACCATTAATTTCATAAGCTTTATGAAACAACTTGAGTCTCCTATCATATGTCTTGAGCATCCACTATCCAAGTACCATTTAACATTTTTCTTGATAGTGACCTATATTTAAAAAAAAAAAAAAACTCAAGCTTTCTTTGGTACCCATACTTTCTTGGGTCTAATGAAGTTAGTGCAATATACTGTCTTTGCCCAAACCTTCTTACCAGGTTTCCAAACCATAGGACAATCTTTCTCAAAATGTTCTTAGCTGTTGCACTTAGAACATTTAAGAGCACTGCGGCCTACAGGTTTTACAAAAACTTCTTGAAAATGATTTATATAAAAATCTTTTGTAGGTCTTTGTTTAATTCTTTCATTTACTTTTGGAAAGTCAATTAGAGGAATGGTTTCAGCAGTCATTCCCAAACTTGATTTGTTAAAGTAAAGTCTTTGTGCTGAAAGAATCTTTTCTAATTTCTCAGATCCTATAGAAAACCTTTTTGAAATACTTGAAATATCATTTTTCAAGAGTGCATTTTCTTTTGAAAGAGAGTCTACATTTTCTTTCAAAGTAATAACACTTTTATCCAAATTTTCAACTTTTTCTTTCCAAACAGTCTCATGTTGCTTCAGTGCAGAATTTTCCCTTTTTAGTTCGAAAATCCTTTTGAGAGAGGTTTTGAGACTAAGACATAATTCATCAATATATTTAAAGACTTTAGTAGGAATTTTAAAATTACTTACATCGATTTCACTATCTGAATCTGAGTCTGTCTTAGAGTCTGAATCCGATTCCGATTGTGCCATTAGACAAATATTAGCATAATCATCATCACTCTCTTCACACTCAGTATTACTCCAAGTTTCTGCTTTAAGAACTTTTCTGTATTTCTCAATTTTTCCTTTCTTTTTCTTCAGTAAGGGACAGTTGGGTCTGATGTGTCCATTTTTCTTGCATTCAAAACAAATCACATCTTTATTGGAATCATCATCCTCAGCTGATTTATTTTGAAACTTTTGAAAACTTTGTTTCTTCCAATTAAATCTTCTTCCCTTTTTGTTCAATTTTCTGAACCTTCTTATCATGAGAGCAAGCTCTTCACCGTCCATATCGTTCTCTAAATCTGTAACATTAGAATCATCATTAGATTTTAATGCAATAGATTTTTTACCTTTGAGATCCTCCTCTTCATTAATTTGCTCCACTTCATAAGATTGAAGAGTGCCAACCAATTCGTCAACAAAGAGTGGCATGATCCTTTGTGTCTTCCTTATTGAGGTCTTTACGTGATTCCAATCTTTGGAAAGTCCACGCAGTAACTTGTTAACCTTTATGGGTTCAGAGATTAGTTGACCTTGATACTTAAGACCATTCACGATTTCTGTAAAACGACTAAACATGTCAGTGATAGATTCTCATGGTTTCATCCTGAAGACTTCATATTGACCAAGCAGAATATTGATTTTGGTTTCTTTCACTCGATCGGTTTTTTCATAGGTGATGTGCAATCTATCCCAGACTTCTTTAGCTGTTTCACAAGAGGATATTATGTTATATTCAGTAGGAGATAATGCACAATATAAAGAATAAATTGCTTTTGTATCAAGAGCTTGTCTCTTGGTTATCTCTTCTTGAGTCATCTCGCTGGACTCAACAGCTTCTTTTCCCCTTTCTGAGACTGTTGTAGTTTTAGAAATAATTCCTTTGTCTACCACATCCCATTCAAGAGGGTCTTTCGATCTTAGGAATGTCTTCATTTTATTTTTCCATATATTGTATTCCTTCCCATCAAAGTAAGGCGGTCTGGTGTTGCTTTGCCCTTCAACCAAACCTGGAGCCAATATACTAGCCATGGATCGTTAACTCTGAAGTAAAAACACTTCAATTTAAATGTGTACACAGACTCTGATACCAATTGTGAATGCTAGTAAGAGCACTTAGAGGGGGTGAATAGGTGCGAAAACAAACTTTTGCAAAGTATAGATTAAAACTTTACTTTTAACCCGAGTCTGTTTAACAATAGACTTTAAAATAGAAACGAGACTCAAACAATTAAACAAAGTCACGAGTAAAGTAAAAGAGTTTAGGGAAGAGAATAAGAACACAAGATTTATAGTGATTCGGCTTAATCCAAGCCTACGTCCACTCTCCCGCACTAACAGCCCACCGGCTGGATTTCACTATGAAACAAAACAGTTATTACAGTATCACGTCCTTGATTTCACAGTGTAGAGACTCTACTACACTTCCTCAAGGTCTCACAAATGTATAGACTCTCTTTTGAGTACAAGTTTACGCTCAGCAATTGAATTGGCAAAGAACAATGAGCTTCAGACTTTGGAATTTATCTATCGCGCACACACTCGAATAACTAGAACGTCTTCCTTATATACTCCTCCATGCCTTCATACCCATTGGCACTTTCCAAAAGAGCTCTTCCAATCTACCCGTTGGACAGAATTAATTAGGGAGATCTCGAGTTATCAAAGGAATATGACGATAGCTGTCACGCCCCGATCTTCGGAGACACGCCCATCCTTCTACTTGGTTGATTTTAAAATGCGATATCCAGGACTAAGTATCGCCGACCCTTTCTTTTTTATTACGCATGCGGAAGCAGTTATGAATCCCCAAACAATAAAACAATGGGATATAAAAGCAGGCCATATTTTTAAGTATTGAAATTCACAACTACACTTTTATTAATAACACAACTCATAGAATATTTACGATACTATTTACAATAAACAAGTCTCACACCTATCTATACTAAGACAGGGTTCACAAAAGGGATGGGATCTCAATCCACATCCGGGTTATACTCAAGATCCCTTTCTGGATCATCTTCTTCTTTAAACGTTTTTCTCCTCTTCAGGTTCCTCTTCCTCAGCTTCTCCTCAGGGTCATGAAATGGTTATTCAATAACCAATGAGACCACGTCTCAGCAAGTTCTACCCCCTAAGACTCGATTACTAAACCAATACACCTTAGGCTGCCTAAGCACATCACGAGTCAGAAGACTTACCTTGGCCTCAGCTCATTCCTGCAAGTTAGTATATATATCAAATATACATCATCACATCACTTCACCCAATCAGATCGAATCATCGATCAATCGACCTAGTTGATTACATGTCATCCAAATTATCTCTTGATTGACCCCTTCGATACTTTCTATAAGTCTGATCAACATCCAAGACTACTCACCCTAGGTGATATATAGCTAGTATGTTATCTTATCTCCAGACGACATATAGAGTCATCGAGCTGTCAAATCATACCGTACTATCTCAAGATGATCTGTAGGATTATCGAGCCGGTATATCATACCGTACTGTCTCAAGATAATCTGTAGAGTCACCGAGCCGGTATATCATACTGTCCTGTCTCAAGATGACATATAAAGTCACCGAGCCAGTATACACACAATTTATCATACCGTACTGTCTCAAGATGCTTCGTAGAGTCATCGAGCCGGTAGATCATACCGTCCTGTCTCAAGATGCTCCGTGGAGTCATCGAGCCGGTATACATGCCATTCCAAGTAAACAATCAAATAACTAATTTTATCCTTTCCGATAAAATGACGTGTATGGGTACACGATCGGCTCTAACCAAAATATAATAATTTCCTTTTTATAAATCCCAACATTTTTTGTAGTCCACTAAAACAGTTTTGGTATCATTAAGCGATGCCGGTTAATTTTCAATTAATTTTCTAAGATTATTTAAATTAGGGAATAAATCCTAAATTCACAAATAAATCATTTCCGCACAAAATAAAGCTCAAATAAATAAACAGACTGTACCACGACAATCAACATAAAATTCTGGTCACTGGCCATCCTGGTTGAATTTCCGGAAAAATAATTAATTAATTAATTAATTTCGAAAAATAAATAAATAAATAAATACTAAAAATCCAATTTAGGCCCGTATTGCCTGATTGGACGCCAGAACAGATCGGAAAAAATCCTGAGATACACTCAATAAATATTAGAAGCTCTCTACTTGCTAATGACTAAGTCTAACCACCTACATGCATCATTAAGTCACTAATTTAATTGTTCTAGACTAATCTAACCACCTAATTGCACTTAATTAAATCTAACCAACCCCTAAGCATAATTAACAAACTAAGAAAGCATTAGTGAGTAAAGCTCACTTGATTAAAAAGGGGACTGGGACACTGCGACGGCGACGCGACGGCGGCCGAATTCTAAACTTTCGGTGGCGTCGGCGAACACTCGGGCCGGGCTCAAAAGCCTCACAAGCCCACAGAAATTTCTGGGCTTGGACCGAACTTGGGCCTGAGCTTGGGCTGACTTGCTTCGCGGGCTTGGGCTTCAAGATTGGGCTGCTGAAGGGTTTGCTGCTGCAGGGCTTCAAGTGAGCTGCTTACTTGCGTGGACTAACTACACTAGACTGAGCAAAAATCGATGGGCTCATGGACTTCAATTGATGGGCTGGCCAGGCGAGAGAAGTAGCAAAGGCCATTGTTGGGCTGAAGACACGGCCCAAGATGCTGGAGAGTTGAGCCGAGCAAGGAGCAGCTGGGCCGTGAAGACGCGGAATGAGCTGTCTCGCGCGCGAGAGTTGTGGACGGGTGGTGCTGCTTCGTTTGCAAACTGGCGCGGCAACAGCTTCTGTCTTCGTGCGATGGGGTTTCTTCAACGTTTCAGTAGCTTGGGACTCCGTGGTTTCGCTGGGTGGAAAGCTGACCGAAGAAGTTGAAGGCAGGTGGCAGCGGCAAAGCAGGAGCTGGTGATAGACGCGTGCGGCTTCGGCTTCACTGGCTTCGGTCAACACGGCTGGAAAATGTTCCTTTTGTTGACTCAGCAATTGGAAGGAGCGGACGCGTGGGTGCAGAAGGCGGTGGAGACTTCCTTCGGTGCTGCTTCGTTGGCGTCAAGGTTTCGTGGATGCTGCTCAGTCAAACATCAAAGCCAGCGAGAGTGTTTTGACCGAGGGAGACCAACGCTAGTGGAGATGGGCGTTGGTAGCTTCGGTCTTCGTGGGGAGGAGACGCAGGCGCTGCTGTTGGAGGAGAAGACCACGTGGCTGAGAGAGGCGGAGAAGCGGACGAGCTTGGGTAGAGAAACGTGGAGATGCAGAGGATATGGAGGCTTCGGTAGATGGTAGAAGAGATGGAGAGGAAATGATCGTGGAACCGGAGCTGGTTGCTTTGACGAGATGAAAAGAAAAGTGAGGTAGAAGCAGGAGACGTCGCACGAATGGAGGGAGGCGGTGGACAGGCGTGCAATGGAAAGAAGCCAACTAAGATGAAATAAAAATCTTCAATCCTTAGCGAATACATTAATACTTTGGCCACACAAGCCCACAATGTTATCCTCTTTGTCCCCCCCCATCACTTTCAAGCTTATTAACTCACAAATAAACCAATTTAAAGTCCAAAATTGCTGCCTCATCCTATCATACGAATTTCACAATTTGAGCTTCAAATCTTCATGAAATTTCTCAAATCGACGTCCAATTTCATCGTGGAAAAAGCCCATATAATTTATACAAATCCCTATCAGCACATAGCCCAGTATGGAAGTCCAAATTTCTTTCAAATGAGTCCATCCGAATTTTCATTAATTTTCCGCGACGTCCGTATCGATTTTTCCGTAAAAATCTCGGAATCTCTGAAAAATCTTCTAAGACTAAGTCGACGTTCCTAAAATAGCTCGTGACACCACAGAACTTTCAATTTCTAAAATTGGACTTGAATTCACGGTTAATTTCCATTCGACGCGTTTTTAGCGTGACCTAGACTACCAGATAACTTTCAGAAATTTTTAGTGCAAGTAACCCGTGGTCGATTTTCTTCGAGCCACTATGAACCCACTCGACTCATTGGTGACTTTCGATTGTCGTGAAAATCTCAAGAATTCAAGTACGGACACAAGGTACCAAAACGATAAGAAAATCAGTCTAGTGTTGGTCGACAAGAATTTTCCAATTTAGTGGTGTCACCCACGATTAGCCACACATCTCAATTGAACCAACCTGTATCTAATCTCAAATCAATTTATATATGTGCCGTAATGGTCTCAACAGATGAGCACGGTCGAGAAGTCAATTCATGGTCGAATTCTCAAGTCTATTTGCCTTAAAATTCTTAATGGCTTCCCCAAATAGACTAGTTATCTCGAGAGTGATCAACTCTGAGAACAGCCCTATAGACGCATCAATGAAATGCCCGATTTATTCAATAGAAAACAAGACTGAAAATCTGGGATGTCACAATAGCCCACCAATCCTGCTCACCCATACAATCAGGATCTAGGTTTCCATAAGTAGAACCTTCCAAGTATGCTTCACCAATCAACGAATCTAAATTACTCAAATCAAAACGAATAATAGATTCTGAGATGCTATATCCAGCCGAGAGATCTTCTTTAGTCGATAGAATTCAAATCCTTAAAGAAATACTCAACTCTGGATAAGTCTTCTTCAACAGTCTAGAAATTGTCAATGAAGGAAGACTTTGAATCTTGAGTCCAGTGGTTCGGCGGTCTTCAGACTTTGATGAAAGAGTCTACAAGTCTTCAGACTAGATTGATGGAAATGTTTTGTCAGCTTTAAAACAAATACAAAAGTTTTCTCCAACAAAAAAAACCCATCTGCATCTCACAATATTAGTATTTGAAGGACATGGAACAAGAGTCCAGGTTTTATTTTGATGCAATGCCTTGAGTTCCTCTTTCATTGACGTCGACGACCCTAGATGTTTCAAAGTAGAGCATACATTGTTTTGCTCCTTCAGTATAGAATCCATCAATGTAAATTAGCATATTTTCAATTAGGCTCACAATACCAACACTGCTCGAGTAATAATTGAATGATTTGGAATTGGCGAATGAGCAATTGAATAATTGGTAAGGACATCCATAGAGGAATCTTCATTTGCCAAATTGCATGGAGAATTAATCGGACCATTTGATGAGTCACCAATTTCAACATGATTTTCATGAACATGTGATTCACCTCCATCAACGTTATCTTCATGAGAAGTATCATGGGTAGCATAATTTAATAGGTCATCCTGCCGTTGATTAGAGAACACACCTTGATGAAAATACAAAGGTCAAAATTCCAATTCTGAAGCTGTTGCGTCTTGATTTGGCCAACTTATAAATTCGGATATCTCCACTTTATCATTTTGATTTGAAATAATAAGCTGGGCACAAGATAAGGAAATACAGTTTCATCAAAAACGACATGCCGTGAAATATAGATTCAACCAATAGGAGGATAGAGACATCAATATCCCTTATGATGATCACTATGACCGAGAAACACACATGACAATGTTCGAGTATTGTACTTATTTTTGGTATAGTCCTTAATATAAGGAAAGCAACTACAACCAAAAACTCCCAAAGAATTATAGTTTGATTTTCTACCAAATAAGAATTCATATGGTAATTTCATGCTCAACACCCTTGTAGGAAGCCAATTCAAGAGAAAAACTACCGTTTGAAAGGCTTCAACCTAGTATTTTTTAGGAACTTCACTTCAATGAAACATAGTCAAGCCAATTTCACATATGTGCCTATGTTTTCACTCGACAATTCCATTATGCTCTAGAGTATTTGGGCAAGATGCTTGATTAGTAATGCCATTCTTTTGCAAATGAAGTAAGAAGTCTACTCATTGAACTCTCCTCCTCCATCAAATTGAAATATTTTAATATACCATCAAAATTGTCTTTCCAAATATTTCTCAAAATTGAGAAAACATGCATAAAATTCGAATTTTTGCTGTAATGGAAACAACCAAATATATCACGTATAATCATCCACAAAACAAACATAATACTGAAACATTTGAAATGAGATTATCGGAGCATTTCCCCACAAATCACAATGTATCTTTTCAAAAGGCTTAGTAGTACTAGATTTGGAAGGCAAAAAAGAAAGTTTAGATGGTCGACCCATTTGATAACTACTACATATGGTAGTAGGTTTATTCCAAGCAATAATAGCAATATCAACTTTATTTTGCAGATGACAGATTGTCATCGACTGTGGATGTCCCAACCTTTGATGCCTAGTACTTTCATCAGCTTTCTTGGACCGATTTGAAAATAGTGCTTCTTTTGGTGCCTTCTAGATATGTAGATTACCCCCTGCTATTTCCAACTGTTAGAACCTTTCCTGTTTTTCTATCCTTTATCACAAAGCCATGGTAGAGAACTCAAAATTCAGAGGATAGTCAGGTATAGATTGGCTCACTGATAATAAATTCTTTTTAATCTAGGGTGCAAGTATAACATTTTTTAATAAATGCTCTTTTGATTGAAATTGATTTGAGCATTACCAGTATAGGAAATTTTAAGTGAATCACCATTTCCAATTATTACGCTATCTTTCCCAATATAAGGTCGTAAGTTGAAAAGGTTACCTTCATCTCCGGTCATGTGATTTGAAGCTCCAATATCAGTGAACCATTTCAAATCTTGCTTATCTCCAATAGTAAGTGCAGCAAATGCCTTTGGCACATATGATGGGAGAAAAGATTGATTAAAACGATTAAAGCGATCCAAAGTACTATGACCCTACTTGTTATATATTTCACACGAAACAACTCTTTTTTTTTTCCTTTCACAAGCTTTTCGGTCTTGCTTTGATTGAATTATGGCTTGTGACCCTACAAATGCACAAAATCAGCCTGAGAATTTTTCATTCCTGGACCATTGTGAGAAAACACTCTTCCATGTGAAGAAAAATAATTGTTGTTGGATGTTGGAATTGTTTTCTCTTTCTGCTGCTCTTAAAATTACTTCTTCAACCAAAGAAAGCTGTCCCGTGTTAAATCACAAGAGAACTTTTATTTGTGAGCCAACTCTCGAAGCTTTGCAATTGAGAAATCAGGTTAGAGAACACCGGCATTAAAGGTCTCAACATGGAGGTTAGGAATGAATCATATTGATCACCTAAACCATTCAAAACAAAGAGGTCAGCAAAAGAGTACTCGGAATGCCAAAACTTAGCACCAGAGGATACTTAAGTACCAAAAGTTACAAAAGTAACAGTTAAGTACCAAAATCAGAGTGAAATGGATCAGTTAAGTGCCTACGGCTAGAAAATAGGGCCAAAATGCTGACATGCTGATTTTCTTACAAGACAAGTGCAAAGCGATGTCATTTTACATGCTAACGTGGTTAGAAAAGTACAAAAACAACGTCATTTTGCTGACATGGCTAGATAATTAATATAAATATTAACTAAATTAAATTTAAACTAAACTTATTTATATACTAATAAAAAAAGGGCGAAGAAGACAAAGATTGCAGGCACCCGAGGGTTGAGCCCTCGTCTTCTACCCCTCCTCCTTTTCCCTCTCTTCGCCGTCATTAGCCCTTTTGACGACAGCAGGGAAGCAATGGCAAGGGCTTAGCCCTCACCTTCTGCCTCCTCCATTTTTTTTCTTTAAAATTTTTGTAAATATAAATATTTTAATTTAATTAATATTTATATTTTTTTTAAAAGAAGAAAAAGACAAAACGATGTCATTTTGGTTTTTCGTTGCTAACTCAACTCTCCAGCATGTCACGTGGGAAAATTATATCATTAAAAAATTCCCACATAGGATTTTCGGTCACCTTTACCAAACTTGGCACTCAAATGTCCCATTTAAAAAAAAAAATTGCACTTAAATGTCACTTTCGTAACTTTTGACACTTAAGTATCCTCTCGTGCCGAGTTTTGACACTCCAGGTTTCTGGCACTCCAAAGAGGCCCTTTTTCTTGTCCTCAAGAGGACAACCAATAGCAAATAACGCATAGCAAGATACTCATGAAGAGATGAAAAATTATCTCCATGACATTTTTGGATTTGTAGAAAAATTGAAACTTCATGTTCCTTAGATACCTTGGCAAAAATATTTTGTAAAGTGAACCACACCTCAGTAGATGTCTTCAAGTCTACTACTTGAGCAAGAACTTCTTTTGAAAGCATCACAATGATCCATCCCCATAGAAGGCGATTTGACCTTCTCCATCATAAAAACTCTGGATTTGTCACTTCCTCAGAGGCACTAACTTCTTTTTTGGAATCAGAGGGGGTGACTATTGTTGGACTCGACATTTGGTAGTCACCATCAATGAATCCTACTAGATCCTGACTTTCAATTAGTGCAAGCATGCAGGCTCTCGAACAATAATAGTTTGTTTGTGTCAATTTCAGTGACACAAAATTGCTAATGTTCAAGGATGAAGGGTATGGATACTTAGGATGGGTGGAAGCCATGGTTAAGGATCGATTCCTTTCAAAGAATTCTAATCTGATACCATGAAAAAACAAGAGTGTTTAATTCTTGTCTCAATGTATAATTGTTAAGATGATTTTATTATATAAAGATATTACAAATGTTACACTTCGTAAGTAAACAATACAACAATGGAAAATAATAAATGAAAAGATCATTATATTACAAGAGTTGTCAACCGCTTGATTATAGATTCTTCAAGAATCGGCTTGTGATTTTGTTTGATATCTCCAAATTCTTCTTCCTTCATTGATAAATCAATGCCTTTATGATGAAGACTCTCTTTTTTGCTTCTATGAAAGAGAGTGAGAGACATTGGACAAGAATTGCACCAAGTTCTTTGGTGGCTAAAAGGGTTGAGTACGGGTGTGCAAAAGAATCCAGAACTGTCTGGACAATCAAAAACTAAAACAAATTGGACCGAATTGGAATCGATGGCTCCTAAGGGAGGTGGTCCAGTTCTCAATTTCAATCTATTGGAACTAGTGGGTACCGATCTCGTCCCCGATTCTAGGTGTGAAACCATCCACCCACCAGACTGAATATATAAATATATATTTATATTAATTTTTTAAATAATTTTTTGACAAAAAATAAGGAAAATAAAAACCCTAAAATCCCTAATCTAGAACTTAACACATATTAATTAAGTGCTCGTCTAGTCTCACTCTCACTGTCACGCCCCAATCCTCGAGCGCGTGCCCATCCCTCGGTGATCGATTAAATTACGACGTCTCAAGACATGTTGCCGACCCTTTCATTTTAATGCACATGCGAAAGCGAATAAATAAATCCCCAGACAACAGAAAGATAAAAGCCGGGCCATGATTTTCAAAACCAAACCACACTTTTATACACAGCAGACTAGGTCACTTACAAAACTAGTCTATATTCACAAGTCTACAAAAGCTGGGTTTTCAAAATGAAACTGTCTTAAGCTCAGTTAGTCGGACTTATTCGCCGACTCTTCAGTTTCCACAGGCTCCAGGGGTGTCGGGTCCTCCACTACACTATCGAGAGGGTCAGCTGCATCCTCGTCTAGAGTAGCATCAACTACCGCAGCAAGAATATCAAAAGTCCTAAGGGGACCCACCCTAAAACCATTGGGTCTGTAGCGAAACCACGCTCTGAATCGATGAGGTATCCTATGAGGTGGATTATCTTCGACCCAGACAATGGTCACTACAAGTTCATAGACTCAGTATAACTAGAAACCCGCTCGATAACCCTCATGGACAGACCAAAACGCTTAGGAGGATTCGCCATCTAAGGACTTGAAAATGTTGAGCCCATGACGAGGTGAGACAATGTCTCAGCAAATTCACCCCCTTAACTCTGACTAGGAATGTAATACACCTAAAGGCTACCTATGCACACACAAGATAGAGGACTTACCTCCCCTCAGTTCCTTCTTACAAGTCAGTATAATTCATGATCTCAACCAATCCACTCAATTCAATCAAACCATCGATCAATCAGTCAATTAGCTCAATTCGATACCAACAGTACTCTCTATCAATTCAACACCATAAGTCAATCTCATTGATACCACCATTGCTCACACAAGCTGCAATATATGGTCATAGCTCGCTCAAGCTGATATAGATAGATAGTAGCTCGCTAAAGATTATAAATATATAGATCATGCTCGCACCAGCTGATAAAACGATCTTAGCTCGTACAAGTTGATAAAACGATCATAGCTCACACAAGCTGATGTATCAAAGCACATAGACTACTATAGTATACCGCTCTCACAAGATGACGTGCAAATGGGCTCTCACAAGCTGGTAATTCACCACATTGAAAATACCCGATAAAAATAATTTTGTGTGGCTACACGGTCAGCCTGAGTCAAAAATGCAATATCTATCTTTTCAAAAATCCCACTAATTATATAGTCCACAAAGACATTTCCGGCGTTAAAAACTGACGTTCGGTATTTTCCAACTAAATACCCAAATTCCACACTTTTCGGATAAATACCCAAAATTACAAATCCCAATCAATTTGCATAAATCAGTACTCAATTAAATAAACCAAGCATACCATTGCAATTAGTACAAAATTTTGGTCACCGGCTATCTCGGTATAATTTCTGGAAAATAAAAAAAATTAAATAAATACAAAAAATAATTAAATAAATAAAATAAAATGCCATAAATAGGAACTTAGGCTAAAAAAAGCTTAATTAAATATCGAAATGGGCCCAGAAAATTTCCGAACCTATCTAGATAAATAATACAACCTATCTAGTTGCTAATTAAGTCGATCTAACCACCTAACATGCAATAACGATTAATTAAATTGCTAATTCGTTCTAACTAACTACCTAAACCATACTTAGCCTAAACTAATCAACACTTAAGCATCATTAACTCCCTAATCAGAGTTTAGTGAGTAAACTCACCAGTTTTGCGATTCGGTGAGTCTACGACGATGGCAACGCGAAGACGGGTGACAAACTTCGAAACGGCGACACCCGATGAGGCCCGGAAGAGGTCCTTAATGGGCCTCAAAGGCCCATGGCTAGCTGAGATCTTCAGTTTTGCTTGATGGGCCAAGAGAGAGAGCTAAGCGACAGGCTGAGCTGGAAACGGCAAGACGGGTTGGCGGAGGCTGCTGCGGGACTAGGCAAAGCAGGCGGGGGCTTCTGGCGACTGGACGGCGGCTGGCTCGAACGAATGGGGGCCAGGCTTCATTGGACAAGAGCGAGGGACGGCCAGGAACGTGCAGCTGGGCGTGAGGCGAGCAGGACGCCGAGCTGGGCTCGCGGGCGGCATAGTGAGGCACAACGGCGGCAGGCGGGTGTGTGACAGGCAAGGGCGGTGGCTGGCTTGATTTTTTGGTTCTTTGGAGCTTCAAAACACACTAAAAATGGAGAAAGCAAGTTGAGGAGGAAGAAGAGACTAGTTGCTGAAGAGAGGGGGCCACCAAACCTTCTAGATGGCTTTACTTGTCCCCTTGAGCTCATCCAACATGTCCCACCTCCTTAGCCATGACCGGCAGCCCTTATCCACTCTAAAACTTCCCAAACACACTTGCCAAATGGTCCAAATGTTGAGGGGGGCCATGGCCTACGAATTTTGGGACAAATTCTCCCATATTGAGTTCAATTCTTCTCCAATTGGATTCAATTCGGTCCCCATAAATTCCACAAAGGTGTCCTTGACCAAATTGACATTTTTCCTCCCAAATAGAACTAACTTACATCCCAAAAACGCGATAAAAAACAATCCTCTAAATTTTCTGATAAAAAACGGCCATATTTTGAATTTTCGCCAAAAATCTCGATTTGTAGAAAAATCTTCGGAGGATGAGTCGATGGTCCTAAAATGAATTGTGATATGATAGAAATTTCAATTTCTGAAATCGGATTCAAATTCGCGGTTAATTTCAATCTGGCCCGATTTTAACGTGACCTAGCCTATCGGATAGCTTTTAGGAGTTTTTGGTGCAATTGACCTATGGTCGATTTATTTCGAGCCACAATATACATCTTCAACACATTGGCAATACTCGGTTGTCGTGAAAATCTTGAGATTTCAAATACAGGCATAGGGTACCAAAACGACGGAAAAATCAGTCTAGTGCCATTCGATGAGAATTTTGCAATCTGGTGGAATCACCGACACTTTGATCACATATCTCAGTCGAACTGACCTATCTCTAATCTTTGATCGATTTTTAACTGTGTCGTAATGACTCTTGCAGACTAGCATGGTCGAGCAGTCGGTTTCTGGTTGAATTCTCAAATCTATTGCATTAAAATCCCTTAATGGCTTCACTAGGTAGACAAGTTATCTCGTGAGTGATCAACTCAGAGAATAGAACTATATGCGCGTCAATGAAAAGCCCAATTCATTCAATTTGAAAATAGAACCTAAAATTCAGGATGTCATACTCACCTTGTCTAAGTCGTCTCTCTATCCCTTACTCATGGCCTTCACTCTCAAGCTTAACATCCATCGACTTTCACTCGGACCATGCTCACCCCTAAGTCAAATATCATTTTATCACACCTTGGGCTCCTCTTTGTGATTGAGATTGGAGAAGACAACTAAGTGTTGAAGCCAAGTTAATTTCTTGTTAATAGAATTCGTTTAATTTCTTGAGTGAGATTTTACTGGAAATTGTGAGGGACTAAACACTGTGTGAGTTATTGGGTTTAATTGGGAGCTGGGAAATAATGAGAGAGTATTTGAGTGCTTTAATGATTGTAATCTATGTTGTATTGATTGTTTCTATTGCGAAATTCCATGCTACTCTCCCTATAGATGTAAGTACCGATATTTGGATCTAATCATGTAAATTCGGTGTCCGATTTCCTTTTCTTTCTTCCGACTATTTTATTTGCTTTGCTTGCCCTAGACATTCACAACAAATCCAATTGACATTGATCACTTTCACACTAATGTCACTACGAGGTACTGATTCATGAGAACACGGAAGTTTACTTCCGAGTTTTTCGTTCTAGTCTAAAGAGATGAAATTTAAAAGTAATGACGAGCTTTCTTTGAACTTGCCCTTTCACTTTTGATTTTTCATTCTATGACCTTCGCATTTTGCATCTTGTCATATCTACAATTCATCTCCCAATGTTGTAACTTAATGATAGTAAGCCATGTGGATTCAGCATCTTTTATTGAACCAATTTCGTACACGATTTGCTAATCGACTCTATGGGCAGTAGCTTGTAGCCATTCTTCCACTTGCCCTCTTCATGAATGAATTTGTGGCTTTAGATCATCAATGTAACACCCTAAAACCATCATGAAGGGGGATGACACGGCTTTCCTTCCACCTAAAGGATGCAGCCTTAAAACTCCCAAAAGTCCCATCGTCTCTGTCTCTCTCATACTACTAATCACTAGCTAAAAAACCTGAAAATATTAGAAAAACAGAGGGATGAGCAAACACAGTTCAATGAGTAGTGCATTTCTTCTAAACGGATCGAATAATCATTGTTTACATTTACAAACACGATATCACCATTTATCAATCTCAAAGATAAAGTACCATATCCGCAAAATATCAAAAATATATAATATTTTTCCAACAAACTGTTTTACTTATAAATCAATAATAATATCAATTTTCAATAACAAATCAACTATCAATGGTATATTCCATTGATTAATCTCATTCAACCATTTACTGATGGCTCATTCCATTGATTAATCTCAAATCACCTGTCAATGGTCTACTCCATTAATCAAACTCAAATCACATGTCATTGGTCCACTCCAATGACCAAACTCAGCTCAAATATCTACCCATGGTCACAAATAATGCCAAGTGACAAGTGACCAAGATTCGCCAGTTGGGTAGGTCTTCACCTATTAGTAACAGGTGGCTTAGTTCTCAAAGATATCCTAAACTAGTATGCGCATACCCACAAGCCCCTCACCGGGCTCACAACAATATTGAGCATCAATACCAATCCATAATAACATCATCCGCAATCCGCAAAGCCAAATCTAGAAATCATTTCACATATCATAATACATTTCACAAATCAACCCATAATCTTTCGTAACTCAACTCATCCACCAGAAATACATTTCACAAAACATTTCCCAAATAATTCTGAGACTCGTCTCATAAACTGGTCTCACAAACCGAATCAAATCAAATGTATGTCATAAAGCATTTCACAAATCGATATCTCTCAAAATCAAGAGTTTTTTTTATAAAAAAGTTTCGCGAATCCAAAATATATAATATTTCTCAACTTCGTTCCTCAAACAAAACATATTTTTCCACCAATCAGTTCTTGCACCATTCACAAAGATCAAAACGTAGCAAATGCCTGGTCCAAATTTTATGCAACAAACATGCTTATTCATAACTCATTATATATCAAATATTTATCATTTTGAAGACATGAGTTTATAAATTCTTAGAAAAGATAGTACCACTCACTTGGATATGTCCCTAACTAAACAACTAGGCTCACCAGAATCAACGAACTCACGTTCCTATCAGACAAGCGAGAAATAACATCAAAACCTAGTAAAACGCTATCTAAACTAACAACTCGACTAAACTATGCTTATATGTCGATAAAACGACACCTATGCTTTAAAAAAATTGCATATTCAAAGCAATCATTCAAGTGTCCACAATGCAAAGCTTGATCACAAAACTTGGTCACATCATAACCCTTTCCATCGAACCCCATTTCAAACATTCTTTAAATCAATAGAAAGTTTTTTCAGCATACTACAAGGACCCCAACTTAACCGATTCAAAATCAAGTCAAAAACTGACAAAATATGGCCCCGAAGTTGCTGGGAGTGCATTGTTCATCACACATGAGAAATTTCAAAATTTTGTTTCGGGCAAATCGTAAACTCTAATCAAGATTCGTAAAATCTTCCGACTCCACAACAACCTAAACTATCATACACACACACACATATGCAGCTTAACTACTAAAAAATTGGACTTTATAGCATCAAATCTCACATAATTTGGAATTTTAAGCCTTAAATCCAACACTACTCCTATTAGAAGAATGAGGGGCACGAGCACCTACCAGGCATTGCGTTGTGTAGTTGATTCAGCTTAGCGAGGTCATCATAGCGTTACATGTGAAACCCCTTTCTTCTTTTCCTCCTCCTTCTTCTTCCTCTTTCTCTCTTTTTTTTTATAATTTTTTTTCTCTTTTCTTTCCCCTTTCTTCTGCATGAGCTTCGGACCTCAAAAAGTAGAGCGCACCTCTCCCCTTTTCTTCTCTCTTCTTTGACTTTTCAACCTCTCTTTTGTTTTTTGCTGGGTCCCACTAATGGCCAATATTACAATCTATCATCCTTACAAAAATTTCGTTCTCAAAATTTGAATTTAACTTGACCTTCAAATGAATGAGGATATTTGCGCCTTACCTCCTTCTCGAGCTCCCGAGTGAGATCTCTCTTCATGTAAGAAACAATTCAACGCATCCATCTACCAAAACTTCCATGACTTCAGTGTAGCAAGAGTTAGTTGAACACATAGCATCATAATATTGGCTACCGGATTGAAATTTTCATGATAGTTGAGTCCATACTATTGAAAGAATTCTTGAGCCACCAAACAAACTGTGCACTCCTTTTCAGCTTTTCATTCTGGATCATTGCTGTATGTTTCAGTCCCTTAGCTTCTCTTGCATCGTTAGTAAAGTTTTGAAACATCTTCGCTTCCGCCTATTTAATTTTGCCTTCACTTTCCAACTCATCGAACAATGGTTCTTTAGTATCGCTCCTTTGCAACTCTAACTCCAAGCATGCTTATCACTTTGACCAATGTTGGGGCCTAGGATTGTACTGCTTACACGTTTGACTTGAAAGGATCTTTTTCCAGTACCATAGCTATGACCCACAACATATGTTGGCTAGTTCCAGCCACATTGGTGACTCTTTTATCTCGTTCAATGCCAAAATCCAAAATTTTATCAAATTTAGCTTAATCAAATTCGTTTAGGAAGGTCATCAAGTAATTGTATACTTCAAGAAGGTTAGCTTTATTTGTTAATCTCAACTTGTCAGCAGCTTCATATAATCATTGCCCCCGTAAGTCCTTGCTCGAATGAAAAATCCTCTAAACATATGGGGGTTCATTGTAGAAAGTCTCAACGTTCCATCCTCTTGCAAAAATCTTGAGAAAATCTCTTTCACCAATATCAAAATATCTCAAAAGGATGATTATAAGAAACATCATAAAATTGCATTTTTGTCATCCCTTAGATGCCGGTTGCACGATGTCCATTCCTAATATAAGATTCCCTATGGCACATTCCACATGACGCTAATGAAGAGAAACATCACAACCAGCCCAAATACATGTATTGGATGCCATGTCAACCTTGAAGTAGATTAGGCACATATAATCCCCGTAAAAGCCATTCTTTACATGAACCTTGTAGTTACACCCACTAACAGATAAAGCATTTTGACAGGAAACATCTCTGCTTCTTAAGTTCAGAAGAATCTCAGCCATAATGGACGATGGAAGAGTAGATTGGAGTGGAAAATAGCCTAGTAAACCAATCAAAACCTCCAATTGAGCTCGATGGCATTTCGATAGCATCTCAACAGTTACATCTAATTTACTTTACAGTTTCTCGGAAATCCAATAGTTGCCTATGCTTATCTTTATCAATCATAAACTTCTGGGTACTCTTTTTGAAACATGTTCAAGATTCTTCTCTTATCTTGTAGAATTTCCTTGTACTTTCAGACAATGGTTCCGAAAATATCTTCTCAACGAGCGACTAAACGAATTTAGTTCTACTTCCACCCATCAAAATATCTTCCTGTATAAGCTACCACCATATTTATCCCACGCCGCTCATTTCTTATCAAAGCTGTAACTCATCTCCAGATCATGAGATCCAATACTTTAATGAAGGGGGCTTGATATCATCATGATGCTTTGTTTGGTCTCTCAACAACTATTTGTTAAAACTCAGTTGACTGTCTAGTTCACTAAGCATTTTATTACTTCCCTCTAATACCCAAAGGTTTAATCCGTGGACGAGCTCACCAATTGAATTGCCTTGTACTGCTTGAGACTAGTAAAGAGTGCCGTTTCCATTGCTGAGAGATCCTTGATATATCGGAGCTTCCTTAGACTTATTTGATTTCTTTTCTTCCTAATAGGAGAGCTCGAAAACGACTCAAAACCCCCGGTGCTTGGCCCTCCCATGTCCATGTCCTTGCTACTCACAACATCTCCAAATTCTCTTTCAACAAGTTTTTTTTTTTTTTTGGCAGTTTCAGTGAGTTTGTTTGGCATAAAAGCAATGCTCTTGCCTTTGTCCTTGAATAGTTTGTAGAGGAACCCTACCATCTCCTAGTTTAAACTTCTGTGTTCCTGCACTTCTTCTTTAAGTTCAAGATTAATGCCCTTGTCTTGTTGAGGAGATTCTTCATCGTGTGAGTGCTTCCCACGAACTCTATGATGAACAACTTCCTTTGCACATTTCAAGTGACTTCCCCAGCTCTCTTCCCCCCTTTTAGAACTCTTGATCCTTAATAGTCACACTAATAGGTTCTTTCACTTTCCTCATCATTACTCCCACTCATCTCGTCATTTGAAATCTTTCAATGATCTTAAAAGGTCTCCTCTATGTGTTCCCTCTCCTCCTCAATTAGGCTTTTATCAGGGCATTCATCCCCCTCTTAACAAAGTGTTTTCCCGACCTCTTCAACAATCTCAACTCTACCTTCAGCCTCTATAACTTTCCTATGATCAGAGTCTAATAGAACAGTCTTTTTAGGGCTTTCTCTAATCCCAGCTCTAGGAGTCAATCACTTTCTATTCCAGTTCTCCTTCCTCCAATTCACTACTACCCCCACTCCTAGTCAGCAAGTCCTCATGGTCTTTGCACTTCTCGATCTCTCACTCGACCAACTTAGAGGGCTTTCTCTAATCCCAGCTCTAGGAGTCAATCACTTTCTATTCCAGTTCTCCTTCCTCCAATTCACTACTACCCCCACTCCTAGTCAGCAAGTCCTCATGGTCTTTGCACTTCTCGATCTCTCACTCGACCAACTTAGAGGCTCTCTCTCTCTCTCTCTCTCTCTCTCTCTCTCTCTCTTTCTCTCTCACATCAATTCTTACATAATTTATAACATCTCCAAAGTATCACCAATTAACATAATACATTTACAATAATTTTCTCTAATACCATAAAGTTCATAATCCTTCGTCACACTTGAAATCTAACACGTTGAATTTCCATCAAATCAAAATATATCACAATTTGAATTCTCACAAGCCATTGCTTCTCCTTTCAACATTGCTTCACTTCAGTCACACATAGCCTAAGAATATCACATCAACCACTTGAAGGTTTGTGCAAACCAACTCTTATTTATTGCACAAAAACTTTCGAATACAATTTCATGTCCTTACTAACATCTCGAGAAGAGATTATTGATAATATCATTTCAATATTCACCCATCTAGTATCAAGGAATAATTAACTTTTAATATACCAAAGACAATAGCCACTTCTTCAAATTCTAATCTTTACTGTCTCCCTTAACTGTCTCCCAAAATAATTTACCCTAGTTCTTTATAGAATCTAAGATTTCCAAGCAAAAACTCATCTACCATAAATCTTATCAAAAAATATTTCTACTTAAGAAATCATCACTTACAATTGAATATCTATAACTTCTCAATTTACTCAGATAAGAACTCATCTAGTTTTCATTAAATTCAATGGGCCTCAAGTTCTCAACTTAAAGAATCATCACCTACAATTCAGAAGTTCACAAACTGATTGCACCTATTCATCAAATGACCATTCAAACTTATAACTTCTAAAATCAATTCTTATTACTCCAAATATCATTAAGTAACGCATCAAGACTTTCAAGATAAATTCTCCTTGTCAAAATTGCACCTTAAGAAGCACAAGATCTATTTTTGGTATCAAGTATAATAACTTGCCTATCTTTGTTATCCTCTACAAAGCAAAACATGCTTCTCTGAATCATGCACTTGCACCAAAAGAAACATATATCCAAGTATCTCACAAAAGACTTAGGTGTTAATGCAAACACATAAGCTTACAACGTCTTAAAGAATCTATATCCAAAAATCATAACCTAAGCTCTAATACCACAAGATGTCATACCCTAAAACCACCACGAATGGGAGATGACACGGTCATCCTTCCATCCGAAGGACATAGCTTCAAAGGTACCAAAAACCCAACTCCTAAAAGTCCCATCATTGCTATTGCTTTCGTACTATTAATCACTAGCTAAAAAGCTTGAAAAGATTGGAAGAAGTAGAGGGATAAATAGCCATAACTCAATGAGCAATGCATCTCTTCTAAGCAAATCGAACAATCAATATGCACATTTACAAACATGATATCACCATTTATCAATCTCAAAGATAAAGTACCATATGCGCAAAATATTAAAAATAGGTAATATTTTCCCAACAAACTATTTTACATATAAATCAATAATAATAATAATTTTCACTAAGAAATTAACTATCAATATTCTATTTCATTGATTAATCTCATTTAACCACATACGATGGTCCATTCCATCAACTAATCTCAAATTGCATGTTAATGGTCTACTCCAATGACCAAACTCAACTCAAATATCTAGTCATGGTCACAAATAATGCCATATGACAAGCGACCAAGATTCCCCCGTTGGTTAGGTCTCCACCAATTAGTAGCCGATGGCTTAGCTCGCAAGGATATCCTAGACTAGTATACACATACCCAAAAGCCCCTCACTAGGCTCACATCGATATTAAGCATCAACATCCTCCACAATTCACAAAGCCAAATCCATAAGTCATTTCACATATCACAATACATTTCACAAATCAATTACATAATCTTTTGCAACTCAACTCATGCCCTAGAAATACTTTTCATAAAACATTTCTCAAATCATTCCAAGACTCATCTCATAAACTAGTTTTACAAATCGAATCAAATCAAATGCATGTTATAAAGCATTTCTCAAATTGATATCTCTCAAAATCAAGAGCGTTTTGTAAAATGGTTTCATGAACCCAAAATATATCATATTTCTCAACTTTCTTCCTCAAACAAAACACATTTTTCCACCAACTAATTCTTGCACCATTCATAAATATCAAAATGTAACAAATGCCCTAGTTCTTGCATCAATCATAAATATAAAAAAACGTAATGAATGCATGATCCAAATTTTATGCAACAAACATGATTATACATAACTCATTATACATCAAATCTTTATTATTTTGAAGACACTAGTTTATAAATTCTTAGAAGAGACAGTACCACTCACCTAGATATGCCCCTAACTAAATAATCAGGTTCACTTGAATCAATGAACTCGTGTTCCTATCATGTCACGCCCCGAACCTCGAGTGAGCGGGCATTTCTCGGTGGTCAACTAAATTGCGACGTTCCCAGAATGCGTTGCTGACTCATTCGATTTATGCACATGCGGAAGTGAATTAAACAATCTCCATACAACCAACACATGGGATAGAAAAGCAGGACAGCCAATCAACCCAAAACATATCTTATAAACACACCGGGTTTATATACACAAGAGTCTAAACCAAAAAGAGCTATTGAGCCTCCTAAGCTCCAGATTATCCAGTCATGGGCTCCGAGTCCACCACAACACCATCAGGGGTGTCGATATCCATAGGGTGCCCTACGTCCCATTCCCCGGTCTTGATGGGAGGTCCGTCAAAACCCTATAAAGGACCCTCCCGACCCCCTTGAGGAAAGTTAATGAACCACGCTATGAATCGATGAGATACCAATTGAGATAGGCCCTCCTTGATCCAAACCGTGGACTCAACTAACTCCTGGGTCAGCATGGTATCGGGAATAGGAAAATAGGAGTGTTTGAAGTCCATCACCTGCGGGACCCCATAACGCACATGGCGTACCTCCATCTATGGACTTGAAAATTATACCACGATGGAGTGAGACAATGTCTCAGCGAGTCTACATTCTAAACCCTGATTAGGACGATAATTCACCTAGAGGCAGCCTAGACAAGCACCATATAAGACTTACTTCGCCTCAGCATCTCCCTGCACGTTAGTACAGCTCATATAACATATGCATTGTGACATCATAAATTTCAGGTTCTATTTTCAATTGAATGAATCGGGCTTTTCATCGACACGCCTATAGTCCTATTCTCTAAGCTAATCACTAACGAAATAACTAGACTATCTGATGAAGCCGTTAAGGAATCTAAATGCAATAGACTTGAGAATTCAACCAGGATTCGACTACTCGACCATGCTAATCTGCCAAGGTCATTACGGCACTGTCAAAATCAATTAGAGACCAGAGATAGGTCAATTCAACAGAGGTATGTGATTAGTGTGGGGGTGATTCCACTTAATTGCAAAATTTCTGTCGAACGGCACTAGACCGATTTTTTTGTCATTTATATGCCATGTGTTCGTATTTGAAATCTCAAGATTTTTACGACAACTGAGAGTCGCCAATATGTCGAAGATGTACAATGTGGTTCGAAAATAATTGATTGCACTAAAAATTCCTAAAAGCTACCTGGTAGGCTAGGTCACGCTAAAATCGTGCCAGATTGAAATTAACCGCGAATTTGAACATAATTAAAGTTCTGTCATGCCACGAGTCATTTTAGGAACGTTGACTCATGCTCCGAAGATTTTTCTGCAAACCGGGATTTTTGGCGGAAATTCAAAGTAGGGCCATTTTGGACTGGAAATCAGAGGACCGTTTTTGGTCGCGTCTTTGGGATTCAAGCTAGACAACGTGTTGAGGAAAAATGTGAATTTGAATGTGGGCAACTTGGTTAGATTTATGGCCTCCAATTTAGGTCCAATTGGAAAGGAATTAAAGCAAATTGGAGGTTTAATGTCCAAAATTCGTAGGTCTAAAGGGGGTACTGTTGGAGAAAACTCATTTATTGTTTTGAAGCTGACAAAATGTTTCCAAAAGTCTAGTCTGAAGACTTCCAGACTCAAGTGTTATAGTCTGAAGAACTCTAGACTCTACCGTCAAAGTCTAAAGACCGTTAGACTCAAGATTCAAAATCTGCCCACATTGACAGTTTCTAGACGAAGGATGAAGATTTGTTCAAATGACGGATTATCTTCAAGGATTCGATTCGTATGGTTTATGAAAGACCTTATGGATGAATATAGCATTTACTTGATTGATCATTCTTATTGGAATCCACTCCAATATAAAGATCTTTTGAAATGCGAGCAAACTTAGAAGGTTCTACTTATGGAAACCAAAGATCCTAATTGTATGGGCAAACAGGATTGATGAGCTTTCATCACCAATCATCCAACAACTTGAGATCACCTTAATTGATTATGTCCAATGGGTAGATTGGAAGAATTCTTTTAGAAAGTGCCAACGATCGTGAAGGCATGAAGGAGTATTTAAGGTGGACTCTCCAGTTGTTCGAAGGTGTGCGTGAAAGAAGAATTTCAAAGTCTGAATCTCCATAATTCCTTGATTTTTAATTCATCAAGCTCAAATTGTATACAAAAGAGAGAAACACATAATGAGACTTTGTGAAGAGACTAGTAGAGACTCTTCACTGATAAAGTCGAAGATCACAAGTTGTAAAATCTCTTTTGATTCATAGTGAAATCCAGCCAGTGGACTGTCAGCTCGAGAGAGTGGACGTAAACTTGATCTAAGCTGAACCACTATAAACTTTGTGTTCCAAATTCTCTTTCCCAAAACTCTTTACTTTTAATCGTAGCTTTATTTAAAGCTAATTACGTCCTTAGTCAATTATCTTTAAAAGGTAATTTACTTTTATTAAGTCTTGCAAGAAAATTTTAATTTACACCTATTCACCCCCCCTCTAGGTGTTTACACTAGCCCTTTATAAGTGCAACATTTCAGCTTCTATCAAGGCTTATTAGGGAAGATTGATAAAGGAAAAGAAGCTGAGGATAGGGCTGGACATGGTGGGGCAGCCACATGAGGGCTTTGGATATTTTTAGTTGACTTTGGTGGCCATTGTTCCCTTGAAGCCAGCAGCATTCCCTCTTCTTCTTCCTCAACCTACCCTTCTCCATTTGTGTCCAATTTAAAGCTTAGAAAACCAGAGGAACTAGCCAAGGTCAGTAGCAAGCCCATCGGAGCACCTTGCCGCCGTCACATGCCGCACACCACCGCGAGTCGCGCTCCGCCTGGCGCGTGCTCGTCCCACGCGTGTTTTGGCCACCGTCAACACTTCTTGGCTACCGTCTAGCCACTATTCACCACCCTCCAAGTCGCCGAAGCCACCGCCTAGCCTTGCTGCAGCCACCGCCAGTCTTTCCTCACCGTTTCAACCCAAACCAACCGTCCGAGCAGCCCTCATGGCTCAGAAAGCATAAGTCGAAGACAACAAGGGCTGTGAAGCTTCGTGGCCCATTTCTAGGCCCTTTCGGTCCCTGCTTGGTGTCATAGTGGGCTTGGTTGTTGCCTGTCTCCGCGTCGCCGTCGTCGTGGACTCACCGGAACGCTAAACTAGTGAATTTACATGCTAAACTCTGCTTAGAGAGTTAATGATGCTTAATAGATGTTTAAATTAGGCTAATTAGGAATTATGTGGTTAATTAGAATGGATTAGCGATTTAATTATTCGATTTTGTATGTTAGGTGGTTAGAATAGCTTAATTAGGAACTAGATAAGTTGTACTATTTATCTAGATAGGTTTGAAAATTTTCCGGGCCCGTTTTGGTGTTTAATTAAGCGTTTCCGGCCTAAGTTTGTATTTTTTGGCATTTAATTGTATTTATTTAATTGATTTTTTTATTTATTTAATTATTTAATATTTTTCGAAAATTATATCGGGAAAGCCGGCAATCAGAATTGCATGCTGATTGCAATGGTATGCTTAGTTTATTTAATTGAGTGTTAATTTGTGTAAATTGAGTAGTGATTGAAATTTTGAGTATTTAATTCAAATTTTGGAAATTTTGGTAATTATTTAGAAATTACCAGGTGTCGGGTTTTGACACCGAAAATGGTTTTTAGATACTATATCAAATAGTAAGATTTTAAAAATAATGGTATTAGTTTTTCTTATTCAAATTGACTGTGTACCCACACACGATTATTTTACCGTGTATTTTTAATACGAAGAAAATAGGCCAGGTTCACCATTTTAATTGAGACATTTGAATGCAATGCGCAGTATCCTAGGTCGAGATTGAATGGTCGTGTGTTGGTTAAGAGAACCCATCCCCGAAATGAGTCAGGTGGACATGCCCCTATATGGAATGCCCTATCAATGGATGCCGGTCGCAGTAGAGGCTGGACCGATGCTCCTTTAAGGAATACTATCGACGTAGTGACGTTGTTGTGCTCGATGGGGCAAGATGACGCCTGGCTACACCAGAAGACCATCGAACTTTGAGTAGGCCGTGCTCGTGTGTGGCCGTGATTAACAATTGAAACGCATGCTGTGTGAAATTGACGCGCCGAATTATGGGACAAAATTGTTTGGCATGGAATGAGACGTGTCATAACGATTTGGCCCTATAATTGGGACCCCTGTGGCTGTTTGAGAGATGAATTGTGGCGTTCCAATTGTTTGAGTATGAATACTGTTTACATCTGTGATGTGAACTGTACTAACATGCAAGAAGGATCTGAGACGAGATAAGTCTCTGTGATCGTGTGGTTGTGTGGTTAGGACGCCTCTAGGCATATTTCCTTCCTAGTCAGAGTTTATAGGGTGAATTTGCTGAGACATTGTCTCATCCTGTCGTAGGCTCATTTCTTTTCAGGTCCTTAGATGAAGCAGCGTCATGTACGCTATGGGGTTCTGAGGGAGGTAGACTTCCAGCGTTCCTATTTCCCAGTTTCCAGGACCGACCTGACCCGTGAGCTTATGGAGTCCACTGTTTGGGTCGATGAGGGCCTATCCCACCTGGTACCTCATCGTTTCAAGGCCTGGTACCTTCACAAGTCCGATGGGAGTTGGGAGGGTCCTATAGGTGGTTTTGACGAGACTCCCGTCGGGACAGGGGAATGGGAGATAGGGCACCCTCTGGATATCGACACTCTTGATGGTGCCATGGAGGACCCGGAGCCGAGAATTGGAGAGCCTGGAGTTTAGAATCTCCATAGCCCATTTTTGATCTAGACTTTTGTATATAGGTCTTTTGGTAGACTTTTGTTTATGACTTAATGTGTATATAAAAGCATGTTTGGCTGTGAATTTGTTTTCCTGCTTTTCTATCCCATGCTGTTTACTGTCAATGATTTTTATTTCGCTTCTACATATGCAATAAAACGAATAGGTCGGCGACGCGTCCTGGAACGTCATAAATTTTATTGACCACCGAGGGATGGGCATGCGCTCGAGGTTCCGGTCGTGACATGCATACAGTAAATGCACTCAATAATTGGAACACTTTAACTCATATATCAATCAATTACAGGGGTCCCGATTATAAGGTTAAATCATTATGACACATTTCATTCTATGCTACAGAATTTTGTCCCATAATCAAGCCCAACTATTTCACTCATTCAAGCGTTCCAATTAATTACGACCCAACGGCCACAGCCAATTAAACAATCGGCGGTCATCTGACATAACCGGGCGTCCCGCTTTATCGGATACGGTAACGTCTACATCTAGATGGCATTCCTGAAGGAGTATCGACTCAGCCTCCACTGCAACCGGCATCCGTTGACATGGGGCATTCTTGAAGGAGCATCGTCCGACGTAAACGCATCGTGATGGATTCCAATAGCAATCACGTGCACATCCAAACTCGGCCAAGAATATCGTGCTTTGCACTCAAAAGCCTCAATTTCAAATAATGTATTCGGTCTATTTTCTTCATATTAAAAGCACCCGGTAAAATAATTGTGCGTGAACACACAGTCAAATCAATCCATAAAGCGTGATATTCTCCCATTTTAAAATTCCACAATTTTATATAGTACTTAAAACATTTTCGGCGTCAAAAATCGACACCGGTGTTTTTCTAATTAAATATCAAAATCTCAATTTTTTGAAATAATAATTCAAAAATCAACACCAAGTACTCAATTGCACAAACCAACACAACCATGATGATCAACACGAAATTCTAACAACCAGCTATCCCGGTATAATTTTCGCTAATTAATAAATAATTAAATAAATTACAAAATAAAATAATTAAATTAAACCACATAATTAAATTAACATAAGCTAATCTAACCACCTAATTGAACTAATTAACTTAATCTACTAAGCTAACTAATTTAATTTAATTAAACTAATTACATAACCTAACTAATTCCTAACTAAATCAATCTAACCAACCTAGTCATCTAACTAAACTAAATAACTAAATACTTACACTAACTAACTAATCTTAATCCTAATTAAGCCTAAACCTATCCAGTAATCTTTAATTAGCACTAAACCACCAAACTAAGTGCAATTAACCCTTAATTAGAGCTTAGGGTGTTAACTCACCGGTTTAACGTGAAAATGGGTTCACAGCGACGGCAGTGCGATGACGACCGAAACCCGAGCATACGGTGACACCAAAGGAGGCTGGAAAAGGGCTGAAAAAGGCCCAACACGGTTCAGCTCACAAAGCTAAAATCTGAATCTGTTCTAAGGCTAAAGAGGCTAGATCGGTAAGTTGGTGGCGAGCGGCTTGGGCTGGGATGGACGAGGCTAGGCGGACGATGACTGCTTGCAGGTAGACACGAGGAGTTGGCGGCTCGGGGACGGTGATAAGCGGTCAAGCGTTGTGGGCTGGACTCGCGGGTGGATGCTTAGTGTGACATCCCAAATTTTCAGTTCTATTTTCTACTAAATAAATTGGGCATTTCATTGACGCACCTATAGGGTTGTTCTTAGTTTTGATCATTCTCGAGATAACTAGACTATTTGGGGAAATCATTAAGGAATCTTAAGGCAAAAGACTTGAGAATTCGACCAAAAATCAGCTATTCGACCATGTCTATCTTTAAAGGTTATTACGGCACAGTTAAAAATCGATTTGAAATCAAAGATAGACTGGTTCAACTGAGATGTGTGGCTAATCGTGGGTGATACCACTAAATTGGAGAATTCTTGTCGATCGGCACTAGACTGATTTTCTTATTGTTTTGGTACCCTATGTCCATATTGGAATCCTTGAGATTTCACGACAACCGAGAGTCACCAATGAGTCGAATGGGTTCATTGTGGTTCGATGAAAATCAACCACCGGTTATTTGCACTTAAAAATTTCTGAAAGTTACCCGGTAATTTAGGTCGCGCTAAAAACGCGCCAAGTGGAAATTAACCGCGAATTCAAATTCGATTTCAAAATTTGAAATTTTTGTCATGTCACAATAAATTCTAGGGATATCGACTCAGTCTCAGAAGATTTTTCTGAAACCCGAGACTTTTTGGGAAAAAGTCGTCGCCAAGCCGTTTTTGTGCAGAAAAAGCCGTAGATTGTTTTTTATGGCAAAATTGGAAAGCATTATGGATGTATGGGTGAGGAAAAATGCTAAGATAACCGATGGTAGATGGATTGAAATTATTGAGGCCATATGGGATTGGATTGTAAATGAATTGAAACATTTTCCTTCAAAATTCGTATGCCCCCCATAGCCTAGTCAAAATGCACCATTCCAAGGGTTGTAAGGAGTGTATGTCTGGCTCAATGGTAGCCAAGGAACCATGCATGGCCTAGGATGAGTTGGAAGATATTTTGGTGGAAAAAAATGACCATGGTGGCCCACCCTCTCTCTTAACCGTCCAAGCCCCCTCTCTCTCTATTCTTGCCGCCCACAACAACCTGAGGAAGACCAGCAAGCCGCTGGACCACTTGGATCGCCGTAGCACGCCTCGCTGTCACCGCTTGTGGCCACCGCTCGCCCGCTGCCCAACCACGCACGTCCGCCTCCTTCACGCCGTCCAGCCACCTCTACCGTGCGTCCAGCCCCTAGCTGAGCTCAGCCAAAGCTGTCCTTCGCCATTTCTTCGCCAGTAAACCTCCGTCAAGGCCCGGTTTGGCCTATTTCATCTTTCCCGATCAATTCCCATTTGAAATCGAGTTGTTTGGCTTCTGTTTCAGCAAAAACATATCGGGTTTTTGTGTAGGTTTCCAGCAGGCCTTTAGGCCCATTTTGAGGTGTTTCCAGGCCTCGAACCCTAGGCCCACTTTGGAGAAAAACGTCACTGGCAACGTTTTCGATGTTTCGATCTGAACGGATTATTAAACGGGTGAGTTTTACTCACTAAGCCTTAATTAGTAGACTAATGATGCTCAGTGGTTGGTTATATTTAATTAAGTGCAATTAGGTGGATAGATTAGATTATGATAATTAAATTAGAGATTTACCTATGCATGTTAGGAGGATGGTTAGTGTAATTAGCAAGTAGACGTGTCCTATTATTTATTGAACGAGTCTCGAAATTTTCCAGGTCCGTTTCGACTTCCAATTAGGCATTACGAGCCTAAGTTGGATTTTTAGTATTTATTTAATTAATTTTCGAAATTATTTAATTAATTAATTATTTTCCGAAAATTAGACCGGGATGGTCAACGACCGGAATTTTATGCTGATTGTCATGGTGCAGTCCGTTTATTTAATTGAGCTTTATTTTGTACTGAAATGAATTATTTATGAATTTAGGATTTATTCCTAAATTAAATAATTTTGGGAAAATTAACTAAAAAATAATCGGGCATCGGTTGACCATGCCAAAAATGTTTTGGTGGACTACAGAAAATTGTGGGATTTATAGAAAGGAAATTATGATATTTCAGCTAAGGTCAACCGTGTGCCCACGTACGATAATTTATCAGATATGACAAAAGATGAGAAAGAATGTTGTTTGACGTGGCTCGGTGACCAGATAGGTCACCTTGGCGAATTGGTCGCCTTAGAGAATGCATGTGAATCGTTGATTATATACATCACCTGGAAAAGACATGTGGCTCAACAATTAGTACGTCACATTGGCAAATATGTTGCCTTAAAGAATGCACATGGCTCGGTGATTTGGTATATCGCCTTAGAGAATGCACATGGCTCGGTGATTAGTACATCGCCTTGGCAAATAAGTCGCCTTAGAGAATGCACATGGCTCGGTGATTAAGTACATCACCTTGGCGAATAGGTCGCCTTAGAGAATACACGTTGCTCGGTGACTAAGTATACTATCTAGAAAATCGTATAGTATGGATGGAAATGACCGAGGGATGGCCCGATTAACATGTAATCGACTAACTCGATTGATCGAGGTATCAATCCGTGATAATATGATTGCCTATTTGAATCGTGCTAATATGCAGGTGGAATTTGAGGCCAAGGTAAATCTCATGATCCATGTGTGCATAGGTAGCTCATAGCGTATTGGTTTCCTAATCGAGTCTTAGGGGGTAGAACTCGCTGAGACGTTGTTTCACTGGTTATTATGGCGGTGCATGATAACCAAAATTTTTGTTCCATAAATAGTTTTTACGCTTTGCACTGCTTTCGGAAGAGAAATCCGTTTGATAAACCTATTCAGTTTTTCTATTCCAGAAATAGGTTTGGAAGAGAAATCAGAAGCTAAAATTTTCTACTTTTCTATTTCTGGAATAGAAATCAGAAATAAAAATTCTTCTCATCGTTCGTCAATCGATCCTTCATTCGTCGCCGTTGACCACCATCCGTCAGTCGCTCGCCGCCGCTGCCACCGGTTGTCGCAGGTCGCCGTCGCCGTTTCGGTCGTCACGAGTCGCCGCCACCGCCGATTGTCGCTGCTCGCCGTCGCCGGTTGCCGGCCGGCCGCTGCCGCCCTCCGATCGCCAATCACCGACCGCCGGCCGCGCCGCCGGTTGCCGGTCGCCCACTGCTGCCGCCAACCACCAACCGTCCATCCTTGCCAATCGCCAATCCACCGTTGTTCGAAAGGAAGAAATTTTGTGTCATTATCAAACGAATTTCTATTTTTAGAGTAAAAATTTTGTATCGTTATCAAACGATTATTTTTGCTTAGAAACTCTTCTAGAAATAGAAATAGAAAAATCTATTTTTGTTCCAGAAACTATTTCTGGAACAGAATGATTGTCATGCACCCCCTATATAACCATTTCAAGCCCCTAGATGGCAGCACGTCCACTTCCTCGACCTCTCATGCATTTTGGCATCCTTGAAGAAGTTACAGAGATAGCATACCACTTCCATATCCACCCTCATCCAAAAGGACTAGAGTATGTATTAGTTAAGTCCACGGTCTGGGTTGACGTGGGTCAGGACCCCCTGAGGCCCCACAAGTATCGATCGTGGTACCGTCACTATTTTGATGGATGAGGAGAGGGTCCCATACCCAAGGGTGATGTGCCATGTACATTCTAGAGGAAACGTTCAGAGAAGGAACGGCTGATCATAAGGAAAGATCGGTAGTGGATGCTAAGGACCCTAAGGAAGAGAACAATGCTCGTACTCCCATGTACTCAGTCGGGGATGCTAATTGGAGTGAAGTAGAAGGAGAGATAGTCAAGCAAGAGGAGGGACCGAAGGAGGATCAGGAGTGGGAAGAGCCTGAGGATGAGCCTATGGAAGGGGAACTGGAGGAGAATCTGGACATGGAAGACCTGGATGAGGAGCCTGAAGAAGAAGAGCCTGAAGAAGAGGAGCTTGAAGAAGAATCCGAGGAGGATCCAAAGGAGAATCCTGAGTATGACCCGGATGGGGATTGAGATCCCCATCCTATTTTGCAAACCTTAAGAAGTGGACTAATGTATGATAGATCAAACTTCTATAAATAGTATGATGATATGTACTATATGGTTTGCCTTGTATAAAAGTGTGGTTATGGTTTTCAGTTGTGAAAAATATAGCCCTACTTTTCTTTCACATTGTTTTATTGTCTGGGGATTTATTATACACTTCTGCATGCGTATTAAAATGAATGGGTCGGCGATGCGTCCTGGGACGTCGCTATAATCGACCAAGTGAGGGATGGGCGCGCGTTCGAGGATCGGGGCATGACACTTGGAGCGGTGGACAACGAGCTCAATAAGGGCTGGCGGTGCAGGCCTTGGGTCGATTTCTCTAGGTGGCTGGTGGTTTTAGTGCAAGGGCTGGTTGCTGGCTGGTGGAGGTTATGTGTTGCAGCAACAATGGAGAAGAAGAAGAAAGGAAGAAGAAGAAGGAAAAGGCAGCAGCAAGGGGGCTTCTGCCAGGGTGGTCGACCAAGGGGGAAGAAGGAGAGGGAGAAAGGGGAACCAAGGGGGGACAAGGGGCTTGCAAGTCAAAGCATGAGCCAATGGGGTGCCACTCCAAATATCTACACACTTGAGTGCCTTTGGCACCAAAGTCTTCTGCCTTAGCTGGCTGAGCTTCCTCCACAAGCCAAATGCTTCACAAATCTTCACTAAAGGACTTCAATTTGGTGCCCAAAATTCAACAGCCAACAGCCCCTACGAATTTTGCTCCCATTCATCTCAATTTCACACCAAACAACCTTAATTTGATAGCCCAACATGCCATGGCAGCAGCTTAAACCAATTTCCACCATTGCCTTCACCACTCGATCCAATTTGAAGGCCAAAAATCCACATAAAAATGACCCTCCGAATTTCCTTGAATTAATTTGCCAAATTCCAATTCTCTATCAAAATTCCAAGCTTGCCGAAAATTCTTCAAAGGATGAGACGATGTTGTAAAAATAAATCGTGACACGCTCAAACTTTCAATTCCCGAAACTGAGTTCAATTTCATAGTTAATTTCGATCAGACACGATTTTAGTGTGATCTAACCTACAGGGTAGCTTTTAGGGATTTTATCACATTTAACCCGTGGTTGATAATTCTCGATCCACATTTGTGCATTTTCGACTCATTGACGACTCTCGGTTGTCGTAAAAATCTCAAGGTTTCGATTACAGGCACCAAGTACAGAATCGACAGAAAAATTGATTTAGTATTGTTCGATGCGAATTTTGCAATCAGGTGAAATCACCCACCATTTAATTACGTGCTTATGTCGAATTGATCTATCTCCAGTTTCTAATAGATTTTAGTGGTGCTATATTAACCATTGCCGATTAGCACGGCTGAGCAGTCAATTTTTGATCGAATTCTCAAGTCTGTCGCGTTTATATCCCTTAATGGCTTCACCTGATAGATTAGTTATCTCATGAGTGATCAGCTCAGAGAAAAAGAACCATAAGCGCGTCAATGAAAAGCCAATTTCATTTAATCAAAACAAGGTCAAAAAATCAAGATGTCATATCATGTAAGCAAGAAATAATATCAAAATTAAGTAAAATGCTATCTAAACTAACGACTAGACTAAACTATGCTTATACGTCAATAAAATGACTCCTACACGCTAAAAAAATCACATATCCAAAGCGATCATTTAAGCCATCCACAACGCAGAGCTTGAGTGTGAAACTTGTTCACTCCTTAACTCTTTCCATTGAACCCCCTTTTAAACATTCTTACAATCAATAGAAAGTTCCTTCAACATACAATAAGGGCCCCAACGTAATCATTCAAAATCAAGCTAAAACCGACAATATATGACCCCGAATTTGCTAGGTGCACACTATTTATCATGCATAGGCAACTTCAAAATTTTGTTTCGGGCAAAGTGTAAGCTTATATAAGGATTTATAAAATCTCTACGACTCTACATATATATATGCTTAACCATTGAAAAATCGGACTTCACTGCTCAAATCTCACATAATTTTGAATTTCAAGTCCTAAATCCCAAACTACTCCGATTGGAAGAATGAGGGGCATGAGCACCTACTAGGCATTGCGTTAGGAAGTTGATTCGGCTTGGCAAAGTCCCCATAACATATACGTGCGAAACCCCTTTCTTCTTTTCCTTCTTCTTCTTCTTTCTCTCTTTTCTTTCCCCTTTCTTTTGTGCGAGCTCGAGGCCTCAAAAACCATAGCACACCACCCCCCCCATTTCTTCTCTCCTCTTTGACTTTTCAACCTCTCTTTTGTATTTTTTTTTTTTTTTGCTGGGTCCCCACAACAGCCAATATTACAATCAACCAAAGAAGAGGGTATGTATCCACTGAAATTCATCAAAGTTAACTGGTAGATAAGAATATCGTCTTGTTGGCTGAGATCATTCTAAGCTTTGCTTACTATAAATAGGGTGAAGATTGCTAGAAAGAAAGACTTTAAAGTCATCCATTAAGCCGAAGGCTTTTGATTTTCATCGACACAATACATATACTTCTGCCTCTTTTTAATTTCCGCGGCAGGTATGACTCTTCTTAATGACATCCATCACTGCTGGTTTGGAGAAGATTGAGTGAGAATGATCCGTCATTATAAGTTTGTTAACTAGGATTGTATGGTATGCAAGTATACATAATGTCATCAACAATGAACAAAAGAGCATCCCACAATCCATCCTCGGCCGCTATGGCTGGCACATCAAGTCTGCAAATAACGGTTATATATGCAATCAAAGACAAGGGTGGTAGCAATGTCATCACTGTAACATCCCGAGTCTCCACTATACATATATTGTCCGCTTTGGACACTAAGTCCTCACGGTTTTGTTCCTCTCAGGGCAGCCCATACTACCCTAAAAAAACGCGTATGTATAGTTAGAATGGGACCCAAGCTTTATAAGCTAGCCTAGGACTCCCTTTCTAGGCGATGTGGGACAAGAGAGGGACTCCTTCCTTGCGCACGTCCGAGGACTGTCGCTCGGGCCGTCACACTCTCCACCTCTTAACAGCACAACGTCCTTACTGTGGCCCAACACGAGGTCGGGAGTCAGAACAGCATTCTTGCCGTGGCCCCACACGCGGTCGGGAGTCGGCTCTGATACCACTTGTAACATCCTAGGTCTCCACTGTACACATATTGTCCGCTTTGGACACTAAATCCTCACTGCTTTGTTCCTCTCGGGGCCACAGCAAAAATGCTGTTCTGACTCCCGACCTCGTGTTGGGCCACAGCGAGGATGGTGTTCTGTTAAGAGGTGGAGAGTGTGACGGCCCGAGCGACGGTCCTCGAACGTGCGCAAGGAAGGAGTCCCTCTCTTGTCCCACATCGCCTAGGGAGGGAGTCCTGGGCTAGCTTATAAGGCTTGGGTTCCATTCTAACTGTACATACACGTTTTCTTGGGGTAGTATGAGCTGCCTCGAGAGAAACAAAACCATGAGGACTTAATGTCCAAAGCGGACAATATGTGTACAGTGAAGACCCGGGATGTTACAAGTGGTATCAAAGCCGACTCCCGACCGCGTGTGAGGCCACAGCAAGAATGCTGTTCTGACTTCCGACCTCGTGTTGGGCCACAGCGAGGACGTTATTTTGTTAAGAGGTGGAAAGTGTGACGGCCCGAGCGACGGTCCTCGGACGTGCGCAAGGAAGGAGTCCCTCTCTTGTCCCACATCGCCTAGGGAGGGAGTCCTGGGCTAGCTTATAAGGCTTGGGTCCCATTCTAACTGTACATATGCGTTTTCTTGGGGTAGTATGGGCTGCCCTAAGAGGAACAAAACCGTGAGGACTTAGTGTCCAAAGCGGACAATATGTGTACAGTGGAGACTCGAGATGTTACAATAACATACTTCCAAACAACACAATGAAAGAGAAGTTCTTTTCCTCATTTAATTAGATAAGAACGACATAGTTACTTAATGGCTTATCTATGGTTCACGGGGATAAGTACACTATCAGTGCCAAAAGTTGTGTACGGCGCTCACTTTGGTGCCAAAATTTTCCGTCGGATCACTTAAATGCCAAAAAATTTGAAAAACGATCATTTTAGTGCCAACGCCAAAGAAATTGGCCGGAAATCCGACGTGGCCTTTTTTTATTAATTTTTGAAGCCAACGTGGCTCGTCGGAGAGTTGAGTCAGCATCCAAACACCAAAACGACGCTGTTTGGCATCTTTCCCCCAACTTAGAAACCCTAATCCCCAAATTGAGAGAGAGGGAAGGCTCGTCTTCGTCTTCTTCTTCCTCGAAAACCCACACCAGCAACGGCACCAGCACGGCACTAGCAACAACACCGGCAGCGCACCAGCAGCGACACTAGCAACACACCAGCAGCAGCAGCGCACCAGCGGCACCTTCGACCCATCTTCTTCCTCCTCCTTCTCCGCCCTCGCCTCCGATTTTTCCGGCCACTTATTGCTCGAGCAACAATCTCAGTCTCTCCTCGCTCACCTAGTCGAGTAACTACAATGGTGGCTGAGCGACGGTGGCCAAGCGACGGTGGGCGAACGACGGTGGCCGAGTGGCGAAAACCCTAATTTCAATCCCCATGAGAGCTAAACGGCGTCGTTTCCGTGAGGCTATCCATGTAGGACGGCAAAACGCCATCATTTTCTTAAGGAGGACCAAAATCGACGTCGTTTAAAGGCCCTGTCGATTTTTTTTTTAAAAGCCACGTAATTATTTTGTTCGGAATTTTTCGCTGGTGGCACCAAAGTGATCGTTTTTCCTCCGATTTGGCACTTAAGTGATCCAACGGAAACTTTTGGCACCAAAGTGAGCGCCGTACACAAGTTTTGGCACTGATAGTGTACTTATCCCGTGGTTCACGCATGCAATCAAATTTAAAAATAACACAAGAAAATGACAATAATTTTTGGCATGCAAGGTTTAAAGCAACGCTTTTGTATCTTGGTTTCGTTAAGAAGTTTTGGTGAAATTTCAGCAAGTATATCCCGCTTGCTTGCAGCTTGCCTGAAGTCACTTGACCTGACCACTCACTAGAATTTACCATAAACTAAAGCAATTACTGAGTCAACGGGACAGAAGCATGGATCACATCTACTATCTGACCTTACTCTTATAAAGAATTTTATTATCCAGCAGAATACACTTCCACAAGATTGTGAGACTAAATTATGACAAGAAGCTACTAAAGGAATACCAGGTATGTTTATCAGCTAACTGCAACTGCCTGCTACAGCCTATACTGCAATTAAAAAGGAACAATATCTGTTTTTTTCTGCAGATTGTTTAATATATCTAGCAAAAAAATTTGATACATCCACTGCATATTCCAGTCACTGAAAACGATCATTTGCTGAAATGAAGTACATGATGGATCTTCCATACCTTGAGTTCTTCAACTGAAATCCAAAATCTCTACATACACACCCTACGCACATACAAGTACCGAAAGACGGAATAAAAACCTAATATTCCAGAAAATGTACACACTTGTTTTTGTGTTTATAAGGCATAATCAACGTTACTTATTCAATCCTCTGCAGTGCACAAACCAATTCCTGATTTGGTCTGGAAGCACAAAGAATGTTAACATATGACTCAATTTGGGGTATCTTTATGGGGCACATCGTAATATGTGAGCGGCCTACAATTGTATGCTCAAAAGGCTCTTACGAGAGTGGCGGCTTGATCCTCATCTTTCTAGCCATCATCTTCCTTAGCTGGTCCAACACTTCCTATTTCTGTGCGCCAAGAATTCCTCAGTGTTTTCACCACCTTGACCGACTCGAAATTCCCTAATACCATGAGTTTGTTGTCCTTTGCGTCCATAGTCAGAGACGTAATCCCTGGACAGCATTATGTGTTTTAAGGTTAGTAATAAAGTCAAACATTTTAAGCACAAGATGATTAGTTATTACAGTGAAAATTTGAGCATTGAATGGGAGAATAAGGGAAAAAACAGAGAGTGAGAGCCATTACATCCAAAATCAGAAACTGCTTGCATGGCCTTGCTCCTGTCACTTTCATCATTTAGGTCCAATTTCACCACCAACTTCTGCAAAAGTTTGAGAAAAGCAAAACCCAGTTAGATTTTGATTAAATATCAATCTCTTACGACGACTAAACTCAAAACTCACAAGTCGTGCGATAGACTAGCGTTTAAACAAGTTGGCCATATATAATTAAACAATGAAGAAGAATTTGAAGCATCATTTGATATTCGTAGCATTATTATTCATATGAACAGATACAATCATGCTATACGATTAACAATTACAGCAGCAAAGAAACAAACGACAACTCATGAAGCTTGAAGCAGAGAGATATCAAGAAAAGTGTTCAAGAAAACCCAGGAGGAAATCGATCAGGAATCCCATCTCACAGAAGTCAATAAATCCATTTATATGCCAAAAAGATCACTTGTTGAAGGAAAAAAAGAAATCTCACCTTCATTTCTCTTGGGTTTCAAGTACTGAGATTGTGTCTGCTCTAACTTTTGATTTGGAAGCTATAACGCTTGAATGACACTCGGAACAAGTAAAACTGAGTGTGCACGTATCGTAGATGCAATGGTTGCTTTATATAGATCGAGCGTGAGAGTGCGTGAAATAAGAAGTTTCTTGTAGAGCACGATGTGTGAAAAAAGGGTCGTAGGTACAAACTGTCGGATGCTACAAACTGTCAGATGCATCAACAAGATGGAGTTCAAATCCGAATTCATCAATTTATCCAATGAGCTATGAGTCAATTTGTGACATCCTGAATTTTCAGAATTCGTTTTCGATTAAATAAATCGGGCCTTTCGTCGACGCGCCGATAGTGCTATTCTCTCGAAGCTGATCACTCCTGCAGATAACCTGGACTATCGGGAAGCAATTAGGAAATCTAAATGCATTGATTGAGAATTGATCAAGTTAATCGATCGCTTCAACCGTGTTGATCTCGAAGGTCATTACGGCGACCGCAGATCGATCGAATCGAAATAGGTCGATCTTCGATCAAGATATGTGATCAAATTGTGGGTGATTCCACTTGATTCAAAAAATTCTCATCGGTCGGGCACTAAATTAATTTTATGTCGTTTTTGGTACCCTGGTCCCGTAATTGAAACCTCGATATTTTCACGACAACTGAGAGTCGCTAATGTGTCGAAGATGTACTTTGTGACTCGAGATAAATCGATCACGGGTCAATTGCACCAAAAATTCCTAAAAGTTACCCAGATTTAGGCCACACTAAAAAGCAAGACCGGATTGAAAATAACCGTGAATTTGAACCCGATTTCAGAAATGAAAGTTCGAGGTGTCACAAGCTATTTTAGAACATCGACTCACTCTCCGAGAAATTTTCAGAGATTCCGAGATTTTTACGGAAAATCGGTTCGACGTTCGGAAAAGAATGGAAATTGGATGACGCTTAAAACGATGGAAATTGGGACTTGAAAGCCAAGCCTTTAAGTGTCGGATTCACAAAAATTATGTAGGATTTTTCTTCACCAAAAAATCGATCAATTGGATAATCGGAGAGGAAATCGCTCAAATAAATCAAGATAAATTTTGACTTTTCAATTGGTTTATTTGTGGGATGTTCTTATTAGAAAGTATTGGGGGGATAAACATGAAATTGGATGGCTAAGTCTTGATTTTTCTTGGCCCCACCGTGACTTCTCCAACACGCCGTCCAGCTGCCCCCCATCTTCTCGCCGACTTCATCTCCTCCGGTTCCTGTTTTGTTTTCATTTTCTTCTTCATTTCACAACCACCGAAGACCACAGCCCCACGATCTCTCTCCCTTCGCCCATCTCCACTGAGTTTTGTCTTCCCACCACCATCATCATCATCCAACATACACCATCATCTAACGCCATCACCATATTTCCTCCCCTCAGCCTTGCGTCTTCAGCTTCTTCGGTCAAAGCTTCTCCAAACTGGCTTTGATTGTTGAACCGCCAACGCCTCCACCGAATTCCTTGGCTGACTGAGCAGCTCCTGCCGTTGCCACGTCTACCGACGATCTTCGAGCAACCACGTCCAATGAAGCTGCAGCTGTGCCGAAGATCCGCATCCCCTCCTCGTGTCTTCTCCACCAGCTCGCCAGCGAAGCCCCCATCATCGGTCAACAACCCAAGCTCTCCCTCTCCTTAGTTGACCACCGAGTGCAGCAACCGAAGCCACACCCCACCGAAACTCCTTGAAGCAACTCACGGCAGAAGCTGCCACCGTCCGTGACTCACCACCACCGAAGTCCCTTTTGCTCGATTTCTTCAGCCCATTAACGCCGTGGACTTCATCCGCTCGAAGACTCCACCGCCAGCTGCTTCCCTGCTCCATCTTTCGTTTGTGTCTTCGCCAGCCTCACCTTCAGCTCGACGCCAGCAAAGCCAGCAGCCCACTCCCAAGATCGACCCAGCAAGTCCGCGTGTCTTCACGGCCCATCTTCAAGCCAGCAAGTCCCGAAGACCTGCAGCTCCGTTTCTACTTCGGTTGGCAGCGCTCAGTCCAGTGGATTTCACGGCCCAGCAGTTGGGCCCGTCCAAGAAACCAGAGAAGCCCATTTTGTTCAACCCAACAAAGCCCAAATGATTCAAGCTCAGGCCCAATTCCATTGCAAGCTTAAGGCCCACTTGAATTCAAGCTCAACTCAGCCTTTCCAAGCCCGCGTTAATTGAAGCCCGCGAAGCATCTCAAGCCTAGTCCAATTTCAAAAGCAAATCTCATATTTGGGCTGAGATTTGTTGGGCCCGTTAGGCCCGGTCCGAGAGTTCGCCGACACCGCCGAAAATTAAGATTTTGGCCGCCGTCGCGTCGTCGTCGCGGTGAACCGGTTTCCGCAATTAACCGGTGAGTTTATACTCTAAACTCTGCTTAGTAGGTTAATGACGTTTAAGGGGTGTTAGATTTATTTTATTAGGAATTAGGTGGTTAGTTAGATTAAATTAGAAATTGAATTATTTAATTGAGCATGTTAGGTGGTTAGCATGGTTTAGCTAAGGCCTAAATAAATTGTACTATTTATCTAGAAGGGTTCGGGAATTTTCTGGGTCCGTATTGGTTATTAATTTAATGATTTTGGCCTAGGTTAGTATTTTTAGAATTTAAATTGATTTATTTAAGTAATTATTTAATTATTAATTATTTTTCCGGAAATTAGGCCGGGATAGACGGTGACCGGAATTTCGTGCCGATTGCAATGGTGTGGTTAGTTTCTGCAATTGAGTGTTAAATTATGCAAATTGAGTGCTGATTGAATTTTTGTTATTTAATTCCAAAAATTGTGAATTTCCAATATTTATTCAGAAAATCCCGGGTGTCGGGTTTTAACACCGAAAATGGATTTTAAGTACTATATCAAATAGTGGGGTTTGAAAGAGATAGGTATCGTCTTCCGGTTCGAATCGAGTGTCTGCACACACGATTATTTTCGGATATTTTTAATACGAAGGAAATAGGCCGGGATCACTATTTTAAGGAGGCATTTGAGTGCAATGACGAGTGTCCCAGGCCGAGATTGAGTGGTCGTGTGTTGGTTAAGAGAACCCGTCTCGAGCAATTATGCGGACGTTACTAAATCCCTTTTCGGGTTACCCATGCATTAGGGTAGCGGGTCACGTAGATTCTCGGACTACGCCCCTTCGGGAAGCCGTCTAATTGAGAGACGTAGCCGTGCTCAAAGGAGGTGAGACGACGCGCGGCAATGCCGTAAGACCGCCAATAGAGTTGGTTGTACCCTTGAGGGGTGTAATTAACAATTGGAACGCATGATTGTTGAGTTTGATGCACCCGATTATGAGACCAAAACTGTGTGACATGGAATGGGACGTGTCATAATGGTTTAGCCTTATAATCAGGACCTCGGTGATTAATTGAATTGATGAGGTGTTCCAGTTGTTATATGCATTGATTATATGCATTGCGATATGAACTATACCGACGTGCGGGGAAAAACCGGCGAGGCGGTAAGTCCTCTATGCCAATTGAGTGGTTGTGTGGTTAGGACGCTTCGGGCGTATTTCCTCCTAATTGGGGTTTAGAGCTTAGACTTGCTGAGATTTTATCTCACCCCGTTGTGGGACAACATTTTCGGGTTCGTCAAGTGGGGACCCGGGAGATGAGAGAAGGTGATCGAAGCGTAGGTCGTTAGGACCGCTTTTTTCTGGAAGGCCAGTCTTTTGTAGTCTTTTGGCCATAGACTTTTGTACATGACTCAGTGTGAATATAAAAGCATGTTTGTTCTGAGAATTTGTATCCTACATTTCTATCCTGAGATGATTACTGTCAGTGGATTTCTTTTCGTTTTCGCATGTGCAATAAAAATCAATGGGTCGGCGACTCGTCCTGGGAAGTCGCAAATTATTATCGACCAAATAGGGATGGACACGCGCTCGGTGTTCGGGGCGTGACACAATTATCATATATTAGCAAGTTCATGCCACACTAATTATCTAAGAGTGGGACTTTCTCTAATCCTTCTACACATGAAAGTGTCATTGGTATCCAATTGCTACGCTGCAGCTACCACTACTACTCGTAACCACGTTGCTCAAGAGCTCTATTGAGATATTTACTGAATACCATTGCATAACCAATCAACTATCGACTCTGATACCATTTATTGAGAGCATGTAAAAGTCTAGTTTGCTCTTCGCGGTGGTTGGCCTGAAAGCTAATTAAGATATATTATCAGTTGCTTGAGTGTCAAGTGTTGTGTATGAAGAAATGAAGCTTAGGTAGATATATGATCATGCATTCTAGATAGGGGTGTCAAGACCGAACCGAACCGAAAAATTCGATTTTTTTGGTTCGGTTCAGTTTTCATCAAAAACCGAAAAAATTTTATTGGTTCGGTTTTTATCAGTTAACCAAACCGAAAACCGAACCACAAAGGCACAAACCGATAAAATCAAATCTAATTCAGTTCTCTCCCGACTCCCGTCTTTGAGTCCTCTCGTGTCTCTTGATTTTTATCGATTTCCGTCTAAGTTCTCTCAACGGCGACAGCGACTGCGACGGCAACGACGATTGCGACGGCGACGGCAACGGCGGCAGGGGCGGCGACTGTGACGGTGACGGCTACCGATTGAGGGACAAAGCCCCTTTCTTCTGCAAGTCTCTCCTTCGTCCCTCTTCCTTCTGCGACGGCGACGACGATTGAGAAGAATTTGTAGCGAGCATGTCCTGCACGCGCCCGCTTTGATCGAGGGGCCGCCGGTGGCTTTAGATCTGCGACGCCTCTTGCTTGCTCACTTGCTCAGTGAGCTAGGCTAGTTCAAATCGGTAAGATTCTCCTTTGATCACTCTGCGTTCATCTTCCTCTGCAAAGATCTCTTTTGCTCTTTTTGTCAATGCTATCCCTATGTCGCATTGAGAGGGTATCTGGGCTTTTTTTCCTTTTTTCTTGCTTTGCTCCATTTGTTATATTCTTTGAGATGTTTTCTTGATGGGTGTCGCGGCGAAGGTTTTGTTTTTCTTTTGCGATTCGAACTATGATCTATGCTACTACGTTAGCCCTTTAAACTATTCGTTTTATGTTTCATCTGCTCCGAATTGGCTTTTGGGTAGGTTGTAGGGATCTACATTGGTGATTGCTGCCCTTTGGAATCGGTAAAAAAATTTGGGTTGATTTTGTTTTCCCCCCTAATTGATGGGAAATCCCATTTGTAGTGATCAGGAATCTGAAGAACATCAAAGTTATCATTGATCGTATCTCTGTTTACAGCTATTGATTGTTTTGCCCCCTAATTTCTGTATTGGAATGTGATGAATCTACGTTGAATTTCTGGTTTTAATCACCTTCTGAGATGATAGAAACTGAAAAGGTTGGTACTTGCCGATTCAGTTGTTGTATGTGGGATTTATAATGGAAGTTCTAGGCCAATGCAGAGGGGTTGTTTTCTGGTTTTCTTGGTGGGAATTTTTAGGTCCTCTTTCATGTTCAATGTAGTTCATCCTCGTTTAACATTGTAGCAGTGATGAGCTTCAGCAACATTTGCTGAGCTACCGCTAACTATTTCCTTGGTGATTGTACGCAGACTTTGAGAGAAGACAAAGCTCTTGTTTATGATGACTAGAAAGAGTGCATTTTGCCCCTTCTAGATTCGGGACCTTTGAAGCTTGATCCAGAATATTTTGGGCCTGAACAGTACTTTGCGGCAAAAAGTCTGATCTCTTCGTGGACGTTTGAAATAGACACATACCATGAATTTGGCATGGTTCCTCTGGCTGATCTGTGAGTACTCATTTCTTGCTAACTTTATTGCGTCGTACTTGGGATATTGTTAGAGCCTTTCTGCTATTGATTCGATCCTCTTAATTGTTTCCTTGTAATTGTTTCCTTGTACGCATAACCTTTTCATTCTTATGAGATAATAAGCATGTTTTGGAAACTCATTACATAATGAAAACATGGCCTTGAATCCTCTCATGGCTTTGCATGACTAGGTAAGACCTTTCGATTATGATTCTAGCTTCTCTTAGCAACATGGACGTCATGTATTGTATTATGATGTAATTCTGCTGCATATTGAATGATTGTCAGTTGCTTGTGCATAAAACAAGTGGGTTGCATGGTATAGCCTTTTAACTAATTTATAAATGACTTTAGACAACTTTTCACATTTGTGAATCTGAAAAGGGTTTCTATCTACTCAAGATAAGCCATTTGTAGATCTCCCTGTTAAGGCAGTAACATCATTTGCAAAACCAAATATACAATGAGCGAATCTTTAATAAGTGAATCTAGCGGTACAAATAGAAAGAGGCTGAGATCGGTTGCATGGAAACACTTTAAAAAGATAGGCAATAGCCAAGATAAAGCCGAATGTCTATATTGTGGGGCTATTATTGGTTGTTCTAGTACTCAAGGGACAAGTGGGATGCATAATCATTTAGGGAGATGTAAGAATTATCCATATGCGAAAGTGGAGAAAAGACAAAGAAGTGCTTCGCATGAATCTGTTGGGGTTGGTAGTTCTATTTCAGCTGGTCCTTGGAAATTTGATCAAGATGCTAGTCGAAAAGATTTAGCAGCGATGTTTATTATTGGTGAACTACCCTTCAAGTTTGTGGAATTTGAGGCATTTCGGAAATTCATAAGTAGAATCCAGCCAAAGTTTTTCATCCCTTCAAGAAACACATTAAGGGAGGACTGTTACAAGTTATACTTGGAGGAAAGAAGTAAATTGAAAAGATATTTTTCCAATACCTCTCCAAGGGTTTGTCTTACGACTGACACGTGGACTTCATGTCAAAATCTAAGTTACATGTGTCTTACTGCTCACTTTATAGACGCTGATTGGAAGTTGCAAAAGAAAATTTTGAATTTTTGTCAAATCCCAGGACATTCGGCTGAGATTATAGGGAAAGGGGTTGAGAAATACTAACTAATTGGGGCATCAAAGGTATTTTTTTCTATCACTGTTGATAATGCTAACTCCAATAACTTAGGAGTTCAATCCTTGAAGAAAAGACTTGACTCTTGGAATGCTCTAATATTATCAGGTGAGTTACTCCATGTGAGATGTTGTGCTCATATCTTTAGTTTGATTATGAGAGAAGGTTTGAAATATATAGATGATTACATTATTAGAATACGCTCAACTGTACGTTATGTGAGATATTTTCCTTCGAAATTGCAATGGTTTAAAGAGTGCATTATGCTGGAAAATATTGTATGTTTGGATGTGGAGACTTAGTGAAATTCAACATACCTGATGTTAGAAGTGGCCTTGAAGTTTTGAAATGCTTTTATCTCATTAGATATTCATGACAGAAGATTTGCTAAAGAGCTTTCCAAGGTGAGAGGGTTGCCTACCGATAATGATTGGGATTATGCCCGTCGATTTCTTCCTTTCTTGAAGTTGTTCTATGATGCAACTTTAAAAGTATCGGGCTCTTTTTATGTCACTTGCAATGATATGGCAAAAGATGTTTATGGAATTTATATGATGATTGATAGATATTGTGGGGATGAGGATAGGAGCTTGCAAGAAGTAGCCAAGAGAATGAAGATCAAATTCAATAAGTATTTTGGCAATGTGAACAGCATAAATCTCGCATGGTTCATTGCATGTATACTTGACCCTCGACATAAGATAGAGTATGTGAAATGGATAATTAATCAAGTATATGAAGGCAATCGGGCAGAAACTTTGCGAGATAGAGTGACAAAATCTCTGACATTATTGTTTAAACAATATCGCACCGGTACATGCCCCCAAAGCAGCGTGAGATTAAAGGGGACAAGGACAATGAACGTTTCAATGTCTCCTGTGGTTGGTGCGGACATTATGACTGCGATGTATCTTAGCCAAACGAGACAAGAATATGTGGAAGAAAAATCTGAATTAGATAAATATTTGGAAAAATGATGTGAACGGTATAGCTCCACCTTTGATATCTTAAATTGGTGGAAAGTCAATTCTTCCAAATATCCTATCTTATCTTTCATTGCTCGAGATATTTTGGCCGTGCCCATCTCCACTGTAGCATCAGAGTCTGCATTCAGTACCGGAGGTCAAGTACTTGATGTATTTCATAGCTCCTTGACCCCAATCATGGTAGAGGCTCTTATATGTACTCAAAATTGGCTACGATCCGCACCACTTTCACAATCGATCAAGGAGGACTTAGAAGAACTTGAAAATTTCGAGTCAGGTGAGAAAAAAATAACCATGGAATATTTATATCTTTCAATATGACAATTGATATTTCAATTCTCATTTTCATTGTGAATTTAATGCAGAGTTGTCATCTACGATCATGGACCTGAATTCAATAGCAATTTCTCTTGATGATTGAATGTCATTTTTAAGCTCGAAGAGGTAAATTCATAGTAGCGTAAGGGAGAGAGTGTATGTCTGGACCATTTTCTACCTTTGGTTTTAGATAGAAATGCATACAAGGCCAAGCAAGAGGTTTAGAGTTAGGTGGTAGTGTAGGATTGCTAGCTGAAGATGTTTCGATGTCCAAATTGGGTTAAAACTGTAATGATTCGATTGAACTTGAGAATCTAGTCTGGGATTTGAGCAATTCGGATTTTATTCTATTCCTATGGTGATGTACCCCTTTCTTCACCTTTGAGGTGGAACTACTTATTTCCCTCTCTTCTTAGATGTGTTGAGCTTAAAACAGTCCCGCATGTTCATAGAGAGTGACTTTCTTCCTTTTCAAGCAATGATGCAAATAGAAAACACGAAGCAAAAGTATATATTGTGACATCGATTCCTAAGTTGAGATCACTAATTTTATTTCAATTGTTTTGGTTAGGGTATACAAAAGAAAGGAGCAGCATTGTGGTTATTGGGCTTAGCGTGCACACAACTCCTGTGGAGATGCGTGAGAAACTTGCCATTCCTGAGGCAGAATGGCCTCGAGCCATTGGAGAACTCTATAGTTTGAATCATATAGAAGAAGCGGCTATCCTTAGCACCTGCAACATAATGGAGATATATGTTGTCACTTTGTCTCAGCATCGTGGGGTTAAAGAAGTGACTGAATGGATGTCTAAGGTGATTTACTTTTGCTCCTTGCCATGACTATAATTTGGATTCTTGCAACAATTAATTGCCCTGTGATACTTGTTTTATGGATGAAAAGCACTAGTTTCCTTTGAGTTCTTGTTAATCCAGGATTCTTCCTCTTTTTTTTCTCTTCTTCTCTGGTGAACGGAATCCCTGTTTCAGAGCTTTGTCAACACCGGTTTTTGTTGTACAATGGGAATGCTACATAGCATCTTTTTGAAGTCTCAGCAGGTCTTGATTCTCTTGTCCTTGGAGAAGGACAATTTCCTGGACTAAATGGGTATACTTGCTGAGTGAAATGTGATGTGAGGCATAAAGACTATAGTAGAACATTCATATGAGAAGATAAGTTGTTAGCATACTTTATCACAATTTCATATGCTTATGGCTGTATTTATGAATCACTAGTGTCAAAAAAAAAAAACACTTAAAATCGTTACACTACATGTAGGACCAGATATTCCTTCTGGGAACAAATTAAGATTGGAAAAGCAAAAAGCAGTGCAGTTTTTGATCCAGACCAGTTGCTCATGAAACTCAGAAAGTCAAAAGTGAAGCTTTCGCTTCCTTTTGAAACCCAACTAGATTGGAAGCAATGCAAAACTCGAGACTAATTAACCCAGAAACAAAGTAATCCCCATTATCATAAGGTCAACCAAATTCCACTTCCACTTGATCAATCAACAATGCATTCCCAACCTAAAGCGCCTGGACTTTATACCCAGCTTGAAGCAGCGAGGCAGCCATTTCCGGGTTCAACTGGGACAAGCCCATGAAAGAAACCACGTCTCGGACGCCATCCTCCTTCCAAAGAATTCTCTCGCAGCGTGCCGAGCTCCCGTCCTCATCGTCGCTTCTATCCTCCCTAGTTTCTTCTTCCTTGACTTCTCTTCGAAGAGAAGTCATCTCGCTTCTGATGATGTGATAATTCTAGGAGAGTGAAAGGTCTGTAACAAGGGAAGAAGGAAGAGATCTAGCTCAAAGACATAGATGTTCGTTTCTTGAATGTAGCGCAAAAACTAGAGAGAACGTCAATCAATGCTTCAAGGAGCTTATACAAAAGGTAAGCCATCCCAAAAAAAGAAAAACCGAACCGAACCGAACCGAAATTTCGGTTCGGTTTCATTATCGGTTCAGGTCTCATTCGGTTTGGTTCGGAAATTTTTTCTAACGGTTCGGTTCGGTTCGATTTTTTTGAAAAACCAAACCGAACCGAACCATTAACACCCCTAATTCTAGATGAGGTCTGAATATGGACGATGATCATCCTTCATGACATGGCCGATGCTGACTTGATTGAGATCGAGACCATACACATGGGAGAAGCAGTTGGCATTCTTACCAAACCTTAGAGCCCAAGTCCAAAACTCAAGGGACAAATTCATAACAAAAGAAACATGTCTTGGAATATGGAAGTGGAATCCTAAATATTTACAAATATATATATAAAAAGAAAAAGAAATACGTTTTACGAGATAGAGAAGAAGGATATGCACATTCAACTAAATCGCTAGATTTACTTATTCTATTCAAGTTCTTTCTTCTCTTTCATTTTACCAAACTCTCGCTTTTTGAAAGTTTGATTCGAGCTTGTACTGTCGGGTTTTAAACTACAACCCTTTAATCAATACTACAAGGGATCGCATGTTCTTCACATTTGCCAATTTCCAACTTACATCATACACTTTCTTCCGATTACAAAAATCCCCAAATAGCACCTGCCTAGCTTCGTTAATTCTGGCCGCAAAAGGGAACAAGAACCCCACCGTATACAAAATTCAAAATAAATTGAACAAAAAGGAGCTAAAAAGTACCAAAAACTACGGAAGAAAAAATCCAATTCAAGATGAATGAAAAAAAAAAAAGAGCCAAAAAGGTACCAAAAACAAAGGAAGAAAAAACCAAGTATTCAATTCTCCATAGCCAAAGTCCGAATCAAACTTAATTGACAAAACTACTCTTGAAAAGTCAACCCTTACCCACAAAAGATATTAATGAAGTCAACCCCAATGCCACCATCTTCCCTTTCTAAAAATTCTTTGCCTCTCTATGCTCCTCATATATACAGCTATTTCCAAATATCTGCTTCCAAATGTATGATAAGCACTAGCTCTGACTGACATCATAATTCGATTCAAGGACGTCACATGACGTGGCATGCATGCGGCTTCTCGTCGCTGAACATTTGAGGCGAGTGCAAGTGTTTCCCATACATATATGCGCAGTTGTAGCCGTAGCCGTAGCTCTCCCCCGACCCATCATCACTGCTGCTGTCGCCTCCATTTTCCTTGCCCCCATTCCCTCCACCTTTCTAGTTCTTCTTTCCTTCACTGCTCCCCCCTTGGCCTCCTCCGTCCTTGTCCTTTGGTTGGATGACTTCGACTGACCCCTTCGTCATATTCGTCAAGCGCTCCACGAGGGCCTTCGTGTCAAACGGGCCCGTCAACGTGACCAAATCCTGACCATTGTGAAAACTAATGCTTTGCACTCCTAAGATCAAAACCCGAAACAATCGGTCAGCGATTGTCCATACCGCGAAATCTCATTGACCCACAAATTAAAATTTTAATTTAAACTATCGAAAAGACGTTACCGTGACGGTAAGGTAAACAGGGAGTGAAATTAAAGTAACTGAATCTACCTTTGATTTCCATGGCGACTTTGCGAATCTTTTCGATGCACCCCGCGCAGTGCAATCGCATCTTCAGAACCGTCTTGGTCTTCGGAGGCTGGATTAAAATATTCAATTTCTAATTATTAGTAGATATAAATGCAATTTAAATATATATATGGTCAAGAAGCTAACCTTGGACCTTGCAATAAATAATAAATATCAGGACGCAACCACCACAATTTCATGCATTAACATGAATGTTTCCGAGTCTCGTCACTACAGAATTCGAGGCGGGCGTCATCCGAAAGATATGCAATAATCATAATTTCGTGACCAAATTTGCACGATAATTAACCATGGGACAATAATTTCCCTGTTCCCAACATTCATTCAATGGGGCTCTTTGAGGTGGTTGACCTGAATACTAACTAAGATTATGTAGCTAGGTCATTTCAGAGGCATGAATCAGAGGTGAAGATGACCAAGATATTTTCACTAATAAAATTCTCTCCTTTACTGCAAGTGTTTAGAAGGCTAAACGTATTCTTGGCATCGTGTTATCTTGCTCTTCTTAATTGGTATCCTCTCCAAGTATGCTTGTATGAGGACATAAAGAGAGTTTATCAGGCACAGTAAACATAGTTTTTCAGAGCAAGTCTTTTTGCATCTGGCCATTTAAAAAAAAAACATAGTTTTGTGGTTCCAATGGGGGGAACCTTACCCAACGAGTGAATAGTACCCGAATCTTACAACTCGTGCATTTTCACTTTTTTTTTTAAAATTTAAAATACTCTAAATATTCCTAACACTCATATGTCAATGCATGAATTCACATGTAATTCTTTTGATGATACTTCTGAAATTTAAATTATATTTTAAATTTTAGGATAAAGCAAAAGTACTGAGCAGGCCCAGCGTACATTATCAATAGTGCTTAGAGTTTTGATAGGGTCTCCTGATTTTCAAAATTCAGTGGTTCAATCGTTCATGCCAAAGAAGATCTGTAACATTCCAGATGATTTATAGCATTTGTTGGGTCGAACTGCAAGCAGAGGACTGATTCCACCCTATTAATGTAAAAGAAGTTTGAAGTAACAGTACAATCCCAAAGATGCAGAGAAAACTAACCCGTCGTCTTCTTATCTCTACTCCAGCGGCAACAACTGCAGGAGACTGAGCTGAAGCATCAACCGGAGCATCAACTGTAGAAGCCAGAGCATCTTCTGCAAGAGCCGGAGCATCAACAGGAGCATCAACCGAAGCATCAACTGAAAGAGCCCCAGCATCAACTGTAAGAGCCAGAGCATCCTTTGCAAGAGCCGGAGCATCCTTTGCAAGAGCCGGAGCATCAACTGGAGCATTAACTGAAGGAGCCCGAGCATCAACCGGAGCATCAACTGAAAGAGCCGAAGCATCAACGGAAGCATCAATGGAAGCATCAACCGGAGCATCAACGGAAGCATCAAGCGGAGCATCAATTGAAAGAGCTGGAGCATCAACCAAAGCATCAACTGCAGGAGCCGGATCTTGAACTGGAAGAATTGGTTTTCTTTCCATTGCTTCTACAGCACGATTAACAACTGAAAGAACCAAAGCATCAACAGAAGCAGCAACTGCAGGAGCCGGATCTCGAACTGGAAGAATTGGTTTTTTTTTCATTACTTCTACAGCACTATCAACAACTGAAAGAACCAGAGCATCAACAGAAGCATCACCTGCAGGAGCCGGATCTTGAACTGAAAGAATTGTTTTTTTTTCCTTTACTTCTACAGCACGATTAACTGCAGAGGCAACCATTCCGAGAAGAATTAGAAACGTCATGGACCAAGTCGGAAGCATTGTAAGAGACAGAATCGCAAGAGCCAATATTATCGCCGTCAAAGCCTTCGCCCCCAAAGCCATCGCTCGCTCCCGCGCTCTCTCTCACAGGCACAGAAGGTCTGTAAACATTACAACAATACCCATCACATTTTACCCATGACTATACTGTTTTTTATCCATGACCAAGGCCGCTGTCTTCCGGGCACCTGCAAATGGACAGCATCAGGGAAAGTACATGGACAATGTTTTAACCCCTTCCCTTTCCCCAACGCCCTCCCTCCCTCCCTCTCCTAAACTGGTCTTTAAGAGATCCATCCTACGATGGGCCGTGCACCGAAATAGTTGATTTTTTATCTTGTGATTCGTGAAAACACGAAAAGTTACTTCTAATTTTGTCGTTCTTGTCCAAAGAGATGAAATTTAAAAGTAATGACGAGCTTTCTTTGAATTTGCCATTTACTTTCGATTTTTGATTTTGCGACCTTAACATTTTGACTCTTTTTTTACCGTAGATGAAACCTCTAAATTATTCCATATGTTGACTAGTCGATGAGCTCTTACGTTATTTTCTTTCTTATTTCCCTTTGCTTTTTTCGACACAGTATTACTGTAGTGGTAGAAAAGGACAACGCGGAAGATGCCTAGAAAGCAACGAATGAGCACGCGTAGAGGAAGAATCCTAGAAGTGGAGGAAAATACCACTCTTTAAGAGTGGTCCATCCTACGTGGGGTTGTGGCCCGAAAGAGTTGATTTAAGCCCTTATTAAAGCTAAACAGATTCACACCAATCCCTTCCGCACTAATGTCGCTAAGAAGTTACTGATTCAAGAAAACAAGGTTACTCCCAGTTCCGTGGTTGTAGCCTAAAGAGAGATGAAATCTAAAAGCAACGACGAGCTTTCTTTGAACTTGCCCTTTCTTTTTGCCCCTGCTTTTGGACACAATACCGCTAAAGGACAACGCGCACATGCCTGGAAAGCAACGAATGAGCGCGCGTAGAGGAAGAAATCTAGAAGTGAAGAGGAAAAGGCCACTCGTAGAAGGTAATGAGCACGCGACGACGAGATAATACGTTCTTTTCTTTCCTTTTTCCCTAGCTTTTGGACACAATACTAGTGTAGTTCTAAAATGGGACAACGCGGAAATGCCTCGAAAGCGACGAACGAGCACGCGTAGAGGAAGAATCCTAGAAATGAAGAGGTAAAGGCCCACTCGGAGCAGGGAATGGAAGAATGATGACCATTCAACAGCTAATGCCAACGAGGCAACGAGGCAAGGACTCGCTTGTCACGCCCCGATCTTCAGAGACGTGCCCATCCTTCTGCTTGGTCAATTTTAAAGTGCGATATCCCAGGACTAAGTATCGCCGACCCTTTCTTTTCATTTACGCATACGAAGAAGATTATTAAAAACCCTGCATAATAAAACAAATGGGACGATAAAAAAAGGGTCATATTTTTCATAGTATTGAAATTCACAACTACACTTTTTATTAATAGCACAACTCATAGTATATTTACAATACTATTTACAACAAACAAGTCTCACACCTATCTATACTAAGATAGGGTTCACAAAAGGGATGGGATCTCAATCCACATCCTGTGGTTATACTCAAGATCCTCTCTGTGTCATCTTCTTCTTTAAAAGTCTTTTTCTCCTCTTCAGGTTCCTCTTCCTCGCCTTTCCTCTCGGTCCCGAAATGGTTATTCAATAATCAATGACCACGTCTCACCAAGTGAAGTCTACCCCTAAGACTCGATTAGAAACCAATACACCTTAGGCCGCCTAAGCACATCACGAGTCAAGACTTACCTCGGGCCTCACTCCTTCCGCAAGTTAGTATATATATCAAATATACATCATCACATCACATCACCCAATCAGATCGAATTATCGATCAATCGACCTAGTCGATTACATGTCATCCAAATTATCTCTTGATCGACCCCTTCCATACTTTCTATAAGTCTGATTAACATCCAAGACTACTCACCCTATGTGATATATAGATAGTATGTTATCTTATCTCCAGACGACATATAGAGTCATCGAGCTATCAAATCATACCGATCTTTGTCTCCGGATGCTCAGTAGAGTCATCGAGCCAGTAGATCATACCGTCCGTCTCAAGATAACATATAAAGTCAAGGCCAGGTATACACAATTTATCATACCGTACTGTCTCCAGATGCTCCGTAGAGTCATCGAGCCGGTAGATCATACCGTCATGTCTCAAGATGACATATAAAGTCACCGAGCCGGTATACACACAATTTATCATACCGTACTATCTCAAGATGTTCCGTAGAGTCATCGAGCCGGTAGATCATACCGTCATGTCTCAAGATGCTCCGTGGAGTCATTGAGCCGGTATGCACACAATTTATCATACCGTACTGTCTCCAGATGCTCCATGGAGTCATCGAGCCGGTATACATGTCATTCCAAGCAAACAATCAAATAACCAATTTTATCATTTTCGATAAAATGTCATGTGTGGGTACACGATCAGCCCTAGCCAAAATATAATAATCTCCTTTTTATAAGTCCCAACATTTTCTGTAGTCCACTAAAACAGTTTTGGTATCATTAACTGATGCCTGGTTAATTTCCCATTAATTTTCCAAGATTACTTAAAATAATTCCCAAATAAATCATTTTCACACAAAATATGGCTCAATTAAATAAACGGACTGCACCACGACAATCAGCATAAAATTCTGATCACCGGTCATCCCGGTTGAATATTTGGAAAATTAAATAATTAAATAATTAATTTCGAAAATTAAATAAATAATTATTTAAAAAAAATCCAATTTAGGCCCGTAATGCGATGCCGAATTGGTAGAGACTAACCTGGAAAATTATCGAGACTCGTTCCATAAATAACATGACATGTCTACTTGCTAATGTCTATTTCTAACCACCTAACATGCATCATTAAGTCTCTAATTTAATTGATCTAAACTAATCTAACCACCTAATTGCATTTAATTAAACCTGACCAACCTTAAGTATAATTAGCAAACTAAGAAAGCATTAGTGAATAAAACTCACTTGGTTAAAAGCGAACCGGAGATCCGCTTACAATGACAAGAACGGCGGCCTAAATCGGGCTTTGACGCTTTACATTAACGCGGGCTTGGACCGGGCCTTAAACTTGGCCCAACAAATCTCAGCTCAAGCTGAGACTTGTTGCTGAATTGGGCTTGACTTCACGGCTTGGGCCTCAAAATCGCGGGCTTGGACTGCTGACTTCTTGGGCCAATGTTGGGCTGGACCAAGGATGGGCTTCAACTGCGAGCTGATGGTGTGGGCTGCTTGCTGAAGACTTGGGCCAAACGATTAAGCAGCAAAGGCCCCTGTTGGGCCACAAAAATTTGCTGGATCCGTGGGCTTTACTGGGCCTAAAGGCTGAGGATGGACCGCAAGTGAGGAAACAGGTGGGCGACTTCACGCGGGGAGACTTCGCTGGCCAAACTGCTGCTCGTGAAGTTAAAATGGCTGAGCTGGCGTCTGCACGAGGGAGAGAGAAGCTGACCGGCGTGGCTATGGACGAATGGCAGGGGACGTCGAGCTGCTTCGTGAGTGGACTGGCACGCGGTAGAAGGGACAAACCGAAGTGGAGATGGGCTGTCTTCGGTGAGTGGGCTTCGTGGCAGAGGAGGGCGGCTCGCTGGCGGGAAGATGGGGTCAACAGTGAAACTTCGTGAAGAGGAATGTTGACCGAAGAAGTGCGCTGGCAGCCATGAAGCGAAACGGAGAGATGGAGATGCGTGGAGAGAAGGCGCGGACACTGAGTAGAACAAAGCAACGAAGCCGTTGATGCCGAGGCGGCGTGGGCTCATGAACGTGCGGTAGAGGGGGAGTCAACAATGGGGAGAGCTTCACTAATTATTGACCCAAGCTCGCTGGACTAAAGACACGTGGAGGCAAGCGTCGATGTTGGAGCAGCTTCTGCCGTGAGCTGTCTCGACCGAGTGGAGCTGGACGAATCGCAGCAGCTTCAGTCAACACCTGTGGACTTCGCTTGAAGAATTTCACTGAAGTTGACCAAGAAAGCAAAAGGTGGTGGAGCAGGGATGAGCTGGCCGCGCGAGAGGGGCAAACGGCGAAGGGAGAGAGAAGGATCGTGGGGCTGAGTCTTTGGTGGAAATTACAGAGAAAATGGACACTCAATCGACTTGAAGTTTCGCTGCCTCTGCTCTCCTTGGCTGGTCATGCACGGGAGGGAGAGAAAGAGAGAATGGAGGGTCCCTTTAGCTTGATATTTCCACAAAATATCTCCCACACTCACTCTAGCAGCCAAGTATTTATTCCTGGCCGCATCAACCACCTGAAGCAGCCTCCTTCGGGACATGTGCATTGGTCCAAAATGGGCTAGGGCAGAAGAAGTTACGAATTTTAAAATCATGGTTTCAAATGGACACTCATCCCATCTCAATTTCATCTCAAATTCGCCTCCACAAATTCAATTGACCTCTCAAGGCCTCAATCTCATCCTCTATGTCTCCCCCATCATTTTCAAGCATAAATTCCACCATTAAATCAATTTAAAGTCCAAATTAATGCAGTCCTCCTTTAAATCCGAATTTCACAATTTTTCGGGACATCTATTTCTTCGACAATTTCTCAAATTCGACATCCAATTTGATGTAGAAAAAGTCTGCATAATTTCTATAGGTCCCCTTCGCCTTATAGCTCAGATTGAAAGTCGAAAATCTCTTCAATTCAACCGATCTGAATTTCTGTTAAATTTCCACGACGTCCGAATCGATTTTCCCTAAAAATCCCGGAATCTCCGAAAAATCTTCTGAGACTAAATCAACGTTCCTAAAATAGCTCGTGACACCACAGAACTTTCGATTTCTGAAATCGGGTTTAAATTCACGGTTAATTTACATTCGATGCATTTTTAGCGTGACCTAGGCTAGCAAGTAACTTTCAGAACTTTTCAGTGCAAATGACCCGTGATCGATTTTCTTCGAGCCACAATGAACCCACTCGACTCAATGATGACTCTCGATTGTCGTGAAAATTTCGATGATTCAAATACGGACACAAGGTACCAAAACGATAAGAAAATCAGTCTAGTCTTGGTCGACGAGAATTTTCCAATTTAGTGTCACCGATTAGCCACACATCTCAATCGAACCAACATATATCTGATCTCAAATCGATTTATATATGTTAGTAATGGTCTCGACAGATGAAGACGCTGATCGAGAAGTCGATTCTGGTCATTTAATTCTCAAGTCTATTTGCCTTAAAATTTTAATGGCTTCCCAGATGATAGTCTAGTTATCTCGAGAGTGATCACTTCCGGAGAACAGCCCTATAAAGGCGTCAATAAAATGCCCGATTTATTCAGCAGAAAACAGGGTCGAAAATCTGAGATGTCACATCGCTGGTCGATATGAGAAAATAACAGAAATCTAATCCAAAAGCAAAACAAGGACAAGAAGTCCGCCCGGCGATCAACCCGTGGTTAAGATGAATCAAGATTGGACTTGGAAATGGAAAGTCCAAGGGCAAAAACGATTGAAAGAGACAATAAGTAGTGAATTTGGTGACGAAAATCCTGTTATCAAAATATACATCCATTTATATATTTGATAAATAGCGAATTGATTACTAAATCAGAGTTTTAAAATCCACCAATTATGATATTTAGACCTCTTCAAATTCAACTATTTAAACCTTAACATTCACCATTTCTAACATATCAACTTATGTCCAAATTTAATCATCAAAAGTTTCCCGCTAATAACACTCTCATTTTACTTTTTCATATAAGATGAACGTCGTAAGCAATCATTGCTCAATTATAATACATATAATCCTCCCTATGCATATTTATTAGAGCAATATCAGAAACGTAATAATCTCATCAGGAACAATTTCCAACATGAGTTATTTCTTATTCTGTCAGAGTGAACAATACGATATTGTCAAAGTGAATAGTGAAATACTCTTTAATGTGAACAATAAAATATGGTCATATCCATTTAATCAATCATGTCGAAACAAACAATTACAATTTCAACACGTTAATCAATCTCAAATCACACGTCAATATTTTATTTCATCAATCAATCTCTTGCTCTAACTACACATTGATGGCTTATTCCATTGAATGATTTCAAGCACACACCGATGTGCAAACCACTGATCAATACTCAAACATAAAATTAATCAGTCATATCAATGGTACATTCCACTCTTGCTTTCATACTCTCGTTTCCTCTCTCTTTCCCGAAGACTCTCTCTCTCTCTCCTTTTCTTGTCACCCTCCCGGCTCTACTTCCCTCTTTCTCCCGTTTCTTCTCCTCACCCCAACACCCCCCCCCAACACACACACACACCCGGGGTCTCTTTTCTTCCCTCTGTCCCCTCCTGGTCTCCCACTCTCTCTCTCAGTTAATACAGCGAGGGAGCTTTTGAGTGTGGGTCTCCACCTGCTCTTTGTGAAGGGAAGGGAGAGAAGAGTCCCTTTGCATTATGCCATCGCGAACGGGGAGCTCGATGTCATGAAGGTACTGCTCTCCGCTTCGCCTGAGTCCACTCAAGAGTCAACCAGCCGGCCGAGAGGAGACGGCGCTTCAGCTCGCCGTCAAGAACAACTGGTTTGATGCGGTCATTCTGTTGGTAGAGCATCTGAAACAGCACAAGAAGGAGCAGCTGATCAATCGGAAGGACAACAAAGGTAATGCCGTCTTGCATCTCGCTACAGGTTCCTTTTTTTATAGCACTTTTCTTGGCGCATCATTTCAGTGAGGGTGTTAATTTGGTATCCCGACAAGGCTACAACATGCAAAATTCTTCTAAGCAAAGTAATTTGGCGTCCCTACCATATCTGAAAATCAATGAGAACAAAACAGAGATTGAAAAAAATTGCAGGTGGTTGACTTCATCCTTCGTGGGCATGCTATGGATTGGGAGGTCATAGATGCGTGCGCCTTGAACGAATTGGCTTGACACCTCTAGATATCTCAATCCTCTCGCAAAGGGGAGCAGGAGATAGAGAGATGAGAGAGATTCTCGCACGAGCTGGAGCCAAACACGGAAGAGGAAGATCAAACATGCCTAGTTCATCACTGGTCTCAGTGGACGACGAGGATATCGAGGGAGCTACAAGTCATCAATCTGATGGGGAACAGGCAACGAGTGCTCCTCAATCACCATCACATTTGCCATCGAAAAATTTGAAAAGAGAAAAAGAGTCGATGGGCAAGTTGCCGCACTCATTGCTAGCACCACCTACCAAGCCGTGCTTCAGCCTCCAAACTTTATTCCAAAAGTTGATAATAATTCCACAAAAGGCTTCCAGGGATACCATGTATCTTTAAAAACTGGTCCTCATGGCAGGAACTTAGCGTACATCCTCTTCATGAGCGGCAACACATTCGGATTCTTGGTGTCGGTCCAGATGATCATTTGCCTCACCAGAGATCTCCCTGTCAGATTGCCACTTTTACTCTCCGTGACCGCAACGGTTCAAACTTACTATTGCTTCACGTATTACCTGCCATTCACATTACAGGACAAAACGTGTGGTCTGAAAAACGTGGAATTGTTGAGCATGCTGCCGGTAATGACGTCAATTCTCCTTCTACTGGCACAGAGGTGGTTGGTGCTAGCTTTAGATTTTTTATTGGAAAGGCTTTCTCGGTTTAACCTTCTAGGGGAAATGTACAGTCTGAGGACCCAATCCTTCGTTGTTAACCAAGAAAAAGAGTCAATAGGTGACATGCGTAACACCCTGCTAGTCGTTGCCACGCTCATTGCAAGCACGACCTACCAAGCTGTGCTTCAGCCTCCAAGATTTACGATAAAAGTTGCTGATAATTCAATGAAAGGCTTCCTTGCATATTATTCTTCTTGGGTGACTCATCCTCTAGGCAGGGACATGGTGTACATTAGCTTCATAAGCGGCAACACATTTGGACTCTTGCTGTCAATCCAGATGATCATTTGCCTCACCAGAGATCACCCCGTTAGGCTGCCGCTGTTGCTGTCTGTGACTGCACTGGTGCAAACTTACTATTGCTTCACGTATTTCCTGCCGTTCACCTTACTGAACAAAGTGTCTGGTCTGAAAAATGTCGAATTGTTGAGTGTGCTGCCGGTAACAATGTCAATTCTTCTCCTACTGGCACAGAAGCGGTTGGCGCTAGCTTTAGATTTTTGGTTGAAAAAGCTTTCTAGGTTTAATTTCCAAGGGGATATGTACAGTCTAAGGACCCAATCCTTCATTGTCAACCAAGAAAAAGAGTCAATAGGCGACGTGCGTAACACCTTGCTAGTCGTTGCCGCGCTCATCGCACGCACGACCTACCAAACCGTGCTTCAGCCTCCAAGCTTTACGATAGAAGTCACTGATGATTCAGCGAAAGGCTTCCTTGCATACTATTCTTCTTGGGTGACTCATCCTCTTGGGAGGGACATAGCGTACATTGGCTTCATAAGCGGCAACACGTTTGGACTCTTGTTGTCGATCCAGATGATCATTTGCCTCACCAGAGATGTCCCCGTCAGGCTGCCATTGTTGCTTTCTGTGACCGCACTGGTTCAAACTTACTATTGCTTCACGTATTACCTGCCATTCACCTTACTAAACAAAGTGTATGGTCTGAAAAACGTGGAATTGTTGAGTGTGCTACTGGTAACAATGTCGATTCTTCTTCTATTGGCACAGAAGTGGTTGGCGCTAGCATTAGATTTTTGGTTGAAAAAGCTTTCTGCATTTAACTTCCAAGGGGATATGTACAGTATAAGGACCCAAGTTGTTAATGAGAGAGAGATGAGAGATATTCTCACACGAGCTCGAGCCAAACACGGAAGAGTAATATCAAACTCGTTTGCTCCAAGCCTAGACTCGGTGGAAGATCAATCAGATTGGGAACCAGTCACAAATTCGAAAGATTTGAACAAAGAAAAAGAGTCGCTAGGTGACAAACGCAGTGCTCTGCTAGCTGTTGCCACACTCATTGCAAGCGCGACCTACCAAGCTGTGCTTCAGCCTCCAAGCTTTACGATAGAAGTCACTGATGATTCAGTGAGAGGCTTCCTTGCATACTATGCATCGTGGGTGACTCGTCCTCTTGGCAGGGACATCGTGTGCATTGGCTTCATAAGCGGCAATACATTTGGACTCTTGCTGTCAATCCAGATGATCATTTGCCTCACTAGAGATCTCCCTGTCAGGCGGCCACTGTTACTCTCTGTGACTGCACTGGTTCAAACTTACTATTGCATCACGTATTACCTTCCGTTCACATTACTGGACAAAGCATTTGGTCTGAAAAACATGGAATTGTTGAGCGTGCTGCTGGTAAGTATGTCCATTCTTCTTCTACTGGCACAGAGGCAGTTGGCGCTAGCTCTAGATTTTTGGTTGAAATGGCTTTCTGGTTTTAACTTCCTGGGGGATATGTACAATCTAAGGACCCAATCCGTCATTGTTAATGATAGAGAGAGCAGAGAAATTCTCTCACGAGCTAGAGCTGAACACGAAAGAGGAAGATCAATCTTGCCCGCTTCAAGACCACTCTCAGAGGAAGATCAATCAGATGGTGAACCAGTCACAAATGCTCCTCAATCATTATCACGTTCCCCATCGAATAAGTTGAAGAAAGAAAAAGAGTCAATGAGTGACATACGCAATGCCCTCCTGGTTGTTGCCATGCTCGTCGCAAGCGCAACCTACCAAGCTGTGCTTCAGCCTCCAAGCTTTATAATAAAAGTCGACAGTAGTTCCATGAAAGGCTTCCTCACATCCTATGCATCTTGGATGATTGGTCCTCTTGGCAGTCACTTAGCGTACATTGCCTTCATGAATGGCAACACATTCGGATTCTTGGTGTCGGTTCAGACGATCATTTGCCTTACCAGAGATCTCCCCGTCAGGCTGCCACTATTGCTATCTATGACTGCAATGGTTCAAACTTACTATTGCCTCACCTATTACCTGCCATTCACCTTACTGGGCAAAGCGTTTGGACTGAAGAACGTGGACTTGTTGAGCGTGCTGCTGGTAACTGTGTCGATTCTTCTTCTATTGGCACAGAGGCAATTGGCGCTAGCTCTAGATTTTTGGTTGAAAAGGCTTTCTGGGTTTGACTTCGTGGGGGATATTTACAGTCTAAGGACCCAATCCGTCATTGTTAATGATAGAAAGAGCGGAGAATTTCTCTCACGAGCAGGAGCCGAACACAAAAGAGGAAGATCAATGTCGCCTGCTTCAAGACTACTCTCAGAGGAAGATCAATCAGATGGTGAACCAGTCACAAATGCTCCTCAATCATTTTGTGCAGTATAATCTATAATTGTTAATGATGGTTTTTTTCTTCCTCTGAGGTTGAGCTAAGAAACGCAAGCCTTTAGCAGCATCGGATGGAATCTGTTCGACACGGTCAGACATTGATTTGCTGTCCTTAATTCTCTGCAGTTGATTGGGTAACGAATGAGTCGCTGTATCATATTTTCCTAATAAATGTGTTCTGAGTTCATAGCAAGGTTGTAACTTCACGAACAGCAGTCGAGATTCTGAGATGTGATTGCATGAATTTTCTTCTAAGTACCCATTTGGCCTTGCTTTGCATGAATTTTCTTCTAAGTACCCATTTGGCCTTGCTTCTTCCGATGAATTGACCATCATGAGAACATCTCCGTTACATTGAGATTTTGTCTGTAAGAGCAGGTGGAAGAATTAATGTAAATACCTATGAGCACTCACGGAACTAATGGGGATGGATAGGAGACAAGCCGTGAACATGGAGTTGGAAGAAAAACGTAGGACATGCAAAGTTGGTCGGATCAAATCGGATGGTGCGGATAAAAATACAAATGAAATCAAAGGATCAATACTACATAACACAGGAAGTTTTAGGCCGATAACAGAAGAGTTACTTCTTGAGAAGGTTGAGATCTAATTCTAGAATGCTTCAATTCCGGAATAGTCTTTTGACATGGTCTCATATTCATATAATAGAAATAGAATATGAAACCCATTGTAAAAAATAAATAGAGAAATGAATGTTTTTGGGGAATGTTTGAGCAGAAGGGACGTCTTTTTTGTTTTTAAGAAAAAGAAAATCTTATCTACCCACTCATTGTACATTTCAATTGGGATTACGAATTCCGTGTAAAAGCATGTCTTTCCGTGACATCGGGGCTTTAGCATGTCTTTTAGTAGAGATCAAACGTTTATTTCCAGATATGTGGACATTCTCTTTTCTTCATTCTAGTTATTGGTTTGTTATGGGATGAAGAGTATTAGAGATAAAATCAAAAGATACGGGACTAATCCCAAGAGAAATTAAGCGTAGGTGATATTTTAAAGTTCCCATGATCAAGCAATTTCCAACATATGAAACCACGATTCATGCTTAGAGTAGGCCTACACCATACTGTGCAGATTCATCATTACTAGTTCTAATTAGCAGGGCAGATATGTCCACTAAATGGACCCAAGATTTTTAGAAGCAGCTCAGAAGCACAATGTCGATGAACTGAATGACTTGATCAGAAGCAATGCACTCATCCCAGCGGAGACGGCTCTCCAAGGAGCTGGGCACACACTGTTGCACATTGGCTGTGTCACTTGCCATTTGGAGTTTGTCCCGGGAGCTCCTCAAGTGGATGCCGAAGGCTGCAGAGAAGTGAGCAATGATCATGCCAAAGCTGTAATAACACTGTAATATTCGGGTCTTAGATAGTGAGCAACGATCCTCGTCCTTCTTGTTGTGATAGGATCTCCAGCATCCATCTCCATGATTTCTCCATAACGATCTTCAATCTTCTATCCATGATCCTTTGCATCACTCAATAGCATTCATTAACAACGCAAGTTAGGAATTAGTTGTTATAAAATTCCAACTGTCATGAATATTGCTTTTCATGATTAGTTTCTTCTGTAACTGTAAACTGCTGTAGATAATCAGAATACCGAGCTTTGTCATTGTTTGACGGTGCTGTCTTTTCTGTTTCCTTCTTGGAAGATGGTCCCTTTTTACTTGCTATTGGAGGTTCAGGGGGAGAGTTGAAGTGGAAACCTTGGCCATTTTTTCATTGAAAATATTACCTTCTTGCAATTTTCCATTCAGGGTTTATACTAATGACTCCTGTATGGCTGGGAATCTGTAGGTGTGGAATACATTATCTGATGCAGCTGTATCCCGAATTCAGAAACTACAGCAAGCCGAAAAAAGCAGAACCTGATTCTTGTTGGCATCCTTGATCAGTTCATGGAGCTCATTGAAAGGACTGAGGTCGAGTAACGCTGCGGCTGACTCATGCATTTGTAGCAGCATGTTATTTGGCATTTTAAATGTCTGTCTTATTTGAGTTTTGAGAAGAAAAACAAAGTTTTATTTCTTTTGGGGGTGCTTTTGTTTTTTTCCCTTCCAGCACAAGGAAAATGACGGGGGATTAAGTGTTACCCATGATATATGAAACTAATGCAATAGTGTCATTTTGACTCAGAAAACTGTTAAACAGTAGTTTCACGTATCGACTTTGGAATCCATGTATCCTGTAAAGCGAACATCATGTTAAATAGCAGAGCATTTTGTCGAGATGTACGGTCATTACGCTGCTCATCTATCTACAAATCTTGCTTCCTGTCTTGGGTGTTACTACAGGGTCTTGTCATTAATCATAATTAAAGCACTAATATGGAAATTGTGGGGGAGCCGGAAGTTTTTTTCTCTAGACCACCGTACTTGGATTTTTTAAGTCCTAATCAAGTTCAACATCAGGCACTTCCGGTGATAGCTTGATTTCCAAGTTTGACTTTGACAAAATGCCTCACTGTCGAAGTGGTGGGGTGATTGGGAGGGATGTAGGTGCTGTGGATGAACCCCAGAAGGGCCCAGTTTGGCTTTCTGTTTGAGTTGAGTTCGTCATTAAAAAAAAAAAACAATTTACTGGTCAATGTGATGCGATGGTTGGCTACATTTGGTCGAGGCAAATCCCTTTGGGGAAGGAAATTTGAGAGACTTTTGCGCAGCGACTTCGATGATGTTGCTTCGCAGGTGGGAACAAACCAAAGCATAAGATCTGATGTTATCAATGATTGTCACTTATTAGATGATTTGGGATTCCAAGGACTGTTTCACCTGATGCGGCTGTTGTTCGGGAGTTAATCTAATCATGGAGCACCTTGATAGAGTGCTAGTAAACGAATAATGGGGACTCTCCTAATGATAGTGTATTGCAATCTCTGCTCATTTAGTTTTGGTGAATGTGACTTATAAACTGATCAAGGAATGTGATTGTAGCAAGACTTAGTGGATATTGTGGTCTGTCACACTTCTGATGATAGAATAGCTGTGCAAAAAGCTCAACCAGACTTGTAGGGGTTGAAAGGGATTTAGAAAAAGCATATGCGCCTAACTTAATTCGGCAATGCAATGATTGATGAGTATGCACAAATGTCATCTTGAAAGTAGACGACAACCAAATTTGATCGAAAGCATCAGAAATCTTCTGCCAGGTTATTGGGGTCAGTTGGAAGACATGATAGACACTCTAACTTGGAGTACTTGACATCGCTCTAAATTCGTCTCTCACAATATTTTGCATAATGTTGCTACTAGATTTTCTGTAACCTAGGTTGTTGTCAAATTAAATTTTTGTTCCAAGAATTAAAATAAGTAGGTACGACATAAACTGCAAACCATGTGCAGAATATAGTTAAGAGGGTGATAGCTGAATTGAATTCAACTTCAATAAGGTGTTTCTTCACTGTTTGAAACAATCAAGGACAATCTCAAACGTACAAGATTCCCAAACGTAATCTAATAAAACATGCGAAGAAGAAAAGGAAAAGGAAAGGAAACTTTCACCGTGCAAAGAGTTTCTGCAGCCATATTTAGTCTCTGTTACATGAATTCTCCAAGTGTAAGCTATTATTCTCTCTGCTTGATTATTCCTTCAACTGGGTTCATACCATAGGACGTGGTTTTTAAATTTGATAGACCCATATTTCAAAAGTCAAGGAAACAGGAACAAAAGAATGTAAAAGTTTAATGTTTCTATCTCCTATCTTCAGGATCAACCGAAGATTTAAGATTCTAGTGCTATATAATTTTTTTACATTCATGGCATTGGCCTGTGGAAAATGACTTGAACTTACCAGTATTTCTTGATTCTCAAGTGACCATATGACATCTTGTATTACCGCTTGAAGCAATCTTAGATCGATTTTAATGCTACTTTACATTGATATAGCTAAAATCTTGACGTAGCAGCTGTATTTAGAATGGATTTTTTCGTTTGGTCTAGTTTCTAAGCTAGTAGAGTATACCGATTATAAAGAACAGGAGATATCCGTTTTTCCCCTTTTCCGGGCTAAGAGACCGATCTTTCTTAAAGAGCGTATACAAATCTTCATCATACATTGTTTACATACAAGTGAACTCATTTAGTTCAAAGCAATAGCCCTTTAGGCATATAATCATGTAGCAATGTTTTTCAGTGATGAGAAGAAAGAAGGTTGCCTAGTACAGGCTTAGTTTGTGTTATCAAAAATTAACCAAGAATATAGCAAGAGATCGCTGGGCAAAATGTAAGCCCGCATATGTGAATGAACTTGTTCTATAACCCTACGTGAAGCAATCCAACGTAATTTTCATAATTCCAATTAAACGCACAACACAAGATGCTGAATCAACCGATCATGTCACAAACAGAAAAACATCAGGGAAAAAACGAAGAAGAAATTCTCATGCAACATGCCATTGCATTCTGTTGTAATTAAAAAGGTACGTCCATGATAGGGTGCGAGACATTATTGAAAGGGTATGAAGTGAGAGGTATAAAAACCTTTTAGAAGACAACCGTTGGTTGTTGTTGGCAGAAAGTACGTTTAGAAAGAACGTATGCTCCTTTCTCTCCCCTTTCCATCGAAGGCATTCCATTTCACTTTTGCAAGAACAATCGGCATTTACGCCATGGAAATCGGGTGTTTTCCTTGTGATTGCATCCAGACTAACGTGAGGAAGTGTTGTTCGTGTTTCATCGGCAATTCAACGTTCGTTCCACGGCTATTTGCTGTTTGTGCATCGGAATCAGGTAAGTCGTCTTCCACCGACTCGAATTCCAACATTGGTATCAGAGCCCGGTCGTGATTTCTGCCTTGTTTTTCATCGAGTTTTCTCATTTACCATTTGATATTGAGATCAAGAGATTGTATATTACACTGTTTGGATCTTTGATAGTCGGAATTGCCATATGAAAAACTCGAAATTGAACCGGAGCAAAGAACGGGTTCGGGGTCGAGTGCATCCGTGAGGTTTTGACCATTTTTCGAAATAATTTTTTGGTCAAAATTAAATTTTGAATATACAAGGTGAAAGAGCTCGTCAAGACGAGTCCGGCAATGGGTCGAGCGCTGCCGGGAGACGCCGGACACGCCCACACGCGCGGCTAGAAGCCGCTGCGCGTGGGCGCCACGCGCCTGAAGCGCATGCACAGCCAGAGCATGCGCCACACGCGCCGGTCGGCGAACCTAGGGGTGAGCGCGGTTCCCGAGTAGAACCGGGAACCGGAGAACCGAACCGAGGTTCCGGTTCGGTTCCCGGGTAGAACCGGGAACCGGAGAACCGAACCCGAGGTTCCGGTTCGGTTCCCGGTTCTTAAAGGACCAGTTCCGGTTCCCGGTTCCATTTTTCCGGGAACCAGCGATCCCGGTTCCGGTTCGGGTTCCAAGCGGAACCGGAACCGGTCGCGGAACCGGTTTCGGAATCGGTTAGGGTTCCAAAAGAACCCCTCCCCGAGACTCCCGACCCTTTCACTTTCAGTTTTTCGAGTCTCGCCGGACGCCGCTCGCCCTCAAGGCCACCGCCGCCAAACGCCACTAGACGCTAGTCGCCAACGTCGCTCGCGCGAACCCTCGCCGTTCGACGCCCGTCGCTGCCGTGCTCTACCTCGATGCCCGTCGCCGACTACCCAACGCAGGCAGATCTGAGCCGAGCTTGTCTCCACTCGCAACCCACCGCCTCTGCTCGCGCCAGAAGCCCCGACGATGCCGATTCTGCTGTCTCCTCTCGCGACCCACCACCGCTGCTCGCACCAGAAGCCCCGAAGACGCCGATTTTGTTGTCTCCGCTCGCAACCCACCACCGCTGCTCGCGCCAGAAGCCCCGAGGACGCCGATTCTTTCTCTATCAGAAGTCCCAAGTTTGTCTCCGACTTGCAGTCATAACTAATTTCACATGAAGTCGAACATCATATCTTTTTCTTTTATTGTTTTCATAGCTCGGGAAGTATATTTATGGCGTGATTTTGATCTTAGAGGATCATTCATGAAACTCTGTTTTGCTAAAACTCTTGCCAATGGGGAAGCAGGAAATGGTGGGTGAACAACTCGTAACCTCATGGAAATACATATTAGTTTTTGAGTGAATATTCACCATGTTGAAAGTGGCTGGCTAATGTAGATTTGAAGCTGAAGAAATCTGAAGGACCAAATTGATGTTTTGCTGAAGTAAATTAGAACATTCTGGTGCTGTGTTTCGAATCTTTTATTCAAACATATTTCAACTTTACTCCAGTACTTTGATCTACTGTCGAATGTCGCTCCTGCATAACATGGTAAATGTCTATATTATTATATGCACACTCTATTTATGATCTACATCCTTCGCAACCACTAAACTCCCGCTGATCTTGCAGAGACAAAACACATTTTCACTGCTAGAGAGAGCGATTACGGGATCCTTCTCTATCTGTTAGGAAGAATGCTGTTCTTGTGCTCTCCCATCTCATATTGAATGATATGATGAAGGTAAATGGACAGATCCTGGAATATCTACAATGATATAAGTATTATCAGATTCATCATGATTGGAAATGCCATTGCTTGTCCAGGTGAAAGGTTACATAAATGACTTGGTTGTTATGGGTTTTGAATGAAATCTTGTAAATGCTGGATTGATTGCGCTTATCCCTGCAACCCTACTTGTCACAACATGGTTTTTGATCCCAATGAACACCCTGAAGTTAGCTTCCTCTGTTAAAGCCTTCTATCTATTCTTGAAGTTTCTTTTGTTATTGGCAAGATGAACTTGAACAATGAAGGGGATACATGATTCTATTTTAGTTTTGCATCAGCAGAGGTTGCAGCACCAAAACCGCATGCTGGTCACTCTGTGTAATTCTTTAATGTATGCAGAGTATTGATAGTAATGAATAAGGGCACCCTTTTCTTCTGATCTGATCTTTCTCTGTGCACTACCTAATTTGTCTGGTAGGTGATTAACCATCGTAGACCTGAATACTTAGAAGATGAAACGGACACCTTCCAGGGTGTGGATGATTGGGATGGTATAACTTCTTATTAAAGAGGAATATCTTCAGAATTCTGATTATGGCATGATGTTTCTACCATTGCTGCTTATATATGCTTGTAGGATGTGGAGCAAGGGACTTTATGAAAACTTACTCATAAAATGGAAATTGTCCGAAAACTGTGCTAGAACTTATTCATCCTGTAATTTGATATGATATTCAATTGGCCCTTGCAGTTCCCTGTGGAGAATTATGTGGAGAATCTCCTAATTGAAGCCAGGAGGTATGCGGTTCTTTTGAGATGTTTGATTCACCAATGGAACTGGAGGAAAGGCTAAAGCTTCAGCAAGAGCCATTAGATCATGGACCTACTATTATTTACGTCCCTACGAGGAAAGAAACTTTGACAATTGCCAAATTCTTGTGTGACTTCGGCATCAAAGCAGCAACTTATAATGCCAAAGTTTCATTCTGCATAATAAATACCATTTTTAATTGATGTATTCTCAATTTGATGGTTTCATTTTGGTATCATTCTTGCTTCAAACTACTCCACATTTCTTTTATGCGCGTACGTTATAGTTCAAATCTAAAAATGAAAAAAAAAAAAAAAACTGTTGGAACCTGGAACCAACCCTAGAACTCCGTGATGGGTAGGTTCCGTGTTCCAAATTTATTGGAACCCGTATTCGAGGGTAGGTTCTAGGTTCCGACGGAACCGAACCAGAACCCGGAACCGCTCACACTTAAGCGAACCGGCACGTGCGAGACGCGCGCCAGCCGGCGAACTGGAGCGTGATGACGTCACCAAAACGGTTGGTAACCGCTGGGAAGATGTCATCGATGACGTCAGCGCCGGCGACAGTTGTCACGCCCCGAACCTCGAGCACGTGCACATCCCACTGCGGTCGATAGAAATGCGACTTCCCAGGACACGTCGCCGACCCACTCTTTTTAATTACACATGCGGAAGCGGATAAATAATCCCCAGACAAAACTCAATTGGGATAGAAAAGCAGGATCACATTTTTAAAACCAACCACATACTTTTTATACATATCAAACCAGTTAATTTACAGGACTAGGCTATTAACAAAAGATCTATAGAAGATCAGTCCTCAAAAACTAGGCTGTCCTAAGATCAGCTAGACAGTCCATTCGCCAGCTCTTGCCCGGATCGGCGAAGTCAAAAATCCTCTCGCCGACCCTCACCGGTCTACCAAAAAGCTCCGGAGGATCCACCATCTAGGGACCTGAAATATTATCCCACAACCGGGATGAGACGATGTCTCGCGAGTCCTACCCTCTAAAACTCAATTAGGAAGAAAATAAGCCCCCTGGGTGCTCTAGCCACACAAAGAGAATTGAGGACTTACCGCCCCAGTCCATCCCCGCACGTCAAAGACAATTAAATTCTCAATCACATTGATCATTCACAATGATTCAATTCAATCTCATTATCTATCTTTCCATACCGTCTATCAAACCAAGTCGTTAATGAGACATATGCTTTCCAAAGTCAGAATCGATAGATAATATAATAGCTCGTTTAAGCTGCCGCAATATTCATATAGTATACTATAGCTCACCAGAAGCTGCCTTAATATTCAATATAGTATACTATAGCTCACCAGAAGCTGCCTTAATATTCAATATAGTATACTATAGCTCACCAGAAGCTGCCGCAATATTCAATATATATATGCATATCATAACTGCTCGCCAAAGTTATCAATTCAACAATAACCCAATCCATACCTCAATTAAATCAATCAATCAATCCAATCGATTCAAACTGGCCATACAAACCAATCACGGTGCTAGAAGCTAACACCGGGTATTTTCAAGTTAAATACCACAACTTCATCAATTTCACACAATTCCACACTTTTGGAATTATTCACCATAATCATCAATCACTCAATTTCTCAATTTAAACATACAATTAGCACAAACCGACCAAGATCTTTGCGATCGATCGGCATTAAAATTTAAATTCTAACGACTACCATCGGCAAAATTTTCGAAATTATTAAATAATTAAATTTAATTCCGAAAATTAAATAATTAAATTTATATTATAATAATATAAAATAATAAAATAATATTTAAAAATTCGAAATAATTATTTAATTAAAAATAATCAATTAGGGCTTAAATTAGATTTACACTAATTTAAACATACAATTAGCCCTAATTAAACATCCCTTAAACTAATCATACAACTAATCTAATTTACATTAAAATAATCTAATCTAACCACCTAAACCTAATTAGACTAATCTAAACACCCCTTAAGCATGATTAACTTGCTAAGCAAGGTTTAGAGGATAAACTCACCCGATTAACGATCCGAACGGCTCAAAACGACAAGGACGACGCGAGGGTCGATAGTCTCCAAGGCGGGCCTAGCTTCCGGGGTCGGGAAGCCGGCCAAAACGGGCCAAATAGCCGCTGCCATACCCATTTTTCCAGCTTCTGTCCATTGCTGGTTGAGGGCGGATCCGGCACCGATTGAGGCGCACAAGGGCCTAGATGGACGGAGGAGACCAAACCGGACCTAGGCGGGGCTTCACGGTGGCCGGAGGTGAGCTGAACGGCTCCGGCTGAGCTTCCCCAGATTTGGAATGGTTGCTGGAACGGAGGAACCGGCGAGATGGAGACGGAAACGGACGGAGATGCACGCGGGTAGGGTGACGGCGTTGCGGTGGCGCGCGGAGACGAGCGGCGCTGCTGGCTGCTAGCTACGACGGAGAGGGAGCTGCTGAGGTCTTCTTCGACTTGCTGGGCTTTCAAAATGAAGAAGATGGAGAGAAGCAAAACCAGTCGCACGGTAGGGAGAGGGAGGAGAGAGGCAACGGAAGAGAGAGGGAGAGGAGAGAGAAGGAAGATGGGACCACTTTCTTTCATTTTCTTTTCTTTTTCTTTAATCCTCACACATGGCCCACCATGACCTCATGGATGATGTCACCTTCCACTATCTCCCACAACCTCATTCCAATGGGTTCAATTTCATTTTCCGCCGGGGTCCAATTCTTGTACACTTAATTTAATCAATTCTCAATCAATTCCATTCAATTGAAGCTCAATTAAATTAACCCATGTGTCCTCGACCTTCTCATGACATTTCCCCATCAAATGATCCAACTTGCATCCCGAAGATTCGATTAAAAATGGCCCTCTGACAATCCCGAACAAAAACGGCCTTACTTTGCTTTTCTGCCAAAAATCTCGGTTTGTAGAAAAATCTTCTGGAGATGAGTCGACATTCCTAAAATGAATTGTGACTTGACGTAACTTCCAATTTCGTAATCGGGTTCAATTTCACGGTTAAATTCAATCTGCGCGACTTTAGCGCGTCCTAATCTACCGGGTAGCTTTTAGGAATTTTCTCGCAATTGACCCGTGGTTGATTATTTTCAAGCCACAAAGTGCATCTTCGACACATTGGCGACTCTTGATTATCGTAGAAATCTCAAGGTTTCAAATACGGACACAGGGTACCAAAACGATAGAGAAATCGGTCTAGTGCCGATCAACAAGAATTGTGCAATTAGATGGAATCACCCATACCGAATTACATGGTTCGTTGAATCGACCTATCTCCATCTCTAATCGGTCGGCCGTAATGACCCTTGCAGATTAGTACGGTCGAGCAGTCGTTTCCTGGTCGAATTCTCAAGTCTATTGCGTTTAGATTCCTTAACGGCTTCACCTGATAGACTAGTTATCTCGTGAGTGATCAGCTCAGAGAAGAAAGCTATAGACGCGAAGATGAAATGCCCGACTTATTTAATTGAAACCAGAATTGGAAAATCGGGATGTCACAACAGTTGGCCGGCCGGTCCCCGATCGGTGACCCGACCCGAGACCTGACTCGACCCGACCCGATATCCGACCCGTTGACCCAACCCGACCCAACCGTTGACCGGTCAAAGGTCGGACTGGTCATCCGGTCCGGCGGTCAAACCGGCCGAACCGATTGGTCTGGTTGGACCGGTCGGACCGGCCAGGAGCCGTTTGGCTCGCTGGCGCGTGCACCACATGCGCCAGGCACTCAGGCGACGCGTGGGGGCGCGTGTGAGCTCCGATTGGAGTGTGGTCGGTGGCGTCTGGTTCGTATGAGTGTCCTCTACACAGTGATATAATTATTTTATATTTTTGAATTTTATAAATGTATGAAAATGTGTAGGAAACCCTATGTACGCGTATTTTTTGGGGTTTAATGCAGTTTATTCATTTGTGGCTTGTATTTTCTTGTGATTTAGGAAATACAATAGCTAGCTTGTGTGCTAATGATGTTATATATGCTGTGTAGAGCTTGGTTCAATGATATGATGTATATATTTTAATATACTTGTAATTTTCTAGTTGCTAGAAAATTCAAACAATGGTAGGAAATCCATTATATGTTGAATTGCGATTTTGATTATAGTTGAAGCATGATTGTTGTTTATACGTTGGTTATTATCATGCTATGTTTTTTGTGTTAAGGAAAAACATAGAAGTTACATAAGATCATGTAATTATTTTTCCTAATGGGAGTTCGTAGGTTGGTAGAATTGAAGGGAGTTCTCTAGAACTTAAAATTTGCGCAAATTAAACTAATTAATGATATTAGAACAATTGTACATAGAAGTTGATTGGGAACATAGTGAACTTTTGATTTTGTGTCTTTTGTTGAATTATCATTAATTTAGTTTGTCTTTGCTGCAAATTAAATGTGTGTTACTCTGTATAGTGTGCCAGTATTGATTCTGCATTTATTATGTCAATGTGTTATAGCAATTGATTATGGCTTCGGCATCCAAGACCATTGTGGCTGACCTCAATAAGGGTGAGAAGCTGAACGGTGACAATTATGATATTTGGCACCGAAAGGTTCAGTACATCCTTGAGGAGCAAGAGGTTTTGGAAACCCTCAACCATACAATAGATAAACCTGAGCATGGAACTTCAGCTCAACACAGAAGAGATCTTGAAGTTTATCAAGCTTGGAAAAAGAAAAATAGCATTGCTCGCATCACGTTGCTGAGCTGTATGCAAGATAATCTCATGTGTGAGTTTGAGAGTTATGACAAAGCTCAAGCTATGTGGGTTGCTCTGAAAGATAAGTTTGGGAGTACATCTGCCACTAAGCTGAGGAGACTCACCATCAAGTTGGACACATTCCGGAAGTGCTCAAATGTAACGATGAGGCAGCATCTTCGGGAGATGTCAAATATGATCCGTGAGCTAAAGTCGGCAAGTCACTCCCTTACTGATGAACAGCAAGTTCATGCTGTCATAATGTCTCTTCCTGATAATTGAGAGCATATGAAGATCAATATGACGCATAATGAGAACATCGTCACTTTTGATGATATTGCGCATCATTTGGAATTAGAGGATGAGCGCCTAGAGGCTGCGAGATCCTCTACCCATGCTTATGTTGTTGAATCGAGTTCGCGCAAAGCTTCGGGCTTCAAGCGCAAGAGGAATCTTCAGTTCAACAACAAATGGAAGATGACAAATCAGGGACCCAAGAGGGCTAAGACCTTCCGACGCAAGAAGCGTGGTGGGAAGAAGGACAAGGCCAAGATGGAGTGCCACAATTGTGGCAAGATGGGTCACTTTGCTCGTGAATGCACTGAGCCGAAAAAGGTACCCTATTACTCCATTACTTTGGGTAATGCTTTTGTTTCTAGTACTGTAATGCTTGCTGAATCTCATCCAATGTGGACTGTAGACTCAGGAGCAACAGACCATGTAGCTAGAGACCGAGAAGCATTTGTGGAGTATCGTCGGATACCGCTTGGAAGAAGATGGATATATGTTGGGAATAACTCAAGAGTTGAAGTGAAGGGTATCGGCATATGTAAATTAATCTTACATGGTGGTCGAAACCTATTCCTGCATGATGTCCTTTATGCTCCAGATATTCGACGAAACTTGGTCTCTGTAGTTGTTCTTCTTAGCTTAGGTTATGTATTGAATTTCTATGGTGACTGTGTTGACATTTTGTATGGAACAGTTTATTATGGTTCAAGTCATGTATTGAATGGTTTTATGGTGTTAGACATTGACAATGATCAGTACAATGTTACTATTGATGGTTGTTTTTCTTTAATTCCGTCTTCTAATAACGTTGAGATTGATGCAAGTACTTGGCATGCTAGATTAGGTCACATTGGATTGCAAAGAATGCAAAGATTAGCTAGAGAATGCCTTTTAGGGTCACTCACTAATGTTAGTCTATCCGTATGTGAACATTGTCTGGCGGGAAAAACAACTAGAAAACCATTCGGTAAATGGACTAGAGCTGAATTTCCATTGCATCTCATACATTCTGACGTTTGTGGTCCTTTGAATGTGAGAGCGAGGCATGGAGCCTCATATTTCATCACTTTCATAGATGACTTCACACGTTTTGGTTATGTCTTTCTGATCTCCCATAAGTCAGAAGCATTAGACTGCTTTAGACGATATATAGCGATGGTAGAGAATCTGTTGAACAAAACAATAAAGGCATTGAGAACCGATCGTGGACGTGAGTATCTATCGGAGCAATTCAAGGCTCTTTGTGATGAAAAGGGAATTGTACGACAATTGATTATTCCTGGTACTCCACAACAAAATGGGGTAGCTGAGAGAAGGAATAGAACCCTATTGGAAATGGTTAGGTCTATGATTGCGCAAGCAAATTTACCTATCTCCTATTGGGGAGATGCGTTATTGATTGCTGCCTATATACTTAACCGTGTGCCCTCAAAATTGGTCACTTCCACCCCTTATGAATTATGGACTGGTAGGAAATCAGACTTGAGTAGTCTACGTCCATGGGGATGTGCAGCTTATGTTCATGATTCTTCCCATAAACATGGAAAATTAGGTCCTAGATAATAAATAAATAAAAATGTATCTTTATAAGATATTCCGAACACTCCAAATGGTACGTGTTCATAGGTGAACAAGCTGATGGAAGTGTGACCGAAATGGAGTCACAAGATGTCACGTTTTTTGAGAACGATTTTCCTAGTAGAGGTGAGATTGATAAGGACTTCCAATTATATGAGATGGAAGATCTTGATAACACACCCACTAATGTTGTAGAGGGAAATGAAGATTTACCTCAACACACAAGACCTAGTGGGAGTGTTGCATCACCTGATGAATTGAATTCAAGAGAAATTCAATTGCGTAAAAGTAATCGTAAAAGTATTCATCGTCGTCGTTTTGAGATTGAATGGGAAGCATTTATAATTGCTCAAAAAGACGATACCGAGCCTAAGACTGTTCAAGAGGCTCTCTCGTCCTCTAATAAGGAAGAATGAAGAAAAGCTTTGGAAGATGAGATGGAGTCAATGAGGGCAAACCATGTCTGGGACTTGGTTGATCTACCACCCAATCGTAAGGCCATTGGTCAAATGAGTCTTTAAGATTAAGCGTAGGGCAGATAGATCCATTGAAAAGTATAAGGCTCGCCTTGTGGCAAAAGGTTATACTCAACAAGAGGGTATAGACTATGAGGAAACTTTTTCACCAGTTGTAAGGTTTGCCTCAATACGCCTTATTCTAGCCATCGTTGCACATTTGGACTTTGAATTACATCAAATGGATGTAAATACGACATTTTTCAATGGAGAATTAAATGAGGAAATCTATATGAAACAACCAATAGATTTCATAGGTAAAGGTCAAGAGCATAAAGTTTGCAAGTTTCATCACTCAATATATGGCCTTAAGTAATCATCTAGACAGTGGTATCTTCGTTTTCATCGAGCAATAATAACATTTGGTTTCTCGATGATCGAAGAAGATCACTGTGTATATGTCAAGTGGTCCAAAGATAAATTTGTGATTTTATCACTTTATGTGGACGATATTCTGTTGGCTGGAAATGACAAGGTTTTGATTATCACCATAAAAGAACGGTTGTCCTCCAATTTTGAAATGAAGGACATGGGAGAAGCTGTTTATATATTAAGAGTTAAGATCGAAAGAGATCGATCGAGGAAACTCCTTAATTTATCACAAGAGTTTTATATTATGAAGATTCTTGAGCGTTTCAATATGCAGCATTATAATCCCATTGATACCCCTATCATGCAAGGTGAAGGCCTAAGTACTGAGATGTGTCCTAAGTCTCCAGAAGAAATTAAAGTGATGAAAATTGTTCCTTACGCTAGTGCAGTCGGAAGTCTGATGTATGCTATGATATGTACTCGACCCAACATATGTTATGCCGTGGGATTGGTGAGCCGATATCAATCAAATCCCGGTCAAGCACACTGAAAAATAGTGAAGAGGATCCTGAGATACTTGAAGGGCACCATGGACTATTGACTTTGTTACCAAGGGAATGATTTACGCCTATTGGGTTATTCAAATGCCGATTGGGGTAGAGACCTGGATGAACGTAAATCAACTTCTGGATATGCGTTCTTGCTCAATGGATGTGTGATTTCTTGGAATAGCAAGAAACAGACATGCACGGTCTTGTCTACGATGGAGGCAGAATTTATTGCATGTTCTGCCACAGTGCAAGAAGCAGTATGGCTAAAACGTTTCTTGGAAAATTTAGCCACTGTCACTGAAGTTCCAAGACCGGTGACAGTTTATTGTGATAGTCAATCAGCCATTGCCTATATGAAAGATCCCAAGTATCATAGAAGGACAAAGCACATTTACATATAAAAATAACTTCATCAGAGATATTATAGCGCAGAAAGAAGTGATCCTACAATACATTTCAACCAATAGAATGGTTGCTGATCCATTTACGAAGGCCATTCCTAGAGACATATTCTTGACCCATAGGATGTCACTAGGATTGCGTAGAATGTGATATCTGATACTGTAGAGGATCATTGGTTTATGTATTTGTGGACGGATATATTGTACTTGTTTGTTTATTAGTGATTTGATGTTTTATCAATAAGTACAAATCCACTATGAGACTAGTACAAACACACATATATTATTGAAAAGTATGTCAACAGGCAATGATTGGCTCACTCACACGAGCAATCGCCTCAAGTGTTGTAGTTAGCACGTTGGGATGAGACGTTATGTACAAATAAATGCTAAAGAGCAAGTTTGGTACATAAAATATGTCGCCTTAATTGGAGTCAAGATGAGGTCTATGATTTATTTATAAGACCGAACATGATAGTCCCATAATCATGTATGCCTGTAAGATGCCGGATGCGAGTACTTAATTGAGCGCTATAGAAAGCGAGCTGATATAGCACTCGGGCTAAACATGAGTACGTGAGAAGCACGTGACTATGTTTAGGCTAAGATCTGTATGGTGGATATATTTGATAAATGACATACGCTTTTATAGAAAGAGTAATCTACTATAACATGTAATTCATACTACATGTGCATTGTACGACCAATAAGGGAAGATGAGTAAAATTATTCATATTTACTCACCGTGTGAGCCCTTGAGGTAATTTATAATTTACCTCAATTTTGTGCCCTATGTTACTTCTGACTATGTTATCGAAGTGAAAGATCAATGTTGCTACTTTAGCATGTTACGAGCGGTCATGAATAGATATGGCCTATGGGACATGTCTAGGAAAGTAGTTGTTCTGAAATTGAGAGAGACATGAGTGCGAAGGAAGACTATTATTGTTTTACATCTACCGCATGTATTTACTGATCGACCCATTATATCGCCCTATGTAGTTGCAGATGTAATTGTAAATACATGGTGTTTTTTAGGATAGTCAAGTATAGCCTTTAAGGGATTGGTATACTTGGATTGATGTAACAAAATATGTCTGGTGCACTGTGAGACATCGATTGTTTATTTCTTTTCGGTGTTGTAGCCATTATGTCATCCCTAACAGGTGCATAATTTGAGCTCCCAAGTGTAGGTGTACTCACTTTTCACACGGCTTATTTGCCAGTATGAATTGTTTTGTAAAGTTGATGAATGTTGAATGCCTTATATTCTTGATAGAGAGCTATCAAGCCCATCATGTCCGAGTGGGAGATGTTGTAATTAAAAAGGTACGTCCATGATGGGATGCGAGACATTATTGAAAGGGTATGAAGTGAGAGGTATAAAAACCTCTTAGAAGACAACCGTTGGTTGTTGTTGTTGGTAGAAAATACGTTTAGAGAGAACGTATGCTCCTTTCTCTCCCCTTTCCATCGAAGGCATTTCATTTCACTTTTGCAAGAACAATCGGCATTTACGCCGTGGAAATCGGGTGTTTTCCTTGTGATTGCATCCAGACTAACATGAGGAAGTGTTGTTCGTGTTTCATCGGCAATTCAACGTTCGTTCCGGGGCTATTTGCTGTTTGCGCATCAGAATCAGGTAAGTCGTCTTCCGCCGACTCGAATTCCAACACATTCAATGGGGTTGTCTGTAGTTTCCGAAAAGCTTGAGCAGTAGCAATCCTCGTGCCTTGTATACAGCCTGTGACTTCGAACCAAATGTGAATGGGAATCGAAACACCATTTTCATCTGTCTTTTATCTCTCTTTGAAGTGGTTCGGGAGGTGGAGGCATGCTCGGTGATGATGGCGATGAGGTCATCGTGATTACTTATGGTGAATGTGGCAGTGACGAATCTATTTTGGTGCCATCTTCACTGTCCTCTTCCCTTTCACCAATCCAGTGACCTCATCGTCTTCATTGCCGGCCATACCTTTGCCTCGTGCCCTACTTAAAACAGAGGAGGCTCTTTCTTGAGCTCCGCTGCCAGTGCTCTCCGCTAGTTGGCACGCATCCTCAAAACATAGAAAGACTGACGTCAGACGCTCTGCATTTCCCCCCAGAGGACCACCTTTCCCTTTTTCGGGAACATCCGGAGAAGAAATCTTCTTTCTTTGTTTGGGCTTTGGATCTTGATGCTACAGGAAAGCAAGAAGCCACGATATACTGCAACTCTTTTTTTAAGAGTAAATGACGGCAAGAAGCTTGAAGAGGGTAAAAGCAGAAAGAGAAGCTACACAGATGCAAAGACTTTTACTTTTTGAAGTTGCTTTGTACGCCCTATTTTTCAACATTATGTTCTTTTAATTCTGAATTCATAGTTCTGCATACATGTATAAAAGCTTATTTGAAGTTTTAGTACATAGAACCTTCTTAACCCCAGAAGGGAAAAGAAATCTGTGGTCCGTTTCAAAAATCCAAATTATTTTGGGTAGCTGAGTTTGAACTCCTGAATCCGTGCGTGTCCATCAGCTGTTTCGGTTCTAGTTTTTTGAAGATGACTACCTTGTTCTAGTTAGACGTTTAGTTTTGTCTATCCGATGCAGGCAGGATTTCGTGTAAACTACTATGCAGACGTTTCATGAAGCAAATTAAAACATTGGCCTTTTAGCAGAATTGATTGTGACAATACCTGAAATGTCTATTTGCTGGCCATCAATTTGTTGAGAGTGATTATTCATGTCGTGAAAGACCATGTCGTGTTTTCGTAAAGACTTGATAAATTTCTCAAAAGGTCTCGAAACAGCATGTTGAGTCCAGTAGAGTTCATGGAACGGTGTGATATGATATTACTTACATCTGTTGGTGTTCGGTGAAGTGTTACAGGTCACTGCAAAAGTTGTACAGATTTGATAGGTCTTGTGCTTACTGTTATAACCATTGGGCTGGATGTGTAATCAATCATCAGTAAAATGTTCTAAAGCAATGCGCTGAGTATGGATTTCCTTCTCATTTCTCTCCCGTGATGATTTTTGTCTTCCCTGATTCTCTCAAAACTGTGCCATTCTTGATTTTGCTTGCAACGTTGCAACTCTAGCTAGTTTCTTTAAGGCTGGGGAGGAAATCTGCAATTTCAATGTTCAAAGGGCTGCGAATGCGTATACAGAAGTCATATCCGTTTCAGTTCCAAGCAACTAAGAAAGATTTTTTTTTCCCCTCAATTGACTCTGCGCCGACCAATCTGAATGATTCGGTGTAGTTTACAGAAATGGAAGCCATACTCTAGTCAGGTTCCCGGCGATTCTCTTTTGTGCGTAAATTATGATTCTCTAGTATCAGTAATTTACTTCCTAATAACATGATAAGCAAGTTACCAATCATACTCAGTAGTATTTCAAACTAATCAACAACTTCAAAAATCTATCAATAAAAGGGTTGCTTCCTTTATGTACATCAGAGTTCACCCAACTATCAGAAATTAGAGCAATGAGAGCATAAGAGATGAGCGTGGATTTTTGCCATTTTGGTCCCATTGTTCATAATGTTTCATCTTAACTAGAGATGATGTTGATCATACTCGGCAGTATTTAAGCTAATCAACAATTTCGGAAATCTACCAATAAAAGCTTTGCTTCCTTTATGTACATCAGGGTTCACCCAACTATCAGAAATTAGAGCAGACTTTGGCTCTGATGAGAGCATAAGAGATGAGCAAGGATTTTTACCATTTTGATCACATTGTTCATCATGTTTCATCTTAACCAGAGATGGTGTTGATCATTTCATCTTCAGAGATACAGAGATGTCGCATCGACAACCTTTTTAGGACATAATTTCTGAGAAACAGAAATCTTAATGACTCAGATTTTCTATACACAAACAATTATACTTATTCATCAGGAACTAAAGAACTCATAACTAAGAAAGCTAAATCGATTTGACAAGCGACCAACCATGCATTTAGAATTGGCCGGGAGTATACCTACCATGATCATGAAGGGAACGTCGGGATGCGATAAGTACTGCAAACAGATCCAGAAAGATAGATTGTAGATGCTGGTTTTTCTTCCTGATGGATAAGGAAAAGGGGCAAGAGGAGAAAATCAAGTGTGGTTGCTGGAGTCAGAATATTGGATGAGATGACTTCCAGTGAACACTTCAAGGATTTGTTGATCGGATACTTTACCAACCGAAGGGTTCAGATGTGTCTGCGAACCTTGATTTCCAGGCCACCCCTCAATTGGCTTTGTGAGCATGACATGCAGCATGGGATCGATCATTAATATTTAGTGCAGAAAACATGTAGTATCAGTTTGTTAGGTCTTTGGTTAGTGTAGCAACCTAATGTGCAGAATATGTGAATCATTGACGCAGTAGCGACCCCCATGTTCTCTGATCTTATGAGAAGATTTATGCATATCACCGCCTCGTCTGCATCTACACTATTGAAAATCTGGCCCGTACAATGCATCTCTTTTAACTTTTGAACACGTGAACACTTGATTTCACTTCTTTTAAACTCCTGGATTAGTTAAATTTTTACATCTACTGCTTGTGGCCGGGATGTGTTAGATGTGATGCATTCAAGTATTTAAATGCAGGTGCTGCTTTTAATTCGTTACTATCTGTCGCGACCTACCCTCAAAAAAGGGAATAGGTTTTTTTAGAACTGCCTGAAATTTTTTCTTCCTGTTGCTGGTTCGCAGTCTATGTAGCACCTCCTGAACCATTAGTATGTTATCCTGAATCTGCCGACCTCCGACAAAAGCGCTCTGTTCCTCTGCAATTATATGTGGTAGGATTGGTTTGAGTCTGTTTGTGAGCGTTTTGGAGATGATTTTATATAGGAAGTTGCACAGGCTAATTGGACGGTATTGCTCTAGTTTTTCTGGGTGTGGGACTTTTGGAATCAGTGTAATGAGTGTGTTGTTTAATGCAGGATCCAGCTTACCGGATGTAAAGAAAGCCTGTATTTCTTGGAAGATCCCCTTGGAGATTGCTGGCCAATTCTCTTTATAGAATAGTCCGTGGAAGCCGTCAGGACCGGGGGCCTTTAAAGCACCTAGCTGTAGCATTGCTGCAGTAATTTCCTCCTCAGTAAGTGGGGCCGTCAAGGTATTGTTCATCCGATCATCAACTAGGGTAGGGATGTTCTGTAGTATCGGTTGCCAATCACGGAAGCCCACCAAGGTGTATAGGTTCTTATAATACTGTGTGATCATCCCTTGTATGTGCTGTTCCCCCCGAATCCAGACTTCATGTTCATTTTTCAGCATAGTTATCTGGTTGCGGCTTCTCCTTTGAACTGTAGTCGCATGAAAAAAACGTGTATTTCTATCACCCCACTTTAGCCAGCTAATTCGTAGGTTTAAGGGTATTGTCTAAAAGACAACTTTATGAGCCATGATTAGGCATGGGCTCTCCCAAATCTATACATCACGCAACATTGAAGTGTTCATCAGAATTTTGTAATAAAGGAGTCACCACTATATTATTGGGTCGGCTAGAAACTAAATGAGGCATGAGAGTATACCTTACTTCCTACGCAACAAGATAAATCTAAGGTCGGGAACTTGATTATATTAATTAATCAATTAGTGCCATTTTGATACCTAATTTTATTCATTTTAGAAAGAAATTTTGTCAAGCAAATTGATTTAATTTTAGACCAATCTACTAACACATGATGACGTGATCATGCAGGTACATAATCATTAAAATAATAATTAGCAGCCAAAAAAAATGTCTAAATAAATTGCATGGGAAAGCAAAAATAAAATATAATAACTAGACTAGAAGCCAAAATCAACATATCAAAATTACACAATCAAGATATTCATCTTTAAGGACAACTAAAACCTCTTGAGCATGATTATAAATTAAAATACTTCTATTTTTTTTAAGAGAAAATAAACCAAAAAGATTAATTTTAACCTTTTTGAAGATTTTTGAATTTTTTGGATTTTTCGGAAAAATTGAAATTTTGAATTTTCCAAAACATTTTGGTTTTTTTTAATCTTTTTGAATTGTTTTTTTGGGGGTATCTTTCTAATTACTACTGAAATGTTTAGACTTATCTAAATTTTGGAATTTTTTGAGAATTTTGAGTTTTCCTTAATTTTATAATTTTTCTATTTTTTAATGAATTTTTTAAAAATCGAATTTTCAATATTTTCAGAAATTTTTTGAATTTTTTTAATGTTCTTTGAAAGTTGTTGAATTTTCGGAAAATTTTTTTTATTTTTTAAATTTTTTAATGTGTTTTTGCAATTTCTTTTATACTCCATCCTTCTGTTTTCTTCCCTATTTTGTCCTTTCTACTGCGCCTTTTCTTTTGCACTTCTCCTTCCCCAAGCCAACTCTTTTTAACTTTTTATGCACTTTTGTTTCCTTTTCTTTTTTTTTTTTTTAAATTATTTTCTCTGTGCTCATCTTCTCCCCGACGCCTCCTTGCACACCCGACGCTCCCTCTGCCATTTCATAGTTTCCCTTTATTATTTTTGGTTTTGCCTTTTTTCTTTTTTTTTTTTTTTTATTTTCTTCTAATTCCTTCCTCTCTTTTTTGTCCTTTTTTGTTTTGTCTTACTCCCTTCTTCTTCTCCACGGCGCCCTCTTCCCGAAGCCAATTCCAACCCTGCAACCCCCCGGCCGAAACTTCTTCCCCATATTCCGACGAGCACTCACCGGCGTTCGGGCTACCACCAGGCCACCGTCCAGCGTCGATCATTCGGTCCGACCAACGCCGGTCACCACCAACCACTAGTTGATCGGAGGCCTATATTATCGCCGGATCTATTCCGACGAGGGGCACGCCTACAACGACTTACTCAAACGACGCGAGATACGCCACCAGAAATCAAGAAAAACACCGACGACAGTGTCGGGACAACAGCATCATAATGGGTCGCATAGATATCGAAGCGGAGAGTCATAATGGGTCATCGAACAATCGGCGCGCACTAGAGAAACAAGTGGCTTCCGACTCGTTCGTGACTTAAGCCCGAAACGAGACTCTTAATAGGCATACTAGGACACACAACAACCATGCCAGAATGCACAGCAACGTTAACCGGGGGGGGCCGGCGGGGCCGGAGTTCACGTGAGCCGAACGGCCGCAATCTCCGGCCTGGCGTGCCCAAAACAAGGCACGCAAGGCTCTGGGCCAACGCAGTGCTGGTGGGCGGTGGATGGGTTTGACTCACTCGCTCGCTCTCTCTCTCTCTCTCTCCCTTGGTCTCTCTCTCGGTCTCACTCTTTAAACCGAGCCCATGCATGGCTGAGGCGTTGGCTCAAGCTCTCCCGCTCACCCGCTCTCCCTGAATCACTTGGAGCTCTCACCCTCTCGGTCCCTCCTCCCAGCTTTGATCTGCCCTTTTCTCTCTTGCTCTCTCTCCCTTTTAAGCTTGGCCAGCGACAGGTGCGCATGGCTTCTGCCGCCACCAGCCTGTCATGGCCGGCCTGATCCCCGACCCTAGATCACGCTGCGACCTGCTGCGACCTTATCTTTATACCTCCGTCGTTCTTCCATTTTTGCAAAAGGCGGGAGCAGTGTGACGGGGGGAAGAAGAAGAAGAGGCGTGGGGGCTGGGCGTAGAAAGGAAGAGGACCAGGCAAAGAGTGGGGAAGAGAAGAAAAAAGAAAGAGAAAAGGAAAGAAGGGCTGGGCCGGCTTGGCCCCAGCCCAGTCTCGTTGGTTTTTTTTTTTTTTTTTTAAATAATAGTTTCTAATTAATTTTTTATTTTTTTCTCTTTTAATGAAATGGCTCTATTACTACTAATGCAAATGCTCCTAATGTTTTTATGCCATGCAATTCAATGGAAATTAATTTTTGGCTAGGATTTAAAAATTAATTCCTAATTTTTTACGTGATTAAGTCATAAATAAAATGGTAAAATTTATATGTCAACACCGTCGTCTTTAATCTTTTAGAAGAGTTATCCAAATATTTGCATGAAGTAAACCTTTTATGCAACCTATTTATTCGACACAAAATAGCTATCAAAATCCTGCACACGCTCAACAAAATTATGATGAAAAAAACTATTATAAATTGATAATTATAGAAGGTGGTTTTGTTTTATCTTAATTAACTCTGTCACAGGACACCTCTGTTAATCCACAGCCATTGGTTGACAAAGTAAGAGTGTTAAACAAGAGTACCAAGTGAGTTGAGAGAAACATAGAGATGGCTTCCAAATTTTTAATCTCACTAGCATTTCCTTGTTCAATCATTTTGACTCTAGTGGTTGGCATCCATGCCTATGGAATTGAATGACAAATGAAGGCACTTTAGTTGATGCTTGTGTCTCCAAAAATAATAAATTTGTGAACCTAGATTTTCTATCTACCTTTAACAATGGCCAAACTCCTATGATCAACCTCGCTGGCCACTGCAATCCTCATAGCGGAGGATGCACTAGCTTGAGCTCCAAAATCAAGTCTTGCCAAGGAGGGGAATCGAGGTGATGCTCTTGATCGGAGGAGACATGGGAAGTTATTATCTCACTTCTGCCAAGCGTGCTAGACAGTCACAACTTATCTACGGGACAACTTCTTAGGAGGGCAGTCCTCATCTCGATTGTTTAAGGACACATTGCTCGATAGGATCGATTTCAATATCAAAGGAGGCACAACACAGCATTGAGGTGATTTGGCTAGGTACTTGTCTAAATATAGTAGCAGCGGAAGAAGGTGTACTTGACTGCAGCCCTTCAATGTCCCTATCCGGACACTTGGGATGGAGGTGCCCTTCAAACAGGCTTGTTCAACTACACTGGGTCTAGTTTTGCGGCAATCCTCAGTGCAAATACGATTCTAGGAACAAGGGTAATCTCCAAGATGCAGGAGCAATGGACTTCAATTCCCGTCGGCAAAATCTTCTTGGGGTTGCCCATGGCTCCGAACGTAGTTAACAATGGTTTTAGTCCTACACCAGATCTTGCTTTTATTGGACTACCGACCATCAAAGGATTTGCCAACCATGGAAGCGTGACATCATGGTCCAAATGTTACGAGGATCAAACTCTATATAGCTCTTTCATCAAGGGCTCTACTCTTGCTTGCAGATATCTAAAGTTCTCCTTATGTAATTACAAATATTTCTTCACATGAAAGTTTATTTTGATGATGGTATCACGATAATTATTTAAATGATTCCGGTCAAACAACACTACAAACGTGCATGATCTCTATAAAAATTCACAATATTTAGTTAACCAACTCTTTTCTTTTTGGTTTTTGTTCTCATGCTTTCAATGAATCCCATAAAAATTCCCTATAACTTTTAATAAATGGGTTATGTTTTGAGAGTGATAGGTCACTTGTAACAAAAGAAAGGTAAAATATCAAATTAATACATTTGTCAACTACAACTTGTTATTCAACTTAGAAGTTTTTTTTTTTGGTAAGGGATATTCAACTTAGAAGTTTATTGATAAAATTTAAGGAAAATTAATGAATGCTCAATTTGTCATTTATATGCTAATTTGTGATTTTTATTTGTGAAAAATTAATGTTTGATCAATTGTCACAAATATATCAATTTAAAATATATCAATTTAAGATCTTTCGTGATATTAACCCATATGTATATGATATATACAAGTGGATTGTATAGATAATTTTATTTTTCAGCCCAACCCAAAAAAATTAGATACAATAAAGCAAATGCTCGGATTTTCTTTTAATGATAAAAAAAAATGGTGACTTTGACCAATGCTGGCGCGTGCTTTCAAGTATTCCATTGTAAAAAAAAAAAACGAAATTTACCCAATATAGACATCCGTCGAGCTGTCGTTCATTCTTACCGTGAAAAAAGATGACATGGCATCCTACGTGGACCGTGCACTCGTGGATGTTGCTGACGTGCACATTGGGGGCTTGATACGACATTGGTTCGACAAAGGAGAGAGACGTGGTCGTTAGAATTTGGGGCAGAAAATTAGGGCTCTTGAGAGTTCTTGATTTGGGGGCAAAAAAAATTAGGGTTCTTGAGCAAACCAACAGGCAATGTTGTCGATGGGAAGCAGCAATAGTGGCGACGAGGCTTCCAAAGGTTCACCTTTTAGGGAAGAAAAAATCCCCCGCAAGCATCAGATGCGTACTGGGCTGCACACTTGGCGAACATCAAAGAATCCCACGAGGAGGTTCTACCGCTGTTCATTTTGGAGGGATATGAAGTCTCAATTTGTTGAAAGCAACTGAGTCGATTGGGTTCGATATTATTTTCGGTTTTTTTTTTTTAATTGGGCAAGATCTATGTTCAGCAGCTCCGCTGAGAGTATCAATTTGGATTGATCAGTGTTGAAACTTCAATGTTCGCTATCGATTTGGATTGCTAAAGTTCAGGCTCGTTTTGAAATTTGATGGTTGTGGGCTTCTTTAATTGGGTTGACCTCCAATTGACGAATGATGAGGAAGTGTTGAGGGAGGAGGTGAAGTTCGTGGAGGAAACCTGGAAAGAAATGAGGAAAGAAAATGTCAAGGAAGGGTTGATTGGAGGCTTTCAGGAGAAGATTCTTAGGGTCATAGTTAGCATTGATTGTGTTGAATGGTGCTAGTAGGGACTTGTTTGAAGCTTTTTGTTTAAGGTGCAAATGTAACCAATGAATTGGGGGAAGGTGATGAATGCAACCTTTGTTTTGGAGTTGCTATAACATGAATCTGAGATGAGTGTAATCTCAATTGACCAAGAGAAATGGCCAAGTCTAAAAGCATAACCTGATCAAGAGAAATGCGCAGATTACAAGCTTGTGGGGATTCATTGAGTTGTAGAGGGCTAAAACCATAACCTATCCATAATTTGGCCATGAAAGATCTAATGCACCTAGCCACAATCTGGCCACTCAATGAATCTAGCAAGCTTGCAAGATTGAATATTGCATTGCTTTTAAGAGTCAAGCTGCAAATAATGAACGGGGGGCAACAAATGTAAATCTGAAAAATTCCATTCATTAAGATCAAAAGAAACACATTTTTACATAGTTAATGATTTGCTGCATGGAACGATAAATTCACTGCACCATCTAAACACGTTAACCAAATCCTTTACATTGTTTCCATGCAATAACTAAATAAAAAGAAAAGGAAAAAAAAGGCATATCAACGACACCTCTTATTGGCCCACAACTGAGGCTACTCAGCTTGATGATCAATTACAAATTGCAAAGTCTTGATTTATTGGAGGTCTTGAAATCTTACCAAAGAAAAACCCTTAACCGTTAGCTGCTGGTCACAATCAAGAAACCACTATTTAGTGTTGAAAGTTATATCGAGTCCACATCTCTTTTCTATAATAAAGTAGTTGTTGTTACCATTGATCAAAAGATCTCTAGTAACGGTTACACTCATTCATCTAGCATAAATATCTTGACACAATTTACAAAGAACAAAGTATTTTTTTTTTTTTTTTGGTAAATCATGGATCCGATACTTGTTTATATGCAAGGTTGATTATTGGATGCTAACAAAAGAGGTCTTCAAAAATGCGAGTGAGATATGATGCCAGATACTTTGTTTTGTAGGCATCACAGGTCTTGCTTTGAAATGCTTGAAGGACTAGTAAGGAAGAAGAAAGAAATTTAGTTGGCTTAGGCATGGAGCACCAAAAGATGAAAGGCTTTATAAATAGGTAAATATTTGGTCATCCTCATTATAATTGTGGATAGACTTGCACAAATAAATAGTTAAATATTTAGTCATGCTCATTATTGCTGTGGATTGAGTTGCACTATTTGCATTTTATACATTCCCATGATAAGAAATATTATAAATGGCAAGATTTGGTAGAATTGGTTTTCTCTAGAGGCGCACTCATGTACAACCTCTTGTGATTTCTTAACTATTTGAGAAAATAAAAATCTGGACTGTTAGATTGTTGATGGTTGTGATGAATGGAAACACTAATGGCAATTTCATGATATTGAAAATACCTATTGCATGTGTCTACTAAAATCTTAGAGTATATAGATAAACCACTATTTACTGCTAAAGGTTATAGTTAGACATATGATGCTCACATCCCTTTCCTATTATAAATTAAAGTAGTTGCACTTGCCATTGATTGGAAAGATCTCCAACGACAATTAAACTCATTCATTGCACTCATATTGCCCGTTATGTCTCAATATGAGAGAATTAACAATAGAAGAGCAAGTAAAGAAATAGATGCAGAGAAATAAATTTGTCTATATAATTCACTGTTAGGTAACCATAAGTGTTGCATGTAGAAATTATGTTTTCCATATATAATGACTGTTTACTCAATATATATTAAAAACATTTAGTTTTATTGAATGTCAATATGAAAAGAAGCAACTCTTATATGAATGGAAGCATTACTCTCCAATAAATATTACCCTTGACAAGAAGACACAACCATATCGGTCAATTTTGAAACACATTATTTATAATAACAAAAGAACAAGATATATAGACCGGAAAGTCATAAATGGATTTCAAACATTATATCTCATGGTTATTTTATCTATCCAAAAGATGAAGGTAAATTTCAAAGAACATTGGAAACACATTAACGTTTCTAATTTCGACGTTTAAAAAAAAAATTAATATTGAGCTTGTATTGATAATTTAAATCGAGCAATGTCAAAATTTTAATCAATATTATTCCATAGAAAAGATATATTCCTCCGACGTAGTCATATCATATGCCTATGTCACTCTTCAATAATGATAATGAATGGAGAATGCCTCACTTGTGCTAATGATCTTGTTGCTACGCAAGCATCCTTTCCTGGAGCTATAATTCCTCGCTGTGGAATTGCATATTATGTTTCGTGATAGATTAGATATTCCTGTAAAGTCAAATTGAAATCTTAAAAGCGTCGGGAACAATAAGATGGATTGGCATAAAAATGAGCATGTTTTCCTTCAAATATTCCTAAACACAGTTTTATCTCTGTGGCTAGCAAGTCAAAATAGGCTTGCCTAAAGCAGTAGAATGCTGAAGCGCGGTTATCTCGTTTCTGCTTCTATAGTTTTCTGCGGTTGCATTCTTGAATCAAGCGACGTGTTTTAATTGCCTATTAGCAAGCAGATCTGGCAGCATCCATTAGCTTTATAAAGCATGATAAGTGGGGAATAGAATTTTGAGTTTGATCGACTCAAAAGGGCTTTGACAGGGAACGCCTTCCTTCTTTGCTCTTGAAGTTGGCTTGGAAAGCAAATGCAGACCATGTTTGAATTTCTGACACTACTAAGTCTCACGATACATCCATTCCTCGTTCAGGTGAGTTTGGCTGGCTCCTGTCTGTGATATTAAGAGGAAGAGAGTGACATGTCATTTAAACGAGTGTTGTGTATTAGATGGGGCATTTCCATGTAATCCGTTCTGATGCCACTTTTCGGGTATCCAAGTAGGAAATAGCCATCCAACTTCCTCTGGATGAACTAAGAAACTTATTAAAAGAAAAAGAGAACCAAGTACTAACAGAAAGGGAAAATACCTTCATCTTCTTCATCATAATTATCCATATCAGGCTCCCTCAAACCATCCGTTATATCATCAAAACCAGATCGAACTTTGTCGTTTTGGAACTTCTCCCTAGCACAGGGACGGGAGATAATGCAGTGGAAACTTCATCAGCTTTTTCAAGAGCAACCGCATCCATGTGTTCCATCATCCTTCTCACCGTCAGTATACTGCATGGATATAGAGCGCAAACCATAACTACAGAATATTTGCAATTATTGTTTCTCTCTCAACAATTTCACTAAAGCAAACAAAGCTGTCTCTCTGAAATAAGTTCTCCGACATACGTTGGACAGCAGCATCGAGCCAGAAGGAAAGAGAATGCAAAGACTATCCCTATAAACTCTATCATGGTAATTTTGGCCTCAGTGCTCTTGGAAATATATGATGTTCTTACATGCCCAAACAGGCTGAATATTATTCTATCTTAATTAACTAATATAATATACATAAACAGCTTTATTGGGTACTCCTTGCTAATTGCTAGTACTTCAATTCCACTGCACTGTTCTTGGTCACCGATTCAGCTTCATTTCACTGGACACAAAACAAGAATGACAGTCCACCTTAAAGGACAGCATTGATCTAATAAGATAGTTCAAGAACTTCACCTGAAATACAAGGGCCAAACCTTACATTAGTCGTTTGCACCAACACACCTTCAACTCTAAAAGGAGAGACCTTTTTTTACCTTCTTTCCAAAACTCCACTTGTCAAAATCTCTCGAACTTCCTCCTTGGAAGGCCATCGGTCACCTCAGAGGCTGCCTTGAAGCTCCTATAGAGATCCAAGATATCACCAATTTCATCCCTTTAAAAGACGAATGACCTCAATTCTATAGATGGAGCACCTTCCAAAATCACCTCACTCCAATACCTCAGCAATCAATGATGAGTACAGAAACCAAATGTAACACACAGTTCAAATGGAGTGCCTCGTCGGCTTGTGGGTCAACAAGAACGAGACCAGCATTCCGCCACTGAAGAGCCAGATGTGGAGTTCAGAGAACGAGAGCCAAGAGGCAAAGGTTTCCAAATGCCACAAGGGTTTTAGTCTATGTGGCTGGCAAAGGTTGTAGTAAACTGGGTGGACATCGAACAGGTCTCTATGCCGGTCGGCCCGGAGCAAATGGCAAGGAGTTGAGAGAAGAGACTTAGTGGGAACAAGTGGAAATAGTGCTGAAAATAAAAAATTCAACACTCACGATTAAGCATGTTTGAGTTCGATATTCATTGAGGTTCATTTGAGTTAAAATTCACTTGGGATATCAAATAAAGGAGTTTCTTAAATTTATTCAATAAGAAGAGATTACTGAGATAGTACTGAGTGCTACGGGTGAACATATCTCTTGGCTCAGCCTCTCTTCAGGCCAAGCTTTTTCCTGAAAAAAAATATAAACAGGCAAAGCTGTGCCAAGCTTTTGTAGAGAAGGAGAAATCATGAGGAAAACTAGAAATATACTCCAGAATCTGCTGCTCCATACAAACTATGATCTGGGTCGTTCAATCCTGAATCGAACAACATTGTGGAAAATTAGAAAAGACCAGAAAACTTTGATTCTTGTTTGAGTATAAATTTTGATTTAGTTTTCCGGTCTTTTCTGGCATTATCATGGTCCAAGTCCAAAGACCATGATAAGACCATGATAATGCCTGAAAAGACCAGAAAACTAAATCAAAATTTACACTCAAACAAGAATCAACTTCAGATCAAGCTGCCGCTCAAGCTCACAAGACCAGTCATGGGGTGGCGTCAGAGTCAAAGTTCTCAAATGCATTGGAATGGTAAAGTATCTGATCAAACATATCCTTTAAGTTTTTGCTGGAAGTCATCTCCTCCAATATTCTGTCTTCAGCAACCAGACTGGACATTGTTCCATCACCAATTTCCTTGTCAGCTGGGGAGAAAAACAGCTTGGACAATCTATCTTTCTCCATCTGTTGGCTGAACTTGTTACATTCCGTGGTTCCTTTCGTGATCAGATGGTAGGTATAGACTACCTTCTCCTGCCCAATTCTGAAGGCACGGCTGATTGCTTGCCTCTCAACCGAAGGATTCCAAACCACATCAAGCAAGACAACTCTTGATGCTCCGACTAGACTTATGCCCTCAGAGCAAGCCTTAGTCGAAGCTAACATTACTCTTGCTTGGCTCTGTGGGTTGTTGAATTTTCCAATCAAACGTTGGCGTTCCCTCAGATTGAGGCTCCCATGCATGTGTAGAAGCTCTTTTCCTTGGGAGGACCACTGGAAAGTCAATCTCAGTTGGTCACTGATGAAGGACAATGGCTCTTTGTATTGGCTGAAAACCAGAACCTTCTCACCGAGTGCTTCGCTGAGCCGGATTAACTCCACTAAGAACCTCGTCTTTATCCCAGCATCTGTGTTAGTCTTCAGATCTTCAAGCTTCTGACGCTCATGACAGATGAGAGGTTTTTCATTCGCATAAGCATTGCAGCTTAGGATCAGAGAAGGGTGGATGCAGGCCAAAGACAGCTTGAACTCATACTCAAACGTGCATTGAGATCTTCGAATGTTCTCGACTATCTTCTTCTGCCTATCCCCTGGGTTTAATACCACTATGCACTCTTTTATACCAGGAAGATTCTCTTTAAGAATGCTCCCTTTGTGAACATGAACAAACGGAGCCATGATAGACCGGAGATTCACAATTGCATCATCAGCCACTTTGTCATGTGGCTGAACAAGGGAATTGATATCATCTGTTTTAGCTCTTTTCCACTGTGTTGTCTGGCAGAATTTCTTGAGACTCAGGGGTAGTTCGTTGGCCGTTGTGGGTCTCACTAAGCACAAGGTGTTATAGAGCTCTAGAAAGTTATTCTGGAAAGGGGTGCCCGAGAGGATGATCCTCTTCTCAGTCCGAAGTTTCAGCAGAAGCTTCCAAATGCTGCTCCTCTGGTTTCGCGGCGTGTGCCCTTCGTCAAGAACCACTACACCCGGCAAATCAAGAAGAATCTTTCTCATCTCTTCATCTTTCTTTTCCATCTTTGCCTTCTTCACTGGATCCTTTGTGCCTTTCCTATTGTGTACTGCAAGCTTCTCATACAGATTGTAACTTATGCCTAGTATGCTGCTGTTCTTACTCCAGGAATAGACCTTGATCACCCGCATCACATCGCTACATCGCTTGAGGTGGCTATTTGCCTCCACCATTCTCACAGCTTCTGGATTTTCTGCCCCGGAGAACTCCGGATTATTCAAGTTGTGGAATAAAATGCTGGTGTCCCATTTCTTGTTCCACTTCTTGAACTCTTCTTCCCAAGTGAGAAGCAAGCTCGCAGGAGCAATAACCACAGGCCGGGAATTGGGGAAGAGTCTGAGATACGTGTGCAGAAAAAGTATGGTCATGCAAGTCTTTCCGTGCCTGGAGCGTGAGATATGATGCACCCACCAACGTCGTTAGGCTCAGAGTTGGACAAGTCTTTTAGATCAGTAGACCCTGCTATGTTCTTCCACATAAACTCAAATCCCTCCAGCTGGTGCGGATACATTTTACTGCTTTCACAGGGGATGAGATCCAAAACAGAGCCGCTCTGATGAGAGAGTTTGTCAGAGTCATCTCCAGAAGGCTGAAGACAATCCTCTTCAGACAAAGACAGATTCCCTCTGTTGAGTGGCATTTTTGTGCCTGACGTTTCAATGGAGAATTTTTCCTACAGAATAAACGGCAAAAAAAATAAAAATAAGGAAACAGCGGTTTTCGAAGATTCTAGAGCATAGACATACATTGAGGATGGCAGTGAGAGAAACAGTTAATCCAGGGAAGTGACAGTCGATAACATAACTAAGACGGCATTTTGAGAATGGATATAACAGTAAAGGCCACAGTACTTGGTAAACCAACAGAACTTACAAAAGATGGTAGAAATGGTGGCAAGACATATTTTATCTCAAGCACTATCTGATCACAGAGGACGCAAATTAAACCAATTTCCTCATCGCAAATGAGCTCATGCTTTCCTCCTGGACAAAGGGTGGCTTGACTAGTTTCAGTTTCCTCCTGAAGAGAATCACAAGAACTCTTTTAGAACAACTAAAAACGCAAGAAAGCTCTATGAAATTATGCTGTCAGTCTTATTTGCTACTTTCCTATAGCTATTTGCCCTAAAAAAAGGACCAGTTGTAATTGCAAGAAAAATATATTTTTGTTTATGCTCTAGCAGCGTAACTGGAAATTATTTCCAAACTAAGAAAATGGCAATGTCAATGCAGAACAGCAATACAACAGCAATAAATATAACAATAATAGGAGTAGATTCATAAAAAAGTAAACGGGATCGAGCTAAGACAGCTGGAAACAAATTATGCGAGATTACGGTTCAGATTGATCATTTAGTTCGAATTGGTCACATAATCATTCAACTTTCTTAGCTACTGAGTTTGATAGTCTCAGATATTCAAACCATGTGTGCATTGAGGATCAACTATCAAGTAAATAAGAATCTTTCTCATGGCTTCTTCTGTTTCTCATCCTCTTCCTGTGTTTTGCTTCTCATAAGTTCTCTTCTTGAAAAGTTTCCACAGCAACATCTTTGAATTTATATGGCTCAAAAAGAGACGGTACAATACAGCACAAGCAAATGACGTCAAGTTCATATGGCTTCATATGAAAGGGTATTTCTGTATTTTCCATAGACTGAGGAAGAATGCAATAATCATCAAATGAAGAGCATCCTCAAATATGATTCGGATGATATGCACATCAACATCAACAATGGAAAAGGAAGGCAGAAATAAACACAGCTCACACATTTTAACTCTGCAAAAGCAAGAGATGAGAATCTGGGAGTTGCGAGACATAGAGAGGTTGTTATTTTCTAATTTAAAGAATGAAATCCCATGATCTCTAATCTATAAAACTCTCTTAGGCCAAAAAGAATTAATTCAATCAAGCCACACTTTGACATTTGCAAACACAGCAAGAAAGTTCCTATATGCGGAGCTGTGACCTTATGGTACACATTTTTAATCATAAGAGTGATGAAAAAAAAAAGAATCTGAACAAAAGGATCAATCACTTCAATAGTTACCAATCAGGTATGGAACTCATGATGGGCAGATCACAGCACCACCGAAATCGAAAAAAAATTGTCAATTGTCTTATACAGACATCTCTGTTCATTTTGAGGTGAGCTTAGATGTAGTACTTCTCACTCAATCATTAGCTCGAACTTATTTTGACAAGGTCACTTCAAAGGACCATATTCCCGTATAAACAAAGTAATGTACATGTGCTTAAACAACCAATTCACTTCTATGACAATTAATTCGCATTGGTACCTTAACAACATATTTGAAAATACACAGAAAATTCAGGACAGATCAGTACTCAGCAGATAAGATTAAATCTATATTCGGTCTGTTTTTTTTAAGAAAATCCACTCATCTTTGATGTGCCTTTAGGTTGCTAGCCGGTGTCATGAAACTTACCAGGGGTCCGGAAGAACCAATTTCACCAGCTCTAAGATAAAATTCCATCTGGCTCCACATCTTGTCCATCTCCTTCTCTGCTTCAGATTTTGGTGCCGGTTCTGGTTCCTCATCTCCCCAGAAGAACTTCACAGGAAGCGGAGGCACTTCCACCCGTGGCTCTATCCTACTTGCTGTCTCCCACACAACTTCCTTCCGACCAGCATCATCTTTGTTATCTCTGAATTTCTGAGCAGGACATTTGAAATATTTGAGTTCTTTCGAACTACCGGATCTCTCCCAGCGAATGTGATAGTCGCTGGTGCTCCTACAATCTTCTCTCACTTTTTCCTGATGCACCCCTACACCCTCTTCATCTGACTTAGTCATGATTTGACCAACTTTCTTCAGCTCGTACATCTTATTTGAGCAGTCTCTTTTGATGTTGCTGGCTGTTGTGCCAAAAGTCTCAAACCCCTCTGTACTTTCATTTCTCTCTTCCTCCACGGCACAGTCACCTGCAAACTGTTTCTCCTTCTCACTTTCCTTCTGTATATTGTCTTGAAGAATCTCATCCTTCCCCCATATGCAATCGGTGAGTTTGGATAACGTATTTTCCCTTGATTCACAAGCTCTCTCTCTCCTAGTTCTGGATTCCCAGTTGCCCCTACAATCATTCCTCACAGCCTTCTCGTTACTTTTGCAATGGTGGCCTATAGAACTATTCGCAGCATTTGTGTTGGCTACCTTGCATGGCTTGCTCAAGGTTTCACTGGCTGTCCTCAGTTGCATCACGGGTTCAGCACCGCTTCTTATTCCTGTGGCTTGCTCCCCAAGCAACTTAATTACCTTTCTCTCTTCCTCCATAGTACCATTAGAAGCCGACGCTTGCTCTTGCTCAGCACTTTTGTTCACAAATGCTTTCTCGCTGCTGCAATCCTCATATTTCCTTTTCTTTTGCAGTTGTCGGATGCTACAGGACATGCCTGAATTCCTCTCCTTTCGACCTTCTACTTTAGAGGAAGTCGCGTATCTAATGACAGAATCAAAGTCTGACTGTACATGCTTCCCATATCTTTTCTCCTGCACTCTTCCGTTCTCATCATTGGAAGGACAGTCGATTTCTGCATTTAATTGTTCAGCATTATTCGCTTCTTTCCCTTTCAACTCCTCCAGCAACCATTCATTGACCCACAACACTCTAAATTCCACGTTCTCTTTCCTTCTCACATCGTCAATTACTGGATTATCCATGCACTCAATATCATGCTCAACATTAATCGCTTCTTCCTCTTTTTCCTCCTCCACATCATCCTGCAACCATTCATTGACCCACGAAACTCTACGTTCCTCATCCTCTTTCTTTTCTGCATTGTCAATCAACTCACTATCAAGTTCCCTAGTAGTTTCCCTTGCCCTGTATAAACTACTCAACTCGTCCTCGTTTTTTATCTTCTTCCTTATCTCAAGAATATCCTCACACTCAGTGCCAGACACGTACTCTTCCGTGCCCGAAGAAGTTTCTCCATCTGCGCTCAAGCTTTCTGACACATTTGCGATGAAATCCTCATCGCTGGTGTTGTCAGCCTCAGTTGATCTCGTGGACGAAGAGGACAAACAATCTAAGCTAACATAGGTCTCATGACTATCATCAGTCACCGATGGAGTCCTCTTCCGGGACACATTTGGCGCATAATCATCATTCTTTGACCGACCAAAAAAATCATTATTCTTTGATTTGAAACTTCTGCCATTTCCCTCACCCTGTTCGCCCAAAGCTTTCTCCTCATCGGAGCATAGCAAGTCATCATCAGAACAGGCATTAGACAAGAACTTGTCACCCCTAAACCTCCCATTTTCACGGCCACCTACACTCTCGTCAGACTCAAAGTCTGTGCTGTCCTCTTCATCAGAGTCAATCCTACTGTCAGCAACAATAGCAGTTTTTTTACATTTATGAAAAACCCGGTTAGGCTCAAACCTTCGTGCTGTCTGAGGTCTGTAATCGCCGGACTCTTCTTCCTCCTCACCTCTTCCACTCACGGAAATAGTTTTGTCACTGCCGTCTTCACCGTCTGTAATAACAACGACCTCATGGCTGCCATCACCGGCACCGCCTCCGCCTCGGCTTCCCAAAGCACCCGACATAGAAGAGACTCTTTTTCGAGGTCTACCTCTGCGCTTTGGCCCCGAAGATTCGCTCTTCTGTGTTCCAGGCGAGACTCTTTTTCGAGGTCTGCCTCTGCGCTTTGCCCCCGAAGATTCGCCCTTCTGTCTTCCAGGCTCCGCCTTGGAGAAACGTTCGGCAAAGGAGTCTTCCTTCCTTGTACGGGCTCTGGTCCTTGATGCTACAGGAAGGCCAGAAGCCATGTTTTTGACAAATAAGGACAACATACTCGGAGAGCAAGAAAAATGGAGAGAGGAGCTACGTTGATGCAAAGACACTCTTTTTTCTGGGATGCAGAACGCTCGGGCCAAGGGGGGAAGAAGCAAACCGAGAGAGAAAGAGAGAAAACGAGAGAAAATGAAAGAACTGCAAGAGACAGAGGAGAGGGAATGTACTCAGATGGAACAGGCACTGGTTGGCTTCGCATGGGAGAGAGGTTTAAAGTCAAAGAAACAGAGGAGAGAATATTACAGCTTGTTTCAGACCAAATCTTTCCATTTTGGGCTACAAAATTTTTTTTTTTTGCTGCAAACAAATAAAAAACAAAAAATCCTGGGAATTTATCAAATGTACAAGTTAATTTTTTTTTTCTCAGTCAGGGCACTGGTAATCTCCTCAGTTGTTGAAATGCATCATGTCTGATGCAGATCACATGCATGTTGATGTTGTATCGATGGTTAATTTTTTGGAAGCAAAAATAAATAAGAAAAAGGAAAATGGTCTTTGGATTACCATTCGCTTTTGGTTCGATTCGCAGGCTATATCCACAAGGGCAATGATCTCGTTTTAAGGCAAATTGTCTCTTAATTTAGCATATCGTGCTATAATGCAAATTACTTTATATTACTCTATATAAAGTCCTAGAACAAGTTCGTTTACTTACATGGACTTCAATTTGTCCGACCATCTCTCGTTATTGTCTTGATTAAATAGCGATATACATAAACAAAATATATACAAGGCAATCTTCCTTCTTCTCTTGCAATTTGGCGAACTAAATAGTTAAACAAAATTGCTCAACATTAGTGTTATTGAAAATAATTAGAAAAAATCGTTGTTGTTTTGAACTATAAGAGTTCACTCCACTTGTGTATTAACTATGTATGCTAAAATTTCGTATATGAATCTTTAGGAAAGATAGTTTCTTAGCTCGGAGAGGAGGAAAAACCGTATATGACCCATCTTTATAATTAGTATCCTCTTCTAGTATAGAAACTAGACCGTATGAAAAAAAAAAAAAAAAAAAACTATACTATAAGGGGTTGCTTAGCATTAAAATTAATTTAAGATTACTTCTAGAAATACAGGTAAGTTCAAGTCATTTTTCGGAAGCTAATGCTGTGGCATAAGACTTGTATTTGGGAAATTATTTTAGAAGTTCTATTGATATAGCACCTTGTAGTAATCTTTTTCAATAGGGGTCATGCATGCACAGAGATCTTATTCATCGTCGTGGTTGGTAGGCCCGCACTGATATTGTACGGTTCTTTAGTGGAAAGGAAAGGAGCGAAGCAATAAAGTAATAATTATTATTTAGTTTGATTTGCAAAATGAAATTTTATTTCAAGACCATACTCTCGTTTGGTCTGCCTTCACACCGTAGAGAATAGGCAGGAATAGCAAAGAATTCTCATAATAAATTTTGATGATAGATAGTCGAAGCCTAATGTGTTTTATCATCATGTTTTTAAAAATCATAAACGAAAAGATACAACACTTAATGATTAATTACGCGATATTAACTGATTATAATAATGTTACTTAGGTATAATAATATAGCTATCTTTTAATTACAAAAAATAATATCGCTTATGATTATAGTAGGATACCATCTCATAATTAAACAGTATTTAAATATTAGTACAATAATGCAATTATGTTAAGTTATAACTAACAAACCTAAATCATTTGTGGATGATTTTGATTTATTTTAGATGTAATTAATATATTAACAGTGCAGGGACATTTGTGAAATGCAAAATGGAAAGCTACTCCTAGTTGCAGGATAGGAACAGCTATATTTCACGACATGAAGCTTCACATGTTCTTCATCCAATTTCCATTTCTGCGCCTGAGCCTTGTCAGATCACAGATAGTCTCAGGGACAGCGGATGAGGCATTCGGACAGCAACATTAACATGCGCCCTAGAAATGTACCTTGCCTAAGACCAAAAAGGAAAAAAAGATGGCAGTGAAGTCAGACATTCAAATTAAGATGGCTTGGAGTTGGCTTGAAACCAAATCAATTTTTTTGCAACCTTTTCTTCTCGACTCGTAGTCGACGCTTCCTATATTTATATCTTTTAGTTTTTTATGGCAACTCTCATGACGCGCTTTTTTATTGTCAGCTTTATATTCGCTTATGGGCAACTTGATAGGAAGGTGAATGGAAAGAGACAATCAAACAAATTGTAATGTGCGGACATTATGATTCACAATTGTGGCTTGTACAGCTCTCCATCGAGCAAGTCGATAGCTTCAACAAAATGAATAAACCGACCTTTTCCACCTATCAATAGGGCAAGGAATAGGAGAAATATCCGAATTCGGAGACAGTGAATGGATGAGTATATGTCTATAGTTTTCATTTAATTACTTTTTTTTTTTTTGCATGAAATCAATAGTTCTTAATGCGAATTTTTTAAAGATTTTGCCTTTTCGTGTACGGTCGCGGACATAAATTTATGTGGGTTGATTTTTACAGCACAAGTAATAAGCTCTTTTCTCTTTTTGGTTATTCATTTTGGGCTCTTCAAATTTGCTGATGAGGCTATAAATATAATTGTTGAACCTCGCACTTCTTATTCATCTGAGGAAAGCGTGGGTAGGATTCTAGGAGCTAAAAGAAATCAATTTCGTGAAGATAATATTTATGACGTTCGTAATTTTCGGAAAATTAAAAATAATCGTACACGCTCGTAACAATTGTTTGTATTCTGGTCTTTTTAATGCATAATGACCTTGTAATGTGGGGGCTGATTGGGGAGGCTAATTAACAAGAGTAAAGAAGCATGGTGCCATAAAAGATGAAGGATTGTATAAATAGGCAAATATATTGGCCATACTCATTATTATTGTGGATAAACTTGCACATTTGCATTTAATACATATCTCCATAATAGCAATTGTATAAATGGTAGGTCTATCAGAATGGTCCAGTCCAAAAGGGTGTTGCACATTTATTCATTGATGAATATTATATTTTAAGGAAATTTGACTACCAGCCTTAAGATTTCGAGAAATCACTACATGGTAATTCGATATATTCGACATGTAAATGGAATTAGTACATAGTATACGAAGCAAAAATGGATTTTTTATCTCTGCAAATATTTCACTTGTTCTATAGGGCTAATTTAAACAATACATTATGTTTTATGCAACTAAAATGCCGACTCTTTTGTGTTATATAATATAAATGATGAACGATATCATGCATATCATTATTTGTGTTCGAGTATATTGCTGAGTTCAAATGAAAAATCGTTGCATGTACTTGATATTTGCATTGTACGTCCATTTGAACTTGCGGTCTACTTTCCAATTGATATACATGAATAATAGAGGGGTTTTCTTATATTGTAAACCAACATTTACTAAAACTAGAAAAATTATGTCACATATTATTTAAGTTCCTTCTAGTTTGAATTAATCAAAAGTACAGATGGGACTTCTGAGCAACATAATTAGGAGAGGATTCACATCGGATTTTGTTGATTGGAAAACAGTATGAAAGAAAACATGTGCCAAGATCGCTATTGCTTTAAGATTTTGCTACTGTCGCAGTATTAATAGGATAATTGCTACAGATTCAGGTCACATATTTCATTAGCGACTTAGAAAATGTTGGAACAACACTAATAGAAGATTTGCACATAATACAAGAAAGTAGATGGATGTTCCGTGTAATAAAAATATTTACTTCACAGTAACGTAAAAATCAAGGGAAGCTCACTCGCTATATCAAGCTCTTATACAACTTTACGCGTAATAATTGCAAATGAATTTCACGCTGAAATAGATCCTGTGTTCTCTTCCCCATCTATCCATTGAAGGAGTTCGCTTTGCAAATCGAAGTTCCATTGGGACAACGTAGAATCTGCACATACTTCACTCGCCGTCAACGGAAGGTGATTTGGAGGAGAATTGGCCACGGGCATGGTAAGGAGCCAAGGTGGAGAGTCGCCAACTATGGTGCCCTCGATTATACTTCAAAACTTATTTCCTGTAGATTGTATCTCAGTTCAACTCTTAAACACTAAGTCCACCTAGAGTGAGACACCACAATCTGCAATTAGCGAGTGATGAAAAGTTAGACCAATCATCCAAATCGCACGTAGGAACAATATTTAGTTGGATTGAGATAAAAATAGTTTAAGTTGAAAATTTGTCACTTTTTGGAAAACCATACCTTTAACAAAGACGGAATTGAAAATAGATTATTCTGGTAAATCATTGATCCGACTTTCGAGGTTAAAGCATTTGACGATGCATCTCCCATCGAAATCAAGAGTGTTTTCCATATGCGGGCCATGATCTTTGACGAAGCAAATGGATTGTTATTTAGATGCATCAATGGTTTCTCATGGAAAAGACTACGGTGGTTGACTGAAAAACTTCATCAATTATCAAAAGAGATAGTCATATATGAAGAGAGTGGTGAAATTGTGGCCCAACAGGAATTAAATATTGAAGCTTGGAGCATCACAAGATGAGAGCTGTATAAATAGGAAAAAAAATTGGCTAGTCCCATTATTGGTGGATACACTTGCATATTCTGCATTGGATTTATTCCCATACAAAGAAATATGATAAATGTATGCAATTGGATTTATTCCCATACAAAGAAATATGATAAATGGTAGGTTAGGTAGGAATTTTGTAATCCACTAATGTGTCAATGCATATCCTTTGATCTTTACTTGACTTTTATAGAAAATCGATGTGTCAAACCTCATTTTTTTGATACTTTTACTTGATTGAAATTGCTGAGATAACTCGATGATCAATATTCAATGTTGTTATTGGATACACCAATAAAATGTTGAAAGCCACGTACTCAACTTCAAGGTTACTATATGCAGCTAAAAGCCGTAGATTGTCAATTTGTTTTCTAAGTACCATCTTTGTGAATTAGGAGGATTTCCAACATCAAATAAACTCATTGGTCTTGCATATATTAATCGCTATTGGTCCGACATAGGATGGAGAGAAACTCTCTAAAAGCATTTAGCGACATATTTATGTGAGAGAGAGCATGCGGTGCTAATATCAATTATTGGCAAAAGAAAACTTCACATCTTTTTTAGCAAACGCAAGGTAAACATATCGTTATTATGATGTTATTACATAAGCAAGCACGTTTATCTTCATTTGGGATTTAACAGTTCTATGGTCGTAATATTTTTCTAAAAGAAGTAAAGGTGTTTGTTACTTTGTGTTTGCATATTGATTGGGTTGAGGAGAGTAGGGAAGATCGAGCTTTTTGGATCAAGGTGTGCAGCAAAAGTTTTGTGAATTCCGCTTATATTTAGATTAATAGTTCACTCTTAATTTGGGTTATAGATAAGAGTATCAAAAGTCCTGAAACATTTCATGAAAGTGCAATTGAGTCCTATAAATTGTAAAAAATACAATCAAGTCCTAAAACTTATCAAATTTGTATAATCAAGTCCCTCCTCCATTAACTCCATCTAAATTAGTTAACGAAAAATACTGACATTACTTATTTTAAAAATTTCTCTCTCCTACATGGTAAATGACTTAAGTGATGAACTCCATGTGCGTAAAACGTTGTTGTTTTTGCACTTTGCCTTGAATTGAACATTGAGCCCCGAAAAATCATAGGTTTGCCCTGAACTTGTTCATCTTCTTCGTTCAAGCTGTGGTCTTCTTATCGATCTTTCCTTTGTGTGAGATCTCTTCGTGCCGGTTTCGTTCTTGTCCGAGTCCTCTTCTTCATCTACATATTGCCCCAATTTTTGTTCTTCGTTCGAGTCCTCTGCTTCGTTTGAAAGGAAAAAACTTGCAGATCATCGACATTGCCATCGACGAAGCTGCAATTTACGAAGGTGGAGATCATTCAAAGCGTCGTTCTAAGCCGACGAAGTAGTTTCATAGTTTGCTTCCCGTGTATGGGTTTCCGGATGTGCACACGGAGGACTTGGTGCGGCGATTAATTTTTACCTCCAATTTCTGTGGTCATACTTGCCAAATCTTCCTTCTCTCAAATGGAAAGCTGGTTTCTTTTTCCGAGAGGTTATCTACTGGTAGGGAAATGACTATTTAAAATTTTACAGGGGTGGCTGAGGCACTAGCAAGCTGAAGGCTTTATTTGATTTGGGCTTAAGGCCCGTCCGCCCAAGTTGGGCCCAGAAAGCCCGGCCCACGGGAATAGAGCCCGTGGAAAGAAGGGGTATAAAAGGGAGGAGAGAGAGAGAGAAAAGGTACCGTTTGATTAAAAGAAACGACGTACGCTTCTCTCCCTCCCTCTCTCTGTCGTTTTCCTCCAAAGGGAAACAGTGACTCCCGAATGCGATTTTGCTTCACCGGATCAACGGGACAAAGTTTCTATTCCTCTTGTCGGCGTCGATGTTTAATCGTGGCTAAAAAGGTACGCTCGAATCGTGGTGTGCTTTAGGATCGGTGATACGTGTTAGAATTCCGGGCTTGTCTTCCGCTTGAGTTTAGGGGTTCGATTTAGTGTCGAATCCGGTTTTTCGAGGATCGGTCATTCCCAACATTGGTATCGAGCCGGGTTCACGGTTTCCCGATCAATTTGATGTTCTTTGATTGATTTTCGCGAAGAAATTTTCGGCCGTACGGATCGGGACAAAATCCCGACACCGAGCGTTCTTCGGCCATTTTACAGAGTTTTCGTAAGTCGAAACTGTTTTCTGAAAAGATGGGGAGAAAGGCGACGTCGAGACGAGTCTGGCGGTATGTCGTGCACCGCCGGGCGACGCCGCACGCGTCCACACGTGCGCCGGCCGCTGCGCGTGGGCGCAACGCGCCGGAAGCGCTGCGTCACCCGGGCGTGCGGCACACGCGCCGGTCGGGCGAACCGGCGCGTGCGCACCGCTGGCCGGTGAGCCAGCTACGCGCCGGTCCGCGGACCGACGCGTGCGGCGTCACCTAACGGTAAATAACCGCTAGGGTGATGTCATCGATGGCGTCGGCACGGCGACGGTTCGCCGGACGGTCCACCGGCCGACCCGACCAGCGAGACCTTAAGACGCGCTGGCACGTGCCGGCGACGTCGCGTGACGTCGGCCCCGCGCCGCGGCACGTGCGTCGGTTCGCACGAGCCGGGCCCGACCGACCCGGCCGGCTCGGCCCGGCCCGATCTGCGGTCCCGGTCGACCGTCCGACAACCGACGACCGTTGACCGCCGTTGACCGTTGACCACCGTTGACGACCGTTGACCGTTGACCGTTGACCAAAAAAAGGAAAAGAATGTGTTTCTTTTTCAATTAAGTCTATGTGGATTATAATGGGATCCCTTATTTGTTCTGCATTTGTTGTAGGAACAATGCCTCCTCTGAGATTACGCGCACCTATTCGTGCAATTACCGATGAACAAAAGGATAGGCTGTCTAAGTTGATAGCTGAGCTGACTGATCATCGATGGGAGAGAGGTGACTTAATTGATCATGTCCTTGAAGTCAACGGGAAAATTCAACAGGTCATATGGAAAGGTCGTCATATGTCACAGTCAGAGATGGTGCGATTTTTCATAAACACTCTTCCACCTGAATGGCAAGATGTGTTGAATCGCATATGGGATGTCAACGGAGCTGCTTCCTATAAAAAAATTGTGATGGATTTTGTAAATGAATATTACTGTATTGTTTCAAGGGAAAAGATCAATAAATTGAACAAAAGAGGATCTTTCCCGGTTCGTGTGCCGACTTGGTGTTAGTTGTCTTATTGATGTATGTTAAGTGTGATTTGTGGACATATTATGTAATGATTACTACCTAATTGTGTTAATTGAAAGCATTATTGTTTTATTGGATGTCTATAATATGTTGCTTTCTCATTCTCTGGTTCTTTGTGGGTAATTAGTCGTGGGTAGTTTTAGAAGTTTTTGTAGCTTCATAGAATTGGTTTTGCATAAGACAATTATATTGATGATAGTTTTAAGTTAGGATTTTGGAGGATGATTGGAAACATAGTGACCTTTTGATTCTGAAGCCTTACTTGAAATTATTCATTAATATGATGGGTCTATGTAAATAGGGATGCATAAATGATAGACATTAATAATTCGTGCATATTTGTCTGATTTGTTCAGATCAATGGCTTCAGCCACAAAGAGCATAGTTGCCGAGCTGAACAAATGTGAAAAGCTCAATGGTGACAACTATGAAATTTGGCAAATGAAAATCCAGTATGTGCTGGAAGAGTAAGAAGCACTTGAGGCTCTTGTCATGACCATGGTAGAACCTGAAGAGGGAACCCGCACAGCACAAAAGAGACAAAGAAGCTTTTTCTGCGTGGAAAAGAATGAACTCCCTAGCTCGCATCACGTTGCTGAGCAACATGGAAAATGACGTCATGCGAGAGTTTCGGCGTTTTGACAATGCCAAGGAAATGTGGGAGGCATTGACAGCTAGATTTGGTCATACTTCGGTGACTGGGCGGGCGGCTCACTATCGGGTTTGACTCTTATAAGAAGCCTCATGGTCAGACCATGAAGCAACATCTTAGAAAGATGTCAAACATGATAATCGAGCCGAGAGATGCTGGCCATGTCCTCACGAGATGAAAGCGAGAGTGCAAGCATTGATTCGTTCCTTGCCTCAAAGTTGGGAGCACATGAAGGTGCACCGACTCACAATGAAAATATCAAAACTTTTGAGGATGCAATGCGTCATCTTGAGCTGGAAGAGGACCCTTTGTTGGCGCTTGCCGGATGCTGAACTCTATCATGCTAGTTCTAGCTCAAATGGAGCTTCGAGCTCCAAGCGCAAGCGCCCTAACTAGTTTGATAAGGGAAAAGGCAAGGAAGAAGCAGGTCCTTCAGGGAAGAAACCCAAGTTTAACCAACATAAAAGAGGGAAGCGTCCCCACATGAAAAAGCTTGCAAGGGTGAAATGCTACAACCGTGACAAGAAGGGTCACTATGCTCGCGGCTCGTCGTGAGCCAAAGAAGGTAAGCACCCCTTGTACTTTTCGAACTTTACTTTTTGTGTCGAGTTCGTGTTCTTAATCGAGTCTAATCCTTTGTGGATTTTGTGGATTCGGGAGCGACGGACCATGTAGCGAAGGATAGAGGATCCTTCATGGAATTCCAATGAGTACCAACTGGAACTAAGTGGATCTATGTGGGAAACAACTCGAAGCTGAAGTGAAAGGAATTGGCACATGCCAACTGAATATGAGTGGTGGACGCACTTTGTTCCTTCATGATGTGCTTGTATGCTCCAGGAGATTCGTGAATTTAGTGTCGTATTAGTGTTGGTTAAATTAGGTTTTAATATGAACTTCTATAGTAGAGGTGTGAATTTGTTTTTGGATACAAATTACTATGGTTGTGGTTATTTTCTGGATGGTTTCATTGTATTAGATATTGATTATGTTAATGCAAATGTTTGTTATTCCCTTCTCACGTCTCCTAATACATATGATAATGATGTGAATGTGTGGCATGCTAGACTTGGTCACATTGGCCAACAACGTATGAATAGACTAGCCAAAGAGGGCTTGTTGGGCAACATTGAAAAGTCGATTTGCCCATATGTAAGCATTGCCTAGAAGGAAAACGACAAGGAAACCATTTGGAAAAGGTAAAAGAGCTGAATTTCCTCGCATTTAATCCATTCGATGTCTCGTGGTCCAATGAATGTGAGAGGAAGGCATGGGGCTGTTTATTTCATCACTTTTATAGATGATTATACTCGATTCGATATGTCTATTTGATTTCTCATAAATCTGAAGCAATAAGTTGTTTCAAAAGGTTTATGAACCTGGTAGAGAATCAATTAGATAAGAAAATAAAAGCATTGAGATCGATCGAGGTCGAGAATATTTATCTCGATGAGTTTAGAAAATTATATGATGAAAAAGGAATAGAAAGACAAGTTGTCTATTCCGTACACTCCTCAACAAAATGGTGTTGCGGAAAGAAGAAACAGAACCCTACTTTTGAAATGGTTAGGTCCATGATGGCGCATGCTAACTTGCTTATCACCTTTTGGAGTGATGCATTGTTAACTGCTGCGTATATACTTAACCGTGTGCTTTCCAAATCAGTTACTTCAACTCCATATGAGTTATGGACAGGTAGAAAACCGGACTTAAGTTTTCTTAAGCCATAGGGTTGTGCTGCCTATACACATGAGTCCTCTCATAAGTTTGGGAAACTGGGTCCCAAAGGAAAGAAGAGTATTTTCATAAGATACTCGAACACTCGAAAGGGTATGTGTTCATTGGTGAGCGGGAAAGTGGGAGTATAAGCGAATTTGAATCACGAGATGTCACATTCTTAGAGGATGAGTTTCCTAAGAAGGGCGAAATAGGGAAGATCACTCCCTATTTGAAACCTTGGATCAAGATAATGACCTTAGTGGACTTCATCCAAGTGGGAGCACAATGGGAAATGATGTGCAAAGTGTACAATCTCCCATACGGCGAACAAGTCGCCAAAGTATTCATCGTTGACGTTTTGACATTGAAGGGGAGACTTTTATGGTTGCTCCACAAAATGAGGATGAGCCAAGAAATATCAATGAGGCTCTGAATTGCCCTAGTAAGGAAAAGTGGATTCATGCAATGGAAGAGGAAATGGAGTCAATGAAATCAAACCAAGTCCGGAACGGGTTGATCTTCCAAAGGGACGCAGAGCTATTGGGAACAAGTGGGTTCTCAAAATAAAGCGAAAGGCTGATGGCTCAATTGAAAGGCATAAGGCTCGCCTTGTGGCGAAGGGGTATAATCAACGGAAGGAATTGATTATGAAGATACGTTTTCTCCGTAGTGAGATTTACCTCGATTCGCATTATTCTAGCAATAATGGCTAGTCTGGATCTTGAATTACATCAAATGGATGTAAAGACTGCTTTCCTCAATGGAGAATTAGAGGAATAAATATATATGGAACAACATGCTGGTTTCATAGTGAAAGGCCAAGAAGAAAAAGTATGTCGACTTTTGAGGTCGATATATGGTCTTAAGCGATCATCTAGACAATGGTATATACGTTTTCATAATGCCATAATGGCATATGATTTTACAATGATTGATGAGGATCATTGTGTATATATCAAAAGATCCAAGGATCAATTTGTGATCATATAATTATATGTTGATGATATACCGATTGCGGAAGCAATATGGAGTTGATTAAGGCGTCAAGAGTTGGTTGTCTTCCAACTTTGAGATGAAGGATATGGGTGAGGCTGCATACATTCTTGGAGTTAAGATTTCAAGAGATCGTTCGAAGAGATCGTTGTCTCTTTCACAAGAAACCTATATAAATAAGGTTCTTGAACGATTTCGTATGCAAGACCGTAAACCTATAGACACTCCTATTGCAAAAGGTGAAGGATTGAGCCATAGATCGTATCCGGGGACTCCACAAGAGAAGGAACAAATGAAACATGTTCCTTACGCTAGTGCTTGTTGGGAGCTTGATGTATGCTATGATGTATACAAGACCCGACATATGTTTTGCAGTTGGAATGGTGAGTAGATACCAATCCAATCCAGGTCCAGACATTGAAAGCCGTCAAAAGAATACCGAGGTATCGAAGGCGCGATTTCAAGTTGAATTACCAAGGAAAGGATTCGCGACTTGAAGGCTATTCGATGATCCGATTGGGGAGGAGATTTAGATGAAAGAAAATCTACCTACTGGATTTGCTTTCTTGCGAACAATGGCGCCATATCATGGAGCAAGAAGAAGCAAACGTGTATAGCCTTATCCATGATGGAAGCTGAGTTCGTGGCGTTATCGCCAGTAGGTGCAAGAAGGAGTTTGGCTTAAGAGATTCTTGGATCATTTAGGTGTTATTGAGATAGCTGCAAATCCATTGTTGGTTAATTTTGATAGCCAAGCAGCTATAGCGTACACCAAAGATCCAAAATATCATGGCAAGACCAAACATATAGATACCGAGTATAACTTTGTGAAAGATATGGTTACACGAAAGGATGTGAACTTACAGTACATATCTACGCATAGAATGGTAGCAGATCCTATGACAAAGCCAATACCTAGAGATGTGTTTTGTGGTCATGTAAAATCTCTAGGATTGCGTAGAGTCTGATGTACTGGATACTGTAAATTCCCTGAGTTATTCACATCAATGAACTTGTGTTGTTTCATTATTAATGCCTATGAATCTTTGTATGATCTTTATGCATCTTAATGCTCAGTACATTATTTTAAGTTGAGAAAGTATGTCGGACAGATAAAAGATTAGCCCACTCACACGGGTAATCGCCTCTATTTACTGTGTGATAAATAGAGATGAGACTGTTTTTAAGCTTATTATCTAGGTGATAATCGAGAGCTCAAGCTTAAAATACGTATGTCGCCTTAATCGAGTGTTAAGATGAGGACATAATACTTACTATGTCCGAAAGTAAAATACCCCACATATTTTACTTTATCTCGTCTAAGATGCGATGTGAGTTCGATGAATTTTGTAAAAAGAGTAGATACGTGAACTCAAGTTAGACATTGGGTATGTCCGAACTATCATATGTACGATATTGAAAGGTGTAAAGGAGTTAATACCGTATACGTATTTCATACTACGTATGCATGAGACGACCAATAAGAGTGGCAAAAAGTTTGATCTCAACTTTTATGACGTGTGAGACTCTTGAGGAAAAGAGTTCCTCAATTTTTTTTTAAGTCCCCTCATGACTCTTACTTATTCTCAAGATTTCTATTTAGTGTTTGCTATCTTAGGGTGTTGCCAATGGTCATGAGATGATTCGATCTAATGGGGCATTTCTAGAAAAGCAAGCTGGATCGAAATTGAGAGTTTGAAGGAAAGAGGAAGATCGATTTTGGAGAATCACATTGTGGTTTTGTATTCACCGGTCGACCAATTATGACTGTCTTTGTGATAATTATAATTGTGAATACAATATATATATCATGTTTAAAAGAGATCAAGAGAGATATAACATGTGATCGATCGATCTAGCAGATCGCATACTAAATCTACTCAAAGTGTGACGCCCAATTATGAGCCGCTACATATTCCTAACGAGATAAAGAACGAGCTCTCAAAGATCTTTGGTCGCACGGATTATTCACCTGTATGAAAGTTGAAGAGAGGTAAAGAGAATCCTATTCGGCCCACCATGTGCGAGTGGGAGATGAAGGCTTTATTTGATTTGGGCTTAAGGCCCGTCCGCCCAAGTTGGGCCCGAAAGCCGGCCCACGGGAATAGGGCCCGTGGAAAGAAGGGGGTATAAAAGGAGGAGAGAGAGAGAGAGAAAATGTACCGTTTGATTAAAAGAAACGACGTACGCTTCTCTCCCTCCCTCTCTCTGTCGTTTTCCTCCAAAGGGAAACAGTGACTCCCGAAGGCGATTTTGCTTCACCGGATCAACGGTAACAAAGTTTCTCTTCCTCTTGTCGGCGTCGGTGTTTAACGTGGGCTAACAAGCACGCTCGAATCTCGTGGTGTGTTTTAGGATCGGTGATACGTGTTAGAATTCCCGGGCTTGTCTTCCGCTTGAGTTTAGGGGTTCGATTTAGTGTCGAATCCGGTTTTTCGGGATCGGCCATTCCCAACACAAGCTCAGTGGTTAGCAAGATCCTCCTTGCCGACCCAAGGCTCTAAAAAAGGAAGGAGGAAAGAAAAAAAAAAAAAAAAAAAAAGGAAAAAATAATAAAAAATCATTACGTTAATGGCGGCCGGATGGCCGACGCTGACCTACGTCCACGTCTGTCTTACTAGCTAAAATTGAACGAATTGATTGAATTAACACAAATACAAAAGATTAATAACTAAATTAGCCCAAAAAAATATGATTAAATTGGCACAATTACAATAAATTTATGGTTGTTTTTGTAATTTTTTTATTTTTTATGAGTCTATATTTTGTCATTATATTGATTGTACAAAATGTGAGAGTTGGTGGGAAGGTTTTAAGTCTTTCATATTTCCGAGTTTCTAAGCTGGCTTTGTTACAATGCTATATACTGCTGAATACAACAGTGAATCTAAACTTTAACATTGCATTAGAGGAGACCATCACACTCCATCAATTTGTATTCTAACTAATAAAAGCTATTGCTAGTACCCGAGCTACTTGTGGTCGAACTCGAGCGCAAAGTTACAAAGAAATTGAGCCGAGTTATAAAAGAATTCCACGTCGAGCTTGAATACACATCAACTGACTTTGAACGTAAATGATTATTGAACTAGATACGACAGCGCTTTTCGAAAGCTGTACGCCTGGCCATGAACCATGATCAAGCTGTTCTGTCTGACAACTCGAGAGCGTAGTCATTTTTAATTCAAGACCTTATCCAAGTACACAATAATTTCACATTTCCAAGAGGAAAAGGCCCAACTTTGAACGACCAGCTTTCGACAGAAGAAGATGAAAAGCGTTTTTATGAGGGGGCCACAGGGGAGCTTTCCTCCAATTGAAACTCAATTTCTAGAACCGATTCGCAAGGGTTCCTGAATTCAGGACGAATTTGCCGAGTTGAGAAGACAAGGTACGAAAAGCATCTCACTTTTGACAAAAAAAAAAAAAAAAAAATTCCTTTCAAATGAAAGAATTTTTTTTCTAATCACCTTTACAAAAGCTGTGCATGAGGTATTCTCATTGAAGACTCTTCTAATTTGTGCTCAACTGCTATTATTCAGAGATCTAGCTACAATAGTGGTACAAATTGTCATGCTGCTATATATATATATATCAACATTGGGAAAGTGAAAATGATGGCTCTATGAGTCGTCTCTGCTGAATGAACAGGATCTTGCTCAGCTTGATGCTACCTACACCAAGTGAATTGGTCCGTCGTCCATATCGACATGTTCAACACTCTTCTCACTAAGCTTCATGTCCACTTGAGAAAAAAGGTCTCTTGTTGATGTTCTGAAACTTTCGAAGTGCACAGCTTCCGCTCCTGAAGAGCTCTTTCAATCTCCTCTTTTTGAGTTTTAACAAAATCACAAGTTAGTAAATATTACTGCTTCTGCTGGATGAAATTAAAGGGAAAAGCAATAATTTATAAGACTGCAAGCAACGCTTGGACCTGTCTCAACAATTCCACATCTGCAGGATGCTGAAGTTCAAGTTGGCCTTTCTTTTGATCCTTTTGGAGGTGAAAACTAAGTGCTGAACCGAGTATGCTGCGTGCACATCCAGAAACCGATATCTGGGAAGCAATCTACAAAGCTGCTTAGTTGGGGTTTGAACGACCTTACCTTCATAGATTGCAGCTTCGTCTATGGCAATGTCGATATTTTGCAAGTTTTTTTTCCTTCGGATGAAGCAGAGGACTCGAATGAAGAACAAAACTAAGGCCATCTGCAGACGAAGAAGAGAACTAGGACGCAGAACGAAATTGTCCCAAAGAGATCTTGGACAAAGAAAAGATCGACAAAGAAGAACACAACTCGAACGAATTTGGGGCAAACTTGTGATTTAATTATAGAAAAAAAATTATTATTTGAACTGAAAGCATATACCCTTGGTTAAGTTCACGCAACAAAAGTCATAAAAGTAGCCAAGAAATGTGATTAATGACCATGTACCATGTGATAAAATTGCGTTGACATAAATAAATCGATTGTCATCCAATGTTATTTGCAGCATCCTTAACCATGAATGTCTCCCAAGTCTCAATCAAGAATGAGAAAATCAAGAAATTGCATTATGCTCTCATTTATTCCATGTCTTGAAAGATTTTGTTTTTTATGATGGCATTCCGCCACGGAAGTATGCAAAACCCGTCATCATTGCCACCAACCGTGGAACAGTTTATGGCCTAGATTTATATCCACCACTGGATGAATTTTTGAATCCAATGGTTTCTATATATAGTTTATAATTATTTGGATGTATACCCCAAGAACATCTTCGGAAAAGATATTTGATGTTAAAGAAGTTAAAGCTGGGTCTTTAAAATCGATGGCCTAATATTGATTCTTCTCTTTATTGGTATGGACACACTTGCCTATTGTATATATAATACGTTCTCAAAACCGGAAATAGTATAATGGGTAGGGTTTGTTATAATTGATTTACTCCGCAAACATGGCAAGATACATCCCAGATGATTACTTAACTATATGAGAAAATTAAAATCCAGCCGCCAGATTGTTAATGATCTCTATCCATGGAATAACCAACAAGAATTTCAACAATACAATTTTGAACATTGTTATTAGGCGTATCTAGAAATATTCAAAGCAGAAAAAGTTGAGTAATATTTCCAGCCAAAAATTATAAATCGTGATGTCAAACTTGCATGTTTTTCTTATTATATATCAAATGTAACAATGCTAAGTATTGATCCAAAGGATTTCCACAAACCATCGAATTCATTAATACATCTAGCATATGTTATTTTCCTATCGTACTTCACAGGTCATTTGTCCGATGGAAAAAATTATCAATGTAAATTAATATAATCAATTGAATATTATTTGCAGAGGAAAATCTAATAAAAGGTCATGGTAGTCCTACAGGGTCACAATCATTCTCCTCATTTTCTTTTCCATGATAATTTAATTTCTACGGCCAAAATAATATTGGAATTTCTAATATTCTTTGAAAAAAATATCAATTCAAATTTTAGTGTTTCCAAGAATATTTCCGATTGCAATCCGAAATGCCCTCAAATGTGCTGACTTTATTAATGGTGGATGAGGCCGCTTTTAAAACTTTATATTTAGATCAGCGGTGTACCATTGATATTAATCCTATTTCAAATAAAGAAACTAAAGTTGCATTCGATAATACTTCTATTCTTAAACATAATTTATTTTCATAAATAGTCTTTTTCTTTATCTATTCTCTAGAATAATTTCTAGGTAAAAGAACGCATTTGAGAACTACATAAAATTTATATTTTTGGAATAGAAAATTTTCAAAAAAAGAATAAAAATGTGTTTGGTATAACCTACAAATTTTTTTGTAACGTAGATTTTTTTAAATTTCTAATATTTTTTATATTTTTCTTGTTTCCCTCTTCTTCTTCTTCTTGCTCCTTCTCTAGGAGGCAGTGGCCTACAGTCACTGACTGGTGGCAGGTGATGGGGCGAGAAAGAAGAAGAAAAGAAAAAAAATAACTTATTTGTAAAAATTGATTTCGGAAATAAGAAATTACTTTTTTCTATTTCTTATTTCTGTTTAAAAATCTATTCTCTGACTACTTTTTTATTCTAGAAAAAAAAAAAAATAGTTAAAATTACCGAATGAATTTATGTTCTTTTTTTGTTTTGGAGAACAAAAGAACAAAAGAGTAGAGAAAGTTGGCAAGTTATAATGCAAAGCCTAATACTACTAAATACTAAATCTATATGAGTCCAACCATTTCGATATTCATGTTAAACTAAATAAATACAACTAATTCTAAGACGATGTGCAAATCACACCAACTTCATATATATCTTCTCATATCTCCCAAAATTGTATGTACTAGGAGTAACGCCATTTAGTGCATGGCTTGTATTTACATGATTCCACAACTAAGGGTTTGATAAGTTAGTCTCATAAAATTTTGAGATAAAAAAAATAAGAATCCATAAAAATTTATTGCCTTCAAAGAAAAAAGTTGAAACATGAATTTCAATAGGTAATAAAAACATTGATTCTTTAATTCAACTTTGCTTCTTCTTTTTTTCAATTATATGATTTTTTTTTTTTCAATTTTCTGAAAATTTATGTTTATTTTCAGGAAATTTGTTGAGTCATAATATCAAATGTTGAAAAAATAACACCCCCACCACATTAGAAGTTAATGGCAAGTCATGAAACGTTAATAAAAAAGGTAGATTTGCTAAAATAATATAATTTTCAGTGTGCTTTTGATAAATTTGTATTTGTTTCGGGGAAAATGTAGCGTTTTTGGAAAATATTTTCCAATAAAACATTTTCAAGAAAATATAATTATTTTCCAATGTTTAATTAAAACCTGAAAATGAAGCAAAAAATGTGTCTGATATGGAAAATCTTTTTCTCTATGCATTTTTTTGATAATTTATTATTATTTTTTTTTTAAGATCAATTTAATAATTTTTATTTTAAAAAATAAAATTTTTCATTATTTTTCTTTTCTTTATTTTTATCTTCTTCCTTTTTGGCTAGTTGCTAGCTGTAGCAATGGCCAACGATCGGCAAAGAAGAAGGTGGAACAAATAAAGGAAAAAAAAAAAGAAAATAAAAATAATTAAAAATTCAAATTTTTAAAAAAGAAAAAAAGAAAGAGGAGGGGCCAATAATGTATGAGATAAGAGTGAGTGAGTAGGGAAAATGTTTTCCCCAACTTGAAAAGTGAAAGATATTTTCCCCTCCTTTAGAAGACTTTTTTTCCTTCGGTGGAAAATGTTTTCCACAAGTAGTTCATATTCCGTAAAACAAACATCGAAAAATCCGGAAATATTTTCCTAAAAGTTATTTTCCGCAAAATGAATTGGAGCTCTTTTTCTTTAAAGGTGCAAAGTCCCTAGACTTCATATTTGGACTGAATTGCTCCATTTTTTTTTTTGGTTATTTGTCATACTTTTTTTTTGGTCAAAAATATGGATGAGATATATTAATTAACCAAGTGCTTGGTAAATACATTACGAGCATCAGCACATAGTAGATCTAAAAGAGCAAACGTGGGTTGAGAAACCCAATTTGTCATACTTAAGAGTCCTTATATTCTTTAGTACTCAATTCTACTTTGTTGAAGATGTATAAATATTTTGTTATACTAAAACTAGCAAACTTGTGATATAATGTTAGGTTTGGTGAAAAAGAGCAAAGCATGACAACCATAAAAAGAAACCATTTGAAAATCTGCTAATGAGGGCCTAACGACATATCAATAGAACTCAACCTTGCAGGAACATTTCCGTCGAGGAACCGTAATAATTTCTTGGATTTTTTCCCTTTTCCTAATCATAAATTTTTATGACAAAATATCTTCATATTCTACCCACAAAAAGTAAATGGAAATACAAATTGCTCGATTTTACATACGGAAACGTAAAGATGTATTTATTCAATGTTCAGTGAATTATGTCATTACCAATAGTGAAAAAATAACTAGAAATTTGACCATGAAAATAATAAGGTGGAAATTGTTAGAAATATGCTGTAAATGCAGTGTGAACTCATTATTTGACAACTTAGGACTTTTTGACAACAGTTTGTCGAACATGACACAGGTCATGAGTTTGTCCCTCAACTTTATTATGCCTATTCTATTTTCCTAATCATTAATCGGTTGACTTGTCGATATACTTACAATGAATTGACTTAATCAGATGACTTATATTGATAGAATTAGGGGATAATGACTACAGGACTCCTAAAAGTTGTGTCGGTTGAGCAATTAATCCTAAAACTTATTTGCGTGCGGTTAAGTCATAAAATTCAAATACTTTCACATCTTAGGATCTCTATTAAATCTATTATTTTCATGCATTTAAGTTCTAATGCAATGACTAAAAAGTCAAGCAAAACCAAGTGTTCGAGCTGAATCGCACGGAAAAAAAAAGGTTTAGAGCCACAATTTTCAGACTTTGGATTTTTATCCCATAAAAAATCGTACTCTTTTTTGATATTTAAGGCCAAACCTCTGAAGCAAATCTGACTTCACATCTTTTATAAAACACATATCCTAAACTTTAAAATGTACAGCGAGGACCCTCAAAACAACTACCCCTATGAGGCCGTTAATTGCTATATGCAGCTGAGATGACTCATTATTACCATCGTCAGTTGTCAAACACGAACCTTAAAATAAAACATTGAATATTGAAAAAGAAACAAAAGAAAGGAAGAAATGGAGTGAAAACAAAAAGATAAAAAAAAAATTAAATAGGAGAAAGAGGGAAGGCAAAGGGCTGGTGGTGGCCGATGACCACCTCGGCCGTCCTCGGGGTTGGACGGCGATCAGGCAGCCCTCGTTAGCCGGTTGGTTAGGCGAACCCTCGCCCCACCACAGCAGCGGCCGATGTTTACCGATCTTGGTGAGAGTCATCTGCAGGCGGCGGCCGTTGCCCTCTTCTCTTCTTTGCTTCATTTTGTTTGTATTTTGATTATATACATTTTGGGATTTTCTTTTCCATTTTTCTAAAATTTATGTTTATTTCCAGAAATCTTTTGAGTTATAATATCCAATGATGAAATTATAACACTAAAGTAATGATAGGCCCCTGCTGGCAGCACATCCTAAGTTAATGGCAATCTATAAAATCGAAGAGTAAATTTGCTAAAATAATATAATTTTCGGTGTCTCTTTAATAATTATTAAAGCTAAAATATTTTTCATTAAAAGTAAAAAGTCATAGAACTTCACATTTGGGCCGAAAATTGCTTCGTTTTTTTAAGTAATATGTCATGCTTATCACATCACAAATTTTAATTTCATTTTCATTTTTTCGAAGAAGAAAAGCTACTTCAAAATCAAGTGAAGGAAATAAAAATGCATTTAGTGAACACGATTTATGTGCTAAAATGTATTTAGATCGCTAGTTTAGTGTGATCCACAATTATCAGTAGCATACTTTTCATAACATTAATAGAAAAGTTATAGTTTTTTGGCAGAATTTCCAATTTCACGTGTGTTCTCCATGTAACCCCGTTCCAATCGAAGAGATGACAAACGTCTACAGTTTGCTAAACATATTTCCTTGCAATAATTTCACGTTCTAAACGGGGTTGTTCTCGGGGGATCCCATATCGACACGTCGCCATGTAATTGCAGATCTTGCGGAGGATATAATGGGCAACGTAAGTTGTAGGACAAGGTTGTCTTTTCACTGGTTCCAACCACCGTTTCCCCCTCCACTTTATATTCTCCCCTTGCCCTTTTTTGAATTGCTCATTAAGGAAGCTTTTAATCAAACTTAACAGACTTATTTTCGTCACTCGATTTTGTTGCCTAATTTATACTTATGGAGACCGATCCTTGGCTTCCTAAATTTGAATATGACAAAGGAAATGTATCTGGTAGGACCATTTCACAAAGCTGATGAGGAGCGTGACATCATAGCATTCTTACTAATTTTGTTTTCTATATGGCAAAGCAAAGATTACCTTAAAGTAATGTCAAAGCTTATATTTAGAAATTTTTCACCTCACGATTGAAGCATGATAAAGCTTGGTCAAAACAACAATTTTCACTAAACTAAAAATTGATGATCATCATTATAATCTATTAATAAATAAAGGGAGAGAATTGGCGCGATAATCCAATAGAGCATGCATAAAAGCAAAATTTATAAATAAATGAATAAAAAAGGCATCATTCGCCACAAACAATGGTCTTGCATAATTTGGTAACCAAAATCCGATGCGGATAGAGACGAATAAAGCAATAATTGAAGATTTACTTCCATATTCTCTCGATACCACTCTTTTGAGCATCCTTACCGATATTGCAAACCGTGTGCGCTTAAGAATAATTCATAAAAAAAAAAAAAAAAAAAAAGGAAGAAGAGAAGAACTATTCACCTGATGATTTCTTTAAAATCTCCCAAAGAAAAAAATATCTGGGGAGGGGGGGAGAAAATCCACCTTCAAAGCAAGCCAAAAAAAAAGAAGAAAAGCCCAACAAAGGTTCCCAATGTGAGGAATTGGAATTGGAATTGGAATTGGATCTCCCCTTTCTCTCTCTCTCTCTCCTTCCTACAAAACCTGCCCTTTAGCTTTGACCACCTCACTCCCCTCTCCCTCTTATATCTCTGTAAAACTCTCTCCTTTTTTTCTCTTTTCACGCACCACCCACACAACACATCACAACACCACCCCACCCCACCCCACAGCACACCCAAAAAAAAACAGTGAAAGAAAAAAAGAAAAAAAGAAAAAACCCACACGCGCACGCCTCCCCTGCCCTCCCCCTCCCTTCTCCTCCCCCTCTCCTCCCCCTCATTTCCCCCATTCAGCTTTCTCTCTCTCCTCCCCCTCCCTTCTCTCTCTCTCTACCCTCGCGCGTGCGCTTCTCATGACCGCCGATTGAAACCCTAGCTCGCCTTCCCGGTCCTCCGCGGCTTCCTCCTCTCCCAGGTAATCCCCCCTCCCTCCCTTCCCCCATCGAGCTTGCCCTAATCGGGTCTCTTGTTTTCCGGCGCTTGCCGTTTCTCCGATTCCCGGCGAGGCTGATTTCGAGCTCGTGTCTTTTTTTTTTTTTTCCGATCCGTGTTTCCGGCGGCGGCGGGCGGTGGCGGTGGCGGTGGACAGGGTCAGGGATCGGCCCCGGAACGGAAAACTCGGCGCGTGGGAGGATCTTTGCAGTGTCGGGATATATGTCCTTCAATCAAGCCAGGTACCAGAAGAGCGAGGCGGCGCAAGATCGTAGAACCGGGCGATCCGCGAGCTTCAACCAGCAGCGGAGCTCCTCGGGCGGTTACAGTAAGGGCGGCGGTGCCCCCGCCCCTCCCCCTTCTCTCTCCACCAATCGAAGGTATGAAAAAAAATAGAAGAGAAAAAAGTTTCGGGAATCCGCCGGCCGTCCCCCCTCCCCGTCCGGGGATTCGGGTTCGGGGTCGGGGTTCCTGTTTTCGTAGGAAATTTCGGATTTTGATTTCTGGGTTTGTGCGAGTTCGGCTTGTTTTGATTGACGGATTGCGGCGTTTCGCAGTTTCAAGAAGTCGAATAATGCGCAGGGAGGCCAATCTAGGGTAAACGTACGGCCTCCGAATATCCCCTCGGAGCCCGCCGTGGGTGCTCCTCCGACTCAGCATAATCTGCAAAATGGTGCCCATGTACAGCCCCAGCCCCAGCCCCAGCCCCAATCGCAGGGTACGATGTCGTCCGCTGAATAAATTTCGGAACTTTCCTTCATCATGTCGGGTGTCGTTTGTTTTTGATTGAGTGTGATTGTGAGAGGAAGTCAGGCTGATGGAGCCGGTGTTCTTGGGGAAATATATGTCTTAATGTTCCCTTTTGCTGGTTATGGCTGATTTTGTTATTATATTTTTCCTCTGCTGCATTTCAGGACAATCTGATGCTGGACATACGAGCGCCACTGCCAAGCCTGCTGAAACACCTCCAGCCTCCAATAGAAGCACCCGAGCTCTTCCGAAGGCTCCAACTTCTCAACCACCCGCCGTGAGTTCGTCTGAAATGCCGCCTCCCTCAACACCCCAAAAGGGTATGTGATTCTGCCTTTCTTGGTTACTGCAAACTTGAGCTGATATGATACTTTGCTATCTACCAAATATGAAATGTATATTTCTGCTGCTTAATTGATTTTACCATTTCTCATGGAATACTTATCCAGAATACATCCAACTGGACAGCGTGTTTAATTACTAGTTTCGCTGATTACAAGGACTTGGCTAATATTCAGAATTTTCTTTTCTCTTGGCATAGCTCCTGGAGATGCCTCTAAAGGATTTTCTTTCCAGTTTGGCTCCTTAAGTCCCGGTCTCATGAATGGAATGCAGGTAATCTACTATTTTGAATGCTATTTGACTTCTTCAAATTCTTGTCTGATGGTGCTGGTTCCTCTAATGCAACTTTTCCTGCAGATTCCTGCCAGAACGAGCTCCGCTCCACCAAATTTGGACGAGCAGAAACGTGATCAGGTTTTTCCTTTTCTTTTTCCCCACTCTTCTGGTTCTTTACTTGTGAAGATTGGATTTGGTGCACCTGCACCAATGCGCATGTGTGCACATGCACAGGCTATTGATTTACTCTTTGCTAAGACAATGAAAGTATCGGCATGCATATTGTTAAATAATTTCTTGATGTCATTTAAGCTTGTCGTCTTAATGCCAACAGGCGCGCCATGATGCTATAAAAACTGGTCCACCGGTGCCAGTTCCTCCTGCTCCCAAGCATCCATTACCAAAGCGAGATATGAGTGCTTCTGACCATTCTATTGCTGGGGACAGCCATACTGTTTTGAAGGGCAAGAAGGATCAAGTCCCGCCCATTCCCCCATCAGTACAATCACAGAAACCTTCAGCCCACGCCATATCTGGAATTCCCATACAAATGCCTTTTAACCAGCCACAAGTTCCTATTCAGTTCAGTGGCCCCAACACTTCGATTCAGTCTCAAGGAATGGCATCCGCTTCCCTTCAAATGCCAATTCCAGTGCCTATGCTACCTGTGGGAAGTGCTCCTCCAATGCAGCAGCAGATGTTTGTTGCGGGTCTGCAGCCCCATATGATGCAACCTCAGGGCATCATGCATCAGGGTCAGGGCTTGAATTTTGGGGCTCAAATGAATTCCCAATTCTCCCCCCCGTTGGGAACCTTGGGAATGAGTATCGGTCCATATTCACAACAACAAGGAGCGAAATTTGGTGGTGGTCCTCGCAAGACTTCTGTCAAAATAACTCACCCAGAAACACATCAAGAGGTGAGGCTTGATAAACGAACTGAGGGGTTTTCTGATGGAGTGCCATCAAGCCGGTCTCATCCAAACGTATCTCCTCAAGCGCAACATATATCTTCATACCCACCAAACCATCCAGTCAACTATTATACGAACAGTTTTGGTTCGGGCCATCTATACTACACCGGCCCTGGTACTCATCCTCTATCTGGTACTCAGATGACCCCCACCTCTCAGGCACCAAGATTTAATCCTTCCGTCAACCAAGGGGCTCAAAGGATGACATTAATGAATTCCCAAGATAATTCGCAGCCTCCTGAGAGGACTGGCATCTCTATCCGAGCAGCTGTGGAGCCACCCAAGCAGGATCAAATGCAAAATTCCCATGCTCCTCCTTCAGCTCTTGCACAGGGGACATCTAAGCCCAAAATTGGTTCTGATGGTGAAAATAGTACTGGTTTATCTTCTGCAAATCTCTTACCTGCTTTTAATAAGGTTGAATCACCTAATGCTGTCAACATTTCTGCGAATTCAGCATCTAGAAATTCTGAGGTTCCAAGAGGCCCATTGTCAAAAGAACCTGGAAGTCAATTAGGAGCATTGCCAGGGCCTAACAAACAATATGTAGGGTCGACTGGTGCTTCTGGGGAACATTCTGTAACCAGCTCTTCAACTGGCAATCGCTCTTCCACTGAAGCAGCTTTGACTAATGTCGCTGGAAGTCAATTAGGAGCATTGCCAGGGCCTAACAAACAACATGTAGGGTCGACTGGTTCTTCTGGGGAACAGTCTGTAACCAGCTCTTCAACTGCCAATCACTCTTCCACTGAAGCAGCTTTGACTAATGTTGCTGGAAGGAGAATGGAAAACCTTAGCAGGTCCAATTCTATCAAGAATCACGAGCAAGGAAAGAAAGGAGATGACCCACATCCAATCAAGGTATGATGTACCGATTATTCTCAGACTAGTTCTTGTGCAACCATAACCATAACTGCATTTAAAATTCTTCTAGTAGGTCCATATCGTTTTGTACTCATTAATTGCAGATTAGCATGTAACATTTTCTAGCATTCCTGAACAGGTTGATGAAGAAGGAAACTCAATCTCAGCTGTAGCTTTACAGGAATCCTCTCATAGTGGGGTGCTTGAGAATTTGGAAGCTAAGACAACTGACACCTGCCCATCAGGAATTTGTGAAGATGTTCCAGAGTCTGTAAGTGAATTGCTTTCAACGACTGATGTTCTCTCTCCTGATATTTTGGAACTTAAGTGCAATGGTGTTGGGGAAGGCATTGTCTCTGTGTCATCTGAAATTTCTGCTGGTGTACCGGTTCTTGATAATTCACAGAGTTCTCAACAATCAATTCAAGATGACTCCACCGAGAAAAATGAAATTTTGGATAATACGGATGCTGACAGGGGTGAACTAGAAAGTACAGGGCCTGTTGTTGAACAGCCGAAAGAGTCTGATAGTTCTGTGGTTTCTTCCGTCTCAGTCTCTTTAGAACATTCTGATGTCATCAGGGGGGGTGACCAGGATTCTGCCCCATTGGTCGAAGCTTCTGGGAAGGAGGTTCCAACTAGCACAACTGAAAGGACCGGCCTGGATGAAGAGAGATATGATCAAGGTATTGATAAGGCGAATTTGGAGATGCCTACATTCTCATCTGTGGATTTTAAAACCGGAGAAGCTACCCCTTGTGATGCTGTTCCTTTAGCTAGTGTTCATGGTGACAATTCTTATGCAGATGCCTCTTTAAATGGGAGGGATGAGGTGATCGACTCTTCTTCTGTTTCAATGTCTGAGTCTTTGAAAGCAGATGCCGAGGATGATGGTGATGTTACGGAAAGTCTTGAAGACAGCTTGAAATCAGTTCAGACAGCAGTTCCCAAAGATAAGCCTGCTCCAGAAATAAGTAGGGCTTCAAGTAATTTAGCTAGAGGAAAGAAGAAGAGGAAAGAATTTCTCCAGAAAGCTGATGCTGCTGGGCCAACTCTCGATTTGTATATGGCTTACAAAGGTTCAGAGGAAAGGAAAGAAGCATTTAAGTCCTCCAAAGGCACAGAGATTCCTTCTGAGGACATTCATGACAACCAAGCAGCAGCTGAGACATCTCCAAAAGAAGCTGTGCTGAGCAATGATGTTGAGCAAATTAAAGCTGAGATAGATGACTGGGAAGATGCTGCTGATGTCTCTTCACCAGCATTGGAACCTTCAACTAGCGGGCAACAGGTTGATGTTTTTGTGCCTAGCGGGGAAAATAGAAATGGGTTTGTTGGAAGAAAATATTCTAGAGATTTTCTTCTGAAATTTGCAGAGAGATGTACTAATCTCCCCGAGAATTTTGAAGTGACACATGACATAGCCGAGGCATTCAATCCTTCTGTTAATGTTTCGCGTTTTGCTGACCGTGATTCTCACCCCAGTCCTGGGAGAACGATAGACAGGCAAAGTGGGGGCGCTCGGCTAGAGCGCCGTGGAAGTGGTTTGGTTGATGATGACAGGTGGAATAAACTGCCTGGTGCTGGTCCTTTTGGAGGTCCAGGGCGCGATCTGCGTCTTGATGTGGGCCTTGGGTCTAACCTAGGTTTGCGATCTGGCCAAGGAGGTAATTATGGTGTTTTGAGGAATCCTCGTGCACAGACTCCTGTCCAATATGCAGGAGGGATACTATCTGGCCCAATGCAGTCCCCTGGATTTCAGGGGGGAATGCAGAGAAATAACTCTGATGCTGACAGGTGGCAGCGTGGTACTGGCTTCCATCAGAAGGGTCTGATGCCTTCACCTCAGACTCCATTACAGATGATGCACAGGGCTGAGAATAAGTATGAAGTGGGTAAAGTTCAGGATGGGGAAGAGGGTAAGAAGCAGAGACAGTTGAAAGCTATCCTAAACAAGTTGACTCCTCAGAATTTTCAGAAATTGTTTGAGCAAGTGAAAGCAGTTAACATTGACAACGCAACCACTCTTAGAGGTCTTATCTCTCAGATTTTTGATAAGGCTTTGATGGAACCCACATTTTGTGAGATGTATGCTGACTTGTGTAGCCATCTTGCTCAAGAGTTGCCTGATTTCACTGAAGATGATAATAGGATTACTTTTAAGAGGGTGCTTTTGAACAAGTGCCAGGAAGAATTTGAGAGAGGGGAAAGAGAGGAAGAGGAAGCCAATAAAGCTGAAGAGGAGGGTGAGATCAAACAGTCTGAAGGGGAAAGAGAGGAGAAGAGAATTAAGGCCCGAAGAAGAATGTTGGGAAACATCAGATTAATTGGGGAGTTGTACAAGAAGAAAATGTTAACTGAGAAAATAATGCATGAATGCATAAAGAAACTGTTGGGGCTTCAACAGGAGACTCCTGATGAGGAGGACCTTGAGGCATTATGCAAATTAATGAGTACTATTGGGGCGATGATTGACCATGCAAAAGCAAAGGTCCACATGGATGCATATTTTGACAGGATGGGGATTTTGTCAAACAACATGAATCTCTCCTCAAGGGTTAGGTTCATGTTAAAAGATTTGATTGATTTAAGGAAAAATAAATGGCAGCAAAGGAGGAAGGTTGAAGGGCCAAAGAAGATTGATGAAGTTCATAGAGATGCTGCTCAAGAACGACATGCCCAGGTTAGCAGAAATTCTCGTGGGTCAGGGATCAGTTCTTCAAGAAGAGGACAGCAAGTGGACTTCTCTTCAAGGGGCTCTAGTATGTTGTCCTCTCCAAATGCCCAGGTCAGTGGTTTCCGTGCGTTGCAGTCACAGGTCCGTGGGCAGGGCAGTCAGGATGTTCGGTTTGAAGAAAGACAGCCCCATGAGCCCAGGCCATTGGCAGTTCCTTTGTCTCAAAGGTTAGGTGATGATTCTCATTCAATCACCCTAGGACCTCAGGGTGGGCTTGGCAGGGGCATGTCTTACAGAGGGTCGTCATCAATGTCAAGCACTTCAGTAGCTGATATTTCCTCCAGCTTGATGGACTCTCGAAGAATAGCAGATGGTTCGAATGGATTTAGCTCTGTAGAGAAGACAAGCCATGGCTTAAGAGAAACTGGGCCAAGTTCTATGGCAGATAGGCTTTCAGGCTCTGGTGCTTATGACCAAACCGGTGTGCATCGTAATAGGCCTGGCAGCCGAGAAGGTTTTGATAGATCTGGTGGAAATTCTCCTTCACTACGAGTACAGGGAACGAGTTTCTCTCAGGATATTTCTTCAGAGAAAGTATATCCTGAAGATAGGCTGAGAGATATGTCCATTGCAGCAATTAAAGAATTCTATAGGTACATATTAGTTGCTTCTCTTTTGTGTATTATTGTCAGGATTTATCATTTTGGGAGGTCAACCGTCGCTGGGATGTCCATTTAACGACTATATTTTGAGACTTCTTATGTTAGGCCTTAATAAGCAGCCAAGAGAGGAGGAGAGAGAGAAGAAAAGAGGAGGGGAAGGGGGTCGTTGAATTGGGAAATGTTTTTCAACACTCAAATCATTTCCTTCCTCTTGATGCTTGTGTACTCTTATATTGGCAATTTTGACTGCTCGGTGCTGAGTTCAAAATCTTCGATCTGTGGGCAGTGGTCTCTGGTTTGGTTATATGTGGTTTGTTGCCTTAGTTTAGTATGATCTAAGAAGAATTTACGTGATCTTGTTACCATAGCATGTTAAGTCAGGTCTTTAATGCATAGTTTCTTGCCACTTTTTGTGGATTAACTTAACTGAAAATGGACAAGGTGCACTTGCCCTTTGAGTATGACTGTTTATCCCTGCTTTCATCCTATAGCACTGGGAAATGTTTTCCAACACTATGTTAATCATTTCCTTCCCTCTTGATGCTTGTAGACTCTTATATTGGCAATTTGGATTGCTCAGTGCTGATGTTTGAAATCTTGGATCTGTGGGCAGTGGTCTCTACTTTGGTCATCTGTGGTTTGCTGCCTTAGTTTAGTGTGATCTAAGAAGAAGTTATGTGATTGTGTTATAGTAGTATGTTAAGTCAAGTTTTTAATGCATAGTTTCTTCTTGTTTCTTGTAAATTAGCTTAACTGAAAATGGACAAGGTGTACTTGCCCTTTGAGTATGACTGCATCTACCCTTGCTTTCATCCTACACTTATACCTCCAGTATACAGGCATGACAAGCTTCTGCTTTTGGTTAGGTCAAGCCACTCACCACACTGTCCATTCAACAATATCATGGTTTAGGTTGCCCTGTGGTTCTTATTTGCTGTGTCGTTGCTACCCCTTGGCTTGTTCTGACCTTCTTGGACACAAAATACTTTTATGCTCCAGCAGATTTGCGGCAACTTCAGTTATATTGTTATTTTAAGTAGGCAATTGTTCATATTCACTGAAGCCGGTAGCTTTTTAGATCATTTCTGAAAACGGTTGGGGGAAAAAGAGGAGAGAAGAATCCCTAATAAAAGTTGTGCTTGATGTAATTTTGTTATGCAAGCTGCATTGGGTACCTCTTTATAGTGATCAAGTGTTACTTCAAATTGGACAGTTTATAGTGCTCAAGTGTTACTTTAAATCGGACATTACTTTCTTGTGTAAGCACATATTGCATTTGTAAGCTGATAAAGATATCTGTTGCAATTCCTTTTTAGGTTGTTTAAGACCACATGCTAATATTGTTGTGTCTACTTTCAGTGCCAAAGATGAGAAGGAAATTAGTTTATGCATCAAGGACTTGAATTCTCCAAGCTTCTATCCTTCCATGATCTCTCTGTGGGTTACAGACTCCTTTGAAAGGAAGGACTCGGAAAGGGATCTTCTGGCCAAGCTTCTAATCAGCCTTACTACGTCTCAAGAGTGCATATTAAGAAGACGACCTTAAGAAAGGGTACGATGTTATGTTTAAGTTTTTCATTTTGAAGATTAATGGATGAAATGCACATATAGTCATTGTACTCTGCCTTTAAAACTGTACCAGGTTCAAGTCTGTGCTCACTACTTTGGAGGATTCAGTCAACGATGCCCCGAAAGCAGCTGAATATGTAGGCCGTATTTTTGGCAAAGTTATTGCTGAAGGCGTGATTCTATTGGAGGAGATTGGGCACTTGATACAGAAAGGCGGAGAGGAACCTGGACAGCTTCTTAAAGTCGGGCTCGCGGCGGATGTCCTTGGAAGCACTCTGGAGGTGATCAAATCCGAGAGAGGTGAGACTGATTTCAATGAGATTCGGTCAAGCTCCAACTTGCGGTTGGAGGATTTTCGGCTGCCGGGTACTAGAAGCTCGAGGATTTTAGACAAGTTCATTTAGATGATTAAGATGGTGCTCGTTGTATCTCTCATAATTGCTATTTAATATAGAAAGTTTTTTCTAAGAGTTGCGCGATAATCTGTTTTGGTTGGCCTTGTCCGCGCCATTGAATAGTTTTATTCTTTGAAAAATCAAATGCAATTTCCAGAGGTTCAATGGAGCATTAAACCTCGAGCTAAGTATTTGTTTTCATACAAGGGAGAATACAATATGGTCAATATATAGTTAATTAGCAATCTGATCTCGTATCTGTGGAGGTTTATCTTTTTAATTATATAATTGTCGTGGAAAGATTAGGGCTCGGATTGAATGCTCTTTTAAGTTTTCTTGTGGGATGGTTGTGAGTTGTGATCGCTTGGAGTCCAAGGAAACTGTTACTTGAGGATTTTGCCTTTCTGTAGTTACGATGTTGCTTTAGAAGGAGAAAGTGCTTTTGAGGTTGGACTGTCTATTCTCTTCCAGAACCTATAGGATTCTTGGTACAGATTAAGTAGGGAACACTAGTTAATCGTCTCCTAGCCACTCTTTTTGATATATATTTAAGATATTAATAATTGCTGAGGACGTGCTTCTCTTCTCGTGAAAAATCTGATGAATCTTTGGATCTTGGGGGTGTTGTTGGAGTTCCGAGAGTTACGACAGTTGTCGACTGGACTGTCGGATCTAAGCATATGTCATGTACAATCCAAAGGCATGACCTCGGAGCTCAAGTCGCGCGGGAGGTTTTGTAGAATACCCTGTGGGCCTCATGAATTGGTTAAAATCAGGATTTTCAGCTTGCGTTATTTGACCTTGTTTGGTCCACAGGTTTGAGTTTCCATCGAATTTCTTGTTGCGTGCAGCTGGACATGATGGAACTTGTGAGGGATTTTGAGTAGACAGACAGTGTTAAAAACGACCAAACGCCATCCCAGTCACATCGCATGTCGGTATTTTCCTGGCCGAAATCTGAAATCTCGAAGCCGGGCTTTGCTTGGACTGTTCGTTCTTAAATACCTATCTTCGCTTTCGTCTTTTTGTGCAGCTTGTAGTAGTTTTCCTTGGATGTTCGACCGTCTTGTCTAATAACAGTTAGTTTAGATCATGCCACAAACTTAATAAAGTGTGATTAAGAGTGCATTTATTTCGTGGGAAAATATTTTCTGTATTTTTCAATGCTAAGCTTTCTTAGAAAAATGATTCAATGAAAAATAATTTTTTAGTCAATAGATAATACTTTTCTATGAAATTTAAATTTAAGAAAATGATTTTCTTTTAAAAGAATCGGAGATCGTTTTCCCAAATATTTTTCTAGTTTTTGAATCCTTGATTAATGAAACTTTTATTCTAATAATTTTTTCGGAGATCGTTTTCCCAATATTTTTCTAGTTTTTGGACCCTTGGTTAATGAAACTTTTATTCTAATAACTTTTTTTAAAACCAATTTATTTTTATTTAATTTAAAAATCAAATTTTTTTATTATTTTTTTTTTCTTCCTTTTTCTTCTTCTCTTTTCTTCTTTTCCCTTCTGCTGCTTCCTCTGCTGGCCACATGCCTTGGTGACGGCCAGTGGCTCAACGATTGGCCATGACGTGAGACAACGAGCTTGAGGCTCAACCGATCCAAGAGAGCCTAAGCTGGCTGAGGCAACTGAGCTCAGGCTCACCAAATCCAGGCCAGCTCATGGCTCAACTGAGGCCAGTAAGCTCGGGACTTGCTAGATCCCAGCAAGCTCGCAGCTCACCCGATGCTGGTGAGCTTAAGGCCAGCAAAGCTCAAGCCCGCCTATGGTGATCATTGCAGGGCAAGCCTCAAGCTCGCCTATGGCCATCGCCAGCTGATTGCAGCAAAGGAAGAAGAGATTCCAACGAAGTCCAAACATCCAAAAAATGTGTTCAATCATATATCACCAAAAAAAAAAAAAAACCAAGGAGCCCAGCAAAAGCCGAGCCAACCTTTAGGAGAGACTTCGGGCCACCATGTCCAAGACCAACTTCTGGCCATCGTCATCAGACAAATCAATTATTACGTGTACTACTCTCGAGCGTAGGCAAGCCTTACTCAAGGCTAGACATAAGATATCCCTTCGTCACAACACAAGTCATCAGAAGGACTCACTAAAGCACGAAAGCTAGGATATGAATTCATCTTTGGCTAGGTCGTGCTTTTCAATTTTGAGACAATCTCCGAGCCCACCCATTCGCATTTCAGGCCTGGACCGGCCTAGCGGCTGCCAAGGCCTTGAACAGGCGTGTACTCCCATACTCCATGGCAGTCCTTGTACTCAGGTCGAGCTTTGCAATATTTAGTTCAAATCATGTTCCATGGAAGGCAAGCTCACCGTTCACATGTAATCAACGCACTTATTATACCAAGGGGAACACATGTTGCTCCAGCAATATAATCAATTAATCAATCAATCCGACAAGCACGCAAGAAATAATATTTCACAAGTAGAAAGTCACGCCCTCCTAGTCCCTCTATATTGTACTTAACTGTGCTCTTAACTGTACTGAACCTATATGGCAACGAAAATACAAAGATGGCAATCGATGTACTTGCTGACTTCATAGGGAGAAAGGTTTTGTGTACACGTCAAACGTCTGGCAGGCAGTTAATTGTGGCTCCTGTGGAAAGAAGAACATTCAGAAATCAGTCCAGAAATCTGAAATCAGTATGTGGTTTCTTATGAAGTCCCGTGCAATGTTCCAAATATTCATTCCCCTGCCACTTTCTTTGACAATGCTAACCTGAATTACCCATCTCATACCTTTTCATGCCGGGTATCACCGCTAGAAGAGTGAATCTATCTTTTATGTGACGCCAAAAATTCTATGGAACTAAAACTAGAGTGAGACTATACAATATCGTTTTTAACTACCTAAGAGAACTAAAACACAGTTACACTAAGAACACATGCATTCAGTACCATCACATCTTGCAAAGGTTGTTGACTAGGTAGTGTGCCTTTAGTTTCTCTATCTGAAAGAAATATATATCAAGAGGGCACTGTTTTCTTGAGAAAAGGAAGGACACTATGAGGAGCCATGACTGTCTCTAGTACTGACTATTACTAAAATGTGGATCGTGCAGTAGTCAACACAACCATAAGGAAGCACCTGTCTTAGCCCACCGCCAATAGAACTACCACCAGCCACAAGCATGGTAATCAAAGATGTCACAACACCACCTCCAGCAAGACCAAGACCACCATCATTTCCTGTATTTCGTATAGTGGTGCGCATGGAGCTGAGTATGCTACCATATGTAGATCCATGTCCACGCTCAATCGCTTGGATGAAACAGAAGGTCATAGCTCCGGTTCGATGTAATCCGTGACAAAGCCTGTATGGAAAGACACATGAAGTTAAACAAATTCCTTTATTGCATTCTGAAGCTGGATACTGCAATTATGATGCTCGTAGATATTGCGCATACTCTCTTGTAAATACTTACGGATGTGTCTGCTGAAGTTTGGTCATCATCGCAGCCACTGAATGAAATGACTTCTCCACCATTTGTTCCCTTGTAAATACCAGATCGAGGGCGATGATCCTCCCATATGTAACGGCCAGCCCTTTAACCATGAAAGAATATCGCATTAAGGATGTAGATAAGAACTGGCATCACAGCTTAACATTGTAGCCAGAACTTGCATGTTGGATGTGGAACAGAATTAATATTGACGGTCCAAAAATGATCCATAATTTATGTGGAGAAATCAACATGCTTTCGGTCTGGCAATGTCAAAACCAGAATCATTATTTTTTCGGATAGAAAGATGTCATAATCTCAGTCATACCTAGTAAATAGTAATAGTGAATAGAAAAACTGACCTGTCCATTCGGCAAAGGAACGGTAAATCAAGTACAGTGCCGCTATGGCAGGCATCTATTATCGCATGAAGCTTAACACCATGAGGAAGAGGTCTCACAATTGTTGCATTAATCTCATCATCGACAATCATACCCTGGGTTTCAAAGTCAAGGGGACACAATGTTTCATCATAACCATCAGCTTCATCACCATTATAGTTTCTTTGCCGTGAACCATGACCTGAGTAATGGAATACAAGGGAATCTCCAGGTTGAAGGCCTTGGACAAGCCAACACAGTGCCATCCTCATGTTCTGTTTCGTTGGAATTCTGTAAGGGTCGGTTTCTTCTTCTGCAACACAAGTTTAAAAGGACAACTTCCCTTTTTAAAAGGTGCATGCAGTGATGAAGAAACTTGCAAGCTGACACATCCAGAGGAGGGTTCCTCATAGAACTAGAGTCCAGATTACAGCACATTCAAGAAAATGACACAAATTCTAAACCACAGTGAAAGAGTGTCCCGACGTTCTCGGAGGCAAAGTTTGTAATTTCGCTACACTTGGTTGGTTATTACTGGCTTTCGCAGCATAATGCTTTCCAGAGAAGACTTTCCATTGAGATGATCAGCGGATGGTCACGAAAACAAAGCTCGGTTAATTTCCACAGAACATGATCAATGCCTACCCACTTTTTGAAGCCACGCATTGCAGTATTACTCAGGAAAAAGCCAGACTCATCAATGACTGATAAGCATCAAAGTATCCGCTCAATAATGTCGTAAAATCTACAGTAACATCATAATTTCTTTTTTAGGGTCGAACTGCAAAATCAGGATAGTAGCTAGCGAATCCAACATCACCAAACGATTTCCTTTTTGGCCTAAACTATCGCATAAATAATCAAGAAAGATAACGTGCGATTAGCGCCGAAATGCAGTTAATGACTCAAAGCCCGAATCTCCAAAGCGAGCAAAAGCAGCGAATCCAACCCTAGCGTCGGCCGACCTACGCTTCTAGACGGATGGATGGAGATACCGAGAAAAATTCTAACGCGCGGAGGATTTGATCGAAGCTCGATCGCAGCAATACCTGTAAGCATGAGAATGGATTCCTGTGGGAAATGGAACTTGTTGATGAGCAGGTACCGCATGCACTTGGCGTCGTTGAGGCACCCCTTGAGCTCGTGCCTCGAGTACTTGTACGATATCCCGCAGATCACCGCCCTCTTCCGCCCGTGGGGGCTCGGCGGGGCGCCCGGCGGCGCGTGGCCGTAGGGCGATGGCGGTGGGGGCGGCGCGTGGGCAGCGTGCGGGGCCGGGGCCGCGAGGGGAGGGGCCGCGCGGTGCTCGGCGATGTGCGTGACGGCCTGGCAGATGGCGCAGCGGATGGATCGGGCCCCCGGGGGCAGCTGCAGCGGGGTGCTGCAGCCGGAGCAGGTCACCAGCATCACCGGCGGCGGCGGCGGATACATGTCCCCCTCACCGTACCTCGCCGGAGGATCGGGGGCGCGAAGGTTCCGGTCGTGGTCGTCGCCGGCGGGGAGGCGATCCGGCGAGCGGGCGGCGATCGGAGGGGCTTTTCTGGACGCGTCTTGAAGACGAGGAGGAAGAAGGGAGGAGGAAGAGGGGCCTGGCTTCGATTAATTACGAGGAGATCGTCTCAATGACGTTGACATTTCGCATTGGGCACGCCGTTATCGTTGACCAGTGTGGTCGGAAGGGATGGGCGGGCGGGGGGGCGGGGCGGGGCGCCGTGCCGACAGTAGGATCCGACCCGACCCGACCCAAACGCGTTCAAGGCGTAACGAAGCCAATATCAGCCATGGTCCGGATGAGCAATTCCATTCTAGAATTGAAATTAATCCAGTAGAGATCGGTTCCAAATAATTGTAACCGAGAACTATCTATTAGTTCCATGAATCCACTCAAGAATTGGGCTGCACCGTAAGTCCCACTAAACTTCACTAGATAAAGGTAAAGAAAAAAACAAAGAACTTCCATATTGCAAATTTGTAATATCGGTAAAAAGATCAAACTCATAAGCCATGAGTTGATGTGTTGAGTTTGAAAGTCGAAGCCATGAGTAAGAGATAGTGAGACGAATCGGCGAGGTAAGAAAATTGACGCAAGCATTCAATTAATGGGTGTTGAGCTTCAAATTAAGGGTTTTAAGGTTTTCCTTTTTCTTAATTTGTTTTTTGGTCAAAAATTTTTCTAAATAATTAAATATATATTTATATATTACTCATCTAGTTTAGATTGGCAAGTGAGCGGTTTCACACCAAAAACAAAAAACCAAATTAGTACCCACTAGTTATAATAAATTGGAATCCAGCTCCCTTGGAAAACACTAATTTCGACCCGATTCTTTGTACAATCCTACCTGCCAATAGCACTTTTTATTTATTTATTTATTATAAAATTAATATTGTTAAAAAAAAAATGGCCCCAAACTTGGCAAGGGCTATTAATTATGCCTAGAAGATATGCTGCTCTTAAAAATGTGTTTTTTTTTCTTTTCGAGTTTCGGAGTAGGTGGATAATGCGTTTCCTTTTAAACTTCTTTTGTTGACTTTCTTAAAATAAAAATAAATGCGAGTTCGAAAGCCTGTGATCAGTGTAATTGGGCCGGAATTTATTGTTTCACTATAGCCGAGATGACAAGTACTTGTCAAGACACTAATTAAGTATACTTAATTTCAAATGATCACACATGACATGACGAGATTGCTTGAATTAATTACTCCGATAAGTAACTATTAAGGCGCTTTTCAACAAAGCGCTTGTTAGATAAAGAGGCCATCTCGAGGCGGTCCGAGAATATTATCTCCCTCGAGACTCTCGTTCAAGATCGTACTTTTCAAAATTTTTATTTATCCAGTTCAGGGACCGCCGTCAACACTACGATTGTAGTACATCTTGAATATAATATCCCAAGTGTTGGAAAGGGCACTTTGGATAAAGCCAGTAGACGTGACCCTTTTCTCAAAGCATGACGCGTTTTTTTATTCAACATTTCATTAGATCCCGAATATAATAACCCGAAACAGAGTCTGGAAAGGGACTTTGGATAGAGGCAGCGGGCATGACCTCTTTTCTCAATGGACTTCAAGAAAACGCAAAAAGGGAAAGTTCCACTGTGGTCCAAAGTTAGGCTTGACGATGGACCTTCCCCAACTTCCCCATCCTCGCAATGACGTCCGATGGTCTACCGCATCAAGCTTTAAGGCAACGCTAAAGAATTGCTTGTCCGAGATCATACTCTTTCAAGAGGGAAATTACACAATCAATCCTAAATCTATAGGAAAATTAATTCGATCTTAATTTTTTTTAATTTTTTTTAATATAGCTCTAAATATTTGTGCGAAATTTTAATGAAGCCGTTTGACCAATTGCCCCATTGTCAATGGGCCAAGCTGAACGTCGCGTTAGCAATTTTAGAGGCAATTGGCCGAAAAAATGGCATTGGCACTGGCGCAAAGGTTTAGAACTATAATGATAAAATTGAAAAATTTAAGACTGAATATACATCCTCATAATAGGTTTTGAACTGATTGGGTCATTATCCTATGTTTTGAAGTTCCGTAGCTAGGAAGCAAAGCGGAGGATATCAAAGAAGCAACTGGGCTTTTAAAATGGATCCCATTCCCGTCTTAAAATCCTTACAATCTAACTGGGCTCTGGGGGCGAGATAATTTTCTTCCATGGGGCACCGGAAATTTGTACGCTGCAGGATTCCGGACAGTGCCCGGAATGGTCCAAAATTTTCTATAACCCGCAAGACATTACACCGAGTTAGGGGGAAGGAAACAGGCAACGCCGGGCAGGGCAGAGCGGGTATCAGCGTTATCATGACGACGGTCGACCACCGTGATGACAGATAAAGACCCCATTGCTATGGTCACCGTTGATAACGGACAACAACAAAAGCGGACGCAGTTGACAGGAGAAACCACGGTCGCTCTATTCGGCCAGAGATCCCGATCGAGAGGCCGATGTCAATCTACTCTCCTCAACTTCCTTTTATGTAGGTGGCCCCTCCCAAACGACAACGTCCACCACGACGACAAATGAGATCATTGTCTTCTCAACGTATCAAATTTTTATTCATCGGAGGAATTTGCAACAGTTTAAAAAAACGATTGTTGTTGCATGCTTGATATTGAGGCTTATCATACATTCATTACGCCATAACTTTTTCCTTTTTTAATAGAAGAATACCATAGCAAACCGCTTATCAGATTGAAAGAAAATCCGAGTTATCGCGAGGTTTAGGACAAGGTTTGATTATTCATACCTGTCCCATTTCCTAACGGCCTAAGGCCAGGACATCAATGACTCGCATCAGAAGATTCTCTCAAGAGGAGAAAACCTAGCAAGAATTTCTGTCGCAATCCCTGTTTACTTGCATGTTACAGAAGGAAAACAGCAAAAGGAACAAACTGCTGAACGCTAATGTTGAGACCAGCAAGAAGCCCCCAGGGCTCCAAGATCATCACCACCGTGCCCAATGTTAGAACTTCATTTCTTCACCAAAACAAATGAATAGATTTGTTACTTCACAGACAGACAAAATCCTAGCCAGCACACATGTATGTTGGAGTGGTGACCGGATCAAGCATGACATCAAGAGCACCAACCAAAGCGAATCATGATCAAATCATGAAGCCTACGACTGCTCTAGTATGAAAGAACACACACCTGTAAGACTGTTTAGCCCGAGCCATAGTTCAATCAGCCATCAATATAAACGAAATCTATTCCAGTTGCTGTGCCCATCAAGGTTTGGCAAGTGTGCTAGCCTATGGCCTATGGCCATGCCCGTGGATCTGCAAAGATTCAGAGACTTTTACAAGCATCGGTACCCGAATTATTAAAACTCCACGGGATGGTGCCTTCCACTTCACACGTTAAGACTTGTGAATCTTGAAGCCGAAAACTCTTGGAACATAATTCTGCACTGCCTTTTGAGGCTTTAGGTGCCCATACGTCATCAAAAATAGATGAGGAAATGTTGTTCCAAAATATGCTCCATCGATGTCTTGTTCAAGTTAAGAAATTTCTCAGATGAAAAAATATAGGACACAATAAACTTGTCAAGTATTGTAGGCAAATATGGTGCATAAAACCAAACTAAATAAACAAAAGACAGACTAGAATCAAACTTAAAGAAATCACAAAACATATATATATATATATATATATATATATATATATATATATATATATATATATAAAATATATATATATTTCCAATCTGCCATATTGGCCCCTAATTATGGGGAAACTACAACCGACTATCTGCCCTATAAATCATAAAGCAGCCAATTATACCAGCCATAGCAATGGCGGCTATCTCCTCTGACAACTCTTTTAACACTAGCAACTTACTTGCAACACGTTCTAGCAGGAAATTTCTCATGCATTTTTTTTTTTTAATATCATAAGATTCTCCTCAAGTAATCCCATGGAACTCTACTATAAATCCGGGACTTGCTAGCAAGTATAACCTGGAAGTTGGCTACAATATAAATCGACAGAGCATTCACCATCCAAGACATGAAAATCATGCCCAAATGCATGACCATATAGTGAGCCTCAACCAAAACTTAGTGTAGCATCTAACTCTTAAACAGCTAAAATTTCAACGGTCCAGTATATGCTAAGATCAATATGAAACAATCCATCCAGTGTTAGCGTTCTGTATCTTTAGTGAGAAACTTTGCTGAGAGTGATGAAAAACGTTTCAGGACAAGCATGTCCACAAATTGGTTGTAAGCAAAACAGAGTAGCCAAAGAGACAAAAAATGGCATTAAAAAAAAAAAGAGAGAGAGAGACCATTTCATTTATATGCTTAACAGGCCTATCCCATCAAAGATCAACATTAGTCAGGAGAAAGAGATATACAGCCAGAGTACAACTTTAAAACAATCAATCAGCTTCACAAGAAAATGTCAGGGTGGCCAGTCTGCAGTTGCACTGTCTAAGAACTACTGCCGCCATTGCCTGGCTTTTTTCATCCTCTATGTGCAAGGCTTTTTTATTCAGCAACCTCATATATGTAAAGCACCTACCAAGTGTTCAAGCTTCACAATTATGTAATCAACTGACACTAGCATTATGACTGAGCTTTTCGGTTCCCTAGGCCCCTACACCTCTGATAGATTTATGACTTTTACCCTATAATTCCAAAAGAAAGGACATCACAGATTCACAAATAATATAATCTTGTGAGAAGAAATTCATAAAAAATTCTCATGTGAAAATAAGGATACTGCCTTGGTACTTGGACCGTGGATAATAAATATCTTCACATTTGGGACAGTAGATCTTCACAGTGCTTGATCGAGGAATGTCTGATTGACCAACCGGAAGGCATGGTTGACCACAACAGTAAACTCTAGGACATCTGCTAAAATCACAATTCCTGTACTTCTCTAACTGCATCAGATGCAATTGCAACATTAAAGAATAATAAAATGCATGAAGAATTGATATTTCTTTGGCAGATGAAGAAAGTACACTCGGGTCTTACCATTGCAGCCATTCCCTTGCTAGTCAAAATGTACCTAACATGAATTAGACCATATAGCATCTCTGCTGCTGATTCAACTAATTCGTTTTGTTCTTCAGTGAACATATCACCTGAGCATACATTTATAAGAGAAGTTACAGACAATACCACCCATATCTATAATCAACAATTTACCAGATGTTAGTCAGCCTCTCAGTTACTGAAAAGGTTGGTTATAATGGAAGTCATTCGTTCATAATATTTAATTAGAACTTCAACATTAAACTTAGATAATTACTTTGAAACTATAAACCAACTAAATATTGAAGTCAAAAGTGAGCATACACTTATACCAAAAGTAACAAACCATACCACCCATTTCTATCAGGTGACTGACGTTCAGCAAATGTCAATCAGCCTTTTAAATACTGAAAATTTTGATTACCTCACTAAAAACTATAATACAACTAGAAGCCATTCAAGCATTAATATTTAATTTGAACTTCATCATTATTTAATTTGAACTTCAACACTGAACTTAAATATTTTCTTTAAACCTATAAACCACATAAATATTTAAGTAAAAATTGACAAGATGCCATTGGACTAATAGAACAACCTTCCACATGCTATAAAACAGACAAGCAACCCAATTAAGTATGGCTTTCTCCAGCACCCTCTGAATTTAGGGGTAAACTAACATCTTCAATCCACCCCATAGGGAGATCATTCAATTATACTAGAGAGATCTAATGGTTAAGAAAGAAGCAACTTTTTCTCCATGAAATATTTACAATAATTTTCTGATGCTGAAGTACAAATAGAAGAGTAGTTATTCTGTAGGATGTAACTGAGTCAGAAGCAAAGGATTTGTCTATTCCTTTGGAAAATGACGGAATGGCATCTCAAGAGGTATTACAGATGTCAATTGACCACCCTGAATAGAGAATATCCAATCTTTCTCCACCATTCAAATAACTTCGAACCCACAATATCTGAGTCTATAGTCCAGTCCACAGATAAAACCACCTTCAAGCATAAATATGTTCTCAATCTCAATTCATAAAGGCGAATCCTTAAATTAACTAAATTTTGACCTGAGGTAATAGAAAATGCAGTCCTTAGTTCTTTTAAAAAATCTTTAATTGACAGGTGTTCTCCAAACAAAGGTCACTTACAAATGGGTAAAGAACATTCCCTGCATCAAGATAAGCAAGATCTACACGTTGCTACACTATATATTCACAAAGCCAACGTAAAATGGCATTCAAAAGCCTATTTAAACGCTTGGAATAAATACACTGAACTCTTGGCCATATTCAATGGAGTACTTTGTTTGCATATACTCTTGATTGCTATACTAAAAAGAGCTTTCTCCCAATCTACTGTATATGAAAGTGGTCCTTTCTAGCAAATCCAAACTTCATTATTCTTGTAAAAGAATGTTGAAAACGTAACTATCCATTTTGCAGCCTCCAGCAAATTCAACATGGAAGAGATGTCCAAATGGTAGCAACTACTGCAGTGATTGAATCTAGCATATACCCCTAGAATTTAAGCACTGAAAATGGAGGAAGATTCAAAACAGACGAGGAGATCAATGTCAAGATAAAGGTCAGGATGAACTTACTATGAGAGGATTCAACATCCAAGATTAGATCAAGTGCATAGTCATAGTATGGAACTTGACTACTCAACCCACAAAGGTTAAAGTCATCTTGGATGTATTCGTCGTCAACTTCACAAAAAAATTCATTCCCTCTCAAGTTGCAGAACCATGAAATCCATGATGTGTCATCTCCATCAGAACCACTGACATCGGACTCTTCACTGTCTGTTTCATGTTCCTCTGTTCCAAAAGGACATGCTGGTCAGTAATAACCAAACAAAACAATAGAAGCTCTCTCCCCTCCCTAAGAAAATCGTACAATACAACCAAAGCTGTTTCTTCATTCTGTTACTTCACACTACTTAATATGAACTTCAGAAAGCTCAATAAAAAGCATGATGTCGGCATCAATCATTATTTGGCAAAAAACCAAAAAAAAGAATTACCACAAGCATGAACCATAAGGGATATAATTCACTCTGAAGAAATACTTTAGGGGTCAGATAAATGACATTGAAAATTAGACAGTAAGATTCAGAATTGCATATGCACCATAATGTCCCATAGGAGGAAGCTAAAGGAGCCGATTGGATAAGAAAGGCCTCCGTTAGAAGTTAGAAAGCACAATGTCTCAAACAAGAGGAAAATTTTGCATAGATAACATATATTAATTGCACAGAAAATTGACAGCAGATTCACGTTTAAGGTGGAAAAAGACAAAAGGCTAAAAAAATGCATTGTTTGTAGAAAAAACAAAAGGTTGAACGAAAGAGCAGTCCAAATCTTTTAAACTAATTCGACACAATAAAGAATACGCCAATGAGTACAACAACCACATCTGAAACAAGGCAATCATGAACCTTGTATCTACCAGCATTGAAGTAGAATCTCTCAGTCATGCAGTGGATTTCTTAAGAGGCTGCGCTCCTAAATGCCGACTAGCTCAAAGAACTCCACAGTATAAAACTGAAAAGGGGCTAACAGTAGGGAACTACGAGAATGAGACCAAAAGGTTCTTTACCACCAGCCACCATACACAAGTAGAAAAAAAGAATAAGACCAAAAAGGGGAACACGCGAGCTCTGATTGATCTTTGGTCATGGCAGTTTACTCCATATAATCGACCAAAATATTTATCGAAAAACAACTGACACCAACTTAGATACATGAGCGAACTACGAAAGAGTTTCAGAACAACTGAGCGTGCTCCACATTGCAAGCTAAGACATAGCAAATTCAAATCTAAAGCGTCTGGCAAAAAAAAAAAAAAAAAAAGCATCCTTAACGAGTTAACCCTTCGGTAAAAGGCTAACCGACCTTTTTGTTCCCATCATCACCTGATGAGCTAGAACGAAACCTAACAGGGCTTATCAACCTCCACCACACACGCACACACGCCATCGATCGCAATGCGCATCGAAATGTCAGGGAATAATAGCCAAACGGAAGCTGGAAATGGCATTAAACCCAACAGATCCAGGGCTCGAGGCACGAAAATTGCCCCCAAACGAGAACCACCGCGGACCTCACGCGCCGCGCAAAATCCGCCGCCCACGAACAACAAAACCAACCGAGACGCCGAGAACAGCCACAGAGAGAGAGAGAGAGAGAGAGGGAGAGAGAGAGAGAGAGAGGAAGGGAAGCTGACCATCGGAGCACTTGCTTTTGGACAGGGAAGTGGCCGGGCGAGGGTCGCGGTGATCGAGGTGGGAGGACTTGCCGGCGGAAGTGGAAGGGACGGGGATCCTCTCCTTGTCCTTGGATCTCGAGGTGGAAGGGGAGGACTTCTCGAGCTGCTTGTCCAGGGCGTCGTTGATGATCCTCCTCCGATCGACCACCTCCGACTTCGACGAGCCCCCGCCGCCGCCGCCGCCTCGGTCCCTGTACATGTCGATCCCCCACCGCCGGGCCGCCGCCGCCGCCGACGATCACAACGGTGTGAGCAGCTACGACGACGTCGGTGGAGGCGTCGAGACGGCGTGCGAAGGGGATGCGATGCTCCTGCGCATCGGGAGGAGACGATGCTTCGGGGCTCTGAGCTGGACCTCGGAGATGGCGAGGCAGAGGCGAAGTATCAGAGGAGAGAGAGAGAGAGAGAGAGGGGGAGCGACGGAGGAAACTAGGGTTTCTGGAGAGAGGGAGAAGACAGGGAAGGGATCGCAGGGTGCTGCATCAACCCCCCCCACCTGCTTACCCGCAGAGAAAAGTACAGGGGAAATGACCAATTTGTCCAATTGCTTTTGGACATTCTCGAAGTATTGTTGTTTCCGACAAGCCATCATTCCGGTAAAAAAGATATTTTCCCAAATAAATGGATTCTGAGATGTTGTGTTACGTTATTATGAGATAATCTCATGATATGTTATCACAATTTCTATTTGTACTTAATTAGGTTGAGGGAAAATTGAGAATAAGGGTGTAAAGTGACTTTATTTTCTCATAATAATGATACGAAGTGGACATTATTTTAAATAAGCCGTGTTAAACTCTAATAAGGACTTAAAATGATTATGACAGCTTTGAACAAGGTCTTGCATCACCAGTCACAAGTCGACTAGAGCTTTCGACTAGTCAAGGTGTTTTTTTTTTTCTCAAAATATAATCTTTTTTATTTTATCTTATATATATATATATATTTTTAATGAGGACTCGCCTTGCGCAAGGCGAGGGTTGGCTTGTCGACGCAAGGTTGTCCCTCACCTATGGCAGGTGAGACGGCTCATGCCCAGCCCTCTCTGGTGGCCGGCCATCGTTTGAGAACGGCCACTAGTGAAGAAGACAACCAAAGAAAGAAAAAATAATAAATAATAAAAGAAAGAAAATTTCGAAAAAAAATGTAAATGACAAAAATGCCCTTGATCGATTGGGAAGTTAAGTCTTTATCTGAAACTGAATAATTGCCGTGAGCCCTTATTTAAAATAAATCTACTTTAGATCATTGTTTGATAAAATGATAACACTTTAAACTCTTATTTGAAATAATGTACATTTTAAGCTCTTATTTAAGAAAATTAGGGTATTTCAATCCCTTATTCGAAATTTTCCCATACGTTAATGCGTATATAAGCCAATTTTGAGGTAGTGGCAGCTGCCGTTTACCTTTCAATTTTGCAATTTACCCCCTAATCCAATGAATTCATTCACAATGTACCGCTCAATGTCAGCTTCAAGGGCACTTTGGTCACAACTCAAATATGTGACGGGATGTGGAAGGCATATCAATCATAAAAAATGTATACATAAAATGAGGGAATAATTAACATTCAAATAAATAATCAATAAACATTAGGAAAGAAAACTGAGAGAAAAAAAAAAAAAAAACAAGAGGAAGATGGATGAGCAGTTGCAAAAACTCCCATTGCCGTGGCCGGCACGACACAGTTCCGCCATCGCCACCGGCCGCACCACGGCCGTGTAGCTCTACATGTGCTCGTGAGAAAATGAGAGGAACATATGAAGAGACAAGAGTCGCTACCAAAGCAAGGAGGACTTCCCCAAGATTAGAATTGCCCTCGTTGGGCTAGTGCAACCCCAGGCAACCGGAACGCCACATGACGACCAAGGCGAGGGCGTCCTTGCCCTCTCACTCTTGGAAACTTGCAAATAGAGGGCGACCACGAATTGTCCTTGGCCGCAATGGTGGAGCAAGCGCCATTGGGGAATTCGCCGTGGCATTGGCGGCCTCGATGCGAAGTTTTCAATGGCCATGGCCGAATCCCACTGTTGCACCGTACCCGTGTGCGCATAGCGGGTCGACACGTGCGTTGGGCCAAACGCGTCGCCGGTAAGATGGCAAGGGAGAGATCGCGACAATGACAGGCAATTATGTTACGTCCTGAAGGAGAGACAAGATGTGACATAGAAATAGGATCTCGGATCTATGGCGGTAAGGGTATTTTAGAAAAGAAAATTACAAAACTTTGTAAGGAGCAATTATGGATTAAAATTGTTGGTTTTAAACATCGAAGGTGCATTTGTCAAAAAAATAAAAAATCAAAGGTGCAAATTACAATAGAAGTGAAAGTTAGGGTTGACAGAATCTAATCGGAAAATCGAACCAAATTTTCATGTATTTTCGGTTGGGTTCGGTTCAAATAATAAAATAAAATAACCATTTTTATTCATGTTCAAATAGTTTTAGTTCAGTTCGATAACGAATGGAACTGAAAAACATCTCTCTTCCTGGTATTACAACTCACATAATTTTTCTTCTTTTCTACTAAATTTTTTATTATTATTTGAAAAAGAAAAAAAAACTAAAAAACTGAACCGAGTCTTCAGTTCAGATTATACTCGATTCGGCCTGTGGTTGGATTCAAGTTTAATACACACCCCGACCATGGAAACCGGAAACCCCAGTGAAAGTCACAAAGGATCTTTGAAATGTTCCCTTCAAACGAACCAAGCGCCCGAGCACGCGCTGCGCAAATGCGGTTGCTTTTCACGCTCTTTTGAATTGGTTGATAAGATGAGTAAAAAATCATGATTGGTTTCATGATCTTTGGAACTAGTGGACAAGTTAGCATGCATTTCGCTCGCCGCTCTAATTTTTTGTCCTTTCTTTTTTGGCGCAAGTGATAATGGTTTAATTTATAATATGGGATTCCAACGAAATAATTAAAGGATAGAAAGATTAAGGACATTTTTTTGTGAATTTCGGAGGGAGCACTATAATCAAAGTTGGCTTTATATGCGATATAGATAAGCTTTTAGGAACTCGTATCACATTCGATTTTGTAACGTATGAATCACATTGAAAATGGCAAAATTTTCTAAAAAGATCAGAACTTACTATACTTTTATCAATTCACTCCTAAATCTTTTTAATTGTGTCAATTAATTCTTAAATATTTTTGCATTTTACCAAATAAGTCCATCCGGTGAATCTTGATCGAAAATCTTTGGCGTGGATACTAGCTGTCTAATATGGAGCGATTAATGCTCACGTGAACAATTTTTTAAAATTTTTAATAATTTTTTCAAATTATTTATTTTTTCTTCTCTTTTCCTTTTTTTTTTTTCTTTTTTTTTTTTTCTTGTGGCTAACAAGGGTTGTTCGGGCCTTGCCCAGATTTAAACAAGGCACTACCATCGGGTAAGGATGAGCATGATTTCAAAGTGGAATCAAGAACTAATAAGTTTCAATGTGCTCCAATCCAATTTTTGATTCCAATTTTTGGGGAAACTAAACCGGGAGAATCGAGAATTCGAGTAGTAATATATCACCGGAACATGGCACACCACTTTATATTCTAAAAGGCATCAAAAGAAAAAAAAAAAAAACTAGACGTATCGCGACGATATCAAATAGTCAATGACTAGTCAACACATCTTTCCTCGAGGAATGCCTTCCAAGTAACACTACAGAAGTGCTCGAGTGGTTGGTCAAAACTATGCATTCCCAGCAAGATGCAAGCCGATGGACGATGCGGCACGATGCAACCAGTATTTCCAGGAATCTGCCCAGAACAACATAAGGCAGAAGTAAGAAATAGAGGAGCACAGTTATGCAAGAAAATAAGGCTTCAATGTGATAACTTGCGATTTGACCCCCAAAGAAAAAGTATTGACATGCAAAAAGGAAATTAGCTACTGTCAGAATTACTAGTCAATGGTGCCATCCATCAGTCTATACCCCAAATGCAATCCTCCTTAATAGAACTAGCTCAAACATTGTAGGTACAAAAATCTAATAGACAAATAAGGGATAAGAACAATAGGAGTGCCATAAAGCACGTATTTGAGTGTTATAATTTTTTTTCGCTCACTTAATTGCAACAAATTTTAAAAATCGATCACTTGAGTGTTATTGCAATTTGTCTTACTGGAAAATCTAATGTGGATACAAATCATTATACATGATTTCACTAGCACTAATGTGAAAAAAAAAAAAAATTAATGTTTTTTTTTTTTTTTTTTTTTAATATTTTGAAATTTTTTATTTCTTATTTTCCCTTCTTTTTTAGGGCTGAGAAGGGTCATTTGCCATGCTTGTCGACCATGATACCCACACCCTCAACTGCGAAGGCCTCGTTAGCCATGGGCAGCCTTGCTTTGGGCCTTTGTGGTCAGGGGTAAGGTGGCCCTTGCCCAATTTGGGGAGGGTTTTGCAACTAGCAAGGGTTGTTGGTGACCCTTGTCAACCCTAAGAAAAAGTTAAAAAAAGAAAAATTCAAAAATACAAAAGAAAATTAAAAAAAAAATTCATGTAGGATGATTTGCTTGAAGTGTCACTTAAGTGATCGATTTTACTCCAACATGACACTTAAATAAATAAATAAATAAATAAATAATTATGGTATTTAAGTGAGCACGGTATGAAAATTATGACAACATTTACCATTTAATGAGACTTAGCATTGGGTAACAAAGACTGCGACGATTAGAGTTGAACAAGCAAATGCAACATTTTCAACACAGGTGGCCTATTTTAGAATATTACCCGAGGAGACTCTAAAACGACTTGAAGAAACTTATATGGCGAAGGACCCTGCAGCGGGTTCCTCGTTCACGAGCGGTTGTGAATCCCCTTCATTGTCCCCGGGGAATGTTCTTTCCAAGTCCTGAATAATCGACATTGCCGTATTTCAGCTTTTGGACTGAACTAGTTTCACATGATGTTCTTTTTGGCATCATCGTTGTATTTGTTGACGTCAAATATGCATATCGTGCTAACATTGGTGTCTTGTTATAATTTATATCATTCTACATCATTGGTAGATTGAGATAAATTAACCTACGATACGTTATCGGTGAAAATATGCAATGGGAAATTTTCATTTTTCTTGTTGCATTCAATTTCATTGTACCTAACTAAAAATGAAATCAAAAAAGGAACCTGTTAAACCATGGAACCTGTCACATGATAAATTCTAGGGTATGAAGGATAGATTATATATTCTAAGAAATATGTTCTGAATGGTAGGTTTTAGATTTTCAGGTGATACTTGTAAGGAACTTAAAATCGTTCATCCCCCTATCAAAGGGGTGTCAACGGTTCGTTTTTTTTGAAAAATCGAATCGAACCGAACCATTAGAAAAATCTTCTGAACTGAACCGAATGAGACCCGAACATTCGGTTCGGTTCGGTTCGGATTTGATTTTTCGGTTTTTGGTTTTCAGCTCTTGGTTTTTTTTTTTTTTTCGTTTTCAATTCTCTCTTTTTTATTTTCAATTTTTTTTATTCCCTAAATCTTCTTCTTCCTTGCCTTCTTCTCTGTCCCCCATCAACCAAACAGTAATCAGTAATAACATCAAAATAAACAAAAATTATTACATAAATTTCAGCTTCGGTTAGTATTGGTTCAAACCTGAAATTGCAGAGCCATGTTTCTCCAACTTTTTGTCATTGGAGTGGAATTTCTTTGCATCTTCCACGACGCCATCCCACTGGCACAGTCTGACACCGCAGCTTTGTCCACCAACCAATGTAGTACAGGAGGCGGCGAGTACGACACCTCGGAGCTGTTCTAACTTTGCTCTTCATCCCCCTCGCTTCTGATGTTAAAAATGCAGAGCTTGAGCTGCTCTCCCGCCTCTCTTCCTCGATCAAATCCGCAAAAATCCCGACTTCAAATGCAGAGCTTGAGCTGCTCTCAGTGCCTTCGCTCTGACACTCGAACCCTCCATTTCAGGACCCTTTTCTTCTTCTGGCTCTGCCTCAACACGACTAGGAGAAGCATGAAACACGGAGTTGTTCGCTACCATGCCATTGTAGCCAAGCCTCCTTGAGCGCGACCCACTTAAGAAGCGAGCCCAGGAATGCAGCTTCCGGTGGAACTTCAAGACCAAGAGGCTGAGAGGAGATGGAGATGTGGAGTTATGGAGCGCTCTGGGCGAAACGGGAGAGGACAAATTTTATCGGTTTGTGGTTTGGTTTGGTTGGTTTGGTTAACTGATAAAAACCGAACCGATAAAAAAGATTTCGGTTTTTAATGAGAACCAAACCGAACCGAAACCGAAAAAATCGAATTTTTTCGGTTTGGTTTGGTTTTTAGTTCGGTTCTTGACACCCCTACCTATCATCAAGCATGTGGGCGAGGCAACCTTGTCCAGATCCAAGTGAGACCGGCCTTGCTCGTGGTTGGTGAGGCCCTAGCTCGTAGGCGGCAAGGGCCTAGTGACTCTCCCCAACGACAATAAGAAAAAGAGTAAAGGAGGAAAAGAGGATCAGTAAAAAAGAAAAAAGAAAAGAATATAAATAAATAAAATAAAGAAAATATCAAAATATTATTAAAAGGTATGCACACCGGTATGGTCATGTTATGTAGGATGACATGTATCCACGTTAATAATTTCTAATCAAAATTGACCAAATTGACTAAATTGGCAAAACATGAAAAATTCTATGACTTATTTGATCGAATTGACTAAATTGCTTGCCCGATTTATTCATTCCAATACTTTGTGATTATTTGCCTCATAGTTATGTTTTGTTACAACCCTACTCTTAGCCAATCATGTTTAGGGAAAACTTCCTTTTCTTATATGCCTAGGAAAATGAAATGTGCATCTTAAATCAATAACTTGGAAAATAAAAAATAAAAAAGGACACCAATCTCATTTATCTAATAATCTTTATTATAGAGATCAAATTTTGCTCAAACTAGCTTTCACACAGTTAGATTAGTCCACCCCCTTGGTTGTGGAGGGAATTTACTCTTAGGCTGCATTTGACAGTCAGGATAAAATTCAGTATAAGATATGATTTATCATATCCTACTTTTGGTGCTTACTCAAGACAGGATAAAGTCGGATATAAGAGGGATATAGACAGGATAAAATTATCCAATGGGGAAGGTAGGATAAAGGTTGATAGAATTTATAATGTCCATAATAGGAAAGTTATTTTTCTCGAATAACAAACTTATTAAATTAAAAAAAAATTGAAATTATATTTCAATATAAATAATATTTAAATTATAATTTAAGAAATAAAGAAATTATTTTTAATTAATCCTATTTTAATTTATATATTCAACTTTAATTATATCTTATAATATACATTCAATCTATAAGTTAAATATTTATATCTATTATATATTTTAGGTATTTTTGTATTGTAGGTATGTTAGTACAGTTTACCATTTGATAAAATTTTATTAAAGAATGATGAAAGGGGGAAAAAGAAATAATAAAGAAAATAATATAAAAAAGAGGAAAAATAAAATAAAAATAAATTAATGAATAGTATAATGAGAGATTTTCACTATCTCCGTTTATGAACATTTAGATTCATTTATAATGATATGCCGTTTATATCAAAAAAATGTACATGATATGCGTGAACATATTCGACTTTAATACTGCGATTCACCAAATAATTGATAAAATATATAAAAAAAAATCTCAGAATTTTATATCCTATCCTATCCTATCTAGTCTTATTTCATTAAAAATCGGATGATCAAACGTAGCTTTATGGTACTCCCTCATAATGGACTCAAGTTCACAATAAGAGGAGCAAACCTTTTGCTTTTTAGGCCAACACCTTGTGAGTCACCAACTAATAATTGAAGTCCTCTGTATAATCGTTCCGAAGAGGCAACTAACAGCAATATGCACGTGCAAACGGTGAGGGATCTATAATTCTAGTCCCCCTTGGTATTGAAAAAAGTCATGTACTTTACGATGTTGAGTTGGACAAAAGAAAATCTCCTGAACTAATTAAGCCTTGGACCGAAACTTGTCAAATGGGTAGATCGGATCGAAAATGGTTAAATTCAAACTAACCAATTTTTATTTTTATGTAATACAAGTCTAGCGATTTATACCCGACTTGACTTGTATTGTTAAAGCACTTTGCGAGTGAGCGCAATATCGAATGGGTGTGATCAATTTTGACAAGTCTATTCGAACCTAAGAGTTTTGTTTATACTTTATAATTTATGAATCCCTCGTGTCAATTAGTAATGTCCAATTACACAATATACATCTCGACACATTGGGTCATGAGATGAAGTACCTAATAAAGAATCCATTGAGAGAATAGTGAAGACCGTATTTGTTGATTGAACCAAAACTTTTAACCAGTCAAATTAGAAAAAAAATTGTTCTCTAAATTATTTCACGTTTCAAAGTAATATAAAATCCACCTAAAAACTTATGGCCGACATAGAATTATTTGATAGCCCATCTCGGTGAGTTTATGTGAAATACTAGTCGACGCGGCACCGAGCGAGGGGGGAGTGTACGGACATGTTGCTATTGGGCATCGTTTCTCATTGATTATCATTTGAACAATGCATTTGTTATGCGAAAAACTTAATGATAAGTGAAAATGCTTTCATAAAAAATGAAATCGATTGCTTTCCCTTTTTGGGTGATATTTGATTGGAAATATTTACTAATATTTGGATCTTATTGGAAAGTGATTTCAATTTCATAATTTTATTTTAGGAAAAATCAAATTTTTAATATTTTTTTTACTTTTTATTTAACAAATAGAATTTTTTCTCTTTTTTCTTTTATATTACTTAAAATTCGATTTTTTAATTATTTTTAATTTTCTTTTCCTTGTTTTTTTCTTTCCTTTTCTTTATCCAACTTCCTTCACTATGACCTACAGGTTAGGAAACACAAATACTTTCCGAGAGCCTTAATCGTGTCGAACATTTTGACATGTGTTCGACACTTTTTGATCTTATCGGGACACTCTCCAATACTCGATCAACAAGTGTCGGAAAATCGACACCTAGTCAACTTTCCAACATTCTTCGATACTCGAATTGAAATTCTGACATGCGAGTTTTCCACACATGAAGAATTTTCAATAAATAATGGATTAAAATGTATGTACGTGAAAAAAATAAAAAAAAAATAAAAAATAAAATTAATGAATAGGGAAAGAAGAAAAATCTAGTATTTTCTTCTCTTTTAACTCTCACTTCCCACGATACACAATTTGCTCCAATTTTTATTTTTATTTTTTTATCTTCTCGTCCAACACTTTTGACATGCAAGTCTAGGAGATGAATTACTTGTTTTTTCCTCCAAGTTTTATGAATTATGGGAATGGAGTTGAATTTGTCAAATGGAAACAATGAATGATATTAATAATTCACCTCTAATTTTTTTCTCTTCTCTTCCAACACTTTTGACATGCGGGTCTAGAATATGAATTTTTATTTTTTCCTCAAAATTTAATGGATTATTGGAATGGAGTTGAATTTGTCAAATTAAAATAATGAATGATATTAATAAATGGTGGATTAATGTTTTTAGTGTAAATTCATTCTAGAATTTTTTTATTATTTATTTATATGTGAATTCGAATCAAATTAAGTTGATTGAAATAATCATTAAAATGATAATTTATTATGCATAAATAAAAATGTACATTTAACATAATGTGCAAATGTGTTGGAATTCTCTATTTTTTAAAAATAACTTGTTGGTGTATCGTGTCGTGTCGCGTGTCGCGTGACGGTGTTGGTGCTACTTAGCTTGCCAATGATGACCACAAATGAGCTTGTCAACCCATGTCATGGGCCCATGGCCGGTTGGTGTGCTACCGGCCGTTGTCGAGGCACATTGCTGGTAGAAGTATAAGAAAGGAAAAAAGAGAAAAGAAGACAAATAAAAATAATAAAAAAATAATTAAAAAATACTATTTAAAAAAATAATAGTTAAAAAATCGAATTATAAGAATAGAAGTTTTATTAACCAAGGACCATAAGATTAGGAAAATTTTTGAGAAAATGTTTTTCGATTCTTTCAAAGGGGCAATTATTTATCTGAAATTAAGTTTTGATAGGAAAACATTTTATGTTGACTAGGAACATATTTTTTGTTGACTCATTCATCGAAGTGATTCAAACGTCAGAAAATGAGGAAATGTTTTTTTTTGGAAAATGTTTTCCATGAAACAAATAGACCCAAAGATTCGAGTGGAACTACAATTTATTAAGGGTATATAATTGTATATTGTCAAGGTAAATCGAGACTTATCTTACCAAAAAAATTAGATATCCTAAAAGGTCCCATGCTACATTTTTATTATCTCGGAATCTAGAGTAAATTGTTGCTGTAATTCTTAAATACGTGAACTCATCATACTAATTAAACGTCACTAAATTGATACTTAATATATCAATTAAAAAAAGGAATATCATTACATAAGATCCCAAGTTTGTACACCTATAAAAAAAATCTCAACTTTGTACACACCCGACACATTTTCTTGAAACTAATTTTTATGTCATAAAAAATTACAAATTGATACATTCGTGAGAAATCTATCTTTTGTTAACTTTTGTTTAATATCCTTGTTAAACTGCCGACGGGGCAATACCTGATGTGGATCTAACATGGAAATTCAACTTAAATGGCTTTTTAAATGATGTCGTTTTGAGAAAGCTGAATTTAAACAAATATGAATTGAGATTCGAAAAGGGCAGAATTGAATCTGCTCCTCCCATCTCTCCCAAATCACCAAAATTAGGATGAAATTGAGGCAAAATTAGAGATTTCAGCAAATTTCTATAACGCAAGGGAGCCCTTATCTGGAAGGAAAGCTATTGGAGATGGCAATAATAGAGAGGAGTTGCTAATGCTGTCTGCAGCACTGCAGTACGAAGGAAGTTATGACTACTAGTTTGGGATTTTTTAAACCAAAAAATTAATTGGGATAAATTGTATGTTGAGTTGGAAATTTTTGTGAAACGGAAAATTAGCTCGGGGATAAATGTGTCAAAGACGTATTGATTTGAATTTCTGTATGTTATTATCTAATTAAGGAAAAACAAAGACGGCAGCAATACAATCGTGAAAATGCTTGTCATGCCAATCCTACTCAAAGAAACATGTTCCCTTTAGAGGATTATTTTATGACTTGAAACTCAGGAGACGAGTTAAATTAATTCGAGTCAGCATTAACTTGGCAAATCATCTCATCAGCTAAAAAGCCTGCCTGGTGCAGAGAGTTTCATCATTGTGAAAATGAAGGCAAAGGAGAGTTCAATTCACTGTTTCAAAATGTAAAGTGACAATGCACGCATTTGGGAAAATACCTAATCAGTTTTAAATGTATTGTACGGATATTCATTTATTTCAATTTTAAAATTTTTAATGTAATCCGAAACATTTGTGCAAAGTTTCAATATAATTCTTTTGTTCAATTTTAGTCGAAAATTACTAACATGACAATCCAATTATTATCGGCTATTCTACATAATACCCCACTAGGTCAATGATTTCCAATAAAAATTGGTTCGAAGAATTACTTTAACATTTCGCGTAAAATTTTATCACTAAGTTGATAAAATTGGAAGGTTTATTAATGAATTGACATTCGTACAATAAGTTTGAACTAATTGAATAATATTTGAAATTGTCTCTTGATACACATTACAATACAATACAAACTTTTGAAACCGATTTGAGCATTTGCACCAAAGTTTTGGGGGATTTTGCAATTGTGAAATCTCACGAGAGAGCTCTACCATATGCATTTGCAATTCGTATAAAAGAAAAACACGTGGCGAAATTCTGAGATCGTAAATTCGATCTATAGGTGCACGTGGGAAATGTAGATGTACTAAGTATGACACGGCACGTATGTGCACATTTTTCTTTCAATTACATGTAAAGCATATACTTTCTAACTTCCACGACGACTATGACAAATTCAAACCCCTCTTAAACCTTTTTCAAACCCATGAAAAAACAAAAAATCAAATTTCTAAGCCTTTACCTACCAGTCAAATCTTGAGAATGTCAGCTAGCAAATTAGTATAGTTTTGTCATTTCGTCGAAAATGATGGTGACAAAGACCACAATCGAAAGGACTAAAAACACTATAGATAAATCAATCAATTATAGTAATTGGTAATCAAACAAATAATAATTTTGAGAAGGGTCATCCCTAAAAAGAGCAAATTGAATTAAAATAAAGATAGATAAGAAGCTCTAGGATCACTGACTAGGTACGAGCCTAGAAATGAGGGAATCGCCGCGAGCCAAGTGGCCCGAGAAGGCCGGAAGTTGTCGCTTGCTCGAGCCTAAGGTGGCACGAGGAAGAGACGGAAGGTGGGAGCGGTTAGTGGTTAGGCATTAGCTCCAACCGAAACATGCCTAATCCCACCCATACACTCCTAATTTTACTTGCCCTCGATGGTTCCTAATCGAATCAAATCCTTCTAATAAAAGCTGCTATGTTCGACAACGCATTGCTCGCAACATCCATACAAGATTCTTTTGCCTAGACCCCGATCGACTAGGCCAGGCACCTTGTGCTTTCGTGGGTGACTTCAATAGACGTGCAAGTGTGAGAATTTGAACCGTATATTGAGCGGGAAATATGAGAGTTACCATGTATCAATTTGGTTGAATTGAACCATGCTATAGTCTTAAGTTATAAGTAGTTCTTGTGGGTGCAAAATGGTTTTGTATACACCAGTAGGTGAAAATACGACACCACTATGTGTTATTCATTATTTGTAAGCTACATGATCTTATAACTTTCAACCACGATATATCTTGTATGGCCAGAGCTTATTATCATGTCATGGAAGCTTTCATGATCATTTACTCATCTAGCAATTCTTGTTTTAATAACCTGATGACACACTATTCGCATAGAGAAAGCTCAATTATTTCCCTATTCCACCACTAGTAAGGTGATATTGCCCATCTAATTCTTTGCTTTCTCCACATTAGACTAGTTTATCGAGTCATGAGTCCCTATATTATAACTTATTTATCACAACCATAGTAAATAGTAATTTTTGAAAGCACAATATTGAGCGGTGTCTAGTGAGTTTCTGAGAAATTGCTGAACATGTATGAAAGGATGAAGGAAAGTGTTTGGTGCTTGAGGCGAATTAATTTTGGAATAGAAAGAGAGTTTGCCATTGAGGCATTAAAGAATGTCATATTAGTTACCACAGAGAATTGGATAAAGCACTCACTTAAGAGAAATTCTCAAATAATATTAGCTCAAATCCGTATGCTTCCAATTGACAATGCACCTTATATATATTGACAAATTAAGACTAGGAAACACCAAATTAAAAAACCACTTGCATTAAGAAACCAACTTGAACTTAAATACATATTCATAAAAAGAAATTTCTTCAAATATGGCCCATAAAATTTATTTCTTACTTTCTTTGTTTTTCCTTACTCTCTTGATTTAGATTTAGACCTGGGAGCTTTGCTCTCCCCATCTTAGACTTGTGAGCCATTCTCTCCAATCTAATTCTAGATTTAGGAGTTCTAATAAATAAGTACACCGCCTTCAATTTTAATGGTGTTCATGGCAGCTTCAATGTTGAATCTATACCCGTTTAACTTGTTATTGTTAAAAGTCTTGGTGCCTCACGCTTGCTGAATGTCTCATTCTCACAAGTGTCAAATCAAGGCCTATTTAAGATTTAGGTTGTCTTCGTACAATGATGATATTGTGGACACCAAATTTAGGCGCACATAGCCAAAAGGTAGAGTCGTAATTGAGATTCTGGTGTGTATTTATTACTATGATGTATGATTCGGTAATTGACTGCTATTCCTTTGGCTGGATGTAATTGCAGATCTGTTCTTGAGAAATGAACATGCGATTATCTGTACTAACCATGTTTTGGTAATATCTTTGGTTTGTTTTAGAGCTCTAAGGGCTTGCTTTGTAATGGTAATCTTTGAGGTTTCCTATGAATCCTTTCATATATCATTCGAGAAATGAATTGAACTTTCTTTTGACCAAACGATATTAGGAAACTTCGTTCAACAAGGAAATCCACGAGGCTTTAATCAGGAAACAAACTCAAACTTGCAAAGTTACCCATTTAAAAGGATCAACTTATAATTAGAGGATCTACTCATATTAGTAAAAAAAAGACACTAATTAATTAGCCTACTAAAAATCTATGCATCGACCTGAACCTGAGTACAACCCTTCAGCCTAGACCTAGCCGAGGTTCTCCAATTTCTAAAAACTCCATGTCGGACGCCTTCTTTTCTTCATCGGACCCCTTCTAGATAGCGATGCGGCCGAAATCTCCCTTCATTTGGCACGAAATGTCAAACGGCCTAATGAAAGTCATCGGGTGGAGTCGTGAGTTGATCGTCAATGGATTCAAAGTAAAATCCCTCTGTAAGGTATAAAAGTCACGGCTCCTCAGTTTTTTCATGGGCAATTTTCAGATCGATTAGCGTCTCTCTCTCTCTCTCTCTCTCTCTCTCTTTCTCTCTGTCTCTCCATGTTCGTGAGCAAACTGCACATCAACCGACTCTGCTGCCATAAGTCTCACAGGAATCGAGCCCAAAGCTGCAGACCCACCAAGAAAAACTTCGCCTTCCGCGCACTCGCGATCGCGCCCGCATGGATCACTCCAAGAACTCCGTCTTGAACCTCACCGTCCTCTCCCTCCTCTCCTCCGCCGTCATCCTCCTCTGCTTCCTCTCCGCAACTCGCTTCCCCCGCCCCTGCCCCGCCCCGAACCCGGTAAGTCGCTCGACCCCCATCCATCAAAGCTCTCTCTAAAATGTCTTCCGGCGTCGCTCACTCCGATCGTCTTTCAGGCCTCGGTGCACGCTCCGGCGGACGGCCTGGGGTCCGCGCTGGCCCGGGCGGCAATGCCGGACAAGACCCTGATCATCGCCGTCGTGAACAGGGCGTACGCAGAGCAGGGCGTGGAGTCGGACAAGACCATGCTGGGCCTCTTCCTCGAGAGCTTCTGGCTCGGGGAGGGCACGCGGGGGCTGCTCGACCACGTCCTGGTGGTCGCCGTCGACGAGGCCGCGCACCGGCGGTGCCTGTTCCAGCGGCTCCACTGCTACCGGCTCGAGACGGAGGGCGTCGACTTCGGGGGAGAGGCGGTCTACATGTCGAAGGGCTTCGTGAGGATGATGTGGGCGCGGACGCAGTTCCTGACGGAGGTGCTCCGGCGAGGGTACAGCTTCATCTTCACGGTACGCACGGCCGCGGCTATTGATTGCGTCATTGATTTCTCGATCTTCGGTTTCGAATTTGAAGAGATTAGGAGGAAGATCGATCGCGATCCGTTTCTGCTTGGCGGATATACTTCACCAGTATTGACGGCAATAAAGAAGGCTGGAAATGGAATTATACATCGAACCAAATTTTCGTAAAAACTCATTAAAGTAGGGATATAGGATATATTAGGTTTCTAAATGAATTAATAACGTGATATATAAAGAGATGTATTACGGTGCTCGAATTATTTTTTCATGAAATATTACATGTATCTTGGCTTTAGTATTGCGACATTAGTTTAACTAGCCATCGGTCGAGTGGGTGCGCTAGGTTCATGCTCCATGATTTTTGATGACGGATTGAAATCATAGATAATTGTGCTTCAATTGTTTCTGACTATCTATTTTAGTAGCACTAATTACTATTGAAAGAACTACATTGCTCAATGTAATGTTTATTTTTATGGGCGGTCGATTTTAAATTAGGAATGTTTGGAATGACTAAATTGATTCCAAGTTTCTTGAATTGAAGAAGTCAAATTTCGAAGCTGACCCTTTGTTTCTTTTTGTTTATTGTTGTTAATAATTCATCTTTATTTTTATTATTTGAAATGTATGAATATCCCATAAAAAACAAACACGATCAAATAAAATACTTTCAACGTAAGAAAGTAGAAAGTGTTTTAGATATATAGATTTAGGTTTGATTTTAAACGGATTCCCAGGTATAACTGATAGTATTTGACAATGGAAACCAAACAATCTAGGTCTAGTCCCAAATTTTTTGCTAGAATACGGCTTTGCGTGAATTGGCCCGGAACCGGTCGTATGAAACCTGTTCGATTAGGTTCGTGGGTTGAACCGGCCTGATTACTAAGCTTAGTGGATTTTAATAATTTTTAGCTTTATTTTGTTGGAATCAGAAAAAAAAGAAGAAGCTGTAAATATCATATTTTAGATAGTTTGAGAGTGGATGGCAATCTCCAAATCCCTCCTTTCCCTTTTATTGAGGGCATAAATGAGTTACATATCTAGCAAATCTTTCCTAGGGTTTCTCCACGTCGGTTTCAGATCAGCAACTCAAATTGTCAAATTTCACCTAAATTAAACTAATACATGACAATTAGGTAAACTGGATGCACCAAACTGCTAATTCAATATTATTTGCTTAACCATATACCTTCACGCTTCAAACCAGTCTTACTTAAAGTCAATTTTGGTATTTTTATTTGTCTCTTTTTCTAAATTTTTCCATATTAATCCAATATTATTTTATTGTTCTATAATAGGTTCAAATTTCACATGATCATATGCATTGTTGCGTCAATATGCAGTAACATTTTATCAAGCAACGTTTCCCTTTTCGCAGGACACCGATGTAATGTGGCTGAGAAACCCGTTCGTAAGGCTGAGCCGCAACCAGAGCGTAGACCTCCAGATCAGCACCGACCTGTTCAACGGCGACCCGCGGCCGGAGAAGAACCTCATCAACACCGGGTTCTACTTTGTGAGGTCGAACAACAAGACGGTCGCGCTGTTTGAGACGTGGTACGCCCAGAAGGACAACGCCACCGGGAAGAAAGAGCAGGACGTCCTGCAGGACCTCGCGCGGGAGGGCGCGTTCGGGGAGCTCGGGCTCAACGTGCGGTTCCTGGACACCCGCTACTTCAGCGGGTTCTGCCAGGACAGCAAGGACATAAGGGCCGTGTGCACTGTGCACGCCAACTGTTGCCGGAGCATAGGCGCCAAGACCTTGGACCTCACGGCGGTCCTCCAGGACTGGAAGCGGTTCCGACAGTCTGACAAGGAGGAGAACGCTGCCGTCGGTGGTGTCAATGGAACCGCGGCGCCATACAGATGGTCGGACCACGTCGGCTGTTCGAAGTCATGGAAGAGGGTAGGGAACAGCACCCCGATTTCATGAGAAGAGAGAGGGGTCCGATTCGTTTAACAGTACCAAAATTTGAGAGGAGAAACGTTTCTCATGGTGATTATCTTCCTTTTTGTATATCCCACCGGTACATTCAGTCATGCAATGTGTTTGGAAACTCACCAGTCAGAATTCAATCCATCGCTCATCTACGTCAAAACATGCAAATTCGGGCGACATGGCGCACTGCTCAACGATTTCACTCGGGACCCTTTTGCATTTTGATCTCGAAGACAGCCTTTTGATATCGTAAAAAACAAAACAGAACAGGCATTTCACCAAGATTTTGAACGCTATCAAGCTTGCAATATGACACAGCATTTCATCACGGATGCGGCAGTTAAAAAGGGTGTGGTCGCCCACGTGGGTAGTTAAATTTTTCCATGGGCCGACACCAAGTAATCAATGTACAAGTCCCACTGACAATTTTATCAGTCAGGACCGTGTGCAGACAGCAGGAAATGGAACCGTCTTGGAAGGATTAGAATCCACATCCAAGAGCTTCGGCTCGTCCACATCTAAAGTAAAAACCAAAAGTTAACATGGGAGGCAGACGGCGAGATCAAAGCTACAGAGAGACTACAAGATCAATGTGCATAAACCACCGCATGTATCTTCAAGACTGATGTGCAAAGAATCCCTCCAGGCATCAGACCCACATCAATTGGAACATCTGGAGGTCCATAAAAGCAAAGCTCAAAAGGACTTTGCCAAAGCGTAAATGGTACACTGAGCTGACATGGAAACCAGATAACAAGCTTCCCAAGCAGATCAGACAGGAGAGAGAGAGAGAGAGAGGACCAAAAGATGAAGTGTGTTAAGATAAGCTTAAATTATCCAACAAAGGTATTACCTTATGCATATTCCAGAGTCCCCCTATCACTAAAGACATCAAACAAAAAGAGAAAAAAAGAAAAAATCCCACTGCAAAATAGATCTATCTTAGCTCTCCTAACAATCAAATCCTACATAAAAACCAAAGCTTTTGCTCTTGCTCAGCTTTGTCCAACTCCAATCACTAACCCCTGATCTACAACCTTCCCTTAACCCTCTTGATGAGCGACCATCATCATCATCATTAGCCAACAGAAGCGGCAAGAAGCAACAGCAAAGTTCAGAAATTTTTCATCTTCCCTGCCTGTCGCCAATTTCGAATTCAGGCTTCCGGAGTAGGCATCCTCTTGGCCTTCTTTTTCCGCTCCGTGACCGCCTTGGCGAAGGCCTCGACGATCCGCTGCTGCGACTCGAGGATCATCTCCGTCCGCTTCATCTCCATCTCCATCCGCATGCTCTCGATCTCCCGGGCCATCTCCATCTTCATCTGCTCCATCCTCACGAACCCATCCCCCAAGACCTTGATGGCCCCTACCATTTCCTCCAGCGGGTCCTTCTCTCTCCCCCTCTTCCCCATCCCGCTTATTTCCCTCGCGACCCTAGCTCCATATCCGGCCGCGCCGCTGCCGCCACCGCTTCCTCCGAAATTAGGGCCGAAATTGGGGCTAAAATTAGGGTTCGCATCTGTGGCGGCAGGACCCATGTTGAATTTCTTGTCGAACTTCCGATAATTCACTCCGGGCTGAGCTATACTCACTCCGGTGGGGATCTTGATACGGAACCCGCCTGCTGCCGATTTGCTCCCGCTGGCGTGCTCGGTCCCGATCCCGTTGTGGTACAAGGCATGGAGGTTTCTTGAATTCGCGGAGGAGCCGTTGTTCTTGAACTTGTGATCGAACTGGGCGCTGCCCAGGAACTCGCTCTCGTCGTCCTCCTCCTCGTCGTTGAAGTTGTCGTCGTCGCTGTCGGCCTTCTCGGCCTTGGCCAACGTGGCGGAGGCCGGGTTCAAGGAGTTGGAGCCCTTCTCCATGGAGTCCATGCGCTTGAAGTGGACCCAGGAGGAGATGAACCGGGAGACGGGGATCGAGCGGGCGCGCTGGAGCTCGGTGCGGTACCGCTTCCGGAGCTTCTCCATCTTGTGCCGGCACTGCACGGCGGTCTTGGCCGGGGACGCCGAGGGGCAGCTGGAGGACACCGCGTCGGCGACGTCCTGCCAGTGGTTGGCCTTGAGGTTCCCGCGGCGGAGGGAGTACCACTTGTCGCGGTACGCGTCGATGAGGGCCACCGTCTCGTCGTGGGACCAGCACGGCGGCGGGAGCCGCCGCGGGTTGGTGATGGCCGGCTGGGCCAGGGTGATAGTGGTGGGCTGACCCATGGGCGGCGAGGCCGGGATGGCCGCCGACGTGGGGAGGGGAGGTGAGGACGCGGGCGGCGGCGAGGGGGAGGGCGACGGGGTGGGGAGGCCCGGTGGGGGGAGCGGCTCCGGCGAGTCCTCGTGGGGCTGCGGGGAGCCGAGGGGCTGGACGGGGTCGGGAGGAGGGGAGTCGGCGGCGGCGTCGGCGGCCGTGGCCATGGGCGGCGGCGGGGGCGGCGGCGGAGGGGGAGGGACGAGGGGGTCAGATCTGAGCAGATCTGGGGATGGGAGGAGGCGAGGGGGCGGCGGAGGGGCGGCGGAGGGGCGGCGGCGGGGGAGGTGAAGGGAGGAGGAGGAGGAGGAGGCGGCGGCGCAGGATAGCGAGGGGAGGAGGAGGGGGAGGAGGAGGAGGTGGGTGGTGGAGAAAAAGAGAAAGGCATGGTGGTGGAGGAGGGCGGAGGAGGATAAGGTTAAAAGAGGGGTGGGAGAGGGGGAGGGGGTGGGCGTTGGGTGGGTGGGGGTAGGGAGGCGTGTGCGGCTGATCTTGAGATCTAGAGAGAGAGAGAGAGAGAGAGAGAGAGAGAGGAGGCCACCGCTGAGGTGGTGGTGGTGGGGGTGGGGGGGGGGCGAGGCTAAAGTGCGCGGGGTTGGGCCGTGTGCACCGCCACGGGCAGGGCAGCAGGCGAGGGGGCGGGCGGGGGGAGGGGTCCACCCTCCTGTCCACCCTCCGTGAAGATATGCATTGATGACGTCGGCGGCCACGTCCGCCGCCCGCGGCTGTGGATGGTGACGTGGTCGGCATTTTCAATGTGGTTGAGGTTGAGGTTGTGGTGGTGGCGGTGGTGGTGGCCTGGTCTGGTGGCGAGGCGAGAGAGAATGCTGAGGGGGGGAGGGATGATGAGTTTTTGGAATGAGGGGTGAGGTACACTAATTTCGATCGTGGGGTTTCCGTGAAAAGAGCTCCTCCTCCTCCTCCTCCTCCTCTTTGTCCTCTTTGTTTTTTTATTTTTTTGTTTTTTTTTGGGTCGATGGAGGATGATGATGATGGTTCCTGCGATTTTATAATGGCATTTTGATCTGGAGTTGGATTTTGCCAGAAAAAAAAGTAAAAATTCGGAGTTGGATAAGTTGGCCATTGGAGCGTCCAAATGACGGAAAGCCCAGAATGAAAAAAATAATGACGCCCCTTTTAGTTTGAAAGGACACGTTTGCCCTTCCGATTCGGTGAGGTTATGCGCTTAATTTTCAAATTGTGGGGGCTTTACGGGTGCTCGGTTTCGCACGTCCGCTAGCGAACACGGCGAATCCTGACCCTCAAATCGCCTGCGACCCCCAACAAACCCCCGTCCCCGGGGCGGCCGCCGCTGTCCTCGTGGCGGGGCCCACCAGCGTTGACGAAGGGACCGTCCCACCACTCTCTCTCTATCTCTATATCGGGCGGCAAATAATGGCCCGACTCCCATTGGCCAAATTTTGTGAGCCTGGGAAAGGATTTTGAGAAACCGCCTCGAAGGAGGCCGAAAGTGTTCGTCTTTCTCGTCATTCAAGTTCGGCAACTTTTTTTTCCCAAAATTACCCTCGCTAATTTCTTGATTTTTCGATTTTACCCAAATTTATAACTGTTTGCCATCTTCCCTTCGTGAAGTCAACCGGCGAGGCTAGATCTAGTTGTGAGTAGTCGGTGAGGTTGCGCAAACTAAGGGATTATCACCTGGGGTTGCATGACCTCGTGTCGTGCGACCCTACGCAACTCTTGTTATGGGTTGTTAGGGGCCACTTGAAGTTGTGCGATTTCAAATAATAGTCATCGATGCCAAATATTGATGGCCGGCTTTATTAGAGGGTTTGGGTTTTTTTTTTTCTCCCTTTTTAATAGAAGAAAGAAAAGTCAATTGCAATAATTTTTTTCCAAATATTATTGAACCCAAAGTAGCTTTAAATGGATTTTTAACTTATAATTTACATTTAAGATGCCAAAAAAACTACTTTAATTTAGACTATTTTTTATTTTATCCAAAAAATAATGAATGATTTGAAAAAAAAATTATTTTCTTCGTTTAAAACAAGTACGTTTACGGAGTATGAAAATTTTTATATGAATTGTTATAGATAATGAAAAAATTATCAATTAACTAATTATTTTAAGTAATGAAAACATTAATTTGCAAAAAATATATATATTTAATTTATTTTTTATGAAATAAATGGAGTCATAAAATCCTTCGTGGTTTTCTTTAAACTTTTCTCCGAAAGTCCCAACAAATGCGATCTCCAGGCGGTGCGACCTCCATCCAGTCATGAAATCTTGTGAAGTAGATTCTATCCCTTTTACTCCAACAGGAAAAAAGAAAAAAGAAAAAGAAAAAATTCTTATCTCTTTTAAGCTTGTCCTTTCCTTCTGTCTTCTTAACTGCACATGGCCAAAATTTTCCCAAACGAGCAAACCGAAGCAGAGCAAGCCAGGATCCAGAAATCCGCGAAATCCCGAAGTTTATCGTTGGAATCTTTTCAATAAAAAAAAAATAAATACCAAAGTTCAGTGTTGGAATCATTTCAATTAGAGTCGTGCGATTTCAGACGATGGCCTGTTGGCCCCAAATCTTAACGGCAGGCTTTATTAGAGAGTTTGAGTTATTTTTTCCCCCTTTTTTTCTAAGAAAAAAGAAAAGTCCTTTGGAATCTTTTCAATTGAAAACAAAAAAATTAACTCCCTACGAAATCCTTGGAAATGGGGGACCAAAGAAAGGGACGAGGGTTAGCCACTAAATCAGAACCATCTCTCTCTCTCTCTGAGCTTCTGCAATGGAGAAGTAGAAGAGCCCGAAGTCATTGCTCTTTCGTTTGTCCCCGACCGTCCGGTCATCCATCCACGACCTTTCCTTCTGTCGCCGCTGAGGATGATTTGCTGACCATCAGCACCAGCACCAGCACCAGCACCAGCACCAGCACCGCGGGAGTGCGACTTGATCGAGGAATAGAAGTCGAGGAGGCGGCTAATGGTGGAGACCGTCGGCGAAGACCCGGGTGCAGTGACCTAGCATTTCAGCAGTCATAGAAGATGAGCAGTGGCCGAGTGAGGGCAGGAACAGAATTTGATAATTAAAGAATGGCGGGAGCAATTATGGAGAACATAAAAGTTTTGGAATTGCATTTCTAAAATGTTGGAAGTCAAGACAAGGAATTTGACTTTGCCAAAACCAATTTTCCTTTCAAGTGATTAAAAGGTAACCGTACTGGAAGGTGTGGCTGGATCACCTCCTTTTCAGGGAGAGTTAATACTTATTGGATATTTTGGTTTGAAAATTAGGTTTTTTTTTGGAATTTACTACCCAGGAAAGTTAAGCACACTGAGGCCTATTTAATTTCAGGTAGACCCTATACTAAAGTCAATAAACTATATAAAGAGTTTGTAATTTATTGGAATAGTTGATAATTTCTAAATGCTTAGAATAAATGCTAGTGAGTTAATAATTCACTAGACAAACGCACCAATCTCTTTTTTTACTAGCATTATGTACAATTTACTGATCTAACTAGAAATTTACCTACATGATTTTTTTTTTCTGAATTTTTCTCCTATGGACCTATAGAATTTTGTGGGCGTGTATCGAACAAAGACAAGGGTTTGTCCAATACTCAACAAAACGACCCTAATTTTATGATCCTTTGAATGGCTAAAGTTGTTTTCAAGGTGATTCGACTTAGTGACGACGATCATTAGGCATTGAGCAAGTGCTATTGTAACAAGTTACTGCTTTGGTCGATTGCTTGATCGAGCCCGGCTACTTTGCCATGAACTCGAATATGCCTAGGTAGAAATGCCCATGACTTCATCCTCTTATCCCGTTCAAAGGTGGATCGCCTTTGAACGGGAGGGGCTTGACACCTCCCGGTGTCTTGTCCCTCCTCGAAAGGGAAGCTGGCAAAAGAGAGATAAAACATAGTTCTCGCAGAAGCCGAGAGTGCAGGAGAGCCACCCGCCCATCGAATGTAAAATATGGGTTTTTTTGAAGTCAAAAAGTCAAAAGGAAAAAAGAGGAAAGGCGAAAATGAAAAGTTGAAAAGTCAAAAGTAGCAACTGCTCCGGATAAGGAAAAGAAGAAAGAGAGGAAGAAGGAACAAGGAAGAAGGAAGAAGGAAAAGAAAGAAGGTGAGGAAGAATTTAGAGAAAGGGCCAAAAAAGGGGGGTTTTGTTGTAATATCAACGTGCAGATATTCTTGTAAATTAAGTCAATGTGAAAATATTAAAGAAATGAATGACAAATAATAAAGATATTAAAAATTTATATGATTTGATATGACTATTCAGAGTTATAATTACTTGCATATTTGAATTTTTTCCATATTTAGCTTTAAGCTAGAAATTAAAGAATTTACAAATAAATAACTCCGGTTGAGCAGGCGGCTCACTTTCTCAAGGAGCCTACTGGCTTTTTCTCGTGCGGCGCTGTTCACTGAGCAAGCCCTTGATATTATTTTATTTTAATTTTTCTTCTTTTGTGCAGTTTCAAGGAGTCAAACGAATTGTCCCTTTGTTGACCGACCAATCGCAGAGCACAAAGGAGACGTTCATTGTACGGAGCTAAAGAGGATTTCTCTTAAACGCAGTCTTCAATATTTTCTTCAATAGAAAAAACTAATATCTTCATGATCAAATACGAGAACTTATCCAAGCGCGTCATATTTTCGTAAATGGCTCAAATTGGAGACATGATCTAATAGGTTTTGTGCCAAAAACATCTTGATGAGCTGGATTTACTGCATATCGCAACTCGGTAAGTGATATTGCTCTTTGTTCATGTAATCAAAATAATATTTGGGTGAGGGCATATGGGGTTCTTTTAAGGAGGTGTTTGCTATATAGCAATGGTAGTTTAGGATATCGTGAAATTGTAGGATTCTATGAAATTCATTTTGAGTTTACGATTTGCTTGAAACAAAATTTTAAAATTGGCTGACGCTTGACTAGTGGCTTTTCGACCCAATTTTGTTGGTTTTCAACTTGATTTTGGCTAGGCCAAGTTGTGGGTCTTCTAGTGCTACGGAAGATCATTTTGTTCTTTTTTTTTTATTGTAAGAATTATGGCGTGACCAAGTTTCGCATTCAAGCTTTGCATTGCAAATAATTTTGAATATTCACTTATGTTGAAATTTTGTTAGTGAGTATGGATCATTTTGTTAGCGTGTAAAATTAATATAGTTGTTTCGTATTTGTTGTAGTAATTTATTTAAATTTGATGTTGATTCTCATTTAATTGATAAGAATACAAGATCGTTGTCTCATATAGCTGTGGGTTATTGGTTTTTGGGCATTCCCTGATGAGTGGCGGTGTCTCTTTTTTAAGTTTGTAAATCCATATTTTGATAACGAAATGGATAAGTTATGTTATAAGTTAAGAATGGACATATTTCTTGCATAAATTGATTAGGGAATTTACTACCATTTGCGTATTAAATATGAAAATGTTATCTTTGTACAACTAAACTGATTGCCTACAAATTAGGGGTGTGCAACCGGATCGGGTCAACCCGGTTCCCGGATCGGCCCACCCGGAAAACAGGGTTGGGAACCGGTTCCGCTTGAAACCGGTCCGGGAACCGGTTTCGAGGGAATACCCACCCGGGAACCGGTTTGAGAACCGGTTTTTGAGGCAGAAGACCAAAACCCTATTCGTTTCTATCTTTACTCTTGCGCAGTCACGCTCGTCGCTCTCAGCCTCTCACCTCCGCCGATCCATCCAAGTGCTGCGCCGCTAACGCTGCTTCCGCTCGCACACCGTCGACTCCTCGCGGGTGGCCAACACGGTGCTCGACTCCACCCCCGTCGCGATCTTCACCGTCGACAGCGTCCTCCTCCCCACCGAGTTGTTTGGCAAGTCCCATCTCCCTCCCTCTCCCTCTCTCTCTCTCCATTGTCCGTGGGGGTGGCTCGCCTGCTTCAATCCGATCGAGGTGATCATCTTCTCGAATTCCCTTCGCTTCTTCTCTCGTGTGGTCTGCTGTTTCGTTGCCTGCTAGCGAATGTCTTTCCGGGTCAATGCTGTTTTGTGCTCGTGTCCTCGTGGACTGGTTGCTTGTCCCGAGGAAATCGTTTGTTGCTTGCGTTCTCTTTCGCTTTGTTGTCGTGTATGCTCTGTTGGGTCTCTTCTTCTGTCGGTCGTTGGATGGGTCGTTCGTCGATGATGTCGCAGCAACTGAATTTAGGCCTGCATCATCGAGTTGGAGTGTGTATCTGTGTCGATCTTTGTTGTTCGTGCGTGCTCATAGTTGGTGGAGCGGTGATTTTAGCTGTGATTGCTCGAATTTGAGCTCTGCAATGCCGGGCGTGTGTATTTCTTATTGAAGGTTCTTTTTTTTTTACCCCCGGGGTATCTCAAAGTTGTCGTCTATGGGATCGATTACTTGGGTTGGCGATGAAGTCAGATGATTTGGGGGTTTTGGTGATTTTAGGGTTTTGGACTCGAATGATCTGTAAGGATCGCAGGTTGTTGCCTTTAAAATACGATAGAAGAGAAAGAGAGTTGGTTGGCAGTTGAAGTTAATTTTTTTTTCCTGCGACCTCCTTTGTTAATCTCTTTTCTACTTTAGGAAGCCAATGTATGTCTGATGATATTAGACTGTGTCTACTGGTACCACATATAATGACTTGCTTTCTTGAACAATGTTGTTTGCATCCGCCCTTGTACGAGATGGATTCTTGTTCTTCAATCTTTATCACATGAACACATGTTATTCTTTTCTTTACTAGTTATACAATGAAGATTTAGCCATTGTTTTCAGCGTTGAGTTATTAATGAAAGGCGGGCTTTTTGCAAAACAGGTTCCAATATAAACAGGGTCAACCCTGTTCCCGGACCGGAAAAACAGGGTGGGTTGGGAACAGGATCCAATGCAAACAGGGTCGGGAATAGGGTCCAAAAAAAGAGAACCGATTATAATAGGGTCGGGTACAGGGTCCAGGTCTAGACCCTACCCACCTTGGACCTGATCACCCCTACTGCAAATGGGCTTACAAAACCTTTTGGGAAAGATTCATGAGAATTCCTTGACTTTAAATATGGTTTATGAATGATTACATACTGCTTTGCAGGCTAGTTTATGAAATGGAGTTTGAAATAGTTTGGGAAACGTATCATGATATATGAAATAGTTTCTAGATTTGACTTTATGAACTTTAGAGGATGTTGTGGATTTGTGTTAATACTCAATATTATTGTGAGCCCAATGAGGGGCTTGTAGATATACAAACTAGTTTTGGATATTCTTGTGAGTCAAGCCACCGACAATATAAGTGAAGACCATGTCAAATAAAGAACTTGGTTCCTTTGTCACGGGGCACTATACGTGATCATGGTTGATATTTGAGCTTAAGATTGGTCATTTGAATAGACTATTTACATGTGTGATGAAATTGATTAATGGATTGAACTATTGATTTTTGTTACGATGTTATTGAATTAACTGAATATGTTATTTTGATCTTAAGATTTGTTGTAGTTTGGATTTTGTGTAAATAAGTTATGTGTGTTTTATGGGCACAATGATTGCTTGATTTATGTAGAAGAGATGTATTACTTACTGGGTTGTGGTTGTTCCTTTCATTCGTCTTTTGTGTTTTTAGGTTTCTCCATCAATGACAAGTAAGGCGAGAGTATTGGTAGAAAACTTTTGGGAGTTGTATTTGGGATATGGCTTAAGGGAGTTGTATATATAATTGTTAATAGTTTGTTGGGTTATTTAAATTCTAAGTTGTACATATTCTTTTTGATGAATTATAGAACTTTGATATTGTAATTAACCTATGATTTTATTTGATATATATAAATATATATGAATGATTGGAGATAGCAAGTTGTTGGTTGTCCTTTGAGATTGTGTCCTTCGAGTAGAGTAGGACGGCTGTGTTATCTCCTACTCTCGTTAGTCTTGGGGACACTTGCAAACTCGTTTGAAACTTGAATCACGAACAAGGGTTACAAGGTGACACATGCAACCCCCAGTTTGTTGTGGCAAGGCTTATACTCATGGGGGGCTAGCAAGCCGTGCTTCAACCCCTTGGTGGCTTGGGGCAGGATGATTCCAGAACAAGGTTACACGCATTAACAGTGCTGATATGATGAGTTTTAAGACTTTGGTTTATTGCACAAGGCCAGCCGAGCGATTTTGAGTACCACATATCACTCTGGATGCGGCCTTGTTGGCCACCGCTTGGCCCTTGCATGGACTGCCTTGGCCTATGCTTGGAGCTTTACAAAAATTCAAACACTTGTTTACTACTTCAACCACTTGGACAGTGAGTTCAATCACAAAAGGCCTAACGCAGTTTACCCACACAAACACCTATTTTGACAGCTCTAACCACACACCTAATACCACCATCTAAACTTGCAGACCTCCAACCATTCATTCTCCACCTCATTGTGTGATCACAAATGCAAAGATCCTAAACTCCAAACCACCTACAAGTCCATTGCCCATCCCGAACGTAACCCATGCTAATCAACCGAGGTAACAGCAGCATTGGGAACACAGAGGCAGTAAATCACAAGCCATGAAATCAGGCCCCCGAGTAACAGCTTTTCTCTCCCTTCGGCTTTGTTGAAGGTCACCTTCCACTAACTTCGTCATTCACAAGAGCATACAGACAATGCGCCGGGAGCATCCATCAACAAATGGATCATCAACCTACATGAAGAAGTCAGAGTTACCACGTTGCAAGCACATAATACATGTTAGCTTCAAACCTGCATAAACCCTCTGTTAAGACCCTAAATTTCCAAAAGATGTAAAAATTTCACTTGCCCCATGCTTTTCGCATGCAAGAAATCGTCTCCCTGGGTTCACCTCAGTCCATGATGTCCTCAATCGACCCTTTCTTTCAGATCTGCAGTTCGGATTCTCCATTTCCGACCGTACAAACCCTAGCAGTCTTCTTCCCCAGTTTGGGGAAATAATTTTTTAGATCAAAGTACCCCAATTCAACGGTAACAAATGAGCATGTGGCCATCACATGGTCGCCGGGAGGTGCTTTTTATTGTTGGTAACGAGGGGGGTCATTTGAAACTCAGTAGTCTGATCTCGGGCTCATTTGAGAAAAGTGCCACTCTGGACTCTTTTGAGAAAATGCGTCTAATAGAGGTGTAATTCGGAATGTTCCCAAAAGATAAAAAATGGTTTACAAACCAAACTCAATTCTTTTTTCTTCTCTTCTCCTCTCTCTCCACTCTGTCTTCTCTCTTCGATTCCCAAAGCCATGGCTGCCCAGCCACACCATGGTCCAGTCTCACCGCCAAAATGCAACTTCGCCGGTGCCAACTGCAACCCCGCCTTGCTGCACTTGTCCCAGTCGCCGAACCCCTACTATAGTTTACGGCGGGTGGGCATGGTGGCAAGCCATGGCCATGGAGGCTGACCATTGATTTGAGAGAGAATAGTGGACGAACAAGACAAAGAGGCGGGGGGAAAAAAAGGAAACGCAGATGAGGAACAGCATGAGAAGATGTAATAACAACCAAATCTGAAATCTAAATCTTGAATTTTAGTTGGAGGAAAGACAACATTTTAGCAGCACAGAATGTTTCCACTCTCGATTTAAAAACAACCGTTTGGTTGCTAACTTCGATTCAACAAAATGGTAGGGAGAACGTACGCGGGATTGAATGTTGAGAACTCTACATGCAGGTAATGAATACGAGGAATAGATAATGAATGCAACAATCATCGAAAGAATAGACGTTCTCTAAAATCGTGCATGCAGAGAGCAAAGAACAAACTGAGGTTAGATTTGCAAGGTTTTGGGGGACACACAAGATTATCTGAAAAGTTAAAAGTGATACTAGAGGACCTTGAGGAACGATTCGAACTCGGTTGATTTACAATTTTGAGAGCTTCAGATCGAGGTTAGCCATTGCTTACCAAATTCTACATCTGTTATTCATACTGCATGTTAGAAAAATGAATCAAGTGAGAAAAATATTTGAATAATGTCTTTGATTTGGCGCCTATAATCTCTTCTGAATTTTACTTTTTGACATAAGAACTCGAGGCATTATAAATTCATTGTTGGAAAGACCAATTTTACATGCATTTCATTCTTTTGAGAAAAGATTATGATTTGCTACGACACTTATAAACGGGTCATCATTACTACATATGCGACAACTAATGAGACATTCTTTTGTATTACTTTTGAGACCACGCTGCAATTTCCCGATGCAATTGCTATTGCTGTACTCGTAGTAAAGTTAGCGATTGGCGGTGGACTGACGCAGCAAAGAATTTCATTCAGCGATACCAATATCTATGCATTTTGAAATATCGAAATGGTTATGCTAATGTGATATATTAGAGGTATTTATACAATAATAACGTTTACAATTTTTTTTAAGGTGATAAAAAATCAAGTAGAATGTCAATATTAACTCTCGCGAAACAAATACACAAGAGCCAAGATTCATTTCCATATTCAATCATCGCTTCCCGCGCATTGCACAAGTGTCATGCTAGAATTTCAAATGAAGTTTAACATAGTCATCACAAATGGGCAATCGCAATGCGTCACTTTTTGGGAAGCAACAACAGAAAATATCCTCTGAGAAAATAAGGGTATTATATCGACGTCCGACATTAACCTTCACTTGAATTTCATTACATAATGGACTTAGAGAGAATCAAGGGTATCATATCGAACATCCGACGTTATAGCCTGTACATATCACTTGGCGTGGTAATCCGGGAAATAGATCCTATGCAGATTTCTGCACCCAGTGCCATGGTTTCTGTATAAGTAGAAGAAGAACTGATATCAACATCGGCAGCCCGCCCAACAATTGGTCGCTTATCAGACTGAATTTTTTACCCAGAGCATCTGAGTACGGCATGTAACACATGAAGACAAGGTACGAATAAACCATTGCGAACATGGCGAGTCTCAGCGGCGACCGCAATGGAAGATCTTTGGTCAGACAAATGATCATCTGAACAGACACCAAGAATCCGAATGTGTTGCCGCACATGAAGCTAAAGTAGTTCAGATCCCTCATGAAGGCACTTGTCATGAATGATGCGTATGCTGCAAGGAAGCCTTTCTTGGTACTAGTGTCTGCCTTTGGGGTAAAGCTTGGAGGCTGAAGCACGGCTTGGTAGGTCGCGCTGGCGATGAGCGTGGCTACGACCAGCAGGGCATCGCGGGCCCTTCGTCTCTTGTCCTTGGTTCGAACCTTCTGTTGGATGATTACCTTCGACTACAGTAATAATATCCAATGGATGGCTGGTAGCCGCCTTGACATCATCTTTTTGGCAGTCCACCAGGACTATTTCTGAAGAGGGCAAGTTTCCAGCTCGCATGAGGATTTTTCTAATCTCTCGATCAGAGTGAGATGAGACATCCAGAGCGGTTAAGCCACTCTCGTTCAAGGCGTTCACCTCTATGACCTTGCGCTTGAGAGCAGGCCCACTCAGCATGAAGTCAACCACCTGCAATTTGTTTTCCTTATGTTTGTTTTGTTTTGTCCTCTTTGGTGTTCAGACATTCAGATTATACAAAAAGAACAAGCGTAGAAAATTGATACGGAAAAAGGGAAAAGTGCAAGAGATTGCGTGCCTCGAAATTTTTGGCGGCGGCAGCGAGGTGCAAGATGGTATCCCCATTCTTGTCCTTGCAATTGATAACCTGCTCATTGTTGTGCTGCTTTAGATGCTCCACCAGCACAACCAATGCCTCGAACCGATTGTTCTTCACTGAGAGGTGGAGCGCCGTCTCCTCTCGGGCAGTTGTCTCTTCCACGGACCCAGGTGAAGCGGAAAGCAATTCCTTCATGGCGCTGACCTTCCCGTTAGCGGCGGCACAATGCAGAGGGATTCTTCTCTCCCTGCCCTTCACAAGGCATAGGTCTTGAGGCCCACCCGCCCTTAAAATCTCCCTCACAGTCTCAACATCACCTCTAGCTGCTGCGATGTGCAGTGGACTGAAACCATCTGCGTTCACATTCTCTGTGAGCTCCGGCATCAACTTGAGGAGCTCTCGGATGAAATCCAAATGGCCAGCAACACAGGCGACGTGCAATGGCGTGTGGCCGGCTCCTTGGAGAGCCGCCTCCTCGAGGATGAGTCGATTGCTTCTGATCAGGTCATTCAGTAGACCCACATCGCCTGTCTGAGCTGCTTTTAACAACCTCGGATCCATTTGGGTGTTTATATGTGTATATGTGCCCTTCTACTCAAGAACTGATAAATGCTGGATGTGCATGAATCGTGCTTTTATAGTATGGATATTGCCTGATAAAGGGAATGTCTATATTACTTTACTAACACTTAATTTCTTCGCGGAGTTTGTCCTGTCAAAAAGGTTACTCTCGAATTGGGCAATTCTTCAATCCCTTGAAGCAATGAATCTAATATGTTCTGGAACTAGATGTCTACCCAGTCAGATGCCCATGTGTCGAACGTGTTTTGATTTTCAAAATTTTTTATTCCTTATTTAAAATTATTTTTTTTTGGAAAATATTATTCTTGAATCTTAAATTTAATTTCTAATTTCTTAATTATGTTTCAAAAAAGGAAAAAAATACAGCCACATAAAAGCACTAGAATCCTACAATGTGTTATCAAAGTGTAATTGAGTTTTAAAACTTTTAAAGAGTGCAAACAAGTTATTTTGTTAATTATGTCTAATTGGCTAATATAAAATGCTAACATGACTTTTTTATTATTTGCTTTCTCCTATGTGACGTCGATATTAAAAAGAATGAAGCATAAGACTAAAGCAACCATGTTTTAGTCCAAACTTACTTTTTTACCCAAATCTTGGTTAAATTAGATTAAAAAATGAAAAATAATATATATATATATATAAAAATAATATATATATATATATATAGAAAGCACAAACTAAAAAATGAAATATAAATAATAAAATGTCTAAACTACATTTGGCAGTTATGATAAAATTTATGATAGGATAAGATTTATCATGTCTTGTGTTTGGTGTCCGCTTCGAACATGATAAAGTTATATATAAAAGGGATATAATATCCCAAGGGGTAAGTGGGATAAAGATAGGTTGAATTTCTAACATAATAATAGTAAAATTATTTTTTCTCAGTAAAAAAAACTTATTTAAATTAATTAAAATTAAAATTATATTTCAATATAAATAATAGTTAAATTCTAATATAAGAAATTCAAAATAACAAAAAATAGCAACAATTTAGTTTTTTTATTTAATCTTATTTTTATTTATATATTCAAATTTAATTCTATCTTATAATATAGCTGAATATATAATAAAAATATATTAATATTTATTACATATTTTAGGTATTTTAGCATTTTAGGTAGATTAGTATAGTTTATTATTTAACAAAATTTTATTGGATTGATGGAAGGTGAAAAAAAATAAATAATTAAAAAAGAAAGGAAAATTTTAAACAAAAGCAAATAAAAATAAAATGGGCAAGAGTATCGTGAAAGATTTTTGCCATCTCTGTTTTGTACAACTTTAAGGTTCATTTATACAGATATGTCATTTATATCAAACAATATACATGATATGATTTAATAGAATGACTTGATTGTACCAATTTAATAAGTTTTAAGATTTTATTGTACTTTTTAAAATATTTAGGACTTTTGATGCACTTAACTCAAAAAAAAAAAAACTAAAAAAAATAATTAAAGTGTTGCTTGGCTAATAAAGTTAAAGAAAATTCAGTAGAGGACTCTGGATTTTTCAGACGTGATGAAGTAATAAAACTCACACTTCTTAGGATGATGGGAATTGCGGAAAATGACGATAGCGGATCCTCGTCCTGATGGCTGAGCAAATTAATCTGCATTTGATTTAACTCCAAGGAGCTTTAGACCTCCAAAGCTTATTGGGAGAAATTTGTGGTGTTTGTCAAGTTTTCTCAGGGGCGTAGGCCAAATATTACCTTGGGAAAGTTGAAAGCTGAAGGCAGGTCCACTTGCCTTGAGCTTTCAACATTTTGGAAATGCCGAAATGCTCAATTAATGAAATTTGACCAGTTTCTTGTTTTGATGGATGGATCTCCTGCTGCAAGGTGTTGTAACTTCATATAATTTTCTTGTATTTCCTATATAAAATGTCATGATATAAAGAGATCTAAAAACTTTGTGATCAATGGGTACAATTTATTATGTTTCTATCTGACGACTATCCAGGTTTTGGACAATCTCTTGTACGACGGCATAGACACAATCGATTGCGCTAACTGAATGCTTTATTAAGTAGCTTAAATATTTTATTGCTTCTCTATCTCCTATATGTTCAATTATCAGGCAAGCAATCTCCTATATAATAATTGTGTAGGCGCAAAATTTATAAATTTGTGTAGAAATACTGTTAGTTAAAAGAATGACCGATGAGTTTTTTCAATAAGTGTTGGTAGGTGTTGGCTGGAAGAAATGAAAGGTGAGACTTGGATAATATCGGTAGTTAATTTTGGTTGGCTATGCATATTGTGTTGCTTAATAATCATAATAAAAAAAAATACGGCGCTCCATGTTTAGCACTTACATTATAAAGTTTGTACGTCACGTTTCCATGTACGTAATTATTGGACATACATATGTAATCTAATATAAAGCAAATTTTAATTCCATTTTTAAGGTGTTTCCCGTCTTCATAATTATTTGGAAATTGAAGTGAACTTACGTTTGACCAGTTGGATATGTTTTTCTCCATTCTTATTTGGAGGAATTAATTTACTGATTGATAGATTTTAGAAGAATTATACACCTGTGGATAATGATCACTCTCACACCGGAGAGAGAGAGAGAGAGAGAGAGAGAGAGAGAGAGAGAGGGGGGTAGGGTTTTTCCTTTGGCTCATTTAAAAAAAAATGATCACTCTCACACCGGAGAGAGAGAGAGGGGCTAGGGTTTTTCCTTTGGCAATAAATCTCCAAGGGGTTGAATCAAAGCTCAATAATAGGCAAAAGAATACCTCAAGTGCTAGAAGTTGGTAAAATGAAATACTGAAGTGCCAAAAGTTAGGAAAGTGACACTTGAATGTCATTTTTCTTGAAAAATGAGATACTTGAGTACCACATCTAACAAATTCTGCTGGAAATCCTACACGGTAATTTTTTTATTTATTAATTAATTTTGCTTGCTTATGTGGCTCGTCGGAAGGCTGATTCAACAAAGAAATACAAAAATGACGTCATTTTGGCACAATTCAAATTTTAATATAAAAATTAATTAAATTAAATTTAAAACCATTTTTTTAAAAAGGAATATGAAGGCAATCGATAGCTAAGGGCTCAGCCCTCGCGTAAAGGTGGGGGGAGGGTTAGTTGAGCTAAGGGCGGGCGACCCCAATCGATCGGTGGCAAGGGCCTGTAAGCCCTCTCCTAGATTTAGGGCGAGGGTCGTTAGGCCTTGCCCAATTGGCAGCAGCTCTTGACTCAGTCGGGTGAGGGCTAACGACCCTTGCCAAATCTAGGGGAGGACCGCGACCCTCGCCCCAGATTTGGGTGAGGGCTCACAAGCCCTCATTGCCGTTTGATTGGGGTTGCCGGTCCCCGGCTAGGGCTCGGCGACCTCGGCTGACCCTCTCCCCACCTTTTCGGTGACGGCAAGGAGGCAGCAGCGGTGGTGAGGGTTGAGCCCTTAGTCATTGGTTGCCTTCATCTTTTTTTTTTTTTTTTTTTTTAAATTAAATTAAATTAATTTTTATATTAAGTATTTATCTATGTCAGCATGCAAAATGACATCGTTTTGCACTTGGCTCGCTAGAAAATCACCACATCAGCGTTTTAGCTGAATTTTCTCATTGTTGACCTTTAACTTATTCGTTTTGCTTCGATTTTAGTACTTAAGTGTTCCATTGTATCAAGTTTTGACACTTTAGGTGTCCCAAATTCCTCAATAACATTTGACGTCAACACTCTTTCCTCCCATCAAAGAAAACTACCTATAAGTGAAATGCAGGAAAGCAAAGAAGGAATGACAGGCCCACACTTGAACACTTCTTTCTCGGATCTCTTAAGTTAAGTTAAAGTAAAGCATGTCAACCATCAAATAAAGAACGGATATCGTAATATATATCTCTTAAGTTATGTTCTTTCCTTGTTATCATTGGTCTCTTTAACATGCTTGACCTCATTGCATTTCGTTCATAAAATTCGAAATGTTCATTTGATGTTTCTCTTTACACACGTGAGATACAAATTGATGTCTTCAATGGATGCATCATGCCCGATCCCCATCATCAATTTTTCTTTTATGCTAGGTCGTATCATGTAAAGGGCCCAAATCCTCTAAGCTGTTGGGGAGAAGTGGGCAACAAATCACCAAGAACTAACTCAATCTAAGATCAATGTTCTTAAAAAATCATATGCAACTTTAAAATTCTCAATTCCATAAAATTTTTAAACTCGGAAGCTCGACTAATTGACCTAGAGTAATAGAGAAAAAAAGTTGAGCTCAAGAAGCGCAATGTGAAAGTGCCCAAGGCCATGTAGGATTGAGACAAGATTTTGCAGACGTCGAAGATCTTTACGGAGAAATCATTAAGACGGTCCTGGAGATCCTATCATAACAACAAGGATGAGGATCAGTGCGCCGATTAGAGATCTAAATGCAATGGTGTTATTACAGCTTCGGCATTGCCCGTGGGTCACGATCATTGCTCCCTTCTAAACGAGACTCGGTATCGACTGAGGAGCTCTGGAGGAAATTCAAAGGCCTGCGACACTGGCGACTTGCAACGGCGTGTGGCCGGCTACTTCGGGAGCCGTCCCCTCTAGGATGCATGCATTGCTTCTGATCAAGTCATTCAGTTCATCAACATTGTCTCTTCGAGCTGCTTCCAAAAACCTTGGCTCCATTTGAGCGTGGATCTGAATATCTGCCCTGCTGCTGCTAATTAGAACTAATAATAATGAATGTGCACAATGTGGTGCAGGTCCTCCTCTAAGCATGAATCGTGGTTTTATATGTTGGAAATTGCTCGATCATGGGCTTTAGAATTACAACAATGGGAATAGTCAGTAGTCACGGATCTTTTGATTCTATCTCTAGGATTTTTTCATTCCTTCAGATCTAAAATATAAAAAGTGCTGAAGGGTAGTTTAGTCTTCTTCTTCTGTTGAAGGCTCTTCATTGTTAGTGAACACTTATGCTCACTATAGATATTGATGTAATCTCTAATTATGAAAATAACAATTTTCTTCTCTTCGTTTGCATGGTATCAAAGCGACAAAAATACACCTTTTACCCTAGCCGCTGAATGGCCATCGTTACATCACCAAAGAAATCACTGTCGCCAAACGGCGAGAAACCACCGTTGCCAGACGGCGACATCCACAACACTCTAGTCATTGTTGTCAAGGCTCGGCGACCAGATCTAGCATCATTCAAACCATAGTTGTGGTCGCCTATCCTTGCAACTAGATCTTGAGTCGCGGATGAGGTTTGCTTCTCCTTCCTCGCTCAAAGAGTATTCAGTGTGTTGGACTTTAGGAGCAGTTTGAAGCAATATGGCATGAAGTTCTTATAGGTGATGTGCACATCATTACCCATATGTCAAAATATTCTTTTCTAGGTGATGTGGTCGAGGATCGCAGGTGTAGCGAATGCAATCATTTGAGAGTTTTATTGGTTGGTTTTCTTGGAGCTAAGCTTGTTGATACTCCAATGAATCCTAATGTGAAACTTAATGCAGAACATGGAAACTTACTTCATGATTTGAGTAGGTATAGGAGGTTAGTGGGTAAGCTCAACTATTTAACTATCACTCGACTATATATTTGTTTTGTTGTTAGCATGGTTAACCAATTTATGAGCGCTCCTTAGACTACACATTGGGAGGCAGTGCTACGTGATGTTAAATACTTGAAAGGAGCACTAGATAAAGGAATTTGTTCAAGAATCATGGACATCTTTGTGTCACTGCCTACTTTGATGCTGATGATAGAAGATCAACTTTTGACTACTGCACGTTCTTGGGAGGCAATCTTGTGAGTTGGAAAAGTAAGAAGTAATAGGTGTTGTTTCGATCAAGTGGAAAGGTGGAATATCAAGCCATGGTTCATGTGGCGAATGAGTTGCTTTAGTCGAGGGTGTTGTTATCTGAACTTATCATGCCATCTTCAGCTTCCTCAGTTCTATATTGTGATAACCAGTTTGCTATGCACTTCAAATCTAGTTTTTTTATGAGCGCATAAAGCATATTGAAGAAGATTGCCATTTTGTGCGAGAAAATATTCAGAATAAGGACATAACGCTTCAATACACATGGATTGAAGATTAACTTGCTGATCTTTTCACTAAGTCAGTGCTAGGTAGTAGAGTGACTACTTTATGTAACAAGTTGGGGCTCTTTAATATTTATGCCCCAACTTATGGGGGAGTGTTGAAGAGTAGTTTAGTCTTCTTCTTTCGTTGAAGAGTTGTTTAGTCTTCTTCATTGTTAGCAAACCCTAATGCTCACTATATATATCAATGTAATCTCTATTTATGAAAATAACAATTTTCTTCTCTTTTGTTTACAAAAAGGGGAAAAAGAGAGAATAGTAATGCGTTAGGAAATAAAGGATTAGTCTCTATGAAGAGATCGACTAAAGCCCCAAACGGTATAGTACTCAGTATCAGTGCCATGGAATGATATGTTTGTACAAGGATCCTAATTCCAATTGAAATGTACAATGATTCGGTATATAAGACTTTCCTCTCTTAAAGCTGAAAAAGACGTCCCTTCCGTATGAGTATTCCCAAAAAAAAAAAAAAAAAAAAAATTTCCCTTCTCTAGTAATTTTTTATAATGGGTTTCATCTTTATGTCTATATAAATCTCTACTTGTTGTTAGATGTCGTATGAGACCGAATCAAAAGATTATTCCTAAGTTGGGTGCGTTCTAGAATTAGATCTCAACCTTCTCAAACAGTTATTCTCTAGTTCCCAAAACTGCCTTTAGCATGCAATAATGATCTTTCGATTTCGTTCAAATTACTATCAGCACCATTCGGTTCGATCCGACCAACTTTGCATATCCTGCGCTTTCGTGCCGTTTCCTTGCTCGAGGCTTGTCTCGCATCGATCCCCATTATTTTAGCTAGCGCCCGTAGGTATTAACATTATTTCTTTCACCTGTTCTCACAGACAAATTCTCAACCTCACAAAGATGTTCTTTCTCGATGGCCATCAATTTATCTAAAGAAACGAGGCCAAAGGAGTACTTAGACCTCATCTCAAAATCTCAACTGCTATCGAAGTGACCAACATCATATAAACTCAGGATGCATCTTATTAGGGAAATACGATACAGCTGGCGGACATTACACAATCAACTGCAGAGAATTGAGGACATCACATCAATGTCCAACCTCGTCGAACGAAGTCCATCCAATACTGCTAATGGCTTGCATTTCTTAGCTCAGCTGTGAGGAAAGAGTAAGTACCATATGATGGATTTATGAGATGGGCTTAAGGCCCATTCGCTCAAGTTGGGCCCAAAAGGCCCGGCCCACGGGAATAGGGCCCATGGAAGGGGAAGGTATAAAAGGGAGGAGAGAGAGAGGAGAGAGAGAGAGAGAGAGAGAGAAGATAACCGTTTTTTGGTAAAAACGTACGTACGTTCTCTCCCTCGCTCTCTCTCCAAAAGACAAAACGAACAGTAAGCAAATGGCACTGTCTTCCCTTCAATTGACATCATCGGATTAGAATTTCTTCCTCTTCTTCAGCGTTGGTGTCTAATCTGTGGCTAACAAGGTACGCTCGAATCCGTGGTGTGCTTTACGATCGGTGATACGTGTTTTCCCGGGCTTCGTCTTCCGCATTGATTTAGGGGTTCGATTTAGTGTCGAATCCGGTTTTCGGGGATCAGTCATTCCCAACACCATCATTAACGACGAGGAGTTGCGTGCTTAAGGCTGTACATATTACTTGTGAGGTTCTGCCGGAAAAGTCCTTCCAGGTAGAAGTCCATAGCTCGCGCCAACCACTTCTGTATCAGTAGAAGAAGAAATGATATGATGAGCGGCAACACGCTCAATAGTAGCGCGGTTGTCAGGGGTAACTCTTTGTTCATCGACGTGAACGGCATGAATGGCATGAAGCAAATGTAAGTTTGAATCATCGCAGCTAGGCAGAGTCTCAGCGGCAGCTTCAAGGGGAGATCTCTGGTGAGGCAAACGATCTTCTGGACCGACACGAAGAGTCCAAATGTGTTGGCGGTCATGACGACGGTGTATATGATGTCTTTAGCATGAGAAGACACAAAAGTAGGAGGCACGAGGAAGCCTTTGCTGGAATTAGGGTCGACATTTGATGAAAAGCGTGGAGGCTGGAGCATGGATTGGTAGGTTGCGCTTGTGATGAGTGATGGTTTTAATTGGTGATGGGCTTAAGGCCCGTCCGCCCATGCTGGGCCCAAAAGGCCCGGCCCACGGGAATAGGGCCCGTGGATGGGGGAAGGTATAAAAGGGAGGAGAGAGAGAGAGAGAGAGAGATGACACCTGTTGGAAACAAACGTACGTACGCTTTTCTCCCGCGCGCTCTCTTTCTCTCTTCTAAAGACAAAAGAAAAACAATAAGGCTCCGGCAATTTTTCTTCCCTTCATTGCTTTATCGGATCGAACAGGGCCAAATCTCTTCCTCTTATCGGCATCGGTGTCTAATCTGTGGCTAACAAGGTACGCTCGAATCCGTGTGTGCTTTAGGATCGGTGATACGTGTTATTCCCGGGCTTCGCTTCCGCATTCGTTTTAGGGGTTCGATTTAGTGTCGAATCCGGTTTTCGGGGATCAGTCATTCCCAACAATGAGCATGGCAACAATCAGCAGGGCGTTGCGCATGTCGCCCAACGACTCCTTTTCTTTGTTCAGATTTTTCCATGTTGATCGTGATAATGATTTAGGAGCATTTGTGACTGGTTCTCCATCTGATTGATGACTGTTAGCTCCCTCGATATCGTTGTCATCTGCTAAGAATGATATTGAAGCGGGTGAGTTTGATCTTTCTTTTGTGTGTGTGGCTTCAGTTCGGGCGAGAATTTCTGTGATCTCTCTATCTCCTGCTCCTCTTTGCAAGAGAGTTGAGAGATCAAGAGGCATCAAGCCACTCTCGTTCGAAGCGTTCACCTCCATAGCCTCGTACTTAAGCATGAAGTCAACCACCTGCAACTCTTTCCCATCTTTATTTTATACTCGTTGATTTTCAGACAGTAAGATACTATAGAAATTCTTGTTGCATGCGATCAAATAAATTCCTCTGCTTAGAAGATCTTTGTATATTGTAGGGACACCAAATTAACACCATCCCTGAAATAATGCACAAATAAAAGTGCGATAAGATGAGTCAACAGTGTGACTTGCCTCTGAAATTTTTACAGCAGCGGCGAGATGCAAGACGGTGTTGCCTTTGTGGTCCTTCCAATTGATCACCTGCTCCTTCTTGTTTTGCTTCAGATGCTCCACCAACACAACGACTGCGTCAAAGCGGTTGTTCTTCACGGCAAGGTGAAGCACCGTCTCCTCTCGGGCAGTTCTCTCCATGACAGATTCAGGTGAAGCGAAGAGCAGTAGCTTCATGACATTTAGCTCTCCATTTACGACGGTATAATGCAAAGGAATCCTTCTCTTCCCTTCACGAAACATAGGCGTCGATCCACACTTAGGAGCTCTCTCATAATCTCGACATCACCTCGAGCTGCCGCGATGTGCAACGGACTGAAACCATCAACGTTCACTTTTTCCGTGAACCTTGGCATCAACTTAGGAGCTCTCGGACGAAATCAAAATGGCCGGCCACACAAGCGGCGTGCAACGGGATGTTACCGGCTCCTTCGATGGCCATCTCCTCGAGGATGAGCCCATTGCTTTTGATCAAGTCATTCAGTTCATTGATGTTGCCCTTTTGAGCTGCTTCTAACAAACGTCGCTTCATTTTAGGCGTGAATATGTGGATATACGCCCTACTAAACATATGATGTGCACAATGCAGTTTGCACCTCATGGCAGGCATCATTACTGTTTAATGGGGAAAATTTCCTGATCAGGATAAAGCCTCTTCTGGGGACATGTTGAAATGACTTGGACATACAGGTGCAAACTTGGGGGGGGGGGGGGGGGAGAGAGAGAGAGAGAGAGAGAGAGAGAGAGAGAGAGAGAGAGGACTTGCATCGACTTCGTGCGTCATTGGTTTTGGCCAATCGTTGAAAAGTGTCTATCATTTCAATTTCTGACAGAATTAACGAAGTTGTGCGAAAAAATCTGACTTCTAACTCAAATCCTCGATGGATGAATATTTTAAAAAAACAGTTATGACATTTAATTGATCAATTACAAAGTTATGATACATTTAAGTGATTATAAGAAAAGTTGTGACATTTAAGTAAGTATCGTACATGAATTCTAATACTCAAATCATTGAAAAAAGTTATGATACTCAACTGTGTACTGTACGAAAGTTGTGATATTTATGATGTTATTTTCTCTATTAAAGAAGTTATGATAATTCAAATTCATGGTGAGTGAATGAAATTTTTGTGGATAATGTGTGCATCAGACTCAGTTTACCTTTGCTTGAAATGTATTGCGGTTGCGGTTGCGTTTTCTCTTCCTTTATATAGGGAGTCTTGCCCGATCAAATGCATGCCCGTTGGTTTCTTTAGTGGAATGGTTTGGATGAAGAGCACGCCCCCCAGCGCTGCGATCGTCAGGCAGAAAGAAAAGTAATAAATGTTGGATATAATATTAATATAGTCCAAAATAATATGTTCACATAAAATAACAATAACGTGCATATAAAAACTTTTTCAAATCCAAAATAATACTTCAAGCAACTACTTCTTCTCTCTCAAACCTATTACCTCCAACAATAAATAGGTAAAATAACTTTTTTCAAATAAAATTAAAAGAGCAAAGAGAAGCAGCTGGAACCAGTAGGCCTCCCGCCGTCACTAATCTTATGGAATTGTTATATCAAACTACAGTTATTTCATGCAGCCTGCGATCTCATCGTTTAGGTTACTGGGCCTGTTACTATAATTTCCTTCCCGATATGTTAATAATTAGAAAGTCTCTCATGAGATATATTGAAATTGGGCTTAACAAGCCGTTCAAAAATTTGTTCACCGTATATTGGACTTGTGAATTAGGGAAACACAACCCACCTCTTTATTTGTAGGTCAAACACCTCGGTGATAGGTCATGTGAGATAACTTTATGACTCCTATCGTGAGCTAGGTTCACCTACTACCATGACGGGAGACTCATCTTATTTTATTTTGTATGGACAGAGCTGATCTACTCATATCGACAAGTATGGTTTATTTTTATTTTCTTTTTAAAATTTTGTTTAGCTATATTTATAGCATACATTGGTGTTTATAATTTACCAACTTCATATTTTATACAGGCAATGTCTTTTTTCTTCAATTTTCTTCCTTGAGTGGAAATAAAGTCAATGCATTGGTCTTTGAAAACTGTGACTGTTAACTCATGCTCATGATTCTAGGATATCGTCGCTTGCCACGATGTAATTATAAAATGACATTTTCAAACGATTACCCTCTATGACGATCACTAATTTCACAGTTCTTATCTAATATTCATTTTGAGCTATAATATTCTATTTTGTTCATGACCTAAATCCCATTAACATACTAGGAATTGGAAAGTCCCTTCATATGAGGTATGTTGCAATTAGGTCTAAAGAATTGTTTAGAGATCCGTTCGTGACTTGAATCGAACTCGTCAACTAGGGAAAGACAACTAACCTTTTTATTAGTAGGCCAAACACCTTAGTGATAGGTCATGTAAGATAAATTTACATCTCCTTGCGCATAGAAATTGGATATAGAAGAGATACCAAAAAGTTGACTTCTGAAAAACAAACAAAGTGAAATTATATAAAACACAAGAGGAGAACGCCATTTGGCATTTTATAACAATGTCAAACTTTAAATTCTTAACTATTAGCTAGGTAGAATTATTGTCCTCTATAAAATTTTTCTTCTTGTCTCATCAAATCGGTGATGGCTCACCTAGGACTCCTAATATATCTTTTCGTCCTTTTGTTTCATTGACCATATAAAGTTCCTCATCATCTCACATTCTAGTAATAGATATCCAATAGAAGAAATTTCTCGTTTCCTTATTAGTAGGATGACGGACATATATTATAGGGGGTTTGGTAGTTCAATTTCAGTGAAAAGCCTATGAAAGTGCCCTTTTGTATTGTTCATGAAGTTTATGACAAAGCGCCATTATTTTGACACCAAAAAAATTAATAGCTAGATTGGCATGCTATCATGACACGAGACTCATTTTATTTTATATTATATGGATGGAGCATCTATATGCTCTGAAATCTGAAAAGCTTGTGGAGTTATTGAGTGATCTTGAAGATTATCGCGAAGATGACCATATCTTGCTGCAAACTTTAATAGATCAAGAAAAGCTAGTGAATCGACTTTCAGGTTCCTGTTGACGTCTTTCTCTTATGCTCCAGGGTATTTGTTGAGATAAACACTAACATATTGAGGCAAAACAGCGAGATGAGAGCTACAATTGCACAGCTTCGTTCATGTACTTAGGTAGCACTTTAGTTTCATGTAGTCCAATGCACTAGGCAGTACCTTTGTTTGATGTAATCCCATGTTCTCGGCTGTACCTTTGTTTTTGTGGCCAACACCTTGTACTAAACCAATGCTCTTAAGTTCTATTCATTTCGCGAAAATATAACAATTTTGGAAAACATTTTCTAAGAAGTAATTTTTCAGGAAAATGATATATTTTCTAACATTCGGTTGAAACTTGAAAATGAGTTAGAAAATATTTTCCACCATTCAAGATGAAAAATCTCATTTGATTTTCATTTGTACACTCCTTTTGATAATATTTTTTAAATAAATCTAAATTTTAATTTTTTTTCCTTCGTTTTTTGGCTAATTGCCAGCCACAGTGATGGCCTACGACTGGCCTCTAGCAAGCTGAGCCTACCAACCTCGGGCGAGGCTTCATCTCACTAGATCTAGTGAGCTGGAGTCTCACTTGTGGCTAGCAAGCTCGAGTCTCGCGAGATCAGTAATTGCATCTCAGTGGGACAAGACGAGGAACGAGATGAAGTGCGAGGCAGCAGTGGAGGAGAAGCTGCTCTGGAGATGAGGGACCAGACGAAGAAGCCCTAGATTACGTGAGAAAGAGGGGAAAAGAAAGAGAGAAACGAGGAGATGCAAGGGCAATAGGGCGAGCAAGAAAGATTAGAAAATGATTTCCTTTCTTTTTCTTAGTGTTAAAAGGTTATTTTCCATTAATCGAAAAATATTTTCTTTGATCACCTATTTTTCGCCTCTGAACATCGGAAATTATGAAAAATGTTTTTAAGAAGTTATTTTTCAGGAAACGAATTGTCCCTTTGTGAAAAGTCAGTTTCCCTCGCGTGCTGTCTCTCCGATTTCATCTGCAGAACTTCATAGGATATTCTCAATCTCGCCGACATTTGCAACTGATTGATGCATAATTAATCTAATTGTACAATCCGGGATAGACATGCGGTTCCAAATCCTCCAACTGACGCTATTATCTTCTGAGTTAAGGAGGGCAATCATTGCGCCTTATTGATCTTTTCTCTATTGTGTCTAAGCCAAAGGACGAGACGAACCACTGGGATTCACCCTAATGGCTACCCTTCCAACATGGAAGGGGGAGGTGAGGGGATCAAATCCCCACCTTCTCAGGGGGGACAGGGTGGGAACGTGTAAGTTTCAGGAGTGGGTTTCAACTCCCATGTCCTGCAAAAGGCATGGCAAAAGTCTGAGAGTGAGTGTAGAGTAGGAATAGAGTAGAACTGACTAAAAAAAAAAAAAAAAAAAAAAAGGACGAGACGCACCTTTTAATTATGACGTCACCATCTTTTCTGTATTAGAGCACTTATAATGCACCCGGTCTTTTCAACTTCTGTCGATGCGGTCTATATAAACTGCACTAACGCTAACCTTTTCTTTTGGAGTCACGAAGTTACTAAGTCATTCCTAACTCTTTTTTAAATTGGTGACCCTTCCCTAGTCATGCCTTCTTCTCCTTCAGAGTCTACTATCAATCCTCCGTTCAGTGATGGGTTCGTCTCAAGCTGGAAGAGGCTGCTCGATCTCCTTTCCCTCAAATATTCTCTCATAATATCTAATTCTGACGTCGAAGGGGAGATTCAAGCGGTCATAGGGGATGTTAAGCCGCATAGTCTTCCTCCGACTCATTTGTTTCAGACAGACTTTGATGAGTTCTCCGCTCGTGTTTGACCATGGCATACAGGATTTTCTAGCCAATGAGGCCAAAATCGACTATTTCCACTCCTTTGAAAAGGATTATGGGATAGGAAAGAGTAGGCCTACCATGCTGAGGAGGTACTCGAGGGATCGTAAGAAGGCCCTTGAGTTGGCTGAGAAGATTCATGCCCGTCTGGTCCACGCAAGGGAGAGGTTGACTAAGAAGCTGGTTTCTGTTGACGCGAGGCAAATAGGGGGAGAATCATCGTTGAGATGGAGATGGAGGCGGAGAAAGACTCTCCAAAAGGCTAAATGACTTGGATCATGGCATTCAGATCTCTCAGTCTCTAGTGACACATGCCAATCAGCTCGTGGAAGACGAGACACCCGTGTTTGACGAGCCCTGGGATGATTGTGACCATCTCTTTCCATTGATGCAAGTGCGTTCTTCGATCGCTCACCAGGCTATGGAGGAAAACAACCGCATGGAGGATCGCCTCGCCTTTTTCATTTTTGAGTTTAGGGCACACGTTGGTCTGATGTGACCGACTCAATTAGTTTTGTTGTGGCCGCACTTTCCTTTTGAACCAATGCTTTTCCTTCTAGGACCGATGTACTTTTCCTTTCCATCGATGTGGATACACCTAACTCATGGCACTTCGGTGTCTAACTCGTTTTCCTTGCTTATCTTGCATTTCTTGTATTTCCCACATGGTTGGATGATATTTCTTTAGATACTTTCCATTCATTGATCTTGGCATTTCTCTTCCATCAATATTCATCAATCGATAAGTGTTGCCGACCAAAATATCCATGACCAAAGAGGGTCCTTCCTAATTAGAGGATCGCTTGCCAAATTTCTAAGGACTTTCCTAGCATAGTAGTCCTTGGGTACTGTAAGAATAACAGTCTATTGTAAGCCACATATTCTTTAAAAAATGGGTCCTATAAAAATTTATAATTATTCGTGATTTGGTTTTTTTATGATCTAATATATAGACTATTATTTTCACAGTACATTAAAGGCTGTTACGCAATCATTTCTCAAATTTTAATTATTTGTGATCATTGACAGTATGGTCTTCCATGCTAAGTCATCAATGTCAAGATGTTTTGGCTTTACATGTTCGTTATAGGCTTTGGTCTTTTGAGCAATTACTCATTCTAATGTAGAAATTTTATCTTCATGAAGTTCATCATTGTTCATATATATCAATTCATCATACTCATCCTTAGTCATATCACCTTGTAACTTGACTCTTAAGGATTGAACCGTTATCACTAAAGGAAGGACAACTTCTAGACCATATGTTGACAAATATAGGCTTACTCCAGTACTTCACCACTTAGATGTTCGATAAGCCCACAACACTGTCGATAGAAGGGAGTCCCATTGCCTAGGTTTTTCTTCAATACCCGGTCTTTCAAAGTCTCAATCCATGGAATTTTTAATTTTGGCATCTCAACATGTTGAACTTGAGTAAACAAGCTTGGGGATGGCGACGTGGTCGGCATCTTCAATCGTGGGGTTATTTTGGGTGGTGGTGATACTGAAAGATGGTTTTGGGTGGTACTGTTTTGAAAGTGCAAATTGGCCCTCTCATTTCAATAAAATTACTTTTTTATTCACAAATTTTTTCTCCTTTCAAAAATACCATTGCTCATTTCTCTTCATTGAAATTTTACTCAATTTCAACTATGTATGGACACTTTTGCCAAAATTTCTCTCCTGACTCTTCTGCTTGTTAGAACATTTGAATATTAAATCACATTTTCATATAATAGTTTAAGCTTCTAGAATAATTGATAATGATTTCATAAGATCTCTCATCGTATCATCATAGGAAGTCTTTAGTTCACATCTTCCAGACCCCTATTTGCTTTCAAATTATATATTTCTACACTTAAACCAAAGACTAGCCTACTCGTGAGGGGGCATTAAACCACGTGCTTGCCATTCCAAGGTGGAGGATGTAGAAACTTTTAAACGGTTATAACCTATACAAGTTAAAGTATGTAATATATTGGATCAATCAATAACATGGAAATAATTAAATAAATACTAATGAGTCGATATCGGAATTGAAATCTACTAATAAGTTACTACATAAACAATGTCCCTACCGCAATTTTTACCGGCATTATCTGAACTTTACTAATATTCCAAGAAAGTTATATTAACGTAATTTTTGTTTCACCTTTTCCGCGTATGGGTCAATAGAATTCTGCGAGCATGTATCGAACAAGGGTGAGGGTTGATCCAATAAATCAATAAGATGATGGCGATTTTCCGATCTTTCGAAGGGATAAAGTTATTTTCTAGGTGGTTGACTTTATTGACCTTTCTGTAATGCCATAGGATTAACAACTATGTCATAAACGTCGGACCCTTTTATGAGTTGTTGAATAAGCGACGATAGTCGCTAGGCATTCATCGATAATCACTATAAGTAGTTGGATCGTCGCTCTTGTCGACTGTTTGATCGGGCACGGCTACTTTGCATGAACTTGCGGCTACGTAGAAATGCCACGACTTCCATACTTGATGGACGTCCCCTGAATTGAACAGAGGGCTAGTGGAGGGGGAACGTCTTGAAGGGAAGGGGCCTCGGCCCCTCTTGATATCTTGTCCCTCCTTGAAAGTGAAGCTAGCAACAGAGAGATCGGAGAAAGTTCTCATGGAGGCCGAGTGCAGAAGTAGATGCAAGAAACTTGACGACCGCCTCTTCACTAGTAGTGGTGACTACCCCGCCGGTACCGTTCCACCAACCAGCCCACTAGCTCATTTTTATTTTATTTTATTTTATATTGGTCTCCATAAGAAAGATAATTGAATTGCCGGAGGTGTAGCCAACTCGAGACAACTCTAGATACCCCGGTGGTTCATCAGAGCTAGTCACCAAAGTCCATACTTATAGCCTTCCAAAACCCAGATCGGCGTGTCAAGAAATTTCGTTTCATCAAGCGCCACAGAGCTAATCATCCCTACTGAGAAGTATAGGAATTGTACGTTTTCAGCTTTTTATTAGTAGAAGATTCGATTTCTTTGCTGCTTTTCTTCAGGTTACTTGCGATTCCCCTCCGAGGATTTACTGACGGCGAGTTGGTGCTGGAGGTATTAACGTATACCCTTTTTAGGAGCATAAACTGCGGGCACCCGAGAGGTCTGTGTGCCGAACCTTCTCAAAAGGCATTTCTGTAAGCCAGTCCTGTTTTTTTCTCCTTTTTTTTTCCCTAATTTTCTGTTCTGATAGAGAAAGCAAAAGATCCCGGTATCCACTTGGGCAAAAGTAACCAAATCAACTCTCAAAGCTTTCGTTATCGTGTTTTTGGAATACTTGGAAATGGATTTTAGGTTCTGTTTCTGATAAGCCCAAGAAGGGTTAGACGATATTCCTCCAATCTTAGCCAAATTGCTGTCTGGCTACAGCTTACCAAGGTTTTTATGCAGAGTACAGCTACCCGACTGTCAGCCTCTTCTTTGTTATAGATAAAGCCAAATATTTGTTTTTAGGGGCTTTTTTGTCTTTTCTATTAGATTTCCTTTTAGGTTAAAAGTGGTACCTATATATTAGCGATGGCAAAACCCTAGCCGTTAAGACGTTGGAAAAGGAAATAGAGAGGCACGAAAAAGAGAGAAGAAAAAAGTGAGTTTTTTCTTGATGAGAGTTCTCAATCTCTTTTTGCCTTGATCTTGAGAGAAGATCGTCGTTGTATTCCAACTTTTTCGAAGTCTAGTGGATTTGCAGAGTGCCTCTGCGCGGAGACGTAGCCCAAGTTTGGGTGAACTTCGATAACAAATTTTCTGGCGTATTCATCTGATTCTGCTCTTTTATTACTATATTCTGTCTGGTGAATTATTTGCGAGCATTATTTTCTGGAATCGACGTGCGATTTCGTAACAACTGGTATCAGAGCCTAGGTCGGCTAATCGAGAACATCAAGGGTTTTTCGGTGATGTTTGATTGAAAGCAAACATGATGGCAGAAGATAAAATCAGAATTGATAAGTTCAATGGAGAGGATTTCGGATGGTGGAAACTACAAATAGAGGATTATCTTTATCAAAAAGATCTCTATGCACCACTTGAGGGTTGGAAACCAGAGATGGCGGAAGAGGATCCGACAGCAGAAGCCGGATGGAAAATTCTTGATCGAAAGGCGTTAGGTGCGATTCGTCTAGGGTATCACATCGCGAAAGCAAAAACTGCAAAAGAAGCCATGGATATTCTAACGAATATTTTTGAGAAGCCATCCACATCAAATCAGGTATTTTTTCTGAAGAAACTGGTTAATATGAAGTTATCTGATAGAGGTTTTGTGGCAGAGCATATTAATAGTTTCACGCAAGTCACGGGTCAATTGGAATCCGCAGGCATAAATTTAGATATGAAGCTTCAAGCTTTATTATTTTTATGTTCTCTTCCAGAAAGGTACAATACCTCAGTGCAGGGAATTTCAAGCACCATGAAGGATGATTTAACTCTTGATGATGCTGTGAGTAGTATCATGGATGAAGAGATGCGAAGGAAAGTCTCAGGTGGAGATATTTTTTCTGCATCTACATCTTCAACGGCACTTGCAGTGGAGAACCGTGGAAGAAGTAAAAGTAGAGGAAATTTCAGCGGTCATGGCATATCACAATCAAGGGGTAAGAGACAGGTTGCAAAAGATGAGTGTTGGTTTTGTCACAAAACTGGACACCGGAGGTTTCAGTGTGAAGCCTACAAAAAGAAGCAGCAAGATGAGAATCAAGGTGCTAATGTAATTAGCGATAAATCTTTGCTAGATAACTTGTGTTTGTCTGCAGGGTTTGACTTGACAACAGATAAATGATTTATTGATTCTGGCGCTTCTTTTCATTGCACCTCGCAAAGAGACATATTTGATGATTATGCTAGTGGAGATTTTGGACAAGTGGTTGTGGGAAACGGCCACATGTGTCCAATTGTTGGGAAAGGAACCGTGACTGTGAACATCTCAGGTGGAGGACGTCTAGTTTTGCGTGAAACTAGGCATATTCCGGAATTAAAGAAAAATCTAATTTCAACCAGTAAACTTGACCAAGAAGGTTTGGTAATAACCTTTGGCTGCGGAGAGTGGAAGATAACCTCAAGGGTAAGAGTAGTAGCAAAGGGAAAGCGTACGGGTACACTTTACCTTCTCCAAGGAGACAATATCAGTGATATGGTTGCAACTACAATGGCTACAAGTAATTTATCTACTCTTTGGCATTATCGTTTAGGACATCTTGGTGAAAAAGGTGTAAAGCAGTTACACTCGAGAAAATTACTTCCGGGTTTACAAAAAGTTGAGTTAGATTTTTGTGAGAGTTGCATTTATGGAAAACAGAAGGCTGTTAGTTTTCAATTGAATGGGCGACAAAATAAAGGCCAGAAGCTAGAGTTGGTTCATATTGATGTATGGGGACCTGCTCAAGAACTCTCTTATGGTGGTAAGAGATATTTTGTCACATTCATTGATGATGCAACAAGAAAGACTTGGGTCTATGCTCTTAAAGAAAAATCAGAAGTATTCGGGATGTTCAGAATGTGGAAGACCATGGTAGAAAAAGAAACAGGTTATCAGATTAAAGTTTTGAAATCTGATAATGGTGGTGAATACACAAGTAAAGAATTTGCAAATTATTTGAGTCGAGAAGGCATACACGGGCTAAAAACTGTTCCTAGAACTTCTCAAGAGAACGGTGTAGCTGAAAGAATGAACATGACTATTCTAGAACGTGCGAGATGCATGAGACTACACGCGGGTCTCCCGCCACACTTATGGGTCGCTATAGTTGATGCAGCTGTTTATCTTATCAACAAAAGTCCATCTAGTGCGTTGGATGGAGAAATACCACAAGAGCGGTGGTCAGGTAAGAAGATTAATTATTCACATCTAAAGGTGTTTGGTTGTATTGCATATGCTTTAATTGATAGGGAGGATAGAAAAAAGCTTGATGCTAAGTCCCAGAAGTGTGTCTTTATCAGATACGGTGGCGACGAGTATGGCTATAGACTTTGGGATTATGAGAATAACAAAGTCATCTGCAGTCACAATGTGGTATTCCATGAAGAAAAGATGTACAAGGATCGTCAGACAGAGACAGAGCATGAGAAGGTAGTACAACCAGAGTATGTTGAATTAGACATAATGCCCGTGAAGATGTTTCCAGTAGATCAAAGTTCACCTAAAAGAGAGGTTCAAGATGAGCCTATTATCAGTGAAGAGGTAGTTCAAGAAGAACGCAGTGATTCGGAGCAAACGAATGACCCTGAAGTACCTGTCTTAAGAAGGTCTACACGTGTGAGAAAGCAAAGGTAATTTTTGATCCATCAGCTAATACTGTTCTGAGCCATGTCTTATATACAGATTCGGGGGAACTAGAGACTTACGATGAGGCAAAGGTAGACACGTCTCACTTGCAGTGGGAGTGTGCTATGAAAGACGAGATGAGCTCGTTACTTCATAACAAAACTTGGGAGTTGACCAAGTTGCCCACAGGTAAAAAAGCTTTATTAAACAAATGGGTGTACAAGGTTAAGAATGAAGCAGATGGTAGTATTAGATACAAGGCGAGACTTGTAGTCAAGGGCTTTTCTCAAAAAGAAGGGATCGACTACTCCGAGATATTTTCACCTGTAGTGAAAATGATATCAATTAGAGTTCTGCTAAGTATAGTTGCAGTGGAGGATCTTCATCTTGAGCAGTTAGACGTAAAAATAGTGTTTTTACATGGTGACTTAGATGAAGAATTATACATGGCACAACTTAAGGGTTTTGAAGTCAAAGGTAAGGAGCACATGATATGTCGCTTGAAAAAAAACTTGTATGGCTTGAAACAAGCTCCGCGGCAATGGTACTTAAAATTTGATGGTTTCATGCAAGAAAAAGGATTTGCACACTGTGAGTCTGATCACTGTGTTTATTTTCGCAAATATGATGATGGTGACATTGTGTATCTATCTTTATATGTGGATGACATGCTTGTGGCTAGTTCAAATATGAAGAGAATCATAGAAGTGAAGAAGATGTTATTATCACAGTTTGCTATGAAAGACTTGGGAGAGGCCAAGAATATTTTAGGCATGAAAATCATCAGAGACAGGGAAAATAAGAAATTATGGTTGTTGCAGGAAGACTATGTGAACAAGGTGTTAAAGAGATTTAACATGGACAAGGCAAAACCAGTTGCAAATCCTCTAGCGAGTCACTTCAAACTTTCCAAGGATATGTGTCCAAACACTCAACTTTTGAAAGATGAGATGGCGATAGTTCCATATGCATCAACAGTGGAGAGTTTGATGTATGCCATGGTGAGCACAAGACCAGACATTGCAAAAGCAGTGGGAGTTGTGAGTCGATATATGCATAACCCAGGCAGAGAGCATTGGAATGCAGTTAAATAGATATTAAGATATCTAGTAGGTACTTCCAATTACTCACTTTGTTATGGTGGTACATCTCTAGAGTTGCAGGGTTATGTAGATGCAGATCATTCGGGTGATTGAGATAGTGGTAAGAGTACCACTGGATATGTCTTTACAGTTGTAGGTACAGCAGTGAGTTGGGTATCTCAACTATAAAAGATAGTGGCTTTATCGATGACAGAGGCAGAATATGTAGCGATTACAAAAGCCTCCAAGGAAATCATGTGGTTACAAGATTATATGGAGGAGTTACATCGAAAACAGCCAGTCAGTATACTGTGGAGTGATAGTCAAAGTGTAGTGTACTTAGCAAAGAATGCAGCTTATCACTCAAGAACTAGACATATCAAGAAGCGTTATCACTTTATCAGGTCAGCATTGAAAGATAATGAATTAAAGCTACAAAAGATTGATGGCTCGAAGAATCCAGCTGACATGATGACCAAGGTAGTAGACAGAGAGAAGCATATTTTATGTACTACTACCATTGGTATTACTCCATGTTGATTGATGAGGAGTATCGCAGAGGCACAAGTTTTTCAACTACTATTTTTTGAAGAAGATGGATGCAAAGTTGCTTGGTGCTTGGGTATATTTGTCTTCAAGTGGGAGATTGTTATAGATAAAGCCAAATATTTGTTTTTAGGGGCTTTTTTTGTCTTTTCTATTAGATTTCCTTTTAGGTTAAAAGTGGTACCTATATATTAGCGATGGCAAAACCCTAGCCGTTAAGACGCTGAAAAAGGAAATAGAGAGGCACGAAAAAGAGAGAAGAAAAAAGTGAGTTTTTTCTTGATGAGAGTTCTCAATCTCTTTGTGCCCTGATCTTGAGAGAAGATCGTCGTTGTATTCCAACTTTTTCGAAGTCTAGTGGATTCGCAGAATGCCTCTGCGCGGAGACGTAGCCCAAGTTTGGGTGAACTTCGATAACAAATTTTCAGGTGTGTTCATCTGATTCTGCTTTTTTATTACTATATTCTGTCTGGTGAATTGTTTGCGAGCATTATTTTTCTGGAATCGACGTGCGATTTCGTAACATTCTTCACTCGCCATTTTTTTTTTGTGCTTCGTAGACGACCCAGACGGTACAGAGGGGCAAACGTAACACCGGGAATGGTAATGGTGTCAGAGGATTAGGATGGAAGGAATCGCGAAGAAACTGGAATTAGGGTTTATGAGGGATGAGGGTTTCATATTCTGTGTACAAAAGTGAAAATTCAATAGAAAATGGAGAAATTTTTTAGGGATTATAGTACAGGGGGAAGCTCTTCCTTTGAGAAATGGATTGTCGTCTAAATGGTTGATTGATTTACAATTTGATAGTTTGGAATAGAGGTGAGCGATTGCTTACTAAATTTTATATTTACTTTTTATACTATGATAGATAAGTGAATAGAGTGTGAAAAATACTTGAAAAATATCGTTGATTTGGATACTTTCTGGAATAAAATTTTTGGCACGAAAGAACTTGACATATTTGTTTTGATTAGTTGGATGCCCAATCCTCTTATTCTACTAAATCAGAATTTCGAATCCTAAAGTGGGCTATGTATCCATATATTAGAATATCAAGGTTGAGCCACCAGTTGATGTGAACTAAATTTATTCGAGCTGTATCAATATAGATTGAACTCATTTGGGCCTTATCATAAAGGCAAATTATGAGCCGATCCACTGGTCAATGTAGATTGAACTAATTTGGGCCTTCTCATAGGGCAAATTATGGACCAAGCCATGAGACTTTGAATTTTCAAACTTTTGAATATTTGTTTTGAAAATTGTTCTAAACTCCACCTAATTATCCTGACAAATCTTTTTACTTGTAAATCTTTGTTTGAATACCAACCCCGAGACCAGCTATTTTTAGTATCTTTCAATGTTTATTTCTTCGATTATATGATCAGACTATTGTGAACTTTCAATGGCTCACGAGCTTTATGGTTAATTGCTTTGAGCGTGCTTTGATCCCATAATTAGGAGGTGCGTAGTTGCTGGAGCCATCGTGCTGGCCTCATCTCCAAACATTTCAGATTCTGAAGAAGATTAGAGAATGAAATCAAGGACTTTGGAGACGAGATAAAGCAAATTTGCCACCATTATCATTACTATATTAGCGACAACTAATGAAACAATTTATTGTTTCACCAGTAAGATTATACTACAATTCCCGAATTCGACTGTCATTGCTATAATCTCGGTATTATTAATAATTAGGGGATTGATACGACAAAGTATGCATTCAGTGATATCAAAGATATTGCTAATTATATCAATGGAGATAGGCAAGGCCAACCTTTCATTGAGTTCTTTTGTCCTTCCCATTTTTTTGAAAAGTCAAATCATGTGAATTGGGAACATTATTCGTGTTACCAACCATTGGATATCGAGCCTTGCTTATCTATTAAACATATTCAAATGGCTATATTAATATGATATATTAGTATAGTTTACACGATAATAGTGTTTTCAATTTTTTTTTTTTGTTTCTGAAAGTGATAAAAAATTAAGTAGAATATTAACATTAACTCTAATGAAACAAATGCATTAGAGTCAAGATTTATGTTTTACATTTAATCATCATGTGTCTCGTGTATTGCACTGGGGTTATTCTAGTTGTTCAAATTAAGGTGACATGCTGGTCGCTAATGGACAATAAAAAATGGTATTATTTCTTGGGGAGCAGCAACATTAACATTGCTGCCTGACGGCAGCGTCACCATTTACATACCAAAATAAGATACAGATCTGCCATAAGCTCAAAAACATTCAATAAGAAAATTAAGATAAGGCATTCACGGACATCACACAATCAACTGGAGAAAACACAAGGGTATCGGATCGATACCCGGCGTTACCAAAAAACTCAATTCTGACGCTGCATACAGTTTGCAATTCTTTGCACAACCCTTAAGTAGAGAGATATCTCTTTAACGACGACAATTACTAATCAATCTCATCTTCTTCTTCTTTTTTTTTTTTTCTGTACATATATATATAGAATAGCAACTGGTATCAGGAACCCCAGTGTGCCTATCAACGCTGTCCCTAGAGGACTGTAATTTTTATCCGATAACGACCCGGCCGGCACGTTATACATGCAGGAAAGGTAAGTACCAACCATCGAGAACGTGGAGAGCTTCAGCGGATATTTCGATGGAAGATCTTCGGTGAGACCAATGATCATCTGAACAGCCAACAGAAATCCGAGCGTGTTACTGGTAAGGAAGCAAAATAAAGTGAAATTCTTACAGAAGTTAGTTGCCTCAAAAGATAAGTATGCTGCAAGGAAGCCATTCTTGGTATGAGTTGTGACTTTTTTAAGGTTCGGAGGCTGAATCACGGCTTGGAAGGTTGCGGTTACTATGAGCACGGCTACAACAAGAAGGTCATTGCGTTTATCGCCCAAAGGCTTTTGTCCTTGGGTCGAATCTTTTGGTAGTAATGATGGTGGCTGATCATTTTCAACTGCAGGTTTCCGAACCGATTGATAGCTGGTAGCCCTCTCATTATTATCTTGGTCGCCAATCACCAGGACTATTTCTGAAGAGGGCAAGTTTGATTGTCCATGTTTGGCTCCGGCTTGCGCGATGATTTCTCTAATCTCTTGATCGGAGCGAGATGAGACATCGAGAGGGGTTGAGCCACTCTTGTTCAAGGCGTTCACGTCTACAATCCCGAACTCCAGAGCAGAACCAAAAAGCATGAAGTTAACCATCTGCAATTTTTTTCCGTCTTTATTTTGTTATCGTCAACATTGAGGCATAAGATAATACAGATTTTTTCGTTTTTTTTTTTTTTTTTTTGCATGGATGAAATATCCTTCATTCTAGTGATGATCAAAAGGGAACAGCGTGACTTGCCTCAAAATTTTGGATGGCGGCAGCGACATGCAAGACAGTGTTGCGTTTGTTGTCCTGCCGCTTGATGATTTGCTCCTTCTTGTGCTGCTTCAGATGCTCTACCAACACAACGACCGCATCAAACCGGTTGTTCTTCACAGCGAGGTGAAACACTGTCTCCTCCCTGGCGGTTGTCTCTTCGACAGACTCAGGGGAAGCGGAGAGCAGCACCTTCATGACGTTGAGCTCCCCCGTTTACAACGGCATAATGCAAAGGGATTCTTCTCTCCCGTCCCTTCACGAAGCACAGGTCTTCACCCACTCTCAAGAGCTCCCTTGCGATCTCAACTTCGCCTTGAGCTGCCGCGATGTGCAGCGGGCTGAAACCGCCTGCGTTTACTTTTTTTGCGAGCTTCGGCATATGCTTCAGGAGCTCTTGGACGACATCCAAATGGCCAGCCACACAAGCGACGTGCAGCAGCGTGTGACCGGCTGCTTCAAGAGCCATCTCCTTAAGGATGAGCTCATTGCTACTGACCAAGTCGTTCAGCTCATCGACATTGCCCTTTCGAGCTGCTTCTAACAACCTTCGCTCCATTCGGAACTAATAATGGCCTCTCTCTCTTCCCGGGACACCTTTGGACTTGGACATCTATTAAATTATTGATCCATTTTATAGAGTTTCCGAATATTGAGAAGTTCATTAGTGAATGATGAAGTAAGACTAGCAACAGTAAAGTTCCATGCACGCAACCACTTATGATAACCCAACTATTCAATAAGATATTGACAATATCAAATCACAGATCCAACCAAGTAGGACCACGTTTTAAAGGAAAACCGGCATTGGAATCATGCGACATTGGTTTGTGCCCAAAGGTCAATTTTTTTGGTCATCGAATGGCTTTTTAGATAAATCAGAAATTACAAAGCGAGAAAAATCTCAAAGCACCTCCAAGATCATTGTTCGCTTCGAAGGAAGCTTTGTAATTGGTGATTTCGTCTCAATTATAACCCCCTAATCTCACTGGCTGCATAGATCTTCACTAAACGAGGACTGCGTGCTTCTCACTTGCCATTAATTGCGCCATGGACGGGAGCAATTTTTGTCCGAAAGAAAATGCCCCCGGGCCTCCTGCTCCGCTTCCACGGCCGTCCATGCCACTCCCTGACTTCAGCTACATAACGGAAAATTCAGTAGAAGAAATTTCTCATATTTTTATCATTAGAGCGAGGAAATAAACAGTACAGGGACTTTAGTAGTTCATTTTTTAATGAAGTGCAATTTTATTGTCCTAGAGTTTTGGAATGAAACGGCACTTATGGAAGTACCTTTCTATGCCATTTTGTTTTATCTCGTGAGGGCAGAGTATCTACGTCTCCCGTCGGCAGGAGTGAAGTCAATGCCACGGTCTTCGTAGGCTAAAACTATTACGCCACAATCATGACCCTATGATGAGTCACTTGCCTCCATGTCAAAATCATATGAATTGATTATGAAGTCCCATCTGATCGGAAGCACCAGATCGAGGAGTCGCGGTACAAAAATGATCGTGCTGCTTTGGGACCCCCATGTCATAATTTCTTTCCTTTACATTAGATTTAAGGCAGCTATTGGACGTATTTGTGTTCCATCGATGTCTATATCGTTTGATTCAGGTGCGTCGTTTTCAGAGTGCCTCTTTTTATTATTTTTTTTGTCAATTGCCGTTTTGATTGTTCATCCCCTTGACTTTCCATGCCCATCCATGTTTGTCACGGGTTGAACAAACGGATCAACTTTTGATCCTTGTATTTCTCATGGATTAGATTTCGGTCTTTTTTGTTGAAAAAATATAAGAAAGTATGAAAAATAACAATAATGGTTGGAAATCTATTGAAAAAGATGAAAAAAGAAATTCAATTATTTGAGATGTGTAAATATTATCTTTAGGGATAATCCCATATCTCGGAATATGAAACTCAATGTGTAAGGCTCTAGTGACCATCCTTCTAAGGCATGAAGAACACTCTAAGTGTCAAGACTTGGCACGGGTTGACACTTAAATGTCAAAATTTTCAAAAGGTATACTTAAGTACCAACGGCAAGACTTTCTGGCTAAACAGTTAACATGGCAATTTCCTTTTAGAGTTTTAAATGATGTGGCATTTAAAAAAAAATTATCCATGTGGTGTTGATGTGGCTATATAAGCACAAAATGCATCACTATAGTCCAAAATTGATTCTTAATATAAATATTAATTAAATTAAATTAAAAAAAAATTTTAAAAAAGGAAATTTCCAAGGGCCTCCATGGCCCTTTGCCACTATTACCCCACCATCATTGGAAAGGGTCAGTGATGGTGGGGTGAGGGTTAGTCGGGGTTGCCAAGCCTCAGCTAATGATTGGTGACCCTAGCCAACTATAGGCAAGGGCTTACATGCCCTCACCCAAATATAGGGCAAGGGATCGTAGCCCTCCCTTTAATTAATATTTATATTAAAAAATTGGGGACAAAACAATGCTATTTTGGGACAATTTTGGTTTGTATTTTGGGACAATGATTGCTGAGTGGATATTCTGGCAAGGCATGTAAATGGTTTTATTAATAAATAATGCCACGTTAGATTTCCAGCAAGTCTTGCTAGAGTTGGCACTTAAGTGTTCAATTTTATTTTTAAAAAAAGTGGTACTTAGGGATACATTTTAAAATTTTTGGCACATATGTATCCACTCATGCCAAGTTTTGGCACTTGAAGTGATCTTCTCCCTCCTCCGAAGATACAATAAATGTTCTTCTATACTACACATTGAATATTAGAAGGAACATGGACAATATTATGTGTATAACCTAGCAAAAAGGAAAGATATGAGAAGCTAGTGTCTTTTCAAAGTTTGTGGTTCCAAATTTAATTTATATTTAAATAAAAGAGAGAAGCCATTAAGAAAACGTTATAAATTTGTTGTAAATTAATTGACAGTATATCAAGAAATAAATCAAACATTACTAAGCCATTATAAAGTCATTACATAACTATTTTATAAACATTATATGACCATTACAAAACAATACGAAACTATTTTATATTAATGGCAGACAAAAACTGTTACAAATTGATGACGGTAAAAAACTGTTACAAAAATTAATAACTTTAAATATTTCAAAACCATTGAAACATCCAAAAATCCCTGATATGTTTCAAAAAGTTTTGAAAAGAAAAACTAGAATAATTATGGGTTATTGGAGAGTAATGCATCAAAACTATTGCTTGTTAGGCTATGAACCAGCCCTAGAAAGAATGAAACATAATTCTTGAAATCATTGGTGAAGTTTGAAACTTATATGAACTAAGAATTTCTTTTTGTGAATTATAATTTTCACCAATCATATTACACTCCCACAAAGTTTGTTGTTTAACGCATTTTTGTGCTACTAGGACATGCACGTGCATGATTTATTCATAAGTGTTCTAGAGATTATTGCCAATAATTCTCATAGGAGTAGCTCCACTCCACACTTATATATGTGAATTTATCATGTGTTTTCTATAGTATAATACACCTCCAATAATGGCTATAAAATTCATTAAGAGCTTAACTCAACCTCTTGTTCTTTGCAGTTTAGCACTACTTCACCTTAAGAGGGATGATAATTTTAATATCACGTCATTAGATTAATAAATGACTTGTTATTACCCATATGAACTTAATTCATGGGATTATCAATCATATAGGTTGGGTTGCCATCACTGTTGATTTTGTCCAATTGGCTTAAGTCCCATTCCCCTCGATGTAAAATTAGAGGATTGTATAATCAACGAACATAATTTCATCTTTAAATAGCTACTTTACCAAGTCATTCCTCAATCGAATGCATCCATTCTTTACCTTTGAAAGATTTTCATTGCAATAGTTATTGTTACTTGGCAATCACAATACCCAGACACATAAGGTGCCAATTTATATTTTAAGGAATATTTGTTGAGAGTTTCTCAACTACTCATCCTCATTTTCATACATGAGTTTGATAAGAATTTTACTTTTTTTTTAGTATATGAGTAGTTCTAAAAAAACAATTATATATTTTCGTATCATTCCCTTACTAGAATGTAGAAGGATCAACATTTTGATTGTATATATATGTTTCATAGCACCTAAGTCTAACACCCATTCTTTCACATTGGCGATAATATTGGTTTGAGAAATGATCGCAACAATTATGTCATCAAAATCATTTCCTTCAACCAAGTCAACTTTTATTTTAGCAGGGTTGTCATTTCCCCCACAATTTTTGAGTAGCTGATTTCTAAGTTACAACACCTTCACCAAGAATGATCACATATCCACAAGTGGATTTTATCTCATCAAGGTCTAAGTTCTAGTTAGTATCACTGTATCCTTTTAATATGACAACAAATCCGCAATGTATAATGTCATAGTTTATGGTTCCTTGAATAACATGAATATCCAATCCAAGAACATCTTACTCGGTGTATTTCTAAAGAAGATGGATGATTTAAGGAGACAAGTGCAGCAACTGTAGGAGTGTTTGCAACGCTTCGAACTTCTGGAACGTGATGATTCGTGTCATGATTCATAAGATGTTCCCTTTGATGAAGAGGATGTCAACCCCTTTGTTGATGCTCGAAGTCATGCTTCAACTGAAAAAGAACTTTCTCGATGTCAATATCGAAGGTTCCATGGAATTGAGCAAGATTCCTATGTAAAGGTTGATATTCCCGAATTCGAGGGGAAGATGCAATCGAAAGAATTTATGGATTGGCTACATACTGTAGAAAGAGTCTTTGACTACAAAGACATCTCAAATGATCGAAAGGTGAAGCTAGTTGCTTTCAAACTCAAAAAGCACGCTTCTATTTGGTGGGAGCACTTGAAGAAACAAAGAGCTCGTGAAGGAAGAAGCTGTATCATAATCTGGGATAAAATGAGGAAAGAATTAAAGAAGAAGTTTTTACCAATAAACTACTATCAAGATACTTTCTTTCAATTCCACAATTTCAAATAAAGGAGCTGTCTGTGGAAGAATATATTGCGGAATTTGATGACCTCATGATGCTTTGTGATGTTTTCGAATGAGAGGAGCAAACTATTGTCCGTTACCTTGGCGGACTTCAATGTAAAATTAGTAATGTTATCCAACTTCAATCTTATTGGACTTCCAATGATATTTGTCAACTTGCACTTAAGGTGAAATGGCAACTTAAAAAGGCCCATGGTCGTATCTCTTAGTATCGAAATGAAAAAGACTTTTCTAAGGGTGAAAGAGAATCTACTTCTAGGATTAGGGAAACCGCTTCGAAGTCAACTCCTAAGAATAATGGAGAGTCAAGTTCAAAGCCTCCTAACTCTATTTGGTGTTTCAAATGTCGAGGGTTTGGACATATTGCATCCGAATGTCCAAATTGCAAGATAGTCTCTCTCGTAGAAGAAGAGCTTGAGGAAGAGCAACGTGAAGACTCCCTTAGTACCGACGAATCATCCGAGGAGAAAGATGAAGTTATCTATGGAGACCAAGGAGAGTCTCTAATTATACGTGAAGTTTTGAATGTTACTTCTAGTGAGGAAGATATGTGGCTTTGCAATAACATTTTTCACACTAGATGTACTTCTCATGGAAAGGTGTGTGATTTTATCATCGATGGAGGAAGCTGCGAGAACGTGGTGGCTACAAAAATGGTGGACAAGTTGTGCCTCAAGACATAAAAACACCCACAACCTTACAAAATTTCTTGGTTTTGCAAAGGGAGTGAGATAAGCATTGATAATCAGTGTCTTGTTCAATTTTCCATCGAAAAAACATATAAAGATGAAGTGTGATGTGATGTTGTTCCCACGAATGCTTGCTATTTGCTTCTTGAGAGACCGTGACAATTTGATAGAAAAACTAAGCATGATGGGTTCAAGAATACTTACGCTTTTAAGAAAGATAGAATCAAAATCACCGTGGGTCCTTCCAAGATGGAGAGCACTCCTAAACCATCTAATGGAGAGGGAAATAATTTACTCTCTAAATCTGAAGTTGATAAAGCTTTGGAAGAATCCTTGGAGGCATATGCTCTTTTGGTGTTAGAAGAAAATAAATAACATTATGAAGTCTCTTCTCAAGTAAGACCTCTTATTCAAGAAATTTAATGATGTTGTTCCAGAAGAGATTCCGCCCAATCTTCCACCCATAATAGAAATTCAGCATTATATTGAATTAGTTTCGAGAGCCACCATCCCAAACAAGGTAGCCCACCGAATGAGCCCTAAAGCGCATGAAAAGCTTCAGTGACAAGTGGATAAACTTATAGCTAAAGGAATGATGAGAAAAAATATGAGTCCATGTGCTATCCCTATTCTTCTTGTGCCAAAGAAGGATGAGTTATGGCGTATGTGCATCGATAGTTGAGCAGTGAACAAGATAACCATCAAATCTGAATGAAGGCTGGAGATGAATGGAAAACCACCTTCGAAACTAGAGATGGCCTCTATGAATGGATGGTCATGCCTTTCGGCCTCTCTAATGCTCCGAGTACATGTATTCACCTTATGAATCACATCTTTAAACCATTTATTAGCAGCTTTATTGTTGTTTATTTTGATGACATTCTTATTTATAGCTCTACTCGTGAGTTGGAGTATCTTTTCCAAGTTTTTAGGGTTCTTCGGGAGCAAAAGTTATATGCCAACTTAAAGAAGTGTCACTTCTTTACTGATAGCATTGTCTTCCTAGGCTATGTTTTTTTTTTTTTTTTCTAAAGAAGGCATCAAGATGGACTCTAGCAAGGTGGAGGCGATCATTTCCAACATCTATTCATGATATTCGGAGCTTCCATGGTTTGGCATCATTCCATGGCCGCTTTATCAAGCATTTCAATACCATTATTTCTCCTATCACCGAATGCTTGAAGGGAGGAAGTTTCAAATGGACTAAAGAGGCATGACAAAACTTCAAACTCCTTAAAAGGAAGGTAAGTGAGGCTCTTATTCTTGCACTTCTAGATTTTAATAAAGTCTTTGAAGTTGATTGTGATGCTTCTAATATAGGAATTGGTGCAATTCTTGGTCAAGAAGGAGAGCCTATTGCATTATTTAGTGAGAAGTTGAATAATTCCCACAAGAATTACTCTACTTATGATAAAGAATTTTATACTATTACTAGAGTTTTAAATCATTGGCAACATTATCTATTGTTCAAGGAATTTGTTCTCTATATGGATCATGAAGCTTTGAAGTATGTAAATACTCAATATAAGCTCAACAATCGACATGCCAAGTGGGTAGAGTTTATTCAAGCTTTCATTTTTCTTATAAAGTATAAAGCTAGAACTCTTAATTGAGTGATGGATGCATTAAGCCGTAGGCATTCTTTTCTATTTACAATGCAAGTGAAGGTCTTAGGTTTTGACATAATCAAGAAGCTTTATGAAGATGATCTAGACTTCGGGCAAATTTGGAAAGATTGTTCGAAGGGTCCAATTCCACAATTCTTGTTGCAAGATGGGTTTCTTTTCAAAAATATTTTCTTGTGCATACCGAGAAGTTCTCTAAGGGAAGCCATTATCAATGAAGCCCATGGTGGAGGATTAGCAGAACATTTTGGAAGAGACAAGACACTTTCTCTTATCAAAGAAAATTTTTATTGGCCTCACATAGAAAAAGATGTTATGAGACATGTGGATCAATGTCGAACTTGTCACATTGCCAAAAGCCATACTCAAAACACTAGCTTGTGTACTTCATTTCTAGTCCCAACCGAGCCTTGATTTTGTAGTTGGTTTACCTCGGACACAAAGGGGTAAAGACTTGATTATGGTGGTTGTTGATCAATCCTCTAAAAATGGCACATTTTGTGCCATGTAACAAGACCTTGGATGCTACTCATGTGGCGAATCTTTACTTTCAATAGATCATGAAATTTCATGGTATTCCAAAGAAAATGACATTCGATCAAGATTCAAAATTTATCAGTCATTTTTTGTGCACACTTTAGAAGAAGCTAGGTATAACTCTTCATTTTAGGTCTTCTTATCATCCTCAAACCGATGGGCAAACTGAAGTTGTTGAGTGTGGGAAATCTTTTAAGGAGATTAATCGGAAGTAACTTGCGATAATGGGACCTCACGGCCCAAGCTGAATTTGCTTACAACCGATCTTCAAGCCAAACAATCAGAAAAAGTCCTTTTGAGGTTGTGAATGGGAAAAATCCTATTAGTCCCTTGGACTTAGCTCCACTTCCCATCTTTCAACATTTTAATGTAGATGTTGAGGATCATGCCAACTATTTAAAGAAGCTTCATGAGCAAATTCGAGAGAGGATCATTAAGCATAATGTGAAGTATCAAGAGAGAGCCAACAAGCATTGGAAGCCCGTGCCTTTTAAAGAAGGAGATTTGGTTTGGCTACATCTTAGAAGGGAGAGATTTCCTTGAGGTCATCATGGGAAGTTGAAGCCTAGAGCCAATGGTCATTTCAAAGTGCTGCAAATGAGAGACAATGCCTATAAGATTGAACTACTTGGTGAGTATGTCGTTTCGGCAACGTTCAATGTTGCGGATCTTTCACCCTACCATGAAGATGAAGACAATGAAAACTCAAGGACGAGTTTATGTGCAACAAAAGTGTTTGATGCCGTAGCATCCATGCGACAGATACTATAGTAAGTCACGTGTTTTAAAGGGTGTCCACATTTATTGGATCAAGCAAGTCTTGGATACCTTCACCCAACATTTATTTCTTATACTTTTAAGGTTTAGTAAATGTCGTTTAAAGTTTCTAGAGTCCTTATTTATGAGTCCTTTGTCTTCCCAAAGTGTCTTAGTGATTACTCATACTTGGAGGGTTGTTCCAAGTTCATTTTATATAAACATGCTATGATGAATAAGAATGTAGACTTGTTTTGAATGATAATTCGTTTAGCCTTTGGCTTAAGTACAAGAAAGATTTCTTGTTGTGCTCTTATATCTTAGGTGGATTCTTACGAGTGGCAAGCGACCTATCTAATTTAGTTATTCACTTGTGTTACCTCTTGATTCTCTACACTTTCTTTGGCATCTGAATGACACCTAAGAAAGTACCTTTCTCTATCGTTGATGGAGTTCATAACAAAGAATTGTATTTTCATGAGCCCGAATTCATGAACAGCTCATCGAGGTAACGATGGGTTTGGCAATGTCGTTTTCTTCTCAATTATCTCTTTTCAATCGAAATTAGTCGATTTTGATCATTGAAAGCTATACCTGTTATGTCAAAGTAGTTGAAAATAATAATGTAGAAGACAAATTCGAGGAATTTATGTATAATTTAATATATTCATAATGAGGACTTGATCAACCTATTTATAGATTTTATGAGATACTCTTAAAGGTAACAAGATAAACATAGTATTGAATACAATTAATCAAGGATACACTCTATTAAAGGAGATATATGCATAATCTTAAGAAATTTATGGAATCAACTAAATATCCTAATATTACTGATATCCCCTCAAATGCAAGATGAGTTGAAACAAATCAACTCGAGTTTGAAAAATAATCCAAATAGCGTCACAAAAATTTTCGACTAAAATAAGCTCCGTAGATCCAAGACGAGGTGGCTCGTGTAATGGCTCCAAGCTTATGTTGACGAGAAAATTTCAATTTGTTGCTTGTTTGACAGCTGCGAATTTGGTTGTGGTGTTGGCTTCTCGAAACGAGGATTGAAAATTTAAGAATTGAAGGTATTGGAGTCGAGTAGCATGCGTCCTTTGCAATCGACTTTGCCATTAGGACAATAACTTAAACATGGTCAATATGGTTGGCATGATTATAGCAAGTGGAATAAGCCAAGCTCAGCATCGAAGAATACCTCTATAGAAAAGAAAAGCTCGACTTAGCAACACATCGCCAATGTTGTCATACCACCACCACGCCACTTAGCAATACTACCGAGGGTGGGATGGATTAATTTTACTAGGGGTGCAAAACTGAGAATGAAAAAGCAGAAAAAAAAATTGAATTAGAAAATTTTGCACCTGGTACATTAGGATTGCCTTAGAAAAAGAGGCTCTAGTACCAAGTTGAAAATAATAATACGAATTAAAAAAAATGAGGATTTTCTGTATAATTCGATATATTCATAATGAGAATTACATTAGTCTATTTATAGGTTTTATAAGATAATTATTAAAGGTAACAAGATAAATATAATATCAAATTTAATCAATCAAGGATATACTCTATTAAAAGAGATATATGCATAATCTTGAGAGATATGTGAAATCAACTAAATATCCTAATATTGCTAACAATAGTCATATGACCCTAGGATGACGTTAATTGCCTCCATGTTAGTATCAATGACTTCTTCAAACGTAGGGTAATTATCCAGAAATTTCTAAATCTATTATACGACAGTCAATTCAGTCATTAACCTTTTAATTATGCCAATTTAGTCCTAAACCTTTTAACTATGTCAATTTAGTCCCGACAATTTTAATAATTTGTCAATTTATTAATAATTTACCAATTTAGTCATCCAAAGTAATTTTAGCTGGAAATCATTGAAGGACTATATTAGCAAGTTATTAAAAGGTTTAGGACTAAATTAGTATATTTGAAAGGTTTATGACTGAATTGACCATTACATAATAGGTTTAGGAATGAATTGATATAATTGGAGAATTTATGGCCGAATTGGCTGCCATACAATAGGTTTATGATTTTTTGAATAATTTTTATCTTTCGAAATGCACACCAAGATTTAAAAACTTCAACTTAGTTGGAAGGATCAAATTAAGTAGTCATTTATTAGGGAAACACTTGTTTAAACGTAGACTAGACTTTTCGACGTCCGATCTTTGGTTCATCTTTATGACAGGGGAACCACACAGGTCAACTTCTTATCCTTGTTTTGCTTTCGGATTAGATTTCTGTCTTTTTCTCTCATTGAAAATTTGGGAAAATATCTTGCATTGTGTAATGCTGCACACATCCCATTTAAGAACTTGTCAAATTAATCTCTTGGGAACCAATTGTGATTTCATAAACATCTATTAAAAGATGCGAAACATTTAGAGGGGCAACATGCTTATGCCGCCAGTCCATTATCCTTTGTCAATGCCAATTCTCATTTTTGGTTTTTGAAGGACATGATTGGGAGAATATAGTAGAAGCCGCAAACATTTATACGAACTCCGATGAAAACCTAAACATTTCAAAAAAAGAGTTTCAATAAACATTTTGTTTAAGCAAAATCTCTATTGTTTACATGCTTAAAGGAATCCAATGTCACTGTAGACGATGAAATTTATCCATGAAATGACATAGATTGCCTTAGTTGCATTTTTAAGGATTTTTCGGTGGTATAATCACTCAAAACATTGAATGATCTATAAACCATGTAGACCAAATCCATTTAAGCCGTTAATATTGTGGAGTTCAAGGTGACATCCATACAATTTGTTATGACTAAAATATCTCTTAGAGGGGGGTGAATATGTGATTTTACGGAAATGAAATAATTTAAATAGATATTGCAATGAGACAACTTTTAATGAAGTGATTAGATTTTACCCGTGCATAATTCTACCGCAAAAATTAAAATAGTAAGGGATAGAGAATTGCACACTCAAGATTATAGTGGTTCAGCTTTTGCAAGCTTACGTCCACTCTCCCACGCTATAGCCAATTGACTGGAATCCACTGATAAGAACCGATCAAAGGTTATAAGATCTGATCTCTGAACACTCAAGCTTGTGTGTATAACTCCTCTTACACTCTCAACCACCAAATGGTTACACAATGATGCTCATAAAGACAAAAGTAAAAGATCACAAAACACTTTTCAAACTTTGGAATTAAAAGCTTCAATTCTTGTGAATGTGAATTCTGATTTCTTTAGCTTCGAAATCTTCTCTTATAATCCTTTTAGTCCAAGACTCCAAGCTGACCGTTGGACATCTCTCTAGGAGGACTTATCCAGCCAATCTACCCGTTGGCCTGGATCTGGTTGAGAAGATTTGATAGTTTCAAGATCGCTGAGGTTGATACATCACATAATTTCTGATACCCATACAGTAGTTTGGGTTTTCATAAGTCAAGTGCTTATGTCTAGAAAGAATAGCTTGCCTTATATAAGAAGTTTGAGGAAAGTTTAGAATTTAAAGTATTTTTATGAAAACTTTCCTTTTGAAACTCCCCCAAAATGTAGTAAGTAATATGGTTGATTTTCCACTAGCCGTTGCATGAGAATTTACTTCTTCCTAGCCGTTTGACAGAGCCGTTTGACAAAACACATAAAGAAGGAAATAATTAAACCACAATTTTGGTTCTGATTGATAACATTTGATCACATCCCATTAGACTTTCTACTGTTGTTCTTGATTATCATAACATAACACAATCTTTATCATAGGCAACTAGAACGTCCTGATAAGTCTTTAAGTCTGGTTTTGTGAGTTTGATCAGTAATGTCTGATGATACATATTAGAGTTTCCATCCGAACTTCTTGATCAACCAAATTGCTCCAAGAATACCATGTGGAAATTCTTTCATTAAAATCATTGAACACTTATTGAAACGTTTTGTCAATCTTCAAAATCATTTGGAAAATTTCCTCAACACAATTAACTTTTAAATTATATTGATCTATATGGCATGTGGTAGAGGTGTTCTTGGGCCAAGCTTTTGTTAAAATTTAAGCCTGGCCAAAACACTAGCCTAGACCATAACAAAACGTTTCGACTCAGATCAAACTAGACCGTTCCTATTCAATTCGGTCTAGGCCAAGTCCAAAAAATATGTTGTGAAGCTTGAAAAATCTGCTACTCCACGGTAGTTGAAACTGAACCCTAGCAGGGATTTGCAGTTGTGCTTCTTAGATCTGGCGATGAAGATTTGCAACTGGTCCGAAAAGAAAATAATTCTATAGGTTAAAATGAAGCCCCGGATGCTCCATTGTGTAATGGAAAGTAACCCAAGATCAAATAATGGAGCAGATTCTGCAGTTCTCAATTCTTTAGCAATGGAAAAAGGAACTTGAGGAGATTGAGCGGCGTCTGTAGAGTGGGATGAGGTAGGGGTGTCAACGATTCGGTCTAGTTCGGGTTTTTAGAAACCGAATCGAGTCGAACCATTAGGATAAGTGGCTAAACCGAACTGAATAGAGATCCAAATCAAATACAAACCGAACCAAAAATCCGATTCGGTTCAATTTTTTCACTTCAGATTTTTGGTTTTCCATCTTAGCCCGTCCTTTAAATTAAAAGTAGGAAAGAAAGTCAAGAAAAAAAATTTTGAAAAGAAAATAAAGCTACACAAAACCACTACGTGTTTTCTCTCTCCTCCTCCTCCTCCACTTCTTCTCTTTCTTCAGACGATACGTTTTTTCCTCCTCCTCCCCTCCTCTCCCTCCATGGGCGAGAAATGCCCAAAATCTACAACGAAAAGAACTCCTCAATTTGATTATGTGATCCTTTTAAATTCCATTTCTAAGCAAAACAAATTCACAAGAGGAAAAAAGCTCTGAGGGATAGATCGAGAGAAGAGCATCGAAATGGAAGATTCGACGGGAAGAGGTTGAGCTGCTTGATGGAGAGTTGCTGGAAATCGGGGCTCGTGAGCACCAAGCCGCCTCTCTGGTCTTGCGCGAACTCCACCGACGAGTTCGAGGCCTTGCGAATAGTGGACCCACCCCACCATAATCAATTTTTATAAAAACAAGCTCTGCAAGCAAGAGGTCCAGAAACCAGTGCCCTCAATTTGAATAATGAGCCTAATGACAAAACGAAAGCACGCATGCAATCTGGGAGGATTTGGGAGGAGATTGAGCGATTAGGGTTTCTGAGTGGCGCTAAGAAGGCAAGAAAGAAGAGAGATATTAGGGTTTGATGGTGTTTTTTTTTTTCTTTTTAAATAAAAAAATTAGAGTTAAAAGCCAATTCGGCTAACTAAACCGAACTGGAAAAAAATGGGTGATTCTTCAATTATCCAAATCGAAAACTGAAATGTATAAAATTTTGGTTTGGTTCGGTTATTGGCACCCCTAGGATGAGGTGAGATGTGACGAGGGAAGTCGCTAACAAGCCGGGAAATGAGAGGTTGATTGTTGGTGGTCCCTGGAGGGAGAAAAATTATTAGGTAGTCCCGGGCTTGTTAGCTCGCCGCACGAGCTGTTAGATTCAATGGGATCTACGTGATATGAGGGTTAATGTGAAATGGATTAAGTGGGCCTAGAGTCAAAAGAAAACAAGGAAAAGAAAAGAGCTACTTCGTGTTTCTTTTTCAAGCAATAGCTCGGGCGGGTCCAGGCCCATTCGGGCTTCACCATCTAAAACCCAATAGTTTGGACCGACCCAAATAGATAATAACCTCTATTGAGCCCATCATCTTGGCCCGATTGATTTCGACTCCAAAAATTTGGTCCAGACTTTTGGGCTATTAATCTGTGGGCAATATAACATTTTCTCCTGACCCACCACTTTCTCAGCTTTTTTAAACCACCTCTCTCCCTCTCTCTCTCTCTGTCTCTCTCTATTCCTAGTTTTCCCTTTGAATAAATAATAAAGAAGATTTTTAATCGATCCAAAGATAATAAATTAATATTTATCTACGAAATATAATAATTTCTTATGGTCTCATAAGTAAATTAAATTTTCATAATAATTTCTCCAACCCACCTAAACTTTAGCATTTTGAGCAATATAATCTCTCATATGTAAAAGTTTATACGTTACCCTCTTAAGCTTTTGGCATCGATGCCCAATAGCCTCCAAATCTTGAAAGTTCAAGATTCCCCCTAAACTTTGATTTTCGTCGTAGCCATTGGGTTAAGTGTCATCTAAAAATGGATTAACTCATCTTTTGTTATCAATATTATTACTTGGTTAAAGAAGTTAAGAAAATAGAATACATGGCTAATGAAGTTTAAAAAAAGTTAGTAGAGGACTTTGGATTTTTCGAATATGATGAAATAATAAAACTCACACGTCTTAGGGTTTGCATGCTAACATTTATGTTCCTCCAGATTTCTATTATTTTGTTCCCTTGAACCAAAAAAAAAAAAAATAGAAATCTGTTTAGTAAAACTTTTGTTCCCATGAACAATTTATTTATTTTTTTATTCCCAAGAACAGATTTGGAACAAAAAAAAGAAAAAAAAAAGTAGCTTCTTATTTTTGGGAACAATTTCTAGAAATAAGTTGATTTTCTTTTTTATTGTTCTTTTGTTCATCTCTCTTGCCGTGGCCACCTCCAATCGCTTGGAGCCACCGTCGGCCACTGGCTGCCTGTCGCCGACTGTTGTTGCCGCTCGCTGGCCGTCACCGACCGCTGCTGCCTGTTACCTACTGGCTACCTCCAGCGATGACCAATGGGCTGTGGACAGCGGTCGTGTAGTAGCAGTCAACGATGATGGTCGACGGCGGGTGACGGCAAGTGGTGGGTGGTGTGAGCAAGAATAAAAAATAAATAAATACAAAAAATACAAACTCTTACTAAATGCATTTCTATTCTTTTTCTATTTGAAGAATAGAAATTTTGTGTAGTTATTAAACATCTTATTTTACTTGGAAATTATTTCCCGGAGTAAAAATAGAAAAGAACTATTTTCTGAAAAGAAACTGTTTTACTATGCACACCCTTAGCATATGATTATCGGGATTGGGACCATGACGTTAAAGGATCCTCACCTTAAAGGCTAAGTAACTATATAGGGCCTTCTACAGTTCTCTAATGGATGGATTTTTTGTCGCAACTTATTGTAATTCTTTATATTTTTTTTACGCAACTCCTACACAAAATGTCATGCCATAGAAACACGTAATGATTTTGCAATCAATGCGTGAGACTTACTTTTTTTGTCAGCTATCTAGGCATTGGGTATCTGTCTCTAAGAACTTTTCTACATCGGGTTGTCTAAATTTTTAATCATGATATGACTTGATATGATATGATATGAAATTAAGGGGATTTTACTATATCTTATTTATTATTTGGTGATTATGGTAATAAAATCGGATAAATTCACATTTTATCATATACGTATGTTTGTGTGTGTCTGTATATTGTTTAGTATAAACATCATATTAATATAAATTAATCACAAATTTTACCAACAAAGATGGTAAAAATCTCTTATGACACTCTTCTCAACTTTGTTTTTATTTACTTTTTTATTTTATTTCCTCTCTTTTTAAATTAATTTCTTTTTTTTATTTCTTCCGTCACCTTCCATCAATATCTAATAAAATTTTATTAAATATAAAATTATACTAATATATCTAAAATACCATAACACCTCAAATATGTAATAAATATATATTTATATTATGAATTTATATTATAAGATAGAATTGAATATATAAATAAAAATAACATTGAATTAAAAAAGAAATTGTTATTTTTTATTTTTTTGAATTTCTTATATTAGAATTCAAATATTATTTATATTGAAATATAATTTTAAATTTGTTAATTTAAGAAGTTTGTTATTTGAGAAAAAAAAAACTTTTATTTTATGGATATTAGAAATCATATCTACCTTTATCTCATCTCTCTACAAAATAATTTTATCCAGCTTGTATCCCATTTATATTTGACTTTATCCTATTTTGAGTATGCACTAAACTTAAAATAGGATAAATTTTATTTTATCTTGACTTTTATTCTGACCACCAAATCTATCAAAGGTTAGAACGCAAAAAAGAGAAGGAATAGAAAATTTGCACCAAACTCTCTTTTCCTATGGGGGAAAACCACTAAAAATACCGTAAGAACTCATATTATGGAACATTTTCCGGAAATTTTTATCAATTTAAACCAATTCTTTGATTGCAATACAGATGAGCATGACAATAACGTCTCGACACAATTGGGTTGAGCTAATTTTTTTGGAAAGGGGGTTGAGCTAATTGAACGCTCCATTAAGTAGCTTAAATGTTGTGTATTTTCTCTATCCCCTACCCGTTGAAGTAACTTTTCAATAACTTATCAATACCTTTATGAAGATACTATTGATTTTCTATATTCACAAATTATTAATTATTGTATTAACTTACTGACTTTTATTTGTATAACCTACTACCTCTTTGAATTACTAACTCTTACATGAAATTATCACCCTAAATTCGAGTTCATCAACTTTTTTCAGATTAAAATGATCAGTTAATTTTGGATTACAAAATCTTATTTGAATTACTTATCATTTTTTAATTTTTAATTTGCCGACTTTCCTATTAAGTCACAAAATTTTATTTGCATTAGTTAGCTTTTAAATTAGCGAATCATCTACTTTTTCCACTAAGTTACCGCATATTATTGAGTTATTAACCATCATCTGAGATATTTACTGATGTTTGTTTGTTTTCTTTATTTGCTGACCTTTCTTCTCATTTACAAACTTTTAATTGCATATTTGGCAAAGCTTTAAATTTACCAAAACTTTTCCGATTACTAACATTAATTAGAGTGACTTACCAACTTTTCTCCAATTAAGTTACTGATTAATTTTGAGTGACAAGCTCTCAGTTAAGGTACTTTACAAGTTTATTTTTCTTCTACTCATTAACATTTCTTTTACAATATTGACTTTTATTTTCCTTTCTTATCTACGCCTTGAATTTATCAACTCTTATATGTGAGGACAACCATTATTTTAAGTGATTTGTCATCTTTTCTCTTACTTAATTAGTTACCAAAGTTTATTTGTTTTTCTACTTAATTTACCAACTTTTATGTTGTCGGTAAAAAGTAGTTAGTACATTTAAGGTGTTGGCAAACGTAAGGCATTGGTACAAAAAGTAAACTTGGTATATGAAAAGAGAAATTTGTTGAAAATTAATCGAAATAAAAGTTAGTAACACATGAGGGTGATTGGTTTTGGGATGAATAGGTTCTAGACCTAAAACCCAGGACCTATCATGTTAGGATTGATTTTGAGTTTTTGGAACATTGAATTTACCTTGTAGACTTCTGAACTTTATCTGTTTGCTACCTAGGAACTGGCAATTCTTATTTATTTTTTTATTTTGTTTCATTTTTTCTATTCCCAAAAAGTTCAAACTTATTCTGTTAGTTCATCAAATGGCGAGAAGTAAAACATCCCCAAATAGCAATTATAGCAAAATAGTAGATCTACAAAACGGCCATGTTCTTGTCCAGTACTCTTCGACTACAGGATTTCCATACTAATGAGCTCACTGCAGAGCTTTTGAGTTCACATGCTCCTTATTATCATTTAAATAACTTCAGTTAATTTATATTCCTTTATAAGTGAGTTCTCAACCAAGGCAGATGCTATTAAAAAATTGGAGTATTGATTGGGAGTCTAAACATACTTATTATTTAGATGGTAGTGTAGTCTGGGGCTCTCCCTGACTATTGGTAAACAATTATCAGCCCACTATAAAAGATTGGGATTCATTAAAATCAGAGGCTAGAGGAGTTTTCCAACTTCCTTTTCTTCTTTTGTAATTTGACATGCAAAACTTTAAAGACATTGTAGGTTATATCTCATTTAGATAATGCATATTCTTTTAAATTAAAATAAGATTTTTATTTGTACTTTTGACACATAAATTTTGCCCATTCATTAAGGATTTAATTGTATAAAAAAATTAAGGATTAAATTTTAATCCATAAATAAAAAATTTTCATTAAATTACGTAGCATATAAATGTTAGGAGCATTTGCATTTATTTTTAAAAAATAAATAAAAAATTAACCAATTAATTAAAAAACGAGGCGGGCCGAGCTGCCCAGGCTCTTTCTTAACCTTTTGTCGGCCTGGGCCCGGCCCGTCGTTCCCTCTTCCTTTTCCTTTCGGCCCGGCCCTCTTCTTTCTTTCCTTCTTCCTATCCTTCCCTCACGCGACCGAAGCGACGCTGGCACGGAACAGTGAACACATCCACAGAGGCAGAGCAGGAGAGCAGCGAGAGAGGGACGTGATTTCCAGGGCGGGGCCAGGCCGGCGGAGCAGCTGGCGGTGGCAGAAGCCATGTGCGCCTCCCGGTGGCCGTTAAAAGCGGAGAGCTGAGAGAGAGAGAGAGAGAGAGAGAGAGAGAGAGAGAGGGGAGGCAGAGGAGAACAGAGAAAAGAAGCAACAAGCTGCCGCCAAGCTTATCCAGCAACCTTGCCGTGACTCGCCCCTGCTCCAACTCGTTTTTCGTCAATCACCCAGCGCGGACGCTGGATTTGCAAGCAACAACCCAGCAAGCATCCCGTCGTCGCGCGCCTCTAGTGACCACCTTAACCATCGCGACGGTCGACGTTGCTCCCTGTTCGAGACCCTGAAGCTGGCGCCTTGCTGCCGCGCCTTGCGAGCCAGTCGCGGATATTCCACCACCACTGTGGTCGCCTTTCATCGAGAGTTACCTCGGCTTTCCCACCTTGCCAAGCGTCACCTCGAGCGAGAAAATACACAATTTCTTGTCTAAAACACGTATGTGCCGAAAATGTAAATATGGAGCCAGCGTTCATACATACCTATAACAAGGAGAGTAACTCAACAAAATCCGAACATTCGTATCTCACTTCAAAATCCTGACATTTGAACCGCTTCATAACTCAGAAGCGCGTATCCAATGAAGGATCCATAACTATATCAAATGAAAATTTATTCAATCCCACTTGTTGAAATTGAGGCAAAACAAAATAATCGTGCAGCACATAACTCAATTAGCCACTTAGGCAATCAGGAGATCAATCTACTTTATGGTGAGTATTTGCTTACTTTAGTTCCAATCAAAATCACAACTTGCATGAAGAAAGCTATTCAAGTAAATCCAACCACCAATGACACAAATTCAACCTATCAAAATAGGCACACAAAAAAAGTTACAACAATGTTTTCACTTGAGTAACCTACATAAGATGAATAAACTTTGGCCGAAACAATCAACATATAGTTGAAAATGTGGGCACACCGGGAAAGTGCCCATAGCAGTACATAATGTTCAGCTTGCGCATCAAACTTTGCTGCTTTGGTTCTCGCTCCACGGGTTTCGTTTTTGAGCGGACCACACATCATTTTAAAGCAGCTTATAACATGCTACATTTGTTTCTTCTCAACTCATAAAGCTTATCCCTAGAATCTACATTTGCCATACTCAAAATTATCCCGACGTGTTGGCAGAATGTTGCTTGATTGCGAATTTTACATATGATGCTTATCTGTCATCATTTGCCACTAGCCGAGGTATCGTCCTTGATATCTTTTGCAAGCTGTATTATTAGCCTTTTTCTGTGATTGAGTACAATATCTACGTTGCATGCACAGAATCAGGGATTAGATTAAAGCCTTTTTTATTTTTATTTTAAATCAGATTATATTTTCTTAGCTTCACTTTCCAAATAAATATATCAAGTACATAAAAGAAAAAAAGAAGAAGGGTAAATCCATTCATTACATTCTTGTGTTTGTCTTGTGATTATTACAGTGAAAGAGGAAGAGTGGATAATATTTCATTTAAGAAAAAAAAAAAAAAAAAACCATAACTATCACTGCACTTGAGACTAAATAATATCATTCACGTCACTTAAGTGATTCAGCTTAAATAACTTTCTTGTTTTTGTCATTATTGATGTGGTTTTAGAGTGCATTTTTTTTTTGTTTAAGGAAAAAATTGGAAATAACTTGTTCACTTTCCCAATAAAATCTAATGTATTTTTAAATTCAAATTATCAAGTGCGCATCTAAATGTCAATATTTATGTACTTTGTAAAATCTCAGATAAAATGGTTGGGACGCTATTTAATTTCAGATTTACTCTTAATTTCATCGAATTTTCATATACGAGTTGAGTAACAAATCATTTAGTGAATGATCATATCTAATGTTCTTCTTCAAAGAACGTTTTGGATCTGGGCTGCCAGTTTTCCTTTTCATCAGCTTTTCATGAGTGCCCCCAACAACAATCCAAACGCTGGGCATGTTCATGTTGCAACTTGTTCATGCAAACAATCAGTTCACAACCTACAATTGAAAAAATGGAAATAGAAAGAAAAAGGAATGAAGGGTTTTCACCAAACTCTACTTTGGGAATAATTACCAAATCAGGCATAAATTTTGAAAGAAAAGTTAATTGCAAGAAAAATTATCTTATATACCCTTGATATAGCAAGTGATTTTTTTTTTTTTTAAATTGGTGAAGAAAGTGGTTCGGTTTCCATGAAATATGAATACTTCAGAATGCTCTGTTATTGTCAAAAAAATGACGGTGCCGTTAGCATAACGTAACCCTATTTTAAATTGTGATGATATCAGTTGCATAGTTATACTCCATAGCATTATTGGTGGATCGAGCCACTAAGATAATTTGTAAGTAGAATCCAAACTATATGTTCGTGGGTGGAAAGTTCAGACTTTTGTTACAACTTTCATGTACTAAATACATTTATGAAGATATATGCTGTAGAATTCCTCGTATCTGTAGGATCTTATAACCATGTTTAGGAAGCTGTATTATCCGAAAGCAGATCCTTTCTTGCCTACCACAGACGACATCATCCGCGGCACACGTCAACGGTTGACACATGTCAACCTTTGTTTCTCTCCTTTTGGCTCTCTCCCTGTCTCCATATTATTCCTCTCTAACTTCTCCTCCAATTCAACGCTAGCCTACAAAGTCGTTGAGATCCGGGCGATGTCTCGACAGCAGCACCAGCTCCCCGTTGAGATCCGGTGGCAGGGCAAAGAGATGGGAGGTAGAGAGAGGGCCATGAGGTGATGATGGACCTGATGGGCAATAGTCGAAGCCGCAAGCTTGGTGGAAGCCACGGCGTCTCAGGTGGGTGGGAGCCAATCGTGGTGGTGGCACGGTGCAGGCAGGGACGGAGGGAGGGAGAGATAAAGGAAGAGGCCGATAGCCAGCGAGCTAAATCTGACAGCGCTGTAGAAAGTGGGTGTGTGGTAGGCAGCGACGAATTCGCGTCCGTCTTATTAGTTTAAGATTCTGTAACTTTAACCATGAAACGAACGCGCCCGCTTGTATTTTCAAGGATTGGATGCTAGAAGAGAGAAGAAAATGCTTGATTGGGGTTGGCTTCGGTTCAGCAGCTGACTCATCTCTCAACCATCTACAGTAGGGAAACTATAAATGACTGGACTCTTTCACCTCCAAAAGATCCTCATCGAATCGTCAAAAATAAATGAAAAGCAAAAGGCCAACTGAAACTAGAACGTGTTAAAAGGGGTTGAGCTTTTTGAAAATATACCGGGCCAATACAGTCCCTCCAATGACAATGAAGCTTTGCATGTGCGTACCACGACCAAACATTCTGCAGACTCTTTTCATGGTCATGGCCATCACTTTATATTTGACTGAATGGCCAGAAAAGTTCATTATTATTCCCTTCAAAAAGTTCTCCCGGGAAATATCATCAGAGTTCACCTCCTCTCTCTCCAGTGGCAAATCCTCCAGAGAGCCCGACGAAATTGATCAAGGTGTTGCTCAACCACCACGGCCGTGACTCCCAAACAGAGGTCCACAACGTCCTCCTCGTGGTCGCCACCCTCATCGCAGCCGTCACCTTCCAGACTGGGGTCACTTCCCCGCAAAACACTCGGGGTGGCATCTGGTAGGACAGCTCCAGTGACCACCTCCCCCGGCAGGCCATTTACGCCTTCCAATAAGGACCTTTCTTGTTCTCCATCTACCTCATCATCTCTCTCACCTGGGCTTCCCGTTCTTCCTCGAGGTCATGGTGGCCACTGTGTCAATGGCTGCCACTCCCAACTCGCCGGAACAGTTGCAGGACAGCTCTTCACCAGCTTCGTGCCATTCTTGCTCAGGACGCTGGTCCAGATGGGCAAGTATTGCGTGTGGGCTATGTCCGAGTGAACTTCATCAAGTAGGAGGTGCAGTTTACTCTCAATTAATTAATTAGTTTGTTTAGTTCTAATCTAATATTCAGCCTCATCTTGCTCTGAGGATCAAGTACAGTGTGATGACTTTGTGGGAATAATTTAATTTGTCAGAATTAATTTGTTCAATTTGGATCATATCTTCTTTAGGCAATTCTACTTTTTACATGCTTGTGCAAAATTTCTATTTCTAATTCTTTTTCTTTTATATGTTGAATTCACCAAAATAAATGACAAAATCATGACGATTTGTAAATATGATTTAGATGTTTCTTTATCTATTTTATATATCATATTTACATGCTCGAGCCGCCGTCACCGATCAAATTCCTCTCTCTCTCTCTCTCTTCGGGTAGTATAGGACCCGCTACGGCAAATCGGGGGTTGCCAGCCTCGGGTAGATATAAGGAAGTTCGACGTTTAGGCTGCCGTTTCATGCTGCGACTGTGACAGCAGAGGTTGAGCTCATGGCGTTGCACGACGAGCCCTAGGCCGGGTTCACCGCGGGATTGAGGGAGGAGAGAGATAGTTCGACGGTGTAGTGCGGCGATGTGGCGGAATTAGGCAGCGCAACGTCGGTCGTGATGGCAAGGTGGCTGGTGCACTGGCTATCAGAGGAGTGATGAAATGTGTTTTAGGCTTTTTAGATGTGTAGGGAAAATTTGCTTAAAGGCAAGTGGTATTTTGATCCGATGGGGTAACTTTATTGGGTAAAGATAATCATTAAATTCTATCCTATCCTTAAAAGTCATTTAATATGCGAACTATTCTATGGATAAATTATATTTTAATTGATGAATAAATTCACATTACACTTTATTATGATTGATCATGAATTACACAAAGATTTAGATCAAGTGGTATATTTTCAATTATTCGTAAGACCAACGAAGTATATGTGCGAAGCGTGCTTATGCCTTCCAGCTTCATAAATAAACTATTCTATGGACAGTAAAAAAATGATGATGATTGAGCTCGTTCCTTTAGCAAAGTTTGAGCTTTTTCGACCTAAATTGGTAAATTACAAAGAATGAGTGCCATCATGATGTCGAGAGAGTTGGCATGAATGGTGAGTATTGTGACTCGACTATAAACATTGAGTAAAGATGAAGATTTGTGTGAATATGCATTTCGAGTTCGAGTGGCTGAAATGAACCTTGACTCGGAATTAATCAGGAAAATCTGGATTGTTGCCACTATCTTTAGGTGCGTGAAAAAAAAAAAACTAGGAAATGAACTTCCAATTGTAGCCAGCAAAAATCTTCAAGAACTTCCCTTCAAGGTCGGCCAACCCCATCTTTAGGGGCCCACACATTGTTAGAAGATATATATTTGAAGTTTGTGAGGTTGATATATATATAGCTAAATATTATTGATTTAAGTATACTTTATGGTTGTAAAATACTCAAGTGTGAGAGTGATTGTAACTCTACGATATGTAATTTATTAGTAAGTTAAATGCAACTAACTCTCCCATGAAACATATATTGTCACTCGAACCGAATCACACAAAATTTTCGTGCTCTTTATTATTTCTCATTGAATTCTTTAGTAATCTGATTTCTCATGTCTGATTTCAAAAGTAAAATTCATTAGCTTTTGCATTTTTTCGTGGTAAGATCTAACAAAAGGAGTATGTATTAAAAAAAAAAAAAAAAAAAGACCTGCATTGAATTCGTGCGCATGGGTTTTTGGCCAATGGGTCGTTCATCTGGTCATTAAATGGCTTTTTAATCCATCAGAAATTAAGAAGTGAGAAAAATTTTAAAAAACTCTTGAAGTGGAGCATTTTTCTCAAAGTACCTCTTGATTGATGTCTGTCTCAAAGTTGCCCATGAAATTGACGACGTGGAATTTCAGCTCAATTAAATACTTAATAAAAACCATAATTTTTCCATCTCAGTGTTCTTTCGTTCTTTCTATCTTCTTGTTTGTTCCTTGCAAACTCCATTAATAGAGGTGCTAGAGCTCAAATCGGATTCGCACAACCTCGGTGTGGATTCACACGACCCCCGATCATGACCTGAAATTTGAGGTTGCAGTTGGGTTTATAGAGTTTTGAGGATGGCTGAGTGAAGATGGTGGCCGATAAAAATGCCTTCTTGAAGCTTGAAAAGTTGGAACGAGAAATGAGGGTCTCGGACGAGCTCACAGGAGATTTTTTTGACAACTGCCAACCATTGCAGAGGGGTTGCTGGAGGTCGTGGTGCGCCATCAAAGGTCTCAGTGGCAATGGGTGAGGCCCCGTGAAGCTGTGGTGGAGAGAGGCCATGTAAAGAAGATTATGAACATCGATGAGGAGAAGTGTGAGCTTGACGATCAATCTAGGTCCCAATGTGCGAAAAAGTTCAACTCAAAAGCCTAAACTAATAGGTAGAGGAGACATGTATATAAAGATAGCATAAAACTCATAGATGAATGAGGTGAGATACCTTCAATACCCCCCCCCTCTCTCTCTCCGTGGAACTAGCATGTGGGGCCATACATGGGAAATAAATTAAGGTATGACTTGACTCTAACACCATATTAGGAATATGCAGAAGAAATAATTGTGTTATATCTACATGTTCAATAAGGCTATAGAAGATGACTAAGTTAACAAGATATTACAATATTGATTTACGATCAATTAGAACTGATTAATGATATGAATAATCAAATGAGATATATGCACAATCCTGAGAATTAAGGGAGATTTGTAAAATCAAGAGAGATATAGAATTTCTAGTTGTTGTAAGTAGAACAAGGAATGAGGGATCACGGTACAAAAGGTCATCCATGCTGTCGTTCCTTCTCTTTCATCATTAAGAGCTTGCATTTGTGCATCCACATTATTATTATAGGAACCGAAGGAACCTATTGGAGAGATGGAATAGATGTGGTTAAGTGAAGCTGAACTCACTTAGGTTGTCGATAAGCAAAACAGAAATATAATTTGACGTTGTGGCTTTTGACCTTTTATTGTTATGGCTCATCATACTGTGTCATGTGAAACTAAGGTGTCAACTGGTGAGATTGAATAGGAGCCGAGATAGAAGGTAAATCGGAGAGTTTAAGATGAAAATTGTTGATACAGATTTGAGCTCAAGCAGCTCCACCTCCATTAATGGAGGTTGCAAGGAACGCAAAAAAGAAAGAAAATAAGGAAATATAAAAAATATTTTTTCTATAAAAGAAATATCGAATTGAGTGGAAGAGAGACATGCACGCGTGAAATTGACATGCAAACCTTTAGTGGCAATATTGGATGAATACTTTAGGGAGCTAAGATTCAAGTACGGTGTAAGAGTTGATTTTTTCATGAGAGACGGTTTGGGCCAAAATAAAGGTTCCATTTAAAGTTTGTGTATTTTAAAGGAATTGGACAATTTTTTTTTGGTAGCATATACTCGTGTTTCTCATTGGCAAACCTCATATATCATAGAGGCAATGTCTTTTCTCTTCAGTTAACTCTTTTCGGTGGAAATATAGTCAATGTGCAGGCCAATTGCCTCCGTGACTTTTTCAAATGATTGCCCTTTGTGGTTGTCACTAATCTCACACTTTTATTATCTAATTTTCATATGAAGGATAATTATTCTATTCTATCCACATTTTTTTTTTTTTTGGTAGCATATGCCCGTGTTTCTCATTGGCAAACCTCATATATCATATAGGCAATATCTTTTCTCTTCAGTTAACTCTTTTAAGTGGAAATATAGTCAATGTGCGGGCCAATTGCCACTGTGACTTTTTCAAATGATTGCCCTCTGTGGCTGTCACTAATCACACACTTTTCTTATCTAATTTTCATATGAAGGATAATTATTCTATTCTATACATGACCCAAATCCCATCGAGATGCTAACAGTTACAAAATATCTCCATGCGAGATGTGTTGCAATTAAGCACCACGAGCTGTTCAAAGATTTATTCACAATCGAAGTCGAACTCATAATTTAGGGGAAGACAACTGACCTCTTTAAAGCTCCTTGCTTGTGGAAATTGGATGCAGAAGAGGTGCCAAAGAGTTTGAAAATGGGAAAGCACAAAAAGTGAAATGTACATGGAACATAAGAAGAAAAATTCAGACCTTAGTATGTCCGAAGACTACTATATCTAAACTTTGGGATGTAAAATTTGTTAGGGAAATCTCTTATGATGTTTTGAAGATGACAAAATAAATCAAAGGCTACTAACATGTTTAATGGTTGAGTAATAGACCATGCAGATAATAGAACATGTAAAGGATATTATCAAAGTCGAAGACGCGACTCGAGACTCAAAGTCTCAAGACTGTTAGACTCAAGACTCAAAGTCGAAGACGCGACTTTAGTATCAAAGTCTGTTCTACATCAAGTCCGCTCATTCCGACAAATTCCAGATCGAACGTGAATGATGAACCGAAGACAGACTCTATGCTGAAGTTGAACCAGAAGATGACCCAGATTGTAAAGTCTAAAGACCCAGATTGTAAAGTCTAAAGACCCAAATTGTAAAGTCTACAGACTCGGACTTTACATCCAGATTCGATGAATCGTAACTCAAGCCCAATCATACAACGGCTAGTGATCTGGTTTGGATTCCACATCAAGATTGATTTGATTGATTCAATCTAATTGATTGACAATTGGATGTTGAAGACAAGATCTTTCTATACGAAGAAGCTTTACTTATGGAAACCAAGATTTCGTTTGTATGGGCGATCGAAATCAATTTGGGATTTTACCTTTGTCACTCAACGGCTACCAAATCTTCTAAGATATCTGGAGCTGTCCAATGGGTATATTGGAAGACGATTCTCCGGGATGCTGTCCAACGGGTAGTTTGGAAGTGGAGGAGTATTTAAGGAGATCATGGACCGATGAGCAAGTAAGAGACGGAGCGTAGAATTTATAATTCCAAAGTCTAAGCGACTTTAGATCATATACTTGTCTCTTGAGAGCTTAAACGTTTGTAATCGTGAGAGAAATACCAAGAGAGTGACTTAGTGAGATAGTGTGATCTACTACTAAGTGTTTGCACTCGAAGTTGTAATCTCTTGTTGATTGCATAGTGGAATCCAGCCAAGAAGGCTGTTATCGTGGGAGAGTGGACGTAGGCTTGGATTAAGCCGAACCACTATAAATCTCGTGTTCTTATTCTCTTCCTTAACTCCTTTATTTTGTTCATACTAGCACTCTCAATTGGTATCAGAGCCAAGTGCTCAGTTTATAAAAGTGTTTTTACTTTTGAGTTAAAGATTCTTTATGGCTAGTATGTTGGCACTAGGACTTATGGAAGGGCAAAGCAACACAAGGCCACCATATTTTGATGGAAAGGAATACGACGTGTGGAAGAACAAAATGAAAGCATTCCTAAGATCTAGAGATCTCTTACAATGGGATGTTGTGGAAAGAGGAATCAACCCCATCGCTCCTATGTCTCGGATGGAGATGTCCAAAAGAGAAGCGCTTGATGCGAAAGCAATTTATTCTTTATATTGCGCTTTATCTCCTACTGAATATAATAGAATCTCTTCATGTGAAACAGCAAAAGAAGTTTGGGATAAACTTCATGTTACATATGAAGGGACCGATCGTGTAAAAGAGACAAAAGTAAACTTCTTGCTCGGCAAATATGAATCATTCAAGATGAAGCAAGGAGAGTCGATTGGAGATATGTTTAATCGTTTTACAGAAATTGTAAACGGTTTGGCATATCAAGGCCATCCAATTTCTTCCCCAATGAAGGTCAACAAACTCTTGCGAGGTCTCTCAAAAGATTGGAACCATGTCAAGACCTCAATCCGGGAGACTCAAAGGATTATGCCACTCACCATTGATGAATTGATCGGCACTCTTCAATCCTATGAAGTGGAGCAACTTAACGATGAAGATCCCGAAGGTAAGAAGTCCATTGCTTTAATATCTAATGCTGTTTTTGATGAAACAGACTCAGAAAATGACATGGACGATGAAGAATTTGCCTTTATGGTCGAGAAATTCAAAAAGCTGAGTAGAAAAGAAAGGAAATTCAGTGGAAGAAGTCAATACAAGCATAATGACCAGAAAAGAATCATGAAAGAAGATGATGAGCAAAGAAATCTATGCTTGATGGCACATTCAGAATCTGAGTCTAACTCAGACACGACTCAGAATCGAGTCGATTCAGAACTGCACTCAGAATCCGATGAGGAAATCAAGGGGGAGAAATCGAATCCAAAAGAAAAGGAAAAGAATCGTGATCATCTCAAAAAGGCAACAAATTGAGGGGAGCTTTGATCAATTATGGAAAAATCTTTTTTGATTGATCGTGATCTTATTATGGATGGAAGGAAAGGTAATTGTGTCAGAATTTATTCTACAAAATCCGGTTAGTGCATCTCTTATTACCTTTTGTCATTAACAAATCTCATATTGATATTATCATTTTATTATGACAAAAATGGTACGTGAATTTTATGATGCATCCGTGATTTTTATTGGATATTTACTGATATGATCGAAGTGAGCTATATTGCATATCTTTAATATTCGATACAAGCTGATTTTTGGGAATTGTGATTCATGCAAGATATTTGTTATCATTCTCTACGTGAATCCATTATCGCTTTTTGATTATGACAAAAAGGGGGAGAAGATATGAATATGCATATGTGCTGATTGGTTGATATTATTTATTGCATAATATTGAGCTGCAATTATTTTCTATCTTCTGATATCCTTTGATTTAAATTTTTAAATCTGCATATTCAGAGATTGTTTTGTCATCATCAAAAATGGGGAGATTGTTAGGGAAATCCCTTATGATGTTTTGAAGATGACAAAATAAATCAAAGGCTACTAACATGTTTAATGGTTGAGTAATAGACCATGCAGATAATAGAACATGTAAAGGATATTATCAAAGTCGAAGACCGCGACTCGAGACTCAAAGTCTGAAGACTGTTAGACTCAAGACTCAAAGTCTCAAGACTGCAGACTTTAGTATCAAAGTCTGTTCTACATCGAAGTCTCCGCTCATTCGACAAATTCCGGATCTGAACGTGAATGATGAACCGGAGAAGACGAGACTCTATCTTTGAAGTTGAACCGTAAGACAGACCAGCATTGTAAAGTCTAAAGACCCAGATTGTAAAGTCTAAAGACCCAAATTGTAAAGTCTACGAGACTCAGACTTTACATCCAGATTCGATGAATCGTAACTCAAGCCCAATCATACAACGGCTAGTGATCTGGTTTGGATTCCACATCAAGATTGATTTGATTGATTCAATCTAATTGATTGACAATTGGATGTTGAAGACAAGATCTTTCTATACGAAGAAGCTTTACTTATGGAAACCAAGATTTCGTTTGTATGGGCGATCGAAATCAATTTGGGATTTTACCTTTGTCACTCACTCAACGGCTACCAAATCTTCTAAGATACAGAGCTGTCCAATGGGTATATTGGAAGACGATTCTCCGGGATGCTGTCCAACGGGTAGTTTGGAAGTGGAGGAGTATTTAAGGAGATCATGGACCGATGAGCAAGTAAGAGACGGAGCGTAGAATTTATAATTCCAAAGTCTAAGCGACTTTAGATCATATACTTGTCTCTTGAGAGCTTAAACGTTTGTAATCGTGAGAGAAATACCAAGAGAGTGACTTAGTGAGATAGTGTGATCTACTACTAAGTGTTTGCACTCGAAGTTGTAATCTCTTGTTGATTGCATAGTGGAATCCAGCCAAGAAGGCTGTTATCGTGGGAGAGTGGACGTAGGCTTGGATTAAGCCGAACCACTATAAATCTCGTGTTCTTATTCTCTTCCTTAACTCCTTTATTTTGTTCATACTAGCACTCTCAATTGGTATCGAGCCAAGTGCTCAGTTTATAAAAGTGTTTTTACTTTGAGTTAAAGATTCTTTATGGCTAGTATGTTGGCACTAGGACTTATGGAAGGGCAAAGCAACACAAGGCCACCATATTTTGATGGAAAGGAATACGACGTGTGGAAGAACAAAATGAAAGCATTCCTAAGATCTAGAGATCTCTTACAATGGGATGTTGTGGAAAGAGGAATCAACCCCATCGCTCCTATGTCTCGGATGGAGATGTCCAAAAGAGAAGCGCTTGATGCGAAAGCAATTTATTCTTTATATTGCGCTTTATCTCCTACTGAATATAATAGAATCTCTTCATGTGAAACAGCAAAAGAAGTTTGGGATAAACTTCATGTTACATATGAAGGGACCGATCGTGTAAAAGAGACAAAAGTAAACTTCTTGCTCGGCAAATATGAATCATTCAAGATGAAGCAAGGAGAGTCGATTGGAGATATGTTTAATCGTTTTACAGAAATTGTAAACGGTTTGGCATATCAAGGCCATCCAATTTCTTCCCCAATGAAGGTCAACAAACTCTTGCGAGGTCTCTCAAAAGATTGGAACCATGTCAAGACCTCAATCCGGGAGACTCAAAGGATTATGCCACTCACCATTGATGAATTGATCGGCACTCTTCAATCCTATGAAGTGGAGCAACTTAACGATGAAGATCCCGAAGGTAAGAAGTCCATTGCTTTAATATCTAATGCTGTTTTTGATGAAACAGACTCAGAAAATGACATGGACGATGAAGAATTTGCCTTTATGGTCGAGAAATTCAAAAAGCTGAGTAGAAAAGAAAGGAAATTCAGTGGAAGAAGTCAATACAAGCATAATGACCAGAAAAGAATCATGAAAGAAGATGATGAGCAAAGAAATCTATGCTTGATGGCACATTCAGAATCTGAGTCTAACTCGATACGTACTCCGTAATCGAGTCCGATTGAACTGACTTTCGAGAATCCGATGAGGAAATCAAGGGGGAGAAATCGAATCCAAAAGAAAAGGAAAAGAATCGTGATCATCTCAAAAAGGCAACAAATTGAGGGGAGCTTTGATCAATTATGGAAAAATCTTTTTTGATTGATCGTGATCTTATTATGGATGGAAGGAAAGGTAATTGTGTCAGAATTTATTCTACAAAATCCGGTTAGTGCATCTCTTATTACCTTTTGTCATTAACAAATCTCATATTGATATTATCATTTTATTATGACAAAAATGGTACGTGAATTTTATGATGCATCCGTGATTTTTATTGGATATTTACTGATATGATCGAAGTGAGCTATATTGCATATCTTTAATATTCGATACAAGCTGATTTTTGGGAATTGTGATTCATGCAAGATATTTGTTATCATTCTCTACGTGAATCCATTATCGCTTTTTGATTATGACAAAAAGGGGAGAAGATATGAATATGCATATGTGCTGATTGGTTGATATTATTTATTGCATAATATTGAGCTGCAATTATTTTCTATCTTCTGATATCCTTTGATTTAAATTTTTAAATCTGCATATTCAGAGATTGTTTTGTCATCATCAAAAATGGGGAGATTGTTAGGGAAATCCCTTATGATGTTTTGAAGATGACAAAATAAATCAAAGGCTACTAACATGTTTAATGGTTGAGTAATAGACCATGCAGATAATAGAACATGTAAAGGATATTATCAAAGTCTGAAGACTGCCAGACTCGAGACTCAAAGTCTGAAGACTGTTAGACTCAAGACTCAAAGTCTGAAGACTGCCAGACTTTAGTATCAAAGTCTGTTCTACATCAGAAGTCTGCTCATTTCGACAAATTCCAGTGAACGTGAATGATGAACCAAGACAGACTCTATGCTGAAGTTGAACCGAAGACAGACCTGAGATTGTAAAGTCTAAAGACCCAGATTGTAAAGTCTAAAGACCCAAATTGTAAAGTCTACGACTCAGACTTTACATCCAGATTCGATGAATCGTAACTCAAGCCCAATCATACAACGGCTAGTGATCTGGTTTGGATTCCACATCAAGATTGATTTGATTGATTCAATCTAATTGATTGACAATTGGATGTTGAAGACAAGATCTTTCTATACGAAGAAGCTTTACTTATGGAAACCAAGATTTCGTTTGTATGGGCGATCGAAATCAATTTGGGATTTTACCTTTGTCACTCAACGGCTACCAAATCTTCTAAGATACAGAGCTGTCCAATGGGTATATTGGAAGACGATTCTCCGGGATGCTGTCCAACGGGTAGTTTGGAAGTGGAGGAGTATTTAAGGAGATCATGGACCGATGAGCAAGTAAGAGACGGAGCGTAGAATTTATAATTCCAAAGTCTAAGCGACTTTAGATCATATACTTGTCTCTTGAGAGCTTAAACGTTTGTAATCGTGAGAGAAATACCAAGAGAGTGACTTAGTGAGATAGTGTGATCTACTACTAAGTGTTTGCACTCGAAGTTGTAATCTCTTGTTGATTGCATAGTGGAATCCAGCCAAGAAGGCTGTTATCGTGGGAGAGTGGACGTAGGCTTGGATTAAGCCGAACCACTATAAATCTCGTGTTCTTATTCTCTTCCTTAACTCCTTTATTTTGTTCATACTAGCACTCTCAAAATTTAGGAATATTTCCCAACACCAATTTGAGACTAAGGCATGTCGGTATTAGCACACTAAAATAAGGAACGTAATCCTATTAGGCCACTAGGATAATCTTATAGGTTGGGTAGCTCTCAGTAGAGCTACTAGGAGATATGGCTTTTAATGATAATTTCAAACTTTGAATTCTTAAGTATTAGGTAGGTAGAAATTATAGTTTGACATAAAATTTTCTTCTCATCACATCAAATAGGTGATGGTACACCGTTATGTTTTCGTCCTTTTGTTTCAATAATCATGTAAAATTGCCAACACTAATCTTATCACATTCTAGTAATAAATAATTCAATAGAAGGCATTTCTCATTTTTTTTTTAAAAAAAAAAATAGTAGGACGAGAGATATATAATAGGGACTTTAGTAGTTCATTTTTAGTGAAAGTTAATTTTGTACTCCTAAAGTTGTAGAATGAACGGCACTTATGAAAGCACACGGAGCTCGTAACTAAGCACTGTCTCTTTGTGAGGGAAAAAAAAGAACATGACATAAGTTCATACGCAATCATGACATGAGACTCATTTTATTTTATATTATAGAGACAGAGTGTATTTCCTTCAACATTTGAAAAGCTCGTGGATATATTGGTGTTCTTTTTTATAAGTTTATTAGTCTACCTGTTTTAAAGCCCCAATTCACTTAAAAACCATCAACTTTCCATTGGACCCTAATTCTGTTTCGAACTTTTTTAATTTTATAAGAAAACATCAATATTCATTTTTTTTTGTCGAAAATCAGGTCCCACGTTCACTCTCCATCCAACATTGCCATTAAAGTTCAATGTGCCAATTCTATATACACTTCTCTCCATCAATGCGTAATTGATGATTTGCAATTTCAGCTCAATTAGATATTTTTAATAAATTAACCTTTGTTCTTTCTATTTCCTTATGTTCTATTTCTTCTACTTCCTTCTTTGCCACCTCCATTATGTTCTTTCTTCTATTTCCTTGCTTGACCTCCATTAATTCTTCCACCTGCTCTAGCAGAGAAATTCATTCTCAACCTCACAAAGATGTTTTACTTCACGGCCAATCCATCAGAAGCAGCAAAGACCAAATGATTACTTAGAGCAGAACTCGTGAAACCACATCTCAAAAACTCGATCGCTATCCGTGAAGTTACAAACGTCATATAAACTCACAATACAATTTATTAGGGAGATATAATACAGCATATCACTTGCAGACATCATGCACTCAACTATAGAGAATCAGGGACATCAATATAATACCTGACCTCATCAAACAAACTACAATACCATACTGCTAAAGGCTCATGCCTTAGCTCAACCTCAAGGAAAGAGAATACCACCATCATTGACAACCACGACTTTGGTCCTCCATTACTTCGGTACAAATGACCCACAAATCGAAAAAGCTTTCTCAAGAAAAAAAAGTAGAACTGCCACCAGCCACCTCTGTATCAGTAGAAGGAAAACGGCTATCATAAGAGGCAACACGTGCAGCACAGTGGCTACTGCACCACCCGTTGATGTGATCAGCAGGGATAACGTGAAGCAAAAGTAAGTTAGAACCATTGCAATCATAGATACCATAATCAGCCCGAAGAAGTACCGTTCTTGCTTCTTTTCATCTTTGTGGACCTTTTGGATATTTTTGTCTTCTTGGTTCTTTTTGTCTTGTCGGTTTATTTTGTCTTGGATCATTTTGGTGAGGCAAATAATTATCTGGATCGACACCAAGAATCCAAATGTGTTGCCTCCCAGGAAAAGGATGTACACTAGGCCCGCGCCATAAGTTATATTCTCCTCAATCCCGGGTTGAAGGGCAGGGGAAGTAATGTCCTTGGATCCCATGGCAATAGTGTCGGCCTTGTTATCTTGTACAACGCTTGGAGGCTGAAGCACGGATTGGTAGGTCGCGTTGGCGATGAGCCCAGCAACGACCAGCAGGGCTTCCTGAATCCAGTCCGACTTTCCACCATCGTTGTTTGATTTTTTCGATGTCCAACCTAGTAATGATTGAGAAGCATTTGTCCCTGGTTCCCCATCCGATTGATGACCGTTACCTGCCTCGATATCGTCGTCATCCCCCGAGACTGGTCTTGAATCTCCGTGTTTGGCTCCCGCTCGTACGAGAATTTCTCTAATCTCTCTGTCTCGTGCTCCCCTTTGCGAGGGAGTTGAGACATCTAGTGGCGTCATGCCACTCTTGTTCAGGGCGTTCACCTGCACGACCTCGTACTCCAGAGCATGCCCACGAAGCAGGAAGTCGACCACCTGCAACTCTTTCCCATCTTTGTTTATCCTCATTGATTTTCAAACATTAAGATACTACAGATTTTTTTTTTTTTTTTTGCAAAAACAAAACATCTTATATTTTACCTTACCAGAAAAAAAAAATTATATTTCCGTGATGATCAAATAAATTCTTTTGCATGGAAGATTTTTGCATATGTTAGAGATACCAAATTAACACCCTCACTGAAGTAATGCACACAGAAAAGTGCAATAAAATAAGGGAACCGCAAGTCTTACCTCGAAATTTTTGCTGGCAGCAGCAAGATGCAGGGCAGTGTTGTCTTTGTGGTCCTTCAAATTGATCACATTCTCCTTCTTGTGCTGCTTCAGATGCTCCACCAACCGAATCAGCACTTTAAACCGGTTGTTCTTCACGGCAAGGTGAAGCGCGGTCTCCTTCCGGGCGGTTGTCTTTTCAACAGACTCAGGTGAAGTGGATAGCAGTATCTCCATGACATCGACCTCCCCGTGGATGACGGCATAATGCAAAGGGATTCTTGTCTCCCGTCCCTCCACGGAGCACAGGTGTGTACCCACTTTCAAGAGCTCCTCCGCGATCTCAACATCACCACGAGCTGCCGCAATGTGCAGCGGGCTGAAACCACGCGGGTCCACTTTTTCCGCAAGCTTCGGCATACGCTTCAGGAGCTCTCGGACGAAATCCAAATGGCCGCCCACACAAGCGACGTGCAGCGGCGTGTGGCCGGCTCCTTCGAGAGCCATCTCCTCGAGGATTTGCTCATTGCTACTGATCAAGTCATTCAGCTCATGGATATTGCCCTTTCGAGCTGCTTCTAGCACCCTTCGCTCCATTTGATCGGAACTAATAATGGCCTCTCTCTCTTCTCGGGACACCTCTGGGCTTGGACATCTATTAATCATTGATCCATTTTATAGAGTTTCCGAACATCGAGAAATTCATTAGTGAATGATGAAGTAAGACTAGCAACAGTGAAGCTCCATGCACATAACCACTTGTGATAACCCAACTATTCAATAAAATATTGACAATATCAGAGTACAGATCCAACCAAGTAGGACCACGTGTTAAAGGAAAACCAGCATTGGAGTCGTGTGACATTGGTTTGTGGCCAAAGGTAAATTTTTTTGGTCATTGAATGGCTTTTTAAATACATCAGAAATTAAAAAGCTGGAAAAATCTCGAAAACTCACCTCAAGCGGGGCATTTTTCTCAAAGCACCTCCAAGGTCATTGTTCGCCTCATAGGAAGCTCTTTAATTGGTGATTTCGTCTCAATTGAAACATCCTAATCTCGCCGGTGGCATAAATCTTCGCCTGACGACGACTGCCTGCATGTCACATGCCATTATTTGCGCCATGGACAGGGACATTTTTTTCCCGAAAGAAAATGCCTCCGGTCCTTCCGCTCTGCCTCCTCAGCCGTCCGTGCCACTCCCTGACTTCAGCTTCATAACAGAAGATTCGGTAGAAGAAATTTCTTTTACTTTTATCAGTATAACGAGGAAATACATAGTACAAGGATTTTAGTACTTCATTTTTAAAGTAGGGCAATTTTATTGTCCTAGAATTCTGAAATGAAACGGCACCTATGGAAGTACATTCCTATGTCGTTTCGTTTTATCATATGAGGGCAGAGAGCATGAACATCTCCCGTCGGCGAGAGTGAAGTCAATGCCAGGGTCTTTGTAGACCAAGTTCCATCATTGTCGGTAGCATGACCAAAGGACAACGTCATAGTCATGACCTTAGGACAACGTCACTTGCCTCCATGTTATTATCATATGAATTGATTTACGAAGTTCCATCTTGTAGAAGCATCAAATTGACGAGTTCCTGTAGACAAATAATTGAACTCCTTTGGGACCCTCGTATCATAATTTCTTTGCTTTACATATATGTAGGGCAGCCATAGGCGCATTTATATTCGTGTCGATGTCTATGTCGTTTGATTGAGAATGCATGTAGTTTTCATATAATGGCATTGCTCTTACGTTGGCACTAGCCAAATTGGATATCACGTCCTTAGTCTTGTCTCTTTTTATTATTATTTTTTAGTTGTTTTAATTATTTTTCCCATAGACTTTTTCATAGGGGTGTCAAAATAATCAGAAACAAACTGAATAGTTTGGGTGTGCATTGATTTTTAACCGAATAGTGACCCATACCAATTTGGTTTTCTTTGTTGTAATATTAAGAAGAAGTTTAGTGACAAAGGAGAGAGATTGAATAAATTGTAACGTTAAAAAGGTTACAGAAGGCGAGCAATCGAACAATAATATAGATAGAATAAGAAAATAAATCAGACATCAAATTTATGTGATTAGGTCGTAGAAATTTATATTTATGGATAAAGCAACAATAAATTTTACTATAGACCAAACGATACAACGAAAATTATATACTTGAGTCACTCAAACACTCTCAGTATTTTCCAAATCTCAATTACATTTAATAATGCACGCAGCATTTAGCCCTGAATTCCTCGCTAATTAATCTCTCACCAAGAAATTCACAAATCTTATCACAAGATTTCACGGCTAGAAATACTAACTTGATAAATGTAATTTACGAGTTTCCTTTTCATGTCTTCATCCACCAAGCACTCGTAGACAAACGACGCTTCAAGTCTTCTCTCTTGCTCTGGACATGGACTCCACCACGAAGACCACACTGCTTTCGATCAACAACAGCGTGCTCTTGCAGCAAAAAGAACAAATATATATAATACAATATGCATGGCGCGTACTGTGGCCAACTTCAACTCGGAATAGGAAACTTGGACACTTCGGTTAACAAGTCCAACTTAGAGTTTCCTATTTTGTTCCTCGGTCGACTCAGGCAAGGAATTTCCGTGTTTGTGCCCGATCAGTAATCCCATACTTCTTTGAAAATCAATTTCCACAGTCAAAGTCCAAAAAACGCTCTTGGACTCAAACGTGGAAGTAACAGGCCAACTCCAAATCTTGAAAAACAAACTGGTCGTGTCCTGCTTTGCTCGATTTCGTACATCCATAAATTATTATCTATTTTGAACAGTTTTATTTAATAGGTTCAAATTCAAGATATATTTTAATAAAAAAAAATAGGGCTGATTTTCAGTTTGGTTCTGTCGAACCAGAATCAAAATAAAAATAGTTATTTTCTCATTATTTGAATTGAGCCAAAAATGCACGATCATTCGATTCGGTTCATTTTATGGTTCGGTTTTGACAGCCTACTTTTCTAAGCCCATTCGTATTTATCATGGGTTGACCAAAAGAGTCAACTTTTGATCCCTGTTTATCTTACGAATCAAATTTCTGTCTTTTTTTTTCTTCATTGAGATTCTGGGCGAGTATATTATTTTGTGAAATGCTATCCACATCCATTTTAACAAATTGTGATTTTATATAAATATCTGCCTAAAGATGTGGGACATTTAAAGAAGCAGCATACCCATCCAATGTCGCCTCTGTCAATGCTAATCCTCATTTTTAGTTATTAGACGACACGAACTACTATGGAAACATAACACATCTCAAAAAGGTTCAATAGAGTTTACAATTGATCAAATCTCTCTTATCCATTTACCGAAGGAATTCGCGGTGGCCATGGACGATGAGAACTCCACCAATGAAATGGCATAGCTCGCCCTCGATTTAAATTGTTTTGCAGTTTGTACAAGGATGTGCCAGTAGTTTAATGCCTTGATTGTCTTTTGACCCACCGAAAGAACATTATCTATAGAGCCTGTACCGCAAGCCCATCTAGGCCACTGATCATATGGAGTCCATGGCAGCACTCACACAATTAATGATTTAGATGATGTTAGTCTACATTATCTGTAGTAGAAACGTGCATAGTTAATGCTTTTGCTGATACTGAAGCCTAGCCTGAACTTATCGAGCTTGCTCACTCTAGGCTTGATACATGGGTTCAAACTGTAACAGATTTAGTTTTGCACCCCCTGCTTAGTGGCTGGTGAGGGTTAGCCAATGACCGTTGTTGACCTAAAGTTGAAAGGAAAAATGAACAGAAAAAATAGTAAAAGAAGGCATTGCCACGTAAAATGTTCAGTGTCCGCATAATCAGTTTTAGATTAAAATTAGCTGTAAAGACTACATTAATAATATCAAAAGGTTAAGGACTACACTAGTCAAATTGAAAGGTTTAGAACTGTAGTGGTAATCATATAATGGGTTATATGACGTTTTTGGTAATTTTCTCATTAGTCTTGAGGATGAACTCAATAGCAGATACCGAAGCTTTTGCATCATATTCCACCCCCACCTCTCTATAGAACCGAGCATCCAAAGTTCTAGAGGTGTTGTTAAAGACCTTGCATTCAAAGTCTCAAGTTACTTGTATTGATTTCAGAGCAACCACATAGGACGACAAAGAGAAGGAGACAAGTGACCCAATTTTTGCAAAGGAGTGTCACATCCTTCCTGGAGATGAACCATCAAGGGGAAGGCTAAAACGGAAAACGCTTGCGTTTTGCATCAGCTCTCTCAAATCCTACCAATCGCAACCTAGTACTCAATTAACATGCAATTAAACCTACCTATTGGAGTCACCACAATAATGATGACAGATACATTTCTCCTTTTTTTTTCTTCTGCTTCTCAATGGCTCGTGAAGTCTCTTCTTATAGCAAAAATTTCCATTACTTAATGGAAAGTCACGAATCTTGCTCCTTCGATGGTGGGGATTGCTGAATTTTAGTCCTGATTTGTGCGTCAAATCTCATCCATACTTGTAATGCTGCCATGGATGCGTCCATATTCATTCACCATAAGTATTAGCTTCTTGATTGTTTCCCTTAATTTCCTCTCCCCTCAGTTTTTCCTATCGGCTTTTCTTGGTTGTATCGCCTTGCACATGAACGTCCAATATTCGGCCGAGTGTGTGTCAATTTTATTCCATATTACTTGATAAGTTCCGTTGATTCCTCTCTCACTATCTTCACAATTTCATTCCAGCAGCCCGAACTTCCCATAAACGCTATGATTTCTTTCCTTTATTTTGTCCGTTTTCGCCAATTTGTCTCTCAATTGCCACACTTTCCTTTCCTGCTTTTACCAATGCTACCGTGAATGTGTCCACATCATTCACTATCATTTTCGTCTTCTTCTCTTTCCAAACTCCGCTCGATCTTTTGCTGAGTTTGCCTCCCGCCGGCCATATCTTCGAGTAAAAATATTTTATTGAAATTTCTCCTCTTGTCTGGCCACGATCTCCTTCTTGATATTGCCTCCTCAATTCATGTCAGAATAATAATCCATTTCATATTTCGTGGCCTGATTTGCTTCGGGATCACTTACCTTCTTCATTCAGAGCAACAAACGATTTTCCCCATGCGATTTTCAATCATAGGTCCGCCAAAATTTGCTGGAGAATATTTCCTGATTGATTGGTCTCTTTCCTTATTGTGGATAACCGGCTATTCATTTCTCCCTCTTGATCTATCTACCCATTTTCTCACATCATGGGCGAGATTCATGATCGAGCACATTCCGAGGACATTTGCTAATATATGTGCCAACTGGGAGTATTTCATGGCTTCTTGCATTCAAGCATAATGAGGCTAGCTCACATGAAATTACTGGGGGAAATTGTTAAAAATGTCATAAATCTATTGTACTTTTATTAATGGGAAAAAGCTACCAAAAACCCCAAACTTTATCTGGAGTGACAAATTTATCCAAAACTTTGTTTTGTGACGTAAAAAAACCCGAAGTTTGCTAACTGTGACACATTTACCCCAAACTTTTATTTGTGACACAAAAAATCCCGAACTTTCATTTTTGTGACATTTACCCTAAATCATAGGAGCATTTTGGTCTTTTTACTTTTGAAAACATTTTTCTTTCTTTTTTTTCTTCTTCTTCTTTCTTCCCTCCACTGGCCATGGCGAAGCCGGCAGAGGGAAGCCGGCGTCGGACGAGGGCCTCCCTCACCCGACGCCGGCGAGGGCACCCCTTGCCCAACGCAGGCGAGGGCGGCCCTCGTCGGCGTTTGGCGAGGGCACCCTTCACCCGGCGCAGGCGAGGGCGGCCCTCGTTAGCGTCGGGCGAGGGCCTCCCTCGCTAGATCTGGTGAGGGCACCCTCACCTGATGCCAGCGAGGGCACCCCTCGCCCGAGTCCGGCGAGGGCACCCCTCGCTAGGCCCTCGCTCGACATAGGCGAGGGCCTCCCTCGCCAGCGTTGGGCGGCCCTAGCCAGCCCAGGCAAGGGTGACCCTCACCCGACACCAGCGAGGGCAGCCCTCATCGGATGCCGGCTTCCCTCCGTTAGCTCCGCCATGGCCGGCGGAGGGAAGAGAGAAGAAGAAAAAAATAAAAAAAATAAAGAATAAGATGAAAATACCCTTAATGGGGTGAATGTGTCATAGTTAACAAACTTCGGGGTTTTTCACGTCACAAAACAAAATTCTGGATAAATCTGTCACTCCAGGCAAAGTTAGGGATTTTTGGTGGCTTTTTCTCTTTATTAATTCAGTCATAAACTTTTCAATTTTATCAATTTAGTTCTAAACATTTTCACTTTTTATTAATTGAGTCCATCTAGCCAATTTTGGCTAGAATTTACTGAAGTGGACGATTGATGTTAACGTAACAAATTTTTAATGATATTTTAATAATATTTGAATTCTTATTGCTTTTTCTTCTTTTTTTTTTTTTTTTTGGTACTTTTCTTTGATTCTGTTTCGGGGTGCTTGGAGTTTGGCCAGTGATGGTGGTCGACTGACCCTTACTGGCCACAGGCAAGGGCCGATGACCCTCGCCAGCCATAGACGAGGGCCAATCGACCCTCACTAGCCTTGGGCAAGGGCTCGCGCACCCTCACTGGCCAGCAAGGGCGTCATGGCCCTCGCTCAAAGCAAGCAAGGGGCCTGGTGCGCTCCCCCATGCCGGCCCTTGCTCATAAACACCAAAAAAAAAAAAAAAGCTCAATTTAAAAAAAGAAGAAGAGAAAACCAAAAAAAATTCAAAATATAAAATACTATTAAAAAATTACCACGTCAACACTGACTATCCATGTTAACAATTTCCGGCCAAAATAAGACTAGCAATAGCAGAGTTCCATTCACATTACTTCTCATGATAACTCAGCTTTTCAGTAAAATAATGACAATATTAAAGCACAGATCCAACCGGTAGGACCACGGATTAGAGGAACGCCAGCATTGAAGTCGTGTGGCACGGGTTTGTGGCGGAAAGTCATTTTTTTTTGTCATAAAATGGCCAAAGTAAGCTCGAATACTTCTCAAAGCGCCTCCGCGATCGGTGTTTGCCTCGAAATAAGCTCCATAATTTGGTGAATTTATCTCAATTGAACCCCCAATCTCACCAGTGACACAGATGTTCGCCGGACGACGACTACTTGTGTGTCACGTGTCATTGTCCACCCCATGAACGGGCGATTTTTGTCCGAAAGAAATTGCCTCTGGGCCTCCCGCTCCACTTGCTCCTGTCCGCACCACTCTCCGTCGCCAGCTACATAACAGAAAATTCAGTAGAAGAAATTTCTCATTTCTTCGTTAGTAGACCGAGGAAATATACATTATAGGGACTTTAGTACTTCATTTTTTTAATGAAGGGCAATTTTATTGTCCTAGAGTTGTGGAATGAAACGGCAATTTTATCTTATGTTTCTTTTTTCGGCGTCAGGTGTTTTGTTTTATCTTAGGAGGGTAGAGTCTTTAATATCTCCCGGCCGCGGGAGTGAAGTCAATGCCATGGTCTTCGTAGGCTAAAACTGTTATGTCATAGTCATGGCCCCAGGATAGCGTCACTTGCCTCCACAACATTATCACATGAATCAATCCCCCTGGTTGGAAGCATTAGACTGAGGAGTCACTGGATACAAATTATTGAACTGCTTTGGGACCCCCAAGTCATAATTTCTTTGCTTTGCGTATAGTGGGGCAGCAATGAGGCGTGTTTGTATTTGCGTCGTTCTCTCTGTCATTTGATTTAGAACGCGTGTCGTTTCCATGTAAGGGTCTTGTGTCATTTCCAGAATTGCTTTTCTGTTGGCGCCAGCCAAATTGGAATATCATCACATCCCTTTAGGGTCTTGTGCCTCTTTATTTTATTATTATTTTTTAGCTTACGTTTTAAATGCTTTTCCCCTAGACTTTTCCATAAAGGTGTTAACAGTTCTGTTCGATTCGAATTTGACCCACCAAATGAACATTATCAGTAGACCCTGTGTAGCAAGATATTTTAGGGCATTGATCATATGTAATCCATGGTAACCACTCACACAATCATTGATTTAGATGATATCAATCTACATTATCTATAATAGGAATATGCACAAGTTGTGCTTTTGTTTAAAGTAAAACCTGGCCTGAACATACTAGGCCTTCTCACTCTGGGCTTGATACACTAGCGTAGACTGTAACAAATGTAGGCTTCACACCTCTCACCTAGAGATTGGCGAGGGTTAGTCGATGACCTTCACTAACCAACAGTTGAAAGGAAAAAAGAAGAGAAAATTAATAAAAGAATTCAAAAAAATTTATAGAAAATTTGAAAAAAAAATTATGTTAGCACTAGTTTAGCAATGTAGAATAGTTGATGTCTACATTATCAATTTCTTAGCAAAACTGGCTGAAAAGACTATATTGGCAAATTGGGAAAATACTTAGGGCTAAATTAGCTAAATTAAAAAATTTAGAACTAAATTAACTACTATATAACAAATTTATGATTTTTTTTGGCAATTTTGGCAATTTTTGTTTCTTGAGAACAAACTCAATGGCAGCTAGCAAAGCTTCTAAACTCTGGACCGTCTACTGAACCGGGCACTATAAAGTACTGATACTTTTTGGAAGCTTTCGTGTCGTGTCGAATACTCCGACACATGTTCAACATTCTCCAACGCTCGATCAATAGGTGTTGAAAAATCCATCACATGGTCAACTCTCCCGATGCTCTTTAACGTTGTGGCTTTTGAGCTTTGTTCGCTTACCGTCTTGTGTCGTGCAAAACTAAGGAATCGACTATTGAGATTGAATAGGAGCTGAGATAGAAGGCAAAACAAAGAGTTAAAAGATTATCACGACCTAAATTTCGGGTGCACCATCTAAAATTAGGCTAATGGATTACTAAGTTTCACATAGCTTAGGCTCTCCTAGGCCCATATCAATTTGTGACTTAAGTTTAGATATTTCGCATGCAAAAGAGAATCGCTACTAATCAGTTTACGGTAGGTCGATTAGACACCTAAGTAAAATAACGAGAGAATTATTTTAAATTTCTAAGAACCAGAGACTTTGGGTACAGGAACTTGGTTACACTAGACTTTTCTAATGCCCTTTCAGTACCGTTCTCCTTTTATATAGGAAAAATGTTTTGCATACAACTTGAATTAATTTTAATTCACTTCCCTATGCGAATGCACAAACTATTAACTTAACACCTAGATAAAGTAATGAATAAATTGCAGGACTTACCTCATAGCAATGAAAGCATCTACAATGTTAGATCAGAATTTATATTGACGGTTCTATATATGATTTCTAATTAACAAGCAATTTTTTTTCACTTATTTAATGAAAATTATGATTTATGCAATGCATGTTACTAATCTAATATGAAATGATTTGACGTGGCAACATGACCTAAATTATATTACATAAATAAGCATGCGGCTTATCCTGAAGCATGAGATGAATTTATTCTATAAAATGATTTTTTGTATTTTCCATGAGATTCGAAATTAAAGAAATGCAATAATTAAATACACAATTTAAATTAACTAAATGACCTAGTTCTAATGATAAGTAATTTCTAACTAAATGAACCTAGCAACAATCACTAGATGACAGGCGTTTCATGAGCCTAATCTTATATGACATGTGCATGATTTTTTTTTTTTTTGTATTTTTTTATGAAAATTCGTAATTAAAATCACTAAACAATAAAAATCTCACTAAAGTGAAATGTTATCTATTCTAAATGCCTTCTAAACATGCATTTTAAAAATAACTAACTATCATGCAATCAATTCTAATCTATATGGGATGCAAATGCAATTTTTTTTTTTTTTGTATTTTCAGGGGATAAACGAAACAATTAAAAGATAAACACAAAATCATCCATAGTCATCAGAAATGTTATCCATATTCGAATTGAAATTAAAACTTGATTATTTCGCTAATAAAATCGATAAATTGATCTTAAACCTTAAAAATCAAGATATCAATTTTACTCCCGCGTGAATAATTATTCAATTTAAAGCCTTATAGATGAGATAAAAATTCATGCGGTTGCGAATTAAATGTTATACCAGGAATTTCAATTAGGCATTGGAAAATATTTCAAACAAAGAGATAAAATATCAAAAACTTAAATAAGACAAAACAAATCTACCTATTAAAATAAATCTACCTAAAAATAACATAAATATCTACCTAGATTTGAATTTTTTTCCCAAAATCCAAACGGTAGAACGGACCCACGATTGAGACTCGGCACGGCTAGGCTCAAAGACGGTGGCTGTGGTGGTCGGAGGTCACCGTCGGTCGGAGGTCCGGCAGGGGAAGCTCCGGCGAGGGCGAACCGGCAGCGTTGGCAGGCAGCCGCGAGCAGACCCGCGGGCGAGGGGACCCGAAACAGAGGCTAGGCAGCTCGACGGCAGGGGCGGAGCAGGGCGTCGTGAGGGATTGAACGGCGGACGAGTGCAGTGACGTCGCGGATTTCGGGGCACGACGAAACAGGGACGTCTTGTTGCAAGCGGGCGCGGCTTCTGGAGAGATACGCGGGACAGCAGGTGGCGGAGCTCAGCAGCAGGGAGCAAGGCGAGGAAACTCCGGCGCGGGCAAAAGCAGAGGACACGCAAGCCGGTGCGGGAGCTCGCGCGGTGCAAGGATCAGCGACCGGCTCAGATCTTCCGGCGTCGGGGCGGCTAGAGCGGGCAGATCGGACAGCGGCGGTATGAGCAGCGAGCGGTGGCGCGGCGACGGGGCAGTACTCGTGGGTGTTGCACGGTGGGGCTTCGGCTGCCGGGCGGCGTTGGCGCGGCGAGCAGGCGAGGCGGACGACGGACACAGCGACGAGCGAACGGGAAGATGCGCCGGTGGGGCGCGACGGTAGCTGCAGGCGTCGGCTTCGCGGCTTCTGAGCAGAAGGGATCGCCGGCAGAAGGCCCTTCGAAGAAGAAGAACCACTGTTCTTCCTTTTCTCTTTTTCTTTTTATTAATTTTCTCTCACCTCTGCTGCTCCCTCACGTCACTTTCCTCTCTGCTATTTCACTGTTGCACTTTTTCAGCAGAAGGAAAAGCTCTCTTGACTTTTGACGCTTCCTAAAGCACGAAAATTCTTTTCCCTTTCAGTGAAGTTTTGACTTCGAAAACCAAGAAAAGCCCCTGAAACCCTAAAACGAAGGAAGAATTTTCTCTTTTGACTTCGATTTTTCGACCTAGAGAACCGAGAGAAAGAAAAACCCCCTTGTGCGGTCATACATTCAATGTGTGGCCCCCAAAACCTTATGAGAATTAACCTTTTTATAAGTTAGGAATTTTTTTTTTAATTTTCCAAAATCATTTCCAAAATCATATCCACGAAAATTTTTTTTTCAAACGTAATATTTACTTTTTCAAACACAATATTTGTTTTTGAATTGAAATCTCACAAAGAAAATCCGTAAAATCTTCTCGAGAAGACGAGTTTAAGTCAATTTGCTCTCTTTATGGACTTAACCCAACTCACCCAATTAAAGTTTCTGAACCATTAATTCGAACTCATCTGTCACCGACCCAATATAAATGCAATTTAAAAATAAATGTACCTAAAACTATATGCTATGCAATTAATATTTTTTCGGGGATAAAATTACCCCCTAATTATTAATGCGATAAATGACTAGACGAACCGCCTAAATTTATATGTCAACAAAGATGAAAATTGTCAATGTAGAATTGAGCTCGAGTAGCTCCACCTCTATTAATGGAGGTTGCAAGGAACGTAGAAGAGGGAAAAAACAAAGAAGGCTCTTTTTCTATCAAGGAAATATCGAATTGAGTTGAAATTTCATATCGCCAATGAGTCATGGAGGATGAGACACTTGCACATGTGAAATTGACATGCGGACCTTTTAGTGGCAATGTCTGATGAAAACTTTAAGTGTCACGACCTCCCTTTTTGGTGCCCTTTTACTCATGGGCATGCGGAGGCTAATGGCTCGCTAACTCTATTAGACTTAGTCCGAACTCACCTAAACCCACTAATTCACGGCTTATTGCGAACTCACCTAAACCCACTAATTCACAGCTTATTGTTCGAGTTTTTAACTTGCAATTCAATTTTAAATAGAAGTTGTCATTAATTGATTTGGAGTGAGTCGATTAGAAACTCAAATAAAATATGAGAAGAAATATTTTACTTATGTGCAACCAAAGAAATTAGCATCGGAGACTTGATTACACTAGTTAATCATTAATATATTTCATTACCTAATTTTGTTTAAACCCTGAGTTGTTTTTTGGATTTTCAAGGATTTTCCATGCATTTGTGGAGAATAAAAACCATCTTTTAGGCTTTTTCTTATTTTTTGGAAAATGTAAATCGTTTCTGGATTTTTCTTTTTTTATATCTTCTTAAAAAATATTTTTAATATGAAAATAATAAAATAATATTATATAAAATAAAGGACTTGGGTCAGACTCCCGCATCCGACCCGAGTCTCAACCGGCTCGGGCAGATGACCAGAGTTGTCAGGCCCTCAGCGGGACTGGGCCAGATGTACGGGCCCAGTCTAGCTGAAAGAATAATGGGTTCTCCCCCCACAAATAAACTAAGTCCGGCCCAAGAAAACAAAAGAAGCCCTTATATGCCTAATTCATCTTAGTCAAAAGCCAAACGCTAAGGGCTTGCATGGTTGTCTTCCTTTCTTTTGTTTATGAACAAAAATTTTGTTTTTTTATTTCCGGGAACAAAAAAAAGAACATAAACATGTTTGTTTGCGTTTTTGTTCCAAATCTATTATTTTGTTCCTGGGAACAAATTTTGAACAGAAACAAAAAAAAAAAATTGTTTCTTCTTTCTGGAACAATTTTTAAGAATAAATTTTCTCTCTCCTTTCTTTTCTTCTTCTTTTTTCTTTGGCCGGTTGTTGACCTCGGCCATGGCCGGCAACCGGCCGTCAAAGACCAGCGACGTTGTCGAGGGCCGGCGACCTCATCGAAGCGTCGCCGGCCCTCGGCAAGGCCAAGCATCTAGGTAGCATCGACACGTTGCCGGAGCTTCCGAGTCATGTCCGACACCTGTCAACGTGTCTGACACGCTCAGACACGTTCAGACACGTGTTGATCGCATGTTGACAAATCCAACTTGCAGTCAACGCTTGTTGACACGTTTTGACACGCCTATCTGAAAGGGTGGAGGCCGCGAGTGAAGGCGAGCCCGCGATGGTGAGAGATGGCTAGAGAAAGAGAAAAGAGTGAGGCGAGGGTCGTGAGGAGGAACTTCACAAGGGAGGCACTCGTGGGGGAGGGCGGCGTCGTCGTTGAGTGGGGCGGTGGCGGCGGCAAGGGGGAGGAGGAGGAGTTTGCAATGGTGTGCAGCCTCTCCGTGCATAGAGACCGCGCGTTTCGCCTTCTTTTCCGATCCCTTCCACTGAAATTCTTTCTAGGTTACTCCCTTTTCCGCTCCTTCGGCGAATGCTAGTGCTTTTCTTGCTAGTCTTCGATGCTTTCGGAGATAGGCGTCGTGCGGCGAGGACTGAGGAGGAGGAGAAGAAGGTACCGTGCTGCTAGGGTTTTGAGAACTGAGAAGGAAAATAAAAGATTAAAAAAGGGGCTTGTGTGTTGGAGGGAGGAGGAAATGACAAGAGGGAGGGGAAGGGACTGCTATCAGGTGGTGGGGAGGGAAAAAAAAGTGAAAAAATTTGGGGGTGGGGTCTGTCGAGGGAAAAAAGGGAGGGAGTTTGGGCCCACAGGGTTTTTTTTTTTTGGGGGAGGGGGTTTGATTTTAAAGAAATAAAAGTAAATTTGGGATAATAAAATAAAAAAAAACTTTGAATCTTATTGAAAATGTTGAATGATCAGTGTAAATTTATAATAAGCCCTTTTTAATTAATTAATTATTTATAAATTAGATTCAAATTAATTAAAAATAAAAATATTTATTTAATATATAACGTGTCCTAGCGTGTCGGAATTTTCTATTTTTGAGAAATGACGTGTCAATGTGCGTGTCGTGTCGTGTCGCGTCATGTTGGTGCAACCTAGCCGAGCGTTGTCGGCCCCTGGCGAGACTTAGCCTCGCCTTGGCTGGGCAAGCTTGAGCTACCCGGATTTGGCGAGGTTGTTCTTGCCTAGCCACCGGTGAGGCTCGGCCTCGTCGAGCCATCGCCAGGCGATCGGTGGCTGCGCGAGCTCGGCCTCGCTAGATCTGGGCGAGCCCGAGCTCGCCCAACTAAGGCGAGGCTGCTGGCCCTCGTTGGCGGTTGCTGACCATGGCCACGGTCGGCGACCGGCCAAAAGAAGAAAAAAGAAAAAAGAAAATAAAACTATTTAAAAATTTAAAGAAACAAAAAAAGAACATAAAATTACCAAACATGTTTCAGTTCTTTTTATTTATTTATTTCTGGAACAAGTTTACCAAATGCATTTTTCTGGTAGAAAATTGTTCCCTAGAATAGAAATAGTTTTTTCTATTTTTATTCCCTGGAATAATTTTTGAATAGAAACACAAACAAATGCACCCTAAAAGACCTAACCAGATTTGATCCCAACCCAGATCCGACCTAGCTCTCTCTCGCGTTCCTGCTCCTTGATGAGATGGAGACGGCTGGCGCAAGTGGCATCAGTCGCCTCTGCCTAGCTAAGGGCATACACCGGCAATGCCTTAGTTGACCTGAGTCGAGCGCCTAGCCCTTGCTTGGCCGGCGCCACCACGACGACGGCCATGATGGGGGATCGTTGGTTGCCCTACCCCACTGACCACGGCGTTTCTCCCTCCTCCACAAGTCGATAGCCTTGCGGCCACCACGCCGGCGTCGTTGGAATGCCTCGACTGGGTGAAGCGATGCCCAGACAAGTCGGCGCCGGCCAAAACAAAAGTCACGAGAACTAGATCTCGTTCGGACATATCATCGAGCAGTCACACTATAAAATAAGAGGTTTTTGGCTCCACGGGGGCTCAAACCCAAGTCGAGACTCTCACCAAACAAACAAATACACATGCAGCAGCCAGAAAGAAGAGAGACTGGGGGCGGAGTTCGCGCAACTAGGCAGCCGCGAGCTCCGGCCCGACATGCCCAAAACAAGGCAAAAATAGGGCTGAGGCGGCTCACGTTTGGCTTAGTCGGTACGACGGCGGCTCGTTGGCGCAGTTGAGGTGCGGTGTTCACCGGCAACCTCTCTCTCTGACTCTCTCCAAACTCACCCTCTCTCAGATCTGTCTCTCGCTTAGCATTACTGTATCTTTTTAAGGCAAAAAATCCACAATGTTTAATAATATAGTTTACGATTCCTTGAATAACATAAATACCCAATCCAAGAACAACTTACCCATTGTATTTCTAAAGAACACCGGTATGATAAGTGTTAATTTATGACTCGAGTTTGAGATTTACTGGACTTTTGACGGATTTATAAAAGATGACTTTTTTTCTTCTTTGGAGTGAAGCTGCGGAAGCCCCATGCTTTGCCGAAATCTTTTGGGATGAAGCCTCTGTACGTGAATTGAAAAGAGGTGGGCCCAGAGTCAAAGTGTTGACTCTGGGCGCACACACACAAACACAAAAGTTCAGCGTGAAGCCGAAGCAAGGAGCGTAGGTGGGCCCTCCCTTGGGCACACATATATATACAATATATTTCCTTCTTTGGCGAGTCCCTTGCCACGTCCTGCACACCCATGTATAAAAGCAGATCTTTGTAGGTCTTCTTTAGGGCTTCTGAAAATTGCCACCGAATCTTACGTACGTAGCCGCACGTTCAACAATCAACGAAGCTGAGCCAGAATCCGCGCGAAGCTTTGAAAAAAATATAGAGTGTATTGTTTGAGCTTGAACGAGCGGTAATTTGTGCCGTGAGTTGGGTTTGGGATTAAATTGGGGTTTGGGAAACACCGAGAGAGTGTTTGAGTGACTTTAGTGTGTAATCTCCTTGTATTGCTTAATCTATAGTGAAATTCGCTGCTGCTCTCCACATGGACGTAGGTCTTTACGACTGAATCACGTAAATCTGGTGTTCGATTTATTTTCTTCTTTCGTCTATATTTTGCTCAATCGCTCGCCCTATCGCAACAAGTGGTATCAGAGCTAGGTTTGGCTAAGTTGAAGCGAATCAATGGCGATAGGAGAAGTAAAAGTGAAAATCAACAGATTTGATGGGAAGGATTTTAGTTTCTAGAATATGCAAATTGAAGATTATCTTTACCAGATGAATCTGCACTTGCCTTTATTTGGGGCGAAACCAGAAACGATGAAGCAAGCTGATTGGGATTTGCTGGATAGACAAGTTATGGTGTTATTTGGCTGACGTTGGCTCGTAACGTCGCGTTTAACATCCTGAAGGACAAGACCACTGCTGATTTGATGCAAGCCCTGTCGGATATGTACGAGAAGCCCTCTGCGATCAACAAGGTCTGTTTGATGCGACGTCTATTTAACTTGAAGATGAAAGAAGGTGCGTCGATTACGAGATCATATCAATGAATTCAATGTGATTGTTAGTCAATTGAGTTCAGTTGAGATTGATTTTGAAGATGAGGTACGTGCTTTGATTCTATTATTCTCATTGCTTGATAGTTGGAATACTACTATTACTGCTGTTAGTAATTCCTCTAGGTCAACAAATTTGACGTTTGATGGGGTTCAAGATTTGATTTTGAGCGAGGACATTCGTAGAAGAGAATCTAGCGAATCTGTATCTACTGCTCTAGTAGGTGAAAATAGAGGAAGATCTGTAACACGTGTGGGTAATGGTAGTACTAATATGAACAGACGTAGTCAATCTAGGACTGCTAATGTTGTTTGTTGGAGCTATGGCAAAAGGGGCATCTTAGAAGGGATTGTCTTAAGTTGAAGAATGAGAAGGGTAAGGGAATTATGGTTGATTCTGCAGATAATGTTGCAGCTGTAGCAGATAATGCCGATTATGTCTTGTCTATCACCAATGCATCATCACTTGATGGATGGATTATGGATTATGGTTGTTCTTTTCATGTTACACCAAATAGAAACTGGTTTATCACTTATCAGTGCACGGGTAGTGATAAAGTCCAGTTAGGGAACAACACTAAGTGCGATGTTGTAGGGTGTTGGTGATGTTAAAATCAGAATGCATGATGGTATCGTGAGGACATTGACTGGAGGGAGGCATGTTCCAAAATTGAAAAAGAACTTAATTTCCATGGGTTCCTTAGATTTAGCTGGTTGCAGGTATTCTTCAAAAGGTGGAGTTCTGAAGGTTGTACGAGGTACCCTGGTGATAATGAAAGGAATCAAGCATGATGGCCTGTATAAACTTCAAGGTGAGACAATGACAAGTTTCGCCCCGGAGACGTCGGATGCATATGTTCGAGAGTCTATTGACTGCTTGAGGAAGACCTGTGTGTTTGTGTTAAGGCACAAGTTTAATGTTGGTGTCAGGATCTCGGAGTCAAGAGCTTTGATCGAGACGGAGATTGGTAAGTCGATCAAGCATGTGCAGACTGACAATAGCATGGAGTTTTGCTCAAAGCTGACAAATAAATTCCGCATGAAAGAGAGCATAGTGAAACACCGCACTAGTGTTAATAAATCACAACAATTTGCAAAATTGACGAGTAGGACATTACTAGAGATGGCCCGAAAAATTATCTCTAGTGCTGGTATAGCTAGGAGATTCCTGGTTGATGTGCTAAGTACGATAAGCTACCTGGTGAATAGATCCCCATCAACTTCTATTGAATGGCGAACTCTTGAAGAAATGTGGTCAGGTAACGTTGCTGATTATTCTATTCTTAAAATGTTTGGTTGCCCATGTTATTTTCGAGTGAGTGATGATAAGCTTGATGTGAGGGTAAGGTGCATATTCCATGGTTATGCACAAGGTGAGAGAGGTGATCTGTTGTGGTGTCCAGATATAAATTCACCTGTTAACAGCAGAGAAGTTACCCTTGATGAGTCTTCAGTACTTCTGGCTAGCAGTGTTTGTGGCAGTATTAATTCGGATCTGAACGGTGTTCAGCTTGAGGTGGAGTTGCAACCAGAAACTCCTAAGGTACCGAGTACAGGTACTGGCAAAGTAATCGACATAGATGGTGCTCGTAGCGAGGTGGAGCTTATCGAGCCAACGGTTGCTGTAACTGCTGAAATTAACAAGGTATGTATTCGATCCTTTAACATATGTTGATGCAATAATGGTTTTACTTTATCTGCGGTTGAAGAGGTTGCGTTAGAAAATCATTGCGAAGCAGTTAAAGGTGTATGTGGAGTTTGTATTTTGATGAGGTCTTCAGTTATGGCGAAGTTCAAGCGAGGCTTGAACTTGAATAATATCTGTGGCGGTTGAGCCCATTGGGGTCTATGAGAAAGTAGTAGCAGAATTTGAATTTTTATGAAGCGATTGTAACTTGGTTCAAACGTCGAGTCAAGATGGAGATTGTTAATTTATGACTCGAGTTTGAGATTCACTGGACTTTTGACGGATTTACAAAAGAGGAAATAATTAAAAGAGGAATTTTTTCTTCTTTGGAGTGAAGCTGCGGAAGCCCCATGCTTTGCCGAAATCTTTTGGGATGAAGCCTCTGTACGTGAATTGAAAAGAGGTGGGCCCAGAGTCAAAGTGTTGACTCTGGGCACACACACACACACAAAAGTTCAGCGTGAAGCCGAAGCAAGGAGCGTAGGTGGGCCCTCCCTTGGGCACACATATATATACAATATATTTCCTTCTTTGGCGAGTCCCTTGCACACATCCTGCACACCCACGTATAAAAGCAGATCTTTGCATGTCTTCTTTAGGGCTTCTGAAAAAAATATAGAGTGTATTGTTTGAGCTTGAACGCGCGGTAATTTGTGCCGTGAGTTGGGTTTGAGATTAAATTGGGGTTTGGGAAACACCGAGAGAGTATTTGAGTGACTTGAGTGTGTAATCTCCTTGTATCGCTTGATCTATAGTGAAATTCGCTGATGCTCTCCCCGTGGACGTAGGTCTTTACGATTGAACCACGTAAATCTGATATCCGATTTATTTTCTTCTTCCGTTTATATTTTGTTCGATCGCTCGCCCTTTCGCAACAATAAGACGCAGTATCTGACAAAACATGAGGATTGCTAGAGAACATACAATACCGTCTACTCCCACAAAATTCCTCAACAACTACTTTAAAATTTCGATTAGCAACCCACTCTGTAATATTATATGAGAATATCTTGCAACAACATTCTGCTTGACTCTCCACCACCAAATTGCAGGAGGTGAAAACAAAAATGACAAAAGAAAAAAGGCAACTTCCAAGGCATTCACAATACCCATTAATAGTACCCAGTCTGTTGATTAGAGTGCCACAGCAAGTGCACCAAATGGGGCTTGTTGCGCCACGTCGGATTAGGCACTAGGATGTTTTTCATACAAGTCAGCTGTCTTTACCGAGACAACGTTATACCAGATTTCCCAAAAAGTAATTCTAAAAGTGAAAAAAAAAAAAAAAAAAAAAAGACTCTTTCGGCTAGAAGGTGTTGCTTTCACAAAGTACCGACGACTTCCTACTTTCCGAATTTATCACGGTTCTCAAGCCTATCCATTTCATCTTAAAGAAGGATCAATAATAGACCACATACATAAGGAGTTGTTCATACTGATCCGAAAGAAAAATAACTCTGCATTTGTTTGTGTTTCACAGTACAAGCACTATAACATAAGAACCAAGAGTTTGAAGAAGACACAACGAATAACATACGGTTGCATCTTTCTTTCATAAGCAAGAATCCATGAGACACTACAGTTCTATAATAATGTCATACTAACTTGTGTGATCTTGTCTTACGAAAGAAAAACTCAAGGAAGCTTTCAAATTAAAACTTCCCGAGCAGAAATTAAAACACCTCACATAATCAACCTTTTAAAAGTGGAAAATAAACAAAACTCCAGCCAAGGCAAACCCCGCAAGATGGAAACCTAGAACTAGGCAAATCAAAGAATCAATCCATGCATCCAGATCAAGAGACCCAAAAACCAAACCCCATCGTTCGATGCAGTCAACCATGCATGAGACATTTAGCAAGCCATTTTCTACGAGAAGCAAAGCATCCGTCAACAATCACGAAGCTGAGCCTCATTCACTTGAAAAGACGGTCGAAGCCCTTAGATTGGCAACCCAAGCACCCGCAAAATCCAGAAGCCAACGGATAAAGCTCAAAATCGGACAAAAGCCCACAACTTTAAAGCACAAACGAGCGTGCACAAAACACTCAACATGTCAATAATGAGTGCAGCAAAGAAATTATGGTGGCAAAAAACGCGCCTATTCCGGTGCCGCACTGGTGCTGACTTTTGGAGAAACAGATCAAATGATTAATGTTAAGTAATGTGTGCATCAATGTCACAAATCTCAAATGGGCAAGGTTAACGTCTCACTTTTGTGCTCGCAAAGAAGATCTATGCAACTAGGACAGATGCACCACTACAATAATCACATGGACCTCCTCACACCAGAGAAGCTCATATCAATTTCCCCACAGAACTTTGCCTTGAGAAAGAGGAGGGGTGCATACCTGGCTCTGATTGACGACATTGGCGAACACGATGAGCTTACACGATGAAAAATAACAATAATTGTTGGGAATCTATTGAAAAAGATGAGAAAATAAGATCAATTATCTAAGGCATTCAAATATTACCTTTAACGATAATTTTGCCCCTCGAAATATGAAACTCAGTGCGTAAAGCTCTAAAGGCTATCTTCTCAATATACAACAAATATTGTTTTATGCTCTACATTGAATATTTGACTTCGGAGTGCAAAACTTGGTGCATAAGACTATAGAGACTATCTTCTTAATAAATAACAGACATTTTTCTATACTCTGTATTGAACATTTGAAGGAACACAAACAACGTTTTGTGTATAACCTAGCAAAAAGAAAAAGAAAGATATGATAAACCAATGTCTCTTGAAAAATTGTGGTTCAAAGTTAAATCTATATTCAAACAAGTGAGAAAGAGCCGTTAAGAAACCATTATAAATCCATTGTAAAATAATGTGGGATATATGGAGGAATAAATCAAATGTTACAAAACCGTTATAAAGTCGTTACATGATCATTTTATAATCATTACATGACCATTATAAAATGTTAAAAAATCATTTTACATTAATAACAGATAAAACCATTACAAATTGACAATGGTAAAAAAATGTTATGACATTAATAAATTTTAATATTTCAAAACTATTGAAATATCCAACAGTTTTTTTCTCATTGAGATTTTGGGCGAATATCTTTATTTTGTATATTGCTGCTGTACGCATCCAATTTTAACCAATTATGCTTCATATAAATATCTTCCGAAAGATGTGGGACATTTAAAGAGGCAGCATACCTATCCATTGTAGCCTCTGTCAATGGTAATCCTCATTTTTAGTCATTAAACAACGTGAACTACAATGAAAACTTAACACATATCATAAAGGTTCAAACAGCTTATAGTTGAGCAAATTCAATTATCTATTTAGCGAAGGAATTTGGGGTGGCTATGGACAATGAGAACTCCACCAATGAAATGGCATAGCTTGCCCTTGAGTTGAATAGTTTTGTAGTTTCTACAAGGATGTTCCGGTAGTTTAATCCCTTGATTGTCTTTTGACCCACCAAAAGAACATTATCTATAGACCCTGTACAGCAATTCCATTTAGGCTGCTGATCATGTGGAGTCCACGGTAACACTTACACAATCAATGATTCAGTTGATTTTAATCTATATCATTTGGAGTAGGAACGCGCACGTGTCACGCTTTTATTAAAATTGAAGTCCGGCTCGAAAATACCAGGCTTGCTCACTCTGGGCCTGATACCCTAGTCCAGACCATAACAAATTTAACTTCGCACCTGTGGCCCAGTGGCCCGCGACGGTCAGCCCACGACCATTACTAGCTTAGAGTTGAAATGTAGATAGAAAAGAAAAACAAAATAATTCGGAAAAAATTTAAAAAACTAGAAAAATTATCCATGTGAGCGCCAATTTTGCCACATTGGACGTCCGGTGTTCACATTATTGATTTCCAATCAATATTGAGCAGAAGGACTATAAGGTTTAGGACTAACTAAATTGACCAAACTAAAAAGTTTATAATTGGATTGACTACTATATAATAAGTTTATTTTTTTAATGATAATTTTCCTATTCGTCTTTCGGATGAACTTGGTGCTGTGGTGTACTTCACCCCGATCTCTCAAGAATATGGAGCCCTAGAGGTGTTGTTAGGGACCTCGCATTCGGATTTTTGGGAGGCTTGTGTTGACGAAGAGAAAGAGCCGAGTAGGTGTAGTTTTTGCAAAGGACGAATTTACCAGCCCTTATCTATGCAATCTTTTGGGTCTACTTGTCGACTATATTTAAGTTTTGACACCAACGAAACCATGAACTATGTTCAATTTTCGACTATCCTTTCAAAAATTTATTACGTATCATGATCATAAATTATTTTTTGCTCAATTGAAATACAATCAAGTCCTAAACTTTATTAAATTAGCGAAATCAAGTCAATCTATTAACCTCATTTGACTTGACTAATAAATAATGCTGACATTATTATTATTATTTTTAAATATTTCTCCCTGCTATGTGATGATGAGGTGGCTAAATCATGATAATATCGTTTTTTTTTTCAAATTTCTTTTTCAATACAAATTTTATTTTATTTAAATAAAAAATGAGCTAAATATTTTATAAGGAAAACGAGAGCTGTAATCAACCGACGATCACGTTATCACCTTTGTTCTTCCTATTTCCTTATGTTCTTTTTCTTTTTCTTCCTTCTTTGTCACCTCCATTATGTTCTTTTTTTCTATTTCCTTGCTCGATCTCCATTAATTCTTCGACCTGCTCTAACAGAGAAATCCATTCTCAACCTCACAAAGATGATTTCACTTCACGGCCAATCAATCAGAAGAAGCAAAGACCGAACGAGCACTTAGAACAGAAACCGCATCTCAAAATCTCGACCACTACACATGAAGTTACAAATGTGATATAAACTCACAACACATTTTATTAGGGAAACACAATACAGCAAATCACTTGCAAACATCACACGATCAACTGCAGAGAATCTAAGGACATCAATCTGATGCCCTACCTTGACGAACAAACTCTAATACCATACTTCTAAAGGCTTGCGTGTCTTAGCTCAACCTCAAGGAAAGAGGAATACCATCATCATTTACAACCACAACTTTTGTCCTTATTCTCTAAGTCCTTATTCTTTGATCCCTCATCTAGCCTGTACATATCTAGCTTGTAAATATCACCTAGGAGGGGCAATTCAACAAGCCATTCCAAGAAAAAATCTGTAGCGATTGCCAGCCACCGCTGCATCAGCAAAAGAACGAATGATATCATGAGCGGCAGTAGGCGTAGAGCTTTCTTGGATGGACTTTTTCCACCCATCTTCGAGAACAGCAGGGATAATGTGAAGCAAAAGTAAGTCAGAACCATTGCAACTAGGGATAGCCTGAGCGGCAGCTTAAGCGGTAGCAGCCTGGTGCCGTCGCGGCCCTGGATATCTTTAGTGAGGCAAATGATCATCTGGACCGACACCACAAATCCTAATGTGTTGCCACCCAGGAAGAGAGCATACACCAAGCCCGCACCATAATATTCAGTCATGGATTTCTGGGAAGGATCTTCAGTCATTGAGTTGTTGGGATTAAGATTGTTTGATCTGTTGTGGGCGACTTCTGTTATGGAATTAGGATTGTTTGATCCGTCGATGGAATTAGGATTGTTTGAACTGTTGTGGGTGACTTCTATTATCTTTGGAGGCTGAAGCACGGATTGGTAGGTTGCACTTGCGATGAGCGCGGCGACGACCAACAGGGCGTTGCGGATGTCACCAAACGACTCCTTTTCTGCATTTGAATTCTTCAATTGCGAACGTGGTGATGACTGTGGAGCATCTTTGACTGGTTCCTCCCCAGTTGCTTGATGACTGTTAGCTCCATCGAAATCGTTGTCGTCTGGGACTGGGCTTGATGCGGGCGAGTTTGATCTTCCTCTCCCGTGTTTGGCTCCCGCTCGAACGAGGATTTCTCTGATCTCTCTATCTCCTGCTTCCCTTCGCGAGGGAGTTGAGACGTCTAGAGGTGTCGATCCACTGTCGTTCACGGCGTTCACCTCTACGATCTCGGACTCCACAGCATGCTTACAAAGCAGGAAGTTCACCACCTGCAATTATTTTCCATTTTCCGGACATTAAGATTATATGGACAGAGTTTAGGCATAGACGAGACATCCTTTATTTTAGTAATGATCAAAACAGACCCGATTTGATAAATTTCTTTGCCTAGAAGATCTTTGCATATGGTAGGGACACCAAATCAACGCATTCACTAAAGTAATGCACAAAGAAAAGCGTGATAAAATTAGGGAATCGCGAGACTTGCCTCGAAATTTTTGCCAGCGGCAGCAAGGTGCAAGGTGGTGTTGCCTTTGTGGTCCTTCCAATTGATCACCTGCTCTTTCTTGTACTGCTTCAGATGGTCCACCAATACAATCACCACGTCGAACCGGTTGTTCTTTACGGCGAGGTGAAGCATGGTCTCCTCTCGAGCGGTCGTCTCTTCGACAGACTCAGGCGAAGCGGCGAGCAATACCTTCATGACATCGACCTTCCCGTTCGCAGCGGCATAATGCAAAGGGATTCTTCTCTCCCGTCCCTTCACGGAGCACAGGTGTGGACCCACTGTCAAGAGCTCCCTCGCGATCTTGACATCACCTCGAGCAGCCGCGATGTGCAGCGGGCTGAAACCATCCGTGTTCACCTTTTCCGCAAGCTTTGGCGTACGCTTCAGGAGCTCTCGAACGAAATCCAAATGGCCAGCCACACAAGCGACATGCAGTGGCGTGTGACCGGCTCCTTCAAGATCCATCTCCTCGAGGATGAGCTCATTGCTGCTGATCAAGTCTTCCAGCTCATGGACATTGCCCTTCCGAGCTGCTTCTAACATCCTTCGCTCCATTTGATCGGAACTAATGATGGCCTCTCTCTCTTTCTGGGACACCTTTGGACTTGGATATCTGTTAAATTATATCGATCCATTTTATAGAGTTTTTCGAGCATCAAGGAGCTCATTGTTGAATGATGAAATAAGACTAGCAACAGCAAAGTTCCATTCACATCACCACCCATGATAACTCAGCTTTTCAGTAAAATAATGACAATATCAAAGCACAGATCCAACCAGTAGGACCACGAATTAAAGGAACACTTGCATTGAAATCGTGCGGCACGGGTTTGTGGGGGCAAGTCAGTTATTTTGGTCATAAAATCGCTTTTTAAATACATCGAAAATCAAGAAGAGAGAACATCTCGAAAACCCTCCTTAAGAATGCGGCATTTCTCTCAAAGCACCTCCGAGATCGGTGTTAGCCTCAAAGTAATCTCCTTAATTTGGTAATTTCGTTTCAATTGAACGGCCAAATCTCGCTGGCGACACAGACGTTCGCCGGACGACTACTTATGTCTCACATGCCATTGTCCACGCCATGGACAGGGGCATTTTTTGTCCGAAAGAAATTGCCTCTGGGCCTCCCGCTCCGCTCGCTCTTCCGTCTGTACCACTCTCCGTGCCAGCTAAATAACAGAAAATTCAGTAGAAGAAATTTCTCATTTCTTCATTAGTAGAACGGGGAAATGTACAGAATAGGGACTTTAGTACTTCATATTTAATGAAGGGCAATTTTATTGTGCTAGGGTTGTGAAATGAAACGGCACCTTTCGAAGCACCTTTCTATGTCGTTTTGTCTTATCTTATTTTCTTTTCTTGGGGTCTGGTGTTTTGTTTTATCTCAAGAGGGCAAATTATCCAATGTCTCCTGGCGGCGGGAGTGAAGTCAATGCCACGGTCTTCATAGGCTAAAACTATTACGTCATAGTCATGATGTCACTTGCCTCCACAACATTATCACGTGAATTGTGTCGATGGATACAAATTGTTGAACTGCTTTGGGACCCCCATGTCATAATTTCCTTACTTTACGCATATTTAGGACAACAACAGGGCATATTTGTATTTGTGTCGATGTCTATGTTTTAAAATGCACGTCATTTTCATATAAGATCTTTTGTCATTTTCAGAATTACTTTTACGTCGGCGCTAGCCAAATTAGAATATTATCATATCTTTAGGGTCTTGTCCCTCTTTTTATTATTATTTTCTTTAGTTGTTGTTTTGACTGTTTTCCCCCTACACTTTTTCATAGGGTAAAATCAGTTCAAATCTTTAGGAAACTTGAACTAAATCATTTACGTGTATTTTAGTTTTGAACCGAATAACGACCCAAACCAATTGGGTTTTCTGTTTTTTTTTTTTTGTTTTTGGTAATACTAAGAAGAGTTTAGTGACAAATGGAAAATAGTGAGTAAATTGTAATATTAAGAAGAGGGCAATTTTCAGTTTGGTTCAGTAAATCCAACTGAAATAAAAAATGGTTATTTTTTTATTATTCGAACCAAGTCAAAATACACAAAAATTCAGTTTAGTCTAGTTTCGGTTCAGTTTTTTATTTGATTTTGACACCCCAACTTTTCTAAGCCTGTTCATATTTATCACAGGTTGACCAAGCGAGTCAACTTTTGATCCTTGTTTATCTGTATCTTTTTTTTTTTTTTTTTTTCTCATTGAGATTCTAGGCGAGTATGTTATTTTGTGTAATGCTATATGCATCCAATTTAACCAATTGTGATTTCATATAAATATCTGCCGAAAGATATTAAAGAGGCAGTATACCCGTCCATTGTATCCTCTGTCAATGCCAATCCTCTTTTTTAGTTATTAGACGACACAAACTACAATGAAAACCTAACACATCTCGAAAAGGTTCAATAAAGTTGACAGTTGAGCAAATCTCTATTATCTATTTATAGATGGAATTCGTGGTGGCTATGGATGAAATGGCATAGCTTGCCTTTGAGTTGAATTGTTTTGTAGTTTGTACATGGATGTTCCAGTGGTTTAATCCCTTGATTGTCTTTTGACCCACCGAAGGCACATTATCTATAGATCCTGTACCCCAAGCCCATCTAGGCCACTGATCATATGGAGTCCATGGCAGCACTCACACTATCAATGATTTAGATGATGTTAGTCTACATTATATATGGTAGAAACATGCACAAGTAACACTTTTGCCAATATTGAAGCCTGGCACAAATCACTCTAGTTTGATACACTAGTCCAAACTATAACAAATTTAGCTTTTCGCCCCTTGCTCAGTGACTAGCGAGGATTTATCCATGACCATCACCAGCCTAGAGTTGAAAGAAAAAAAGAAAAAAAAAGAATAAAAAAATTCAGAAATATTGCAAAAATTATATACATTAGCGCCAGCTTTGCCAAGTAAAATATTCAGTGTTTACGTTATTGATTTCAAACTACAGCTAGAAGGACTACATTGACAATATCAAAAGGTTTAGAATTACATTAGTCAAATTGAAAGATTTAGGATTGGTTTGGCCACCATATAATAGGTTTATGATTTTTTTTTTTGGTAATATTCCCATTTGTCTTGAGGACAGACTCACTAGCAACTACCAAAGCTTCCACAGCATACAACTTGATCTCTCTATAGAATCGAGCATCCAAAGTTCCAAAGGTGTTGATTTTACTAGCTCTTATTTATGCAATCTCTGGAGTCTTTTAATTGAATATATATAAGTTTTGACACTGTTTAAAAATGTTAAATATGCTCAATTTTGATATATATGTCTCGATTGTAGATTATCTCTTGCTCACTTGAATTATCTTAGGTTTGGTTCCAATAAAAATGTAATCATTTAATTTGTCTCATTTTTCCCTTTTTAGTTGGGGTTTGTCCTCTTGAAAATATTATCCAACATCTCTCGATAACTGATCATTTATATAATTTATATTCATATGATTTCCTTATATCTATCAATTTAAAATTTTTAGAATGAAATTTCTAGCATAGCACAGGAAGTGGGAGGGACTGATGACTAGCGACAAGTGTAAAAAGTCTGACTGCGTTCTCGGTTTTAAAGTATGAATTACGAAGCGTGAAAGTTTCAGCATTTCTAAATGCAATTATGACACAACAAAACTATATCAAATAAATCCTCCCATCTCTATTTTTAAACATAGGAGGCTAGAAGAGAAAAACCCTTAGTTCGGGTTGGTTTTAGGTTCAGCTGCTGACTCGTCTCTCAATCAGGTACCGTAGGGAGCTACAAATAATTGGAATTTTCACCTCCAAAAAGTCCTCATCAGATTAACACAAAATGAAAGGAGAAAAAAAAAAGCCAGAACAGAAGCTAGAACGTGTTTAGCGTGGTTGAGCTTCTTCAATGTAATTGGCCAGCACGAACCCTCCAATTTCAATAAAGCATGCATGTCGTGCCATAACAAAATATTTGGGAAAATCTTCCCATGGTTGGTGACACCCATCACTTTTCATAAAGTGACCAAATGACAAGAAAAGAATAAACTTGAAGTAAATTTCCAAGATAATATCATCAAAACTCACCTCCTGATTTATTGAATGACCAAATGACAAGAAAAGAATAAACTTAAAGTAAATCTCCGAGAGAATATCATCAAAATTCACCTCCTGATTTATCGAATGACCAAATGACAAGAAAAGAATAAACTTGAAGTAAATCTCCAAGAGAATATCATAAAAAATTCACCTCCTGATTTATCGAATGAGTAATTTTAATTCCTCTCTCTCTCTCTCATCGTCGATCAACTTTATCATCTCCCTCAATTGCTCAATCGGGGCATGCCGTTCTTTCTCGAGCTGGTTCTGGCCACAGTGTCAATGGCCGTCACCTATTGCTCAGCGGTCTTTGCTGTTAGTCCTAAGTTGCTCGACCAATTCTACTGGCTGCTCTTCATCGGCTTTGCGCCGTTCATGGAGTTATTTGAGTGGTTTTTTTCATTACTCTATATATTTTAATACCTAAGCATTAACTTTCAGTCGAATCTCAATTATGCCTCAAACTTTTTAAATCTTATAAAAATAATTACAAATTTTCACTTTTTATCGAAATCGTGCCCCCGTAAGTTCTTCGTCCAATGTTGCCGTTAAAGTCAATGTGTCGATTTCATATGCGCATCTTTATCTCCATTCATGTGTCATTAATGACGTGGAATTTCAGCTAAACTAGATATTATTAAAACAAAAACCATTGTTCTTTCTATTTCATTATGTTCACTTTCTTCTACCTGCTTCCTTGCACCCTCCATTATGTTCTTTTTTCTATGTCCTTGCTCGACCTCCATTAATTCTTCCACCTGCTTTGACAGAGAAATTCATTCTCAACCTCCCAAAGATGTTTTACTTCGCGATCAATCCATCTGGAGAAGCAAAGACCAAATGAATATTGAGAACAAACTCACCCAACAACATTGTAAAATCTCAACTGTTATCTGTGAAGTTACAAACGTTGTATAAATTCTCAACACAATTTATTAGGGAGATACAATACAGCGGATATTCCATCACCACTGTGGTCGCCTTTCGTTGAGAGTTACCCGGCGTCCTACGTTGCCAAGCGTCATCTCGAACAAGATATACAGAAATTATACAATTTCTTGTCTAAAACACGGGTCATGTTACTCAAACAACACGTATGTGTCGAAAACGTAAATATAGAGCCATCGTTCATGCATGCATATGACAAGGAGAGTAACTCAATAAAATCCAAGCATTCGTATCTCATTTCAAAATCCTGACATTTGAACCATTTTATATGAAGAAAGTTACTCAAGTAAATCCAACCACCTATGACACAAGTTCAACCTATCAAAATAGGCACAACAATCTTTTCACTTGAGTAACCTACATAAGATGAATAAACTTTGACCGAAATGATCAACATGAAGTCCAAAATGGGCACACTGGGAAAGTGACCATGTTCAGCTTGCGCACCATACTTTGCTGCTTTGGTTCTCGCACCATGGGTTTCGTTTTTGAGCAAGCCGCACATCATTTCGAAATAACTTATAACATGTTACATTCGTTTCTTCTCTACTTATAAAGTTTATCCCTAAAATCTACATTTGCAATACTTGAAATTATCCTGACGTGTCGGCAGTATGTTGCTTGATAGCTGATTTTACATATGATGCTTATATCTGTCATTATTTGCCACTAGCCGGGGTATCGTCCTTGATTTCTTTTGCAAGCTGTATTACTAGTCTTTTTGTGTGTACTACGTTGCATGCACAGGATCAGGGATTAGATTAAAGCTATTATTATTTTATTATTATTATTATTATTATTATTATTATTATTATTATTTGAAATCAGATTATTTTTTCTATAGCTTCAATTTGCAAATAAATACATCAAGTACATAAAAAAAGAAAAAAGAAAAAGTAAGTCCTTTCGTTACTCTCTTGTGTTTGTCCTGTGATTATTATAGTGAAAGGGGAAGAGTGGCTAATATTTTATTTAAGATGATTTTGCTTATAAAAAAAAATGTATCTATCAATGCACTTGAGACTAAATAATATCATTCAAGTGACTGAAGTGATTTGATTGAAATAACTTTCTTGTTTTGGCCATAATTGATGTGGTTTTAGAGTGCACTTTTTTGTTTAAGGAAAAAATGGGAAATAACTTGTTCGCTTTCCAAATAAAATTTAATGTATTTTTAAATTCAAATTCTCGAAAAAAAAGAAGAAATAAATTATATGTGAATCTAAATGTCAATATTTATGTACTTTGTAAAATCTCAGATGAAATGGTTGCGATGCTATGTAATTTCAGATTTACTCTTCATCGAGTTGAATGTTGCATATATGAGTTGAATGACAAGTCATTTAGCGAATGATCATATTTGATGTTCTTCTTCCAAGAACGTTTTGGATGTGGGTTGTCAGTTTTCCTTTTCATCAGCTCTTCACGAGTGCCTCCAACAACAATCCAAACGCTGAGCATGTTCATGTTGCAACTTGTACATGCGAACAATCAGCTCACAAACTAAACGTCAAAGAACGGAAATGGAAATAAAAAGGAATGATGGGTTTTCACCTAACTCTTCTTTGAGAATAATTACCGAATCAGGCATATATTTTGAAAGAAAAGTTAATTGTAAAAAAAATTATCTTATATACCCTTGATATAGCAAGTGAATAGTTTTTTTTTTTTTTTTTTTTTTTTGAAAACTGGTGAAGAAAGTGGTTCGGTTTCCATGAAATATGAGTGGTCAAGAATGCTCTGTTATTGGCAAAAAAATGATGGTGCCATTAGCATAGCATATCCCTGTTTTAAATTATGATGATCTCACTTGCGTAGTTATACTCCATAACATTATTGGTGGCTCAAGCCACTTAGATAACTGGTAAGTAGAATCCAAACTATATGCTCCTCGGAGGAAAGTTCGAACTCGTTTTCAACTTTCTTGTGATAAATACATTTATGAAGAATGCTGTAGAATTCCTCGTATCTGTAGGATCTTATAACCATGTTTAGGAAGCTGTCTAATCCGGAAGCAGATCCTCTCTTGCCTACCACAGGCCACATCATCCGTGACACACTTTAACGGTTGAACCATGTCAATCTTTGTTTCTCTCTCTCTCTCCATCTCTCTCCCCATATTATTTCTCTCTAATTCTCCTCCAACCCAACGCTAGCTTATAAAACCGTTGATATCCAGGCGAGGTCTCGACAGCAGCACCAGCTCTATATTTAGAATAGTTAATAATGATTCCATAAAATCTCATAGTGGTAGTGACACGGCAAAGGCAGGGACGAAAGCACGGAGAGATGGAGGAAGAGGCCAATAGCCAGCGAGCTAGATCTGACAGCACTGCAGAAAAGTGGGTGTGTGGTTTGTAGCAACGAATTCGCGTCCGTCTTATTTAGTTAAAGATTCTGTAACTTTAAAAATGAAATGAACGCGCCCACTTATATTTTCAAGGATTGGATGCTAGAAGAGTGAAGAAAATCCGCGATTGGGATTCGCTTCAGGTTCGGCAGCTGTGGCCCTATTTGGTAACCATTCAAACAGTGCCAGATTCTATTCTTTTGTTTCCGGGAGTAGTTTTGGAATAGAATTGTGTTTGGCAAAATTTTTATTCTCAAGGACAAGTATCTATTTTTTTGTTCCTGGAAATAGATTTGGAACATAATAATAATAATAATAAAAAAGTTGATTCTTGTTCCCGAGAACAAATTTAAGAATCAAGCCCATATTTTCTCTTTTTCTTTCCTTTTCTTCTTCTTCATCTACCGCCACCGCCGCAGTTGTCGTTCACTGCTATCCACCATTCGCTGCCCACCGCCGCTAGTCGCCACCAACTAGTTCGGCGAGCTTGCTAGAGGCAAGCCCAACCATCGGCGAGGCTCTCCCAGCCTCGCCAGTGGCTAGGCGGGCCTCGCCTAGCTGTTGGCAAGGCACAGTCGACTAGGGCCGGCCTTGCTAAGGGCCAGTGATGCTCCGGTGAGGTCATCGGCTCTCGTCTAGCCGGACCGGTGATCGGCCACTTGAAGAAGAAGAATAGGAAAGATAAAGGAAAAAAAGAAAAGGAAAAAAAAAAAAGAAAAAGAAAAGAGAAAAATTATTTAAAAATTAAAAAAAATGATTTGGAGTATAAATTTTAAGTATAGTACCAAACGCAATTCTATTCCATAATAAATTTTTTTGGATAATTACCAAATGACTTAAAATGCTTATAAATTATTTTCAGGAATAGAATCAAAATGAATAATTTCTTATCAGAAATTGTTCTTAAACGTAATCGTTCAAACGCTCCGACTCATCTCTCAACCATCTACCCTAGGGAAACTACAAATGATTGGACTCTTTCACCTCCAAAAGGTCCTAATCGAATCGACAAAAATAAATGAAAAGCAAAAAAGGCCACTTGAAACTAGAACGTCTTCTAATGGATTGAGCCATTTGAAAATATACTGGGGCACTACAGTCCCTCCAATGACGATGAAGCCTTGCATGTGCGTCCCACGACAAAACATTCTGCAGACTCTTTTCATGGTCACGGCCATCACTTTATATTCGACTAAATTGCCAGAAAAGTCCATTATTTTCTTCAAAAATGTTTTCCCGGGAAATATCATCGGAGTTCGCCTCCTCTCTCTCCAATGGCAAATCATCCAGAGAGCCCGATGAAATTGATCAAGGTGTTGCTCAACCACAACGGCCGTGACTCCCCAACAGAGGTCCACAACGTCCTCCTCGTGGTCGCCACCCTCATCGCAGCCGTCACCTTCCAGACTGGGGTCACTTCCCCGCAAAACACTCGGGGTGGCATCTGGCAGGGCAGCTCCAGTGACCACCTCCCCCGGCAGGCCATTTACGCCTTCCAATGAGGAACTTTCTTGTCCTCCATCTACCTCATCATCTCTCTCACCTGGGCTTCCGGTTCTTCCTCGAGGTCATGGTGGCCACTGTGTCGATGGCTGCCACTCCCAACTCACCGGAACAGTTGCAGGACAGCTCTTCACCAGCTTCGTGCCATTCTTGCTCAGGACGCTGGTCCAGATGGGCAAGTATTACGTGTGGGCTATGTCCGAGTGAACTTCATCAAGTAGGAGGTGCAGTTTACTCTCGATTAATTAATTAGTTTGTTTAGTTCTAATCTAATATTCAGCCTCATCTTGCTCTGAGGATCAAGTACAGTGTGATGACTTTGTGGGAATAATTTAATTTTGTCAGAATTAATTTGTTCAATTTGGATCATATCTTCTTTAGGCAATTTTACTTTTTACATGCTTGTGCAAAATTTCTAATTCTAATTCTTTTTCTTTTATATTTTGAATTCACCAAAATAAATGACAAAATCATGACGATTTGTCAATATGATTTAGATGTTTCTTTATCTATTTTATATATCAGTTTTGATGAACTTCAGAGCATAAACAATGAAAAGTCCGTGAATGGCGACCCTCAAGCCGCCGTCACCGATCAAATTCCTCTCTCTCTCTCTCTCTCTCCGGTAGTAAAGGACCCGCTACGGCAGATCGGGGGTCGCCAGCCTCGAGTAGATATAAGGAAGTTCGACGTTTAGGCTGCCGTTTCATGCTGCGACTGTGACAGCACAGGTTGAGCTCATGGCGTTGCACGGGCGAGCCCTAGGCTGGGTTCACCGCGGGAAAATTTGCTTAAAGGCAAGTGGTATTTTGATCCGATGGGGTAACTTTATCGGGTAAAGATAATCATTAAATTCTATCCTATCCTTAAAAGTCATTTAATGTACGAACTATTCTATGGATAAATTATATTTTAATCGATGAATAAATTTATATTACACTTTATTATGATTGTTTGTGAATTACACAAAGATTTAGATCGGGTGGTATATTTTCAATTATTCATAAGAACAACAAAGTATATGTGCGAAGCGTGCTCATGCCTTCCAGCTTCATAAATAAACTATTCTATGGACGGTAAAAAAAATGATGATGATTATTGAGCTCATTCCTTTAGCAACACTTGAGCTTTTTAGAGCTAAATTGGCAAATTACAAAGAATGAGTGCCGTCTTGATGTTGAGAGAGTTGGCATTAATGATGAGTATTGTGACTCAACTACAAACATTGAGTTAAGATGAAGATTTGTGTGAATATGCGTTTTGAGTTCGAGCGGCTGAAATAAAACTTTACTCGGAATTAATCAGGAAAATCTGGATTGTTGCCACTATCTTTAGGTGCGTGAAAAAAACTAGGAAATGAACTTCCAATTGTAGCCAGCAAAAATCTTTAAGAACTTCCCTTCAAGGTTCGGTCAACCCCATCTTTAGGGGCCCACTCATTGTTTGAACATATATATTTGAAGTAGTTTGTGAGGTTTATATATATTGATTTAGGTAAACTTTATGGTTGCAAAATACTCAAGCTTGAGAGTGATTGTAACTCTACGATATGTAATTTATTAGTAAGTTTTATGCAACTAACTCTTTCATGAAACAGATATTGTCACTTGAATCAAATCATGCAAAACTCCCTTGTTCTTTATTATTTTTCATTGAATTCTTGAGTAATCTGATTTCTCATGTTTGACTTCAATAGTAAGATTCATTAGCTTTCGCATTTTTTTGTGGTAAGATCGAACAAAAGGAGTATGAATCAAAAAAGAAAAAAGAAAAAAAGACCAGCATTGAATTCGTGCGCATGGGTTTTTGGCCAATGGGTCGTTCATCTGGTCATTAAATGGCTTTTTAATCCATCAGAAATTAAGAAGTGAGAAAAGTTTCAAAAAACTCTTGAAGTGGAGCATTTTTCTCAAAGTACCTCTTGATTGGTGTCTGTCTCAAAGTTGCCCATGAAATTGACGACGTGGAATTTCAGCTTAATTAGATACTTAATAAAAACCATAATTTTTCCATCTCCGTTTTCTTTCCTTCTTTCTGTCTTCTTGTTTGTTTCCTGCAAACTCCATTAATAGAGGTGCTAGAGCTCAAATTGGATTCGCACAACCTCGGTGTGGAGTCGCGCAACCCCCGATCATGACCCGAAATTTGAGGTTGCAGTTGGGTCTATAGAGTTTTGAGGATGGCTGAGTGAAGATGGTGGCCGTTAAAAATGCCTTCTTGAAGCTTGAAAAGTTGGAACAAGAAATAAGGGTCCCGAACGAGCTCACGGGAGATTTTTTTGACAACTGCCAACCATTGCGGAGGGGTTGCTGGAGGTCGTGGTGCAGCGTCGAAGGTCTCGGTGGCAATGGGTGAGGCCCTGTGAAGCTGTGGTGGAGAGAGGCCATGTAAAGAAGACTATGAACATCGATGAGGAGAAGCGTGAGCTTGACAATCAATCTAGGTCCCAATGTGTGAAAAAGTTCAACTCAAAAGCCTAAACTAATAAGTACAAAAGACATGTATATAAAATAGCATAAAACTCATAGATGAATGTGGTGAGATACTTTCAATACTCTCTCTCTCTCTCTCTCTAAAAGAAATAATTGTGTTATATATACATGTTCAATAAGGCTATAGAAGATGACTAAGTTAACAAGATATTACAATATTGATTTACGATCAATTAGAATCGATTAATGATATGAATAATCAAATGAGATATATGCACAATCCTAAGAATTAAGGGAGATTTGTAAAATTAAGAGAGATATACGGAATTTTCGAGTTATCGTAAGTAGAACAGGAACGAGGGATCACAATACAAAAGGTCATCCATGTTGTAGTTCATTCTCTTTCATCATTAAGAGCTTGCATTTGTGCATCCACCTTATTATTATAGGAACCGAGGGAACCTATTGGACAGATGGAATAGATGTGGTTAAGTGAAGCTGAACTCACTTAGGTTGTTGATAAGCAAAATAGAAATATAATTTAACGTTGTGGCTTTTGACCTTTTATTGTTATGGCTCATCATCCTATGTCATGTGAAACTAGGGTGTCAACTGGTGAGATTGAATAGGAGCAAAGATAGAAGGCAAATCAAAGAGTTTAAGATGAAAACCATTGATACAAATTTGAGCTCTAGCAACTCCGCCTCCATTAATGGAGGTTGCAAGGAACACAAAAGAGAAAGAAAATAAGGAAATATAAAAAATATTTTTTTCTATAAAAGAAATATCGAATTGAGCGGAAAAGAGACATGCACGCGTGAAATTGACATGCAAACCTTTAGTGGCAGTATTGGATGAATACTTTAGGGAGCTAAGATTAAAGTATGGAGTAAGAGTTGATGATTTTTTTCATGAGAGAGAGTTCGGGCCAAAATACAGATTCCATTTAAAGTTTGTGTATTTTAAAGGGCTTGGACTTTATTTTTATTGGTAGCATATACCCGTGTTTCTCATTGGCAAACCTCATATATCATAGAGGCAATGTCTTTTCTCTTCAATTTACTCTTTTCGGTGGAAATATAATCAATGTGGAAGCCAATTGCCTCTGTGACTTTTTCAAATGATTGCCCTCTGTAGCTGTCACTAATCTCACACTTTTCTTATCTAATTTTCATATGAAGGATAATTATTCTATCCATGATCCAAATCCCATCGAGATGCTAGCAGTTACAAAATCTCTCCACATGAAATGTGTCGCAATTAAGCACCACAAGCTGTTCAAAGATATGTTCACAATCAGAGTTGAGCTCATAATTTAGTGGAAGACAACCGGCCTCTTTATCTCTAAACCAATCACCCTAGTGCTAGATTGGGTTTGTTAACTTTGAAACTCCTCGCACGTGGAAATCGGATGAAAGTTAATTTTGTACTCCTAAAATTGTGGAATGGACGGCACTTATGAAAGCACCTTTCTCTATGGTTGATGGAGCTCATAACTAAGTACCATCTTTTTGTGTGGGGAAAAAAAGAGATAAGTTCATATGCAATCATGACGTGAGACTCGTTTTATATTATATTATAGAGATAGATTGTCTATTTCCTTTGACGTTTGAAAAGCTCATGGATTTATTGGGTGTTCTTTTTTATAAGTTTATTAGTCTGCCTATTTTAAAACCTCAATTCACTTAAAAAGCGTCAACTTTCAATTGGATCTCAATTATGTTTCCAACTTTTTTTGTTTTATTAAAAATCATCAATACTCATGTTTTTACCGAAAATATGGCCCCACGTTAACTCTCCATCCAACGTTGCTGTTAAAGTTTAATGTGCCAATTCTATATGCACTTCACTCCCTCAATGCGTCATTGATGATTTACAATTTCAGCTCAATTAGATATTTTTAATAGAAAAACCTTTGTTCTTTCTAGTTCCTTATGTTCTATTTCTTCTTCTTCTTCTTCTTCCTTCTTTGCCACCTCCATTATGTTCTTTTTTCTATTTCCTTGCTTGATCTCCATTAATTCTTCCACCTGCTCTAGCAGAAAATTCATTCTCAACCTCACAAAGAATTTTTACTTCATGCCCAATCCATCTGAAGCAGCAAAGACCAAATGAGTACTTAGAACAGAACTCGTAAAGCCACATCTCAAAATCTCGACCATTATTCATGAAGTTACAGACCTCATATAAACTCACAACACAATTTATTAGGGAGATATAATACAGTGGATCACTTGCAAACATCACACACTCAACTACAGAGAATCAGGGACATCAATCTAATACCTGACCTCATCAAACAAACTCCAATTCTATACTGCTAAAGGCTCGCATGTCTTAGCTCAACCTCAAGGAAAGAGAAATACCACCATCATTGACAACCAAGACTTTGGTCCTAGTTACTATTGCGCATACGGCCCAAGCATCGAAAGAGCTCTTCCGAGAAAAATTTTAAAATCATCACCAGCTTCTTCTGTATTAGTAGAAGAAAAACTGCTATCATAAGAGGCAACACGTTCAGGACCTTTTTTCCCCCATCACTAGTGTTTTTGATCAGCAAGGATAACGTGAAGCAAAAGTAAGTTAGAACCATTGCGATCATAGATAGCATAATCAGCCAGAAGACGTACTGTTCTTGGTTCTCTTCTTCTTTGACCATTTGGGTATTTTTGTATTGTCCGTTCTTTTTGTCTTGGATCATTTTGGTGAGGCAAATGATTATCTGGATCGACACCAAGAATCCAAATGTGTTGCCTCCCAAGAAAAGGACATACACCAAGTTCGTGCCATAAATTATTTTGTCCTCTATTGGGTGTGCAGGTTCAGGGGCAAAATTGACCTTGGATTGCCCAGAAGTATTGTTGGGCTTGTCATGTTCCACAATGCTTGGAGGCTGAAGCACGGATTGGTAGGTCGCGTTGGCGATGAGCCCTGCAACGACCAGCAGGACCTCAATCTTGCCCCACCTCTTTCCATCATCTTGCCGAGGAGCATTTGAGAATGGTTCCCTATCTGATTGATGACCGTTACCTGCCTCAATATCGTCGTCATCCCTCAAGACTGGTCTTGAAGCTCCGCGTTTAGCTCCCGCTCGTATGAGAATTTCTCTGATCTCTTTGTCTCGTGCTCCCCTTTGCGAGTGAGTTGAGACATCTAGTGGCGTCAAGCCACTCTCGTTCAGGGCGTTCACCTCTAGGACCTCGTACTCCAAAGTATGCCCACGAAGCAGGAAGTCGACCACCTGCAACTCTTTCCCATCTTTGTTTATCCTCATTGATTTTTAGACATTAAGATACTATAGACTTTTTTTTTTGCATAGACAAAACAACTTATATTCCCGTGATGATCAAATAAATTCCTTTGCATGGAAGATTTTTGCATATGGTAGGGATACCAAATTAACAGGGAAAAGTACCAAAAAAGTTTTAAATTTATTGCATTGGTATCAATTCGGTCATAAACTTTTCAATTGGACTAATTCAGTCCTAAACATTTTAATATTGGTATCAATTCAGTCCTAAACATTTTAATATTGATACAAATTCAATCTTAAACCTTTCAATATTGGAACAAAATCAGTTTATCAGGCCAATTTTGGCCCACCAGCATTGACATGGACGCTAATTGGTGGCTAGACGCTAACGTGCGATTTTTTTTATTTTTTTATTTTTTTTTTCTTTTCTTTTCTCCCTTATTCCTCCTTGGACTATTTCGGCAACTAGGGGCTTAGTGGCCCTCGCCCAGTGGCCGGTGAGCCTTCGGCCTGGAAGCCCTTGCCTCTACCCTAGCGATAGCCGCCATGGCCTCGCCTAGATCCGAGTGAAGCCTCCTCGTTGGCAGCCCTGGGAGAGGTTGGGCGAAGGTTGGCAACCCTTGCCGGTGGCCCTAAGAGAGGCCAGGCGAAGGGCGGCAACCCTTGCCGGCGGCAGGCAAGTTCGCGGCCCTTACCAGTGGCCAGAGAGCCTCACCGTTCAAGGAGGAAGGAGGGAGAAAAGAAAATAAAAAGGAAAAAATTCAAAAAAATTCAAAAAAAATATTAAAAATTGCCACATTAACATCCGATCACTGGTCGGTGTCCACATGAGCACCGGTCAGCCAAAATTGGCTAGATTGACCAAATTGGTACTAATGTTAAAATGTTTAGGATTGAATTAGCTTAATTAAAAAGTTTAAGACTAAATTAGTACCAATATAATAGGTTTAAGACTTTTTTGGTACTTTTCCCAAATTAAAATCCTCATTGAAGTAATGTACAAAGAAAATAGCGATAAAATAAGGGAACCGCGAGTCTTGCCTCGAAATTTTTGCTAGCGACAGCGAGATGCAAGGCAGTGTTATCTTTGTGGTCCTTTAAATTGATCACCTGCTCTTTCTTGTGCCGCTTCAGATGCTCCACCAACCGAACCAGCACTTTAAACCGGTTGTTCTTCACGGCGAGGTGAAGCGCGGTTTCCTTCCGAGCGGTTTTCTTTTCAACAGACTCAGGTGAAGTAGATAGCAATATCTCCATGACATCGACCTCCCCGTGGATGACGGCATAATGCAAAGGGATTCTTCTCTCCGGTCCCTCCACGAAGCACAGGTGTGTACCCACTTTCAAGAGCTCCTTCGTGATCTCAACATCACCACGAGCTGCCGCGATGTGCAGCGGGCTGTAACCACATGGGTCCACTTTTTCCGCAAGCTTCGGCATATGCTTCAGGAGCTCTCGGATGAAATCCAAATGGCCGCCCACACAAGCGATGTGCAGCGGCGTGTGGCCGGCTCCTTCAAGAGCCATCTCCTCAAGGATTTGCTCATTGCTGCTGATCAAGTCATTCAGCTCATGGATATTGCCCTTTCGAGCTGCTCTCTCCATTTGATCGGAACTAATAATGGCCTCTCTCTCTTCTCGGGACACCTCTGGACTTGGACATCTATTAATCATTGATCCATTTTATAGATTTTCCGAATATCGAGAAGTTCATTAGTGAACGATGAAGTAAGACTAGCAACAGTAAAGTTCCATGCACATAACCACTTTCGATAACCCAACTATTCAATAAAATATTAACAATATCAAGGTACAGATCCAACCAAGTAGGACCACGTGTTAAAGGATAACCAGCGTTGGAATCGTGCGACATTGGTTCGTAGCCAAAGGTCAATTTTTTTGGTCATTGAATGGCTTTTTAAATACATCAGAAATTAAAAAGCTGGAAAATTCTCGAAAACTCACCTCAAGCAGGGCATTTTTCTCGAAGCACCTCCAAGATGATTGTTCGCCTCATAGGAAGCTCTTTAATTGGTGATTTCGTCTCAATTGAAACACCCTAATCTCGCCGGTGGCATAAATCTTCGCCTGACGACGACTGCGTGCATGTCCCAGGCCATTATTTGCGCCATGGACAGGGACATTTTTTTCCCGAAAGAAAACGCCTTCGGTCCTTCCGCTCTGCCTCCTCAGCCGTCCGTGCCACTCCTGACTTCAGCCTCATAACAGAAGATTCGGTAGAAGAAATTTCTTTTATCTTTATCAGTAGAACGAGGAAATACATAGTATAAGGATTTTAGTACTTCATTTTTAAGGTAGGGCAATTTTATTGTCCTAGAATTCTGAAATGAAACGGCACCTATGGAAGTACATTCCTATGTCGTTTCGTTTCATCTTATGAGGGCAGAGAGCGTGAACGTCTCCCGTCGCGGTAGTGAAGTCAATGCCAGGGTCTTTGCAGACCAAGTTCCATTATTGTCGGTAGCATGACCCTAGGATAACGTCATAGTCATGACCCTAGGACAACGTCACTTGCCTCCACGTCATTATCATATGAATTGATTTACGAAGTTCCATCTTGTCGGAAGCATCAAATTGACGAGTCCCTGCATACAAATTATTGAACTCCTTTGGGACCCTCTTTATCATAATTTATTTGCTTTACATATATTTAGGGCAACCATAGGTGTATCTATATTCATGTCGATGTCGATGTCGATGTCGTTTGATTGAGAATGCATGTAGTTTATATATAAGGGCATTCCTCTTACGTTGGCACTAGCCAAATTGGATGTCACGGCCTTAGTCTTGTGTCTCTTATTATTATTATTAATAATTTTTTTTTAGTTGTTTTAATTATTTTTCCCCTAGACTTTTTCATAGGGGTGTCAAAAAAAAAAATCAGAAACAAACTGAACAGTTTGGGTTTGCATTAGTTTTTAACCGAATAGTGACCCATACCAATTTGGTTTTCTTTGTTGTAATATTAAGAAGAAGTTTAGTGACAAAGGAGAGAGATTGAATAAATTGTAAAGTTAAAAGTGTTACGGAAAGTGAGCGATCGAATAATAACATAGACAAAATAAGAAAATAAATCGGACATCAAATTTATGTGATTTGGTCGTAGAGATTTACATTTATGGAGAAAGCGGCAATAAATTTTACTACAAATCAAGTGATATAACGGAAATTATATACTTAAGTCACTCAAATACTCTTAATATATTCCAAATCCGAATTACATCCAATAATGCACACATTGTTTAGCCTCAAATTCCTTGCTAACTAATCTCTTAATCTCACGAAGAAATTCACAAATCTTATCCCAAGATTTCACGGCTACAAATACTAACTTGATAAATGTAATTTACGAGTTTCCTTTGCATGTTTTCGTCCACCAAGCACTCGTACACAAACAACGCTTCAAGTCTTCTCTCTTGCTCTGGACATGGACACCACCACGAAGACCACACCGCTTTCGATCAACAACAGCGTGCTCTTACGGCAAAATGAACAAATATATATAATATAATATGCAAGGCGGGTACTGTGGCCAACTTCAACTCGGAATAGGAAACTTGGACACTTCGGTTAACAAGTCCAACTTAGAGTTTCCTATTTTGTTCCTCGGCCGACTCACGCAAGGAATTTCCGTGTTTGTGCCCGATCAGTAAGCCCATACTTCTTTGAAAATCAATTTCCACAGTCAAAGTCCAAAAAACTCTCTTGGACTCAAACGTGGAAGTAACAGGCCAACTCCAACTCTTGAAAAACAAACTGGTCGTGTCCTGCTTTGCTCGATTTCGTACATCCATAAATTATTATCTATTTTGAACAGTTTTATTTAAAAGGTTCAAATTCAAGATATATTTTAATAAAAAAATAGGGCTGATTTTCAGTTTGGTTCTGTCGAACTGGAATCAAAATAAAAATAGTTATTTTCTCATTATTTGAATTGAGCCAAAAATGCACGATCATCCGATTCGGTTCATTTTATGGTTCGGTTTTGACATCCTACTCTTCTAAGCCCATTCATATTTATCATGGGTTGACCAAAAGTGTCAACTTTTGATCCCTGTTTATCTTACGGATCAAATTTCTGTCCTTTTTTTTCCTCATTGAGATTTTGAGCGAACACAATAGCAACTACCAAAGCTTTTGCATCATATTTCACCCCCACCTCTCTATAGAACCGAGCATCCAAAGTTCTAGAGGCGTTGTTAAAGACCTCACATTCAAATTCTTGGGTTACTTGTATTGATTTCAGAGCAACCACAGAGGACGACAAAAAGAAAGAGCCAAGTAGGCCTAATTTTTGCAAAGGAGTGTCACAACCTTCCAGGAGATGAACTGCCAAGGGAAAGGTTAAAACGGGAATGAAGGTTTTCCCATCGAGGAAAACGCTTGCATTTTGCATAGGCTCTTTCAAGCCCACCAATCGCAACATATTACTCAATTAAACATGCAATTAAACCTACGTATTGGAGTCACCGCAATGATAATGACAGAGACACATTTCTCCTTTTTTTTTTTCTTCTGCCTCTCAATGGCTCGTGAAGTCTCTTCTTATAGCAAAAATTTCCTTTACTTATTGGAAAGTCACGAATCTTGCTCCTTTGATGGTGCGGATTGCTAAATTTTAGTCCTGAATTGTGCGTCAAATCCCATCCATCCTTGTAATGCTGCCATGGATGCGTCCATATTCCTTCACCATTATATACAATTCCACGGCCAGCTCATTCCACAAGTATGAGCTTCTTGATTGTTTCCCTTAATTTCCTCTCCCCTCAGTTTTTCCTATCGGCTTTTCTTGGTTGTATTGCCTTGCACATGAACGTCCAATATTCGGCCGAGTGTCAATTTTATTCCATATTACTTGATAAGTTCCGTCGATTTTTCTCTCATTATCTTCACAATTTCATTCCAGCAGCCCGAACTTTCCACAAACTTTATGATTTCTTTCCTTTATTTTGTCCGTTTTCACCAATTTGTCTCTCAATCGCGACACTTTCATTTCCTGCTTTTACCAATGCTACCGTGAATGTGTCCACATCATTCACTATCATTTTCGTCTTCTTCTCTTTCCAAAATCCGCTCGATCTTTTGCTGATTTTGCCTCCCACCGGCCATATCTTCGAGTAAAAATATTCCATTGATTTCTCCTCTTGTCTGGCCACGATCTCTTTCTTGATATTGCCTCCTCAAATCATGTCAAAATAACAATCCATTTCATATTTCGTGGGCCTGATTTTCTTCGGGATCACTTACCTTCTTCATTCAGAGCAACTTACGATTTTGCTCATGCGATTTTCAGTCATGGGTCGGCCAAAATTTGCTGGAGAATATCTCCTGATTGATTGGTCTCTTTCCTTCTCGTGGATAACCGGCTATTCACTTCTCCCTCTTGATCATGGGCGAGATTCATAATTGAGCACATTCCGAGGACATTTGCTAATCTATGTGCCAACTGAGAGTATTTCATGGCTTCTTGCATTCAAGCATAATGAGGCTAGCTCATATGAAATCAATTGGGAAAATTGTCAAAAAAGTCTTAAACCCCGTTGCACTTTTACTAATTCAATAATAAATCTTTCAATTTTAACAATTTAAATCTAAACTTTTTCACTTCTCACTAATTAAGTCAATTTGGCTAATTTTGATTGGAATTTACGTGGACGACCGATGTTGACGTGACAATTTTTTAATGATATTTTAATAATGTTTTGAATTTTTTTATTGCTTTTTTCTTTTTCTTTTTCTTTTTACTTTTCTTTGATTCTTTTTTTTTTGGGGGCTTGGAGTTTGGCCAGTGATGGTGGTTGACTGACCCTCACCGGCCACAGGCAAGGGCCGGGGACCCTCATTGGCAATAGGCAAGGGCCAACCAACCCTTGCCAGCCTTGGGCGAGGGATTGTGAACCCTCCTTGGCCAGTGAGGGCGTCACAGCCCTTGCTCAGAGTTGGCGAGGGGCCCAGCACCCTCCCCCACACTGGGCCTCCTTTTTGGTTGGCAAGGTCAGTTGGCAACCTTAGGTAGCCCTTACTCAAAAACCCAAAAGAAAAAGCAAAAATAAAAAATAAAAAATAAAAAGAGAAAACCATAAAAAATTCAAAATACTATTAAAAAATTTCCACATAATCGTCTATGTCTGCAATTTCCAGTTGAAATAAGACTAGCAATAGCAAAGTTCCATTCACATTACCACCCGTGATAACTTAGCTTTTCAGTAAAATAATGACAATATCAAAGCACAGATCCAACCGGTAGGACCACGGATTAGAGGAACGCCAGCATTGAAGTCGTGTGGCATGGGTTTGTGTCAGAAAGATTTTTTTGTCATAAAATGGCCAAAGTAAGCTCGAATACTTCTCAAAGCACCTCCGTGATCGGTGTTTGCGTCGAATTAAGCTCCATAATTTGATGAATTTATCTCAATTGAACCCCCAATCTCACCAGTGACACTGATGTTCGCCGGACTGCTTTTGCATCACCTGCCATTGTCCACCCCATGAACGGGCGTTTTTTGTCCGAAAGAAATTGCCTCTGGGCCTCCCGCTCCACTTGCTCCTGTCCGCACCAATGTCCGTCGCCAGCTACATAACAGAAAATTCAGTAGAAGAAATTTCTCATTTCTTCATTAGTAGACCGAGGAAATATACATTATAGGGACTTAGTACTACATTTTATAATGAAGGGCAATTTTATTGTCCTGGAGTTGTGGAATGAAACGGCAATTTTATCTTATATTTCTTTTTCTGGGGTCAGGTGTTTTGTTTAATCTGAGGAGGGCAGAGTCTCTAATGTCTCCCGGCCGCGGGAGTGAAGTCAATGCCATGGTCTTCGTAGGCTAAAACTGTTGTGTCATGGTCACGGCCCTAAGATGGCGTCACTTGCCTCCACAACATTATCACGTGAATCGATTCCCTGGTCGCAAGCATCAGACTGAGGAGTCACTGGATACAAATTATTGAACTGCTTTGGACTCCCAAGTCATAATTTCTTTGCTTTACATATATGTGGGGCAGCAATGGGGCGTATTTGCATTTGTGTCGTTGTCTATGTCGTTTGATTTAGAATAAATGTTGCTTTGATATAGGGGTCTTGTGTCATTTTCAGAATTGCTTTTCTGTCGGCGCCAGCCAAATTGGAATATTATCACATCCCTTTAGGTCCTATGCCTCTTTATATTATTATTATTATTATTATTATTATATTATTATTATTATTATTCTTTTCAGTTGTCATTTTAATTACTTTTCCCTTAGACTTTTCCATATAAGTGTCAACAGTTCTATGCTTTCTTGTTGGCAGCAGCCAAATTGGACTATTATTGCATCCCTTTAGGGTCTTGTGCCTCTTTATATAATTATTTTGGATTAATACCCTGAAAATCCCTAAACTGGTATACTTGTGACAAATTTACCCAAAACTATTTTTTTTACCACCAAAAATCCCAAACCGGTATACCTTTGACAAATTTACCAAAAACTGATATACTTGTAACAAATTTACCCTCTATTAGTTTTGTTAAATTTTATTGTCAAATTATTAAATTAAATGACACGTGACAGTTAACTTGTATAATTTTACGTTTCGTTTGTTATAGTTTAAAACTTTTGTGATTTTTTTTATGATATTAATCTAATTTAGTGGAGGGTATATTTGTTACAAATTTACCAATTTGGGGTTTGTTGCGGTCGAATAAATTAGTTTGAGGGTAAATTTGTCATAAATGTACCAGTTTAGGGTTTTTTTATAATTAGTCGGGTAAATTTGTCACGAGTATATCAGTTTGGGGTTTTTCATAGTCAAAAAAATAGTTTGGGGTAAATTTGTCACAAGTGTACTAGTTTGGGGTTTTTTAGGGTATTAACCCTATTATTTTTTTCAACTATCGTTTTAATTGGTTTTCCTAGACTTTTCCAAACAAGTGTCAACAGGTCTGTTCGATTCAGATTTGACTCACCAAATGAACATTATCAGTAGGCAGCAAGCTCGTTTAGGCCATTGATCATATGTAGTCCATGATAACCACTCACACAATCATTGATTTAGATTATACCAATCTACATTATCTGTAGTAGGAATATGCAGAAGTCATGCTTTTGTTTTGGCCCGAACATATCGGGCCTACTCACTCTAGGCCCAATACACTAGCCTAGATTGTAACAAATTTAGGCCTCACGCCTCTCACCTAGAGATTGGCGAGGGTCAATCAATGACCCTTGCCAACCTAGAGTTAAAGGAAAAAAGAAAGAAAATTAATTAAAAAAATCAGAAAAATTTTATAGAAAATTTGGAAAAATTATTTATGTTAATACTAGTTTAGCCACATAAAACATTCGATGTCCACATAATGAATTTATTAGCAAAATTGGCCAAAAATACTAGATTGGGGAATTGCGAAAATATTTAGGACTAAGTTAGTAAAATTAAAAAATTTAGAACTAAATTAGTCATTATACAATGGATTTATGATTTTTTTGGCAATTTTTACCTTTTTTTTTTTTTTTGCTTGAGTATGAACTTAATGGCAGCTAGCAAAGCTTCCGAACTTTGGACTCAGTATTGAACCGAGCGTCTAGAGTTCCAAACTATAAAGTATCAATACTTTCCTGGAGCTTTCATATTGTGTTGAACACTCCGACACATCTTAAACATTTTTCGATATTCAGTCAACAGGTGTTGAAAAATCCATCACTTGGTCAACTCTCCCGATGCTCTTTAACGTTGTGGCTTTTGAGCTCTGTTCGCTTACCGTCCCATGTCATGCGAAACTAAGGAATCGAGCGATGAGATTGAATAGGGGTTAAGATAGAAGGCAAAGCAAAGAGTTAAAAGATGAAAATTGTCAATGTAGATTTGAGCTTGAGTAGCTCCATCTCCATTAATGGAGGTTGCAAGGAACGTAGAAGAGGGAAAAGAAAATAAGGCTATTTTTCTATCAAGGATATATCGAATTGAGCTGAAATTTCACATCACCAATGAGTCATGGAGGATTAGAGACTTGCACACGTGAAATTAACATGCGGACCTTTTAGTGGCAATATTGGATGAAAAATTTTAAGTGTCGCGATCTCCCTTTTTGGTGCCCTTTAAGCTCAAGCGAGCAGAGGCCAATGGCTCACTAAGTTTATTAGGCTTAGTTTGGAATCTCCCAAGCTCACCAACTCACAATTTATGGTTTAGATTTTTAACATGCAAGTTAATTTTAAATAAGAGTCCTCATTAATCAATTGGGGTGGGTCGATTAGAAACCCAAGTAAGATATCGGGTAAAATATTTTACTCCTATACAATTAGATAAAATAATAACGGAGACTTGATTACACCGATTAATCACTAATGCTTTTGACCTAATTTTGTTTATACCTGAGGTAGTTTTTGGATTTTCAAGGACTTTCCATGCATTTGTGCATAATAAAAACCATATTTTAGGCTTTTTCTGATTTTTAGAAAATGTAAATCATTTCTGGCTTTTTATTTTTTATATATCTTCTTAAAAAAATATTTTTTAATATGAAAATAATAATATAATTTTATATAAAATAAACGGACCTGGGTCGGACTCCCGCATCCGACTCGAGTCTTGGCCGGCTCGGGCAAACGACCTGAGTTGTCAGGCCCTCAACGGAACTGGGCTGAACGTACGGGCCCAGTCTAGAACAAAATAAGCCCTTACAAGCCTAATTCATCTTAGAGTGCGTTTGGATGGGCATTTAGAAAGCCCTTTCAAGCCCCAAAGCCCTTTCACCCCAAATTGAGGTGTTTGGCAACCACTCTTCAAGGGGCTTTCAAGTGAAAGTCCTCCCTTGAAAATGCTGAAAGCTCAAGTCAGCATTTTTCGGAATGCTGAAGGCCTCTTTAATGAAAATGGTAAGTTGCCTATTTTGTCCTCAAAACTTTATTGAAAAACCATTTTTGCCCATTTTAAAAAGCGAGAAAACCCTGGATCTCGTTATCCCACCCTTCCATCACTCTCTCCCTCGACCGCTTCTACGCTCTTCGCTCGGTGGGACTCCCTCACCTGTTGCCACCGCCGCTCCACTCGATTCCTGCCGCATTGGTCGAGGCCTTCGCCCCCTCTCCCTCTCGAAGGTATGGCCGTTGTCGTCGTCGATATCATCGACCACTTGGTCGTTCTGTGCAATGGCGTCCTGAATGTGCCGCGCCGCGCCTTGTCGTTTGGGATTAGGTCTTCGCGTGCTGTTTCGAGTCCGCTCGTTGCGGGTGCGCTTGCGTCCTTGATGTTTTTCTTTTGTATTTGAGGGAAATGGCGGTGGTGGGTGGTGTTTGATTTTTGCTTTGTGGGTGGCTGAATGCTTCAAATTCGTTTGCCTTTTTTTGCCGTGGGGGTGCTTTCGAGATGATGCTGCTGCTCCGAGAAACAGTGAGGGAACTCTAGGTTGCTAATGTGACTTGTCTTAGTTAAAGTGGGATGGGTTCTGTTTTAGCTGAGAATTGGAGGAAAGGGGAAGAGACGGATATTCCTGGTTCTTCGTTCCCTTCTGGCTTCTGGCTATGTCTTGTTACGGTAGGTGAATTGGTATTGAGATGACGCCAGTGCAGTGCCGATACGGCTTTGCTGGATGGAGAGGATGAAGAGAGTAACTGGAAAACGGTGAAGTTGTGGATCATTCACCGTAATTGTAAAATTCCTTTTCTTTCATTTAAGTTAGCCTCTGGATGTTCCTTGTCATTTATTACAGTCATTCTACATAGGAAGGAGGCAGGATTATGGAGGCAGGATTATAGCATAATCCTACTCTTAATAATGGACAATGTTGGGTCAAGCCAGGCACGTAGGCTGTTTTGTAGAATTGTGCTAGGAAAGGTTACCTTTTGTTGCTATAGCTGTTGAAATTTTACTTGTATTTGGATAAGTTGCCTTCATGTCTTGGATGCTTAAAGTCATTGGTTTGACCCATTTAGAAAGAAATATTGTAAATGTGCTCACTGTTCATTACACCATTGTTATCTAATTTCTCCTCTTCTGCAACTCTTCTGCAACTCTTTAGCTATAGAGTTTGAGGATTTCTGAAATACTTAGCAACTTAAGTATCTTGTCATCAAGTACTTATATCACGTGCAATTTTGATCTGATGTGCCAGTTAAAGACTGTCAATTAAACACATAATCAATGTTCTATAGATTGTGAAAAAAGTATTTTCCGAAGTTTTTCGTTTGCAGAAGTTGGGTAAGCATGGGATTTAAAAATTTACTTTGCTGTCTTAGAGTAGAAGTTGGGCCCTTAGGATTTACTTGTGAATATCGAGGTTAGAATGAAACACTCTTCTGGTCTTTAGCGTGTACGCCAAGCAAGAAAGCAACAGATTTATTAAATTATTTATTTATTATTATTACTATTATTATTTTAAATTTTTAACAAAAGCAAGGCGCTCTGTAACATTCTAGTAGTCGAACTATTGATCTGCAATTCAGCCCCCTGATTCGCTTAAAGTCTTGCTAAATGTGGAGTGTTTCTAGCCTACATTCTTTAGGAACCAAAAATGCATGTTTGAAATTAATTTCTGCACATTTTACCTTATAGATGCAAAATGATGACTTAAAACAGGCAAATAGAAACATTATGGATATCTGATTGAACAGATAATAATATCTCGGTACTTAATGTGCTTTCTCAATGCAGCTGAAGCTCAATATATTTCATTGCTTGTTTGTTACTTCTCCAGGACAAACTAGAAGATTGGCTACAAAAGGCAAAAAAGCTTCTTCAAGACGAGTTGAAGACAAAGCTAAAAACTTTGATTTCACTAGCTGTATGTTATAGTGTTATAGTATTCTCTCTTTCTCTCTCTCTCTCTCTCTCTCTCACACACACAATTTTGTGTTTCTTCTAAGGCCCTTGACTATTGTTGGAATGAACCAATTTTCCTAGGGACTATTCTGTTCATGCGCTATTAATTGTGCTAATTGTTGAAAAAGTGATGATTACCTTCAGTTGTTACTTTTAACTTCTCTCAGAAGTAGCCCCCTCCCCCTGCGATTCAACTGAGTTGGAGTTATTATTCTGATGATTGATGGAATCATGTGTTGGTTGTTTTTTTTTTTTTTTTTCTGGCTTCAGTTTCACTTGATATCTCTAGAAAAGAGACAGCATATCTCATGATGATTCCAGCAATTGCTTAAAACGTGACCATAAATGTTGTATCACTATACGAACTGTTCTTCACATCTTGCAATAAGAAGAGTAGATTTGGATCCCAATTTATATACAACGGATCCTGATAATGTAAATGGGGAGGATAATGCTTCAAATGATGATGTATCATCTGATATGGCACGTTTACGTGATCAAATAGTTATGAATTTATGAAGTAATTAAGGAAATTTGTAATTTTTAAGGATAATGAACTTCTTTCCTCAAAGCATATATTATCATGTTTTTATTGTAATGAAAGTATTTTTATTCTAATTGAGAAAGAGAGTACGTAAATTTTTTCCATTTGATGTTTTTTAGCAAAAAAAATGAATTTTAATTTTAATAAAATTGTTTACACAACATCTTTAAAATTGTTGTCAAATATAAATTAAAAAAGTTGCAAACATTATTTTTTTAATTTTAAACAAATAAAAATTAAAATATTTAGATTAATCACCAAAGGGCTTTGCAAATGTGTTTTCTACCAAACAACATTTCTCTCAAAGTTACTTTTCAAAGCAGAATTTACCAAACAGTCTTTACATTCCCTCCAAAGCCTTTTAGGCTAAAGCGCTGCATTTTCCCAATGGGCTTTTCAAATGCCGAACCAAACGCACCCTAAAGACCCGACTGGATCTGATCCCAACCCGGATTCGACCCAGCTCCCTCTCGCGTCCCTACTCCTCGCCGAGATGGAGACAGTTGGCGCTGTCGTCGTCGCGCCTTGGCCCGGCGGCGGCGTACACCGGCGACGCCTCAACCGACCCGACCCGAGCGCCTGGCCCTTGCGGCCCAGCGATGCCATGACGAGCGGCCACGATGGGGAAATCGTCGTTGCCTACACCCCGAGACTAGTGGCCCCCACGGACGACCACGGCGGCCCTCCCCCTCCACAAGTTGACAGCCTCGCGGCCACCACGCCAGCGTCGTTGGGATGCCTCGGCCCAGGCGGCGATGCCCGGACAAGTCAACGCCGGCTGAAACGTAAGTCACAAGAACTGGATCTCGTTCGGACATATCATCGAGCAGTTAAAGCACACTACAAAAACGAGAGGTTTTTGGCTCTTCTGGGGCTCAAACCCAAGCCGAGACTATCGCCAAACAAACAAATACACACGCGGCAGCCAGAAAGAAAGAGGCGGGGCGGAGTTCGCGTAAGCGGGCAGCCGCGAGCTCCGGCCCGACATGCCCAAAACAGGGGAAAAACAGGGCTGAGGTGGCTCACGTTTGGCTCAGTCGGTACCAGGGCGGCTCGTCGGGGCGGTCCAGGTGCGGTGGTCGCCCGCGGCCTCTCTCTCTGACCTCACCCTCTCTCAGATCTCTCTCTCGCTCACGGACCTCTCCTCTCTTAAATCTCACAGATCCCTCTCACCGATCTCTCCCTCTGCGGTTTTCATTTTTTTTTGGCCATAGTAAGATTTGAGTACAGAGCGAGAGTTGATGATGTTTTTACGAGACAAAAAGTTTGTGCATTTTGGAGGAATTAGATCAATTTTTTGTATCATACACTTATGTTTTCGCACTGCTACGCTCATATATTAAAAAGGCAATGTCTTTTTCATTAAGAGTTATTATTAAGAAAAACTCAAAACTGATATATCTGTAATAAATTTATTTTAAATTAATTTTTATTATAAAAACCTGAAATTATTACATTTGTGATAAATTTATAAAAAATTAATTTTTTGACCTCTAAAAACCCTAAACCGAAACATTTGTTACAAATTTAACTTCCGTTAATTTTTGTAAAATTAGATTAATATTATGAAAGACTCCAACTTGATACACATATGATAGAGAGGGTAAAATCCTAAAGTGGTATACCCGTTAATTGTCATTTGTCATCTAACCCAGTAATTTTATAGTAAAATTTAATTGAAACTAACCGATGATAAATTTGTTATAAGCATACTATTTTGAGTTTTTGGTGGTTAAAAAATTAATTTGTAGTAAATTTGTTACACGCGTGCTAATTTTTTTATGATATTAACTCTTTCTTTAATTAACTCTTTTTGATGGAAATAATTCAATGTGCTAATCAATTGTCTTAGTGACTTCTTCTCGCCATTACAATCTCATACTTTTTATCTAACGTTTGTGCCGAGAGGTAATTATTCTATCCTAGTCATGACCTAAAACCTATCAAGATTTTAACAGTTAGAAAATCTCTTCACATAAGATATGTTACAATTAAACACAGCAAGTGGTTCAAAGATTTATTCACGATTTGAGTCAAACTCATGATTTAGGGAAAGAGAACTGACCTAAAAAATCACTAGGCCAAACAGCTCAATAGTAGATCGCGTTAGATAACTTTAAAATTCATTGTGCATGGAAATCTGATGAAGAAGATATAACAAAGAGTTGAAAATAGGAAGACAAAGGAAGTGAAAAATATATAAAACCCAAGAAGAAAATGACGTGTGGCTTTATACGATAATTTCAAACTCTGAATTCTTAAGTATTAGCTAGGTAAAAAATATTGTACTTTATAATATTTTTCTTCTCATCACATGAAATAGGCAACGGGACACCATACACCTTTTCGTCCTTTTGTTTCAGTGATCATATAAAATTGCCAACCCTAATCTTATCACATTCTAGCAACAGATTATTCAATAGAAGAAATTTCTCATTTTGTTTTTAATTAGTAGGACGAGGAGATTCATATTATAAGGACTTTAGTAGTTTATGTTTAGTGAAAATTAATTTTGTACTCCTAAAGTTCTGGGATGAACAGCTCCTATAAAATTGCATTTCTTTATCGTTGATGGAGCCCATAACTAAGCCCTACCTTTTTGTTTTAAAACTAAAAAGTTTCATGAGAGAAGTTCACATACAATCATGACGTGAGACTTAACTTGTTAAATGGATGTGCCGGTTTGGATTTGGGTAGGGTCATAAATAGTCCGACTCAAATTAACTTATCTATCCCATTTATGACGCATTTATCTTAGTGCAAGATTTTGACCCATATCCGATCCAATTCATACTCGACCATGCTCAATCCATTTAACTATATTTAAAAAAGCTTATTATTATTTTTTTAAATGGTATTTCTAAAATACTTTTATGCAATACAAATTTAATGGATGATTTTTATAATTTTTCGAAAATTTATTTTTTAAATATCGAATTTTTTATTTTTTAAAAATCAAATTCTTACTTATTTTTATTTTTAAGAGTATAATTTTTCTTTTTCTCTTTTCTTTTTTTCTTTTTCCTCTTCCTTAGTTGACTGTTGGCCATGACGATGAACGATGACTGGCCACAGGCGAGCCTCCAACTCACCGAGCTCACCTGACGCCAATGAGCTCAAGGCTCGTCACATCAATAAGGCTCAAGCCTCGCCAAACGTCGACGAGACCTTTGCCTCACTAGATCAGCGAGGCTCGAGTCTTGCCAGATCTAGCTAGGTCAAACTCACCCAACACCAGCGAGCTTAAGTCTTGCTAGATTTGGCAAAGCTCGAGTCTTGTTGGATCTGGCGTGCTCAAGCCTTGCCTAGTCGGTCATTAGCCATCATCATCGTAGTGGTGGCCACTGGTTAAGGAAGGAGGAAGAAGAAAGAAAAAAAGAAAAAAAAGAAAATTGAAATATAAAAAATAATTATAATCTCAATTTTTATAAAAAGAAAATATATTTTTATAAAGTTAAAGAGGGAAGAGAGAGATTGTGAGGCTTTAGTTGAAAATGGATTTTAAGTCCAACCCATTTAAGACTCATTTATCTTAAATCTTCAATTTTTAAACCCATTTAACTAATTTATTTAAAAATTAAGTATCCCATACATGACCTATTTATGATTTAAATGGGTCATATTTGGGTCTAAGACCCATTTTGCCACCTCTATATGAGACTCATTTTATTTTATGTTATAGGGATAAAGTATCTATCTCCTTCAAGATTCGAAAAGCTCGTGGAGTTATTGAGTGGTTTTGGTCATAAGTTTACTACTATACTATTTTAATGCCCTAAGCACTAACTTTTAGTTGAATCTAATCTTATAAAAAATCACAAATTTTCACTTTTTACGGAAATCTTGCCCCTAAATTCTCTATCCAATGTTGCCGTTAAAGGGCGATGTGTCAATTCCATATGTTCCGACCAAAGAAAAAAAAATTCCATATGCACACCTTTTTCTCTCTCCACTTGCCAATGATGACGTGGAATTTCAGCTAAATTAGATATTTTTGAAAGAAAAACCTTTGTTCTTTCTACTTCCTTATGTTCTTTTTCTTCTTCCTTTCTTGCCACCTGCATTATGTTCTTTTTTCTATTCCCTTGCTCAACCTCCATTAATTCTTCCACCTGCTCTATCAGAGAAACACATTCTCAACCGCACAAAGATGTTCTCTTCGCGGCCAATTCATTTGAAGAAGCAAAGACCAAATGACTAATGGGAATTGAACTCACGAAACCACGTCGCAAAATCTCGACCATAGTCAGTGAAGTTACAAATGTGATATAAACTCACAACACAATTTATTGGGGAAATATGATACAACAAAACAATTGTAGACATCACACAATCAACTCCGTAGAATCTAAGGGCATCAATCTAACATCTGACCTCGACGAACAAACTCAAACACTACCAAGGGCTTGCACGTCTTAGCTGAACCTCAAGGAAAGAGAAATATCATCATCATTTCCAACCACGACTTAAGCCCTTATAACTTTAGACGGTACGTATTACCTAGGAGGTGGAATCGAAAAAGCCGATCCAAGAAAAAATCTATAGCTGCCGCCAACCACCTGCATCAGTAGAAGAACCAATGATACAGGCGCAGAGCTTTCTGGATGGACTTTTGTTACCCATTGTCGTGAACAGCAGGGATAATGTAAAGCAAAAGTAAGATAGAACTATTGCGACCAGGGATAGCCTAAGCGGCAGGTTGTTGTTGTTGCGAATATCTCTGGTAAGGTATCTCAGGTGAGGTAAATGATCATCTGGACCGACACCATAAATCCCAATGTGTTGCCGCCCAGGAAGAGAGTGTACACCAAGTCTGCACCATAAGTTTCAGTCATGGATTCCCTGGAAATATTGTCGTTTGGTTTAGTGTGGTCAACTTCTATTATTTTTAGAGGCTGCAGCAGAGATTGGTAGGTCATGCTTGTGATGAGCGCGGGGAACCAGCAGGACGTTGTGTATGTCAGCTGACAACTCTTTTTCTTCATTCAAATTTTTCGATAGGGAAACTGATAACAATTGAGGAGCATCTGTAACTGGTTTCTCATTAGATCGTTGACTGTTACCTCCCTTGATATCGTTGTCGTCCACCGAGACTGGTCTTGATGTGGGCGAGTTTGATCTTCCTCTTCCCTGTTTGCCTCCAGCTTGTGCGAGAATTTCTCTGATCTCTCTATCTCCTGCTCCCCTTCGCGATAGAGTTGAGACATCTAGCGCATCGACCTACTGTTGCTCAAGGCGTTCACCTCCACGACCTTGGACTCCATAGCATACCCATAGAGCAGGAAGTTAACCACCTGCAATTCTTTTTCCATTTTCCAAACATTAAGATAATATAGAAAGACTTCAGACATGGACGAAACATCCTTTATGCCAGTGATGCTCAAAACGGACCCGATTTGATAAATTCCTTTGCCTAGAAGATCTTGGCATATGGTAGGGACACCAAATCAACACCCTCACTGAAGTGATGCACAAAGAAAAGTGCGATAAAATAAGGGAATCGAGAGACTTCCCTCAAAACTTTTGCCAGCGGCAGGGAGATGCAAGGCAGGGTTGCCTTTATGGTCCTTCCAATTGATCACCTGCTCCTTCTTGTGCTGCTTCAAATGCTCCACCAACGCAACCGCTGAGTCAAATCAATTATTCTTTACGACAAGGTGAAGCGCAGACTCCTCTCATGCGGTTGTCTCTTCGATGGATTCTGGCAAAGCGCAGAGCAACAACTTCATGACATCAAGCTCCCCATTTATGGGGGTATAATGCGAAGGGATTCTTCTCTACCATCCCTTCACGGAGCACAGGTGTGGACCTACTTTCAAGCTCCCTTGCGATCTCAACTTCGCCTTGAGCTGCCACGATGTGTAGTGGGCTGAAACCACCCGCATTCACTTTTTCCGCGGGCTGTGGCATATGCTTTAGGAGCTCTCAGGCGACATCCAAATGGCCGGCCACACAAGTGACGTGCAGCAGCGTGTGACCAGCTCCTTCGAGAGCCATCCCCTTGAGGATTTGCTCATTGCTGCTGATCAAGTCTTTCAGCTCATCGATATGACCCCTTTCAGCTGCTTCTGGCAACCTTCGCTCCATTTGATCGGAACTAATAACGGTCTCTCTCTCTCTTCTTGGGATGCCCTTTGGACTTGGAAATCTGTCGACTTATTGATCCATTTTATAGAGTTTCCCCTAGATTTCTCTCTAATTTACGGTTATCTAGAAGCTCCCAGGTGAATTCCAGTGGTAGTTAAGAACAGTGGCAAATAAATTGTCCAGCATGCCAATTGAAGCAAGTATCTCTGACACAAGCAGATAAAAAAAAGTCGTGGGCTGAGGCTGTGTAAATAGGCGTGAATGTTACGAACACTAGAGACCAACTAGCAACGCCAAAATTCCATGCACATGACCACTTGTAATCCCCCAACTACTCGATATAATTCCCATATCTTATCCCATTGTCGCTGCATTTGCCGAGACTCCCTACATGTTCTTACATCCCATCATGCAAATACTAACTTCTAAGAATGATATTATTTTTTTCTTTAAGGGAAACTAATCCAAATAATCTTTGAACTTCGATCCAATATATAATATGATCTCTAAACTTTTAATTTATTTAATATGATCTCTAAAATTTTGATACATGTCCAATTGAGTTCTTAAATTATGTGAAAATATTTAATGTCATCATTAAAATTAAATTAATGGAAAGATGATATTAAATATTTTTATATAATTCAGGTACTAAATAGAATATATACCAAAATTGAACAAATTCAAAATTCAAAAGTTCAAAGACTATATTGCACACTAAATTAAAGTTTATGAACCATTTATGTCATTGTTTATTTTTGAGGCATGTTATTTGTCAATAAAATGGTTTTTAAAATATTACAAATCAAAATGCGGGAAATTTTTAGAAAAGCCCTTTAAAATGGGGCATTTTTCTCACAGTACTCTCAGAGAATGTCAAAGCAGTCCTTGAAGTCGGTGACTTCGTCTCGATCAACCCCTCACTCATCTCACCGACGGCACAAATCCTCGCCGAATGACGACAACATGCATGTCGTGTCCCTATAATCAAGCCTCCTCCCGCTCCACTTCGTCAGCCGCAACTACATATTAGAAAATTCAATAAAGAGAATTTCTTATTTTCATTTATTAGTGGAATGGTTTTTTTAATATAAAAAAGGCATAGATTATAGGGACTTCAGTAGTTCATTATTTCAGTGAAATTTATCCTAAAAGTTCTTGAATGAACGGCGCCTATGAAAATACCTTTCCATATTGTTGACGAAGTTCAAAACAAAGCACCATCTTTTGTGGGCAAACCGATTAATTCACGAGCGCCGGGAGCCATCGACTGGTCCGGCAATAATATCTCTTCCATCGATGCAAGTCTTGGTCTTTGAAGCCCGTGATTCTTCCGTCACAGTCTTGAGCCTAGCATGTTGTCACATGCCACTGTATGAATCCTACCGTGACTTCTTCAAACCGGGACTTGACTTATCAAATTCCATTTTAGTTCGAAGCACCAAATTAAGGAGCCACTTTATATAAATTGATGAACTGCTTTGGGACCCCATATCTTAATTCTTAGACATGTATGGAGCGATATGGCATGTTTGTGTTTGCATTTGATTTGATGTCTATATTGATGTCAAGATCTCAATAGTCCTAGGCTTGGCATTGGCGACCCGAGCATGGCCGCTATGGACTTTATCCTAGCCGTGGGGACCCAAGCATGGGCACATGAGTCGCAAACACAAGCTTGGGCACCTGATCTTGGAAGCTGGAGCCTTGGGATTGAGTTTTAGTGTTCCTGTACCCGAGCATAAAGTTTTAAATTCAAGTGTTGATATATAGTCATATTTTGAAAAGTTATTTTCAATTTTTTAAAGAAGTAATCAATTTTCTGAATCTAAGTATAGATTTTTCATTGATCAAGAAACAAATTTCCGTTAACTTTATTTTCTAAGTAATCCAAACACTGACATAAGGAAAATGTTTTGCTTGAAATATCTTTCATAAAACAAATGAAGTCTATCCCATCTTGGTCAAACTTTATTATGAGTTGACCAAACCGGTCAACTTCTTATCAGCATTTATTTTTGGATTATATTTTTATCTTTTTTTTCCTTAATGAAAATTTTGGGCAAATTTCTTGCATTGTGTAATGCCACGCATATACAATTTAAGGATTCTTAAAATCAATTCTCGTTGGAACCAATTGCTGGAGAAATAATTATCAAAAGATGAGGGACCTTTACCCTTCATCAATGTAATCCTCACTTTTGGCTATTCAATGGCAAAGTTGGGGAATACGCCAAAACCGGTAATCGTTTTGCACGAACTACAATGAAAATCAAAACATTTCAAAAAGATTCAATACCATTACAGTTGAGCAAATCAATATTATCTATGGAGTAAAGGATTATGAGGTGGCTATGGACAATGAACTTTACACATGAAATGACAAAGATTGCTAACTTTTTTTGTGGTTTGTACAAAGACGTCCTGGTGAGAGTGCTAGTATGAACAAAAATAAAGGAGTTAGGGAAGATAATAAGAACACATAAATTATAGTGGTTCGGCTTAATCCAAGTCTACGTCCACTCTCCCACGCTAACAGCCTTCTTGGCTGGATTCCACTATGCAATCAACAAGAGATTACAACTTTGAGTGCAAACACTTAGTAGTAGATCACACTATCTCACTAAGTCACTCTCTTGGTATTTCTCTCACGATTACAAACGTTTAAGCTCTCACGAGACAATTATATGATCGAAAGTGGCTCAGACTTTGGAATTATAAATTCTACGCTCCGTCTCTTACTTGCTCATCGGTCCATGATCTCCTTAAATACTCCTCCACTTCCAAATCCGTTGGACAGTATCCCGGAGAATCGTCTTCCAATATACCCATTGGACAGCTCTGTATCTAGAAGATTTGGTAGCCGTTGAGTGACAAAGGTAGAATCCCAAATTGATTCCGATCGCCCATACAAACGAAATCTTGGTTTCTATAAGTAAAGCTTCTTCGTATAGAAAGATCTTGTCTTCAACATCCAATTGTCAATCAATTAGATTGAATCAATCAAATCAATCTTGATGTGGAATCCAAACCAGATCACTAGCCGTTGTATGATTGGGCTTGAGTTACGATCTGTCGAATCTGGATGTAAAGTCTGAGAGTCATAGACTTTACAATCTGAGTCTGTAGACTTTACAATCTGGGTCTGAACATATCTGCTTCTGAACAGATTTAGCTTTAAGGTCTGTACCTAGTTCGGCTTCAAAGATAGAGCCTATCTTCGTTCAAGCATTCACGTTTAGTCTGGAATTAGTAAGAGTTGATAGACTTGATGTAGAACAGACTTTGACACTAAAGTACGCGTCTTCGGACTTTGAGTCTTGAGTCGCGGTCTTCGGACTTTGACACGAAGTCTGAAATCTTCGAATATACTCTGGACATATGTTACGTTCAGTCTTCTGGCCATCTTCTGACTTTGATAATATCCTCTACATGTTTTAATATCTGCATGGTCTATTACTCAACCATCAAACATGTTAGTAGCCTTTGATTTATTTTGTCATCTTCAAAACATCATAAGGGATTTCCCTAACACCTAGTAGTTCAATCACTTAATTGTCATTTGACCCATCGAATGAAGATCAAGCCATTTGGGCCATTGATCATATGGGATGTACAGTGGCATCCACACGATTAATAGTTTAAATGAGATATTAGCCGACATGATTTGTAGTGGGGGTGTGCACGGGCCAGGATTTTGTCAAGTTTGCCTGGCCCGAACATATCGAGCATGCCCACTCTAAATCTGAAACCCCAGCCCAGACCGCAACAAAACATCTACTAATCCTAATACAACAATGGTTTTTTTTTTGACAAAGTAAACTACAAACATATATTGAGTGTCACCACCGGCCGCGGTGGCTCCACTGGTTAAGACTCTACTGATCCTCAACGAAGAGGTGAAGGGTTCAAAACCCATGGGAGGCGCTAGGTGTATTAAGTGTGACTCAGGGGTGGTGGGTCCTCCTGCTTAAGTGTCACCTAGGGATTTACGGCGCGACTGTTAGTAAGCCGGTTCCTCCAAAGACAAAAAAAAAAAAAAAAAAAAAAAAAAACATATATTGAGTGTCAAAGTACCTAATGTGCATGTTAACTAATCCCAATACCGCAATGGATTATAATTATTTATAGAAAAGGGAGAAAAAGCCTTTCTAGCATTGATTCTAATTATTCACACGTCAATGCAATATCAATGGCTTGAGAAATGTGTTGAATGAGTTCCACTTATACCTGCATGTATTGTTGTTCAAGTAACCATATGAAATCATTTCGGAGCAACTTATGACATACTACATTCGTCTTATCCCTATTCACATAACTTTTCCCCTAAAATCTAAATTTTCCTGTACTCGAAATTGTTCAGACGGGTCGACAATAGGTTGCTGAGTGTGGATACTACGTATGGTCCCTAGCTATCATTATTTGCTAATAGCTGAGGAATCGTCCTTGATTCTTTTTGTAAACCGTATTATAATAAATTTCTTTCCCTTTTCCTACCTATCATTCTTGCTTATTGTACAGATACTTGATGACATGACATGCGCCACAGATTGCTAGGTCATTTAGTAAACATTTCTTAGTATGGGTAGCTTTGCCCTTGGTCGACAATAAATTTTTCCTTACTTCTTTCTCCTTCTTCATTTCTTGCGAACTCCACTAACAGAGCTGCTCAAGCTCAAGTCAGAGTTGCGCAACCTCGGAGTGGAGTCGCATGACCTCCGATTCAAGTTGCATGATCCCAAATTTGAGGTCCGTGCCTCAATCTCGGGTGGCAACCTCCATTGATAGAGGTGGACCGTAGGGCACGGAGTGGCAGAAACGATCTGAACCTTCTCAGCGGCGGTGGTTCCATGGAAAGCTTGGGCTCGTTTTGTCATAGCTCGGGAGTGGATTAGGTCTATAAAGCTTCGAGGATAGCTGAATGAAGGTGGTGGCCGATATAATTGCCTTCTTGAAGCTTGAAAGGTTGGAACAAGAAATAAGGGTCTCGGCCTAGCTCATAGGAAATTTATTTTGACAACTTTCAACCATCGTGGAGGGGTTGTTGGAGGTCGTGGCGCGGCATTGGAAGTCTTGGTGGCGATTGGTGAGGTCCAATGAAGCTGTGGCCAAGAGAGACCGTGTGAAGAAGATGATGAACATTGACGAGGAGTACGAGCTTAATGATCAATCTGGGTTTTCGTAGATGATCAATCTTTCCTTACAATGATCCATCTGCTTTGATACCTCGTAAGCAAGTTTCTTACCCAAAAGCCTATATCAACACGTGGCGGGAGTTCATATGTAAATAAAGAGTGTAAAACTCATTGATAAACACTTTAATATCCTCTCTCATGTGCAAGTCAGATTAAAAACGGCACGTGAAGATATGTGAAATAAATTAAGGCAATGCCTTGGCTCCATACCATATTAAGAATATGCAAACAAAAATGAATTGTGTTATTTTTGTATATTACATAATGAAGACTATATTAGTCTATTTTTAGGCTTTAGAAGATGACTGAATTAACAAGATATAATAATATTGATTTACAATCGATTAGAATCAATAAAGAGTTTTAGTAATCAAATGAGATATATATACAATCTTGAGAGATATGAAGAATCAAGAGAGATTTACAAAATCTCCTAGATACATTTCTAACTGAGTCAAATGGAACGAGGGATGAGAGGTCGACGTGATACACAAGGTCATCCATGCTACCGTTCCTGCTCAGAGTCTGAAGTTCAGTGCTAGCCAGGTGAACATTTAATCTTTTCCTTTCATCATTAAGAGCCTGCACATATGCATCCACATTATGTTTATAGGGACCGAATGGACCTGTTGGAGAGATATGGAATAGATGTGTTTAGTGAAGGTGAAATCACTAAGGTTGTCAATATGCAGAACAGAAATGTAACTTAACATTGTGGCTATTGAGATTTCTGTTCACAAAGGGCACGTTTAGATCTGTTGTGATTGTGACCCGTCGTCCTGTGTCAAGCGAAATTGAGGAGTCAGCTGGTGAGCTCGAAGGCAAAGCAGAGAGTAAAGACGAACATTGTCCGTACAGATTTAAGTTCGAGCAACTTCAGCTCCACCTCCATTAATGGAGATTACAAGGAACGTAGAAGAAAAACAAAAGTAAGGAAATTTCACAAGGAAATAGAAAAAATAAGTTTTTTTATTAAAAAAAATCTAATTGAGCTGAAATTTCACATTTTCAATGACACATGGAGGGAGAGTGATATGTACATTAGCAATTGACACACAGACTTCTAACGTCAATATTGGATGAAAACTTAAGGGAGGCAAGTTTTGGTCGGACAAAGGGTTGACGTGTTTTTTGGAAGACAAAGAATTTGGGCCAAAACGGAGATCCCATCTAAAGTTTTAGTTTTTTAAAGAAATTGGACCAATTTTTTTGGCATACACTTGTGTTTATTCATTGGCTAACCTCATATTATAAAGGTAATGTCTTTTTTTCTTTAAGTAACTCTTTTGGTGGAAATAAGGTGAATGACCTAGTCTTTAAAAACTATTAACTAGTGCCTCATAGTGATGACCCTAGTGTCCCAAACCGGATTCTCCCATACTCTCGTGTCCTTATGAATGGTGCTTTGAAGTGTGAGTAATGTAGAAGTCATGATGTAACTAGTTCGTTGGACCAATGTCAGGATATATGTGTTAGGAGTTCTAAAATAGAATAATTATAACTCTAAGAAGTTCTTAAGGGGATTTGGCCTCCCAGGCGCAAACTGGGTAAGAGTTAATGCCACTCTTTTGACAAGGGTAATGGCAAGCCAAAATTGTGACATCCCAAATTTTCACTTTTGTTTTCTACTGAATAAATCAGGTATTTTATTGACGCGCATATATGGCTGTTCTCAGAGCTGATCACTCTTGAGATAACTAGACTATCTAGGGAAGCCATTAAGGAATTTTTATAAAATAGACTTGAGAATTCGACTAAAAATCGGCTACTCGACCGTGCTCATCTTTAGAGGTCAGAGATAGGTTGGTTCGACTGAGATGAGTAGCTAATTGTGGGTGACACCACTTAATTGGAAAATTCTCGTTGGCCGACACTAGACTGATTTTCTTATTGTTTTGATACCCCATGTCCGTATTTGAATCGTCGAGATTTTCACGACAACCGAGAGTCGCCAATGTGCTGAGTGGGTTCATTGTGGCTCAACGAAAATTGACCATGAGTCATTTGCACTAAAAATTTCTAAAGTAACCCAGTAGGTTAGGTCATGCTAAAAATGCATCGAATGGAAATTAACCGTGAATTTGAGTTCGATTTCAAAAATTGAAGATTCTGTCATATCACAATAAATTCTAGGAACATCGACTCAGTCTCTGAAGATTTTTCAGAGATTCCGAGATTTTTACGGAAAAGTGATTCGGACATCGCGAAAATTAACAGAAATTCGTATGGGCCGAATTTAAGGGAGTTCGACTTTCAAGCCGAGCTATTTGGCGATGGGCACCTACAGAAATAGTATGAGCTTTTTCTCCGAGGAAATTGGACATCAAATATGGGAATTTGTCGAAGATATCGAAGTCCGAAAATTGAAAATTCGGAGCTATGGAAGGGGTTGGATTTTTGGCTTCAAATTGGAATTTTGGTGGATAATTTGCAAGATTTAATTGAGGGACATAAGAGGATAATTATGGAAACTTTAGGGGACAAGGTTTTAATGCAAATGGATTAGTTTCATTGACCTTTCTCTCTCTTTGCCCCCCCCCGGGCGCCCAAACTTGCGAAGCACACCAAGCAAGCCAGCTGCTTCCCACCGTCGCCACTCCTTTTCCATTTCTTTTGGTGCAGCTCTTTCTGCGTCAATCCTCTCTCTTCCTTCACGTTGCTGCCCCTGTTCTTTTTCTTTTCCCACGCGTCTTCATCTCCATTTTATCTTTTGCAAACGAAGCCACCTCCACTGAAACTCCCTCTCCCATCTCACGTTGCCACACAACGTCTCCTCCTTTCACCGATTCAACAATTAGCACCAATGTCCCATAGAATCACTTGTTGTTGACTTCTCTTCATGCGCCAACCTCCTCTCCAAGCAGCGAAGGACATGCTGCTTCTTCATGTCTTTACTTGGATCCGTCAGCCCATCAACTCCAGCAACGTCTTCGGCCAGCAAATTCAACGTCCGAAGCCCACACCACAAGTCACGATCTTACCTCACCGCCTCGTGTCCCTGCGCCAGCTAGCTTCGCCCACGCATCTCCTTGGTCTTCCCCATCTCATGCCAGCAAGCTGCCCAAGAGGTCTTCTCCAGCTCGTGTCTTGTTCGGTCAGCGCCCGCAACAGCTCGTTTTTGTCCAGTTGGGCCCATCTTCACAGCATCAATTTTGGCCCAACTCTCCATCAAGCCCAGATCAGCCCACAAGCTCAGTTGTTGACCCATTCAAAGCCAAGCTGTGGCCTGCGAATTCATTTTCAGCCTAGCAGCCCAACCTTGGTTAAGTTTATTTGAAGCCCAAGCCCATCAACCAAGCCCAGAAATTTCTATGGGCTTGCAAGACCTGTTGGGCCCGGCCCGAGTGTCCGCTGACACCGTCGAAAACTTGGATTTCGGCTGCCGTCGCGCCATCGTCACGGTGTTCCGATCTTCGCTTTTAATCAAGTGAGTTTTACTCACTAATGCATTCTTAGTAGACTAATGATGCTTAGGGGCTGATTAGATTTAATTAAGTGCAATTAGGTGGTTAGATTAGATTAGAATAATTAAATTAGGGATTTACCTATGCATGTTAGGCAAATGGTTAGTGTACTTAGCAAGTAAACATGCTCTATTACTTATTGAACGAGTCTTGCTAATTTTCCGGGCTCGTTTTGGCTTCCAATCAGGCATTACGGGCCTAAATTGGATTTTTAGTATTTATTTATTAGTTTTCAAAATTAATTAATTAATTATTTATTTTATGGAAATTAGGCTGAGATAGCCAACCACCAGAATTTTATGCTGATTATCGTGGTGTAGTTCATTTATTTAATTGAGCTTTATTTCGTGCTGAAATGAATTATTTGTGATTATAAGATTATTTTCCTGAATTGATTAATTATCATACCGGGAGTCAGTTGACAGTGCCAAAAATGTTTTGTGTACTATAGAAAATGTTGAGAATTGTGGAAAGGAAATTATAATATTTTGGCTAAGGCCGATCGTGTTCCCACGCACGTCTATTTTATTGAGAATGATAAAAAAATATGAAATTTAGTTGTATGATGGGGATGGTATACCATATCGACCTACGGGCGATATGTCAACTTAGCAGAGAGCAGTATACCGGTATACTATATTAGCCTACGGGCGATATGTCAACTTAGCAAAAAATAGTATACCTTGTTAGTTTTGATTGAATATGTCGGTATACTATATCATCCTACGGGCTCTAATATGGTAGCTTAGCAGAAAGCAATATACCATGTTAGCTTAGCAGAGAGCAATGCTGGTAAACCATATCAGCCTACAAGCGATATGGCAACTTAGCAGAGAGCAGTATACCTTATCAGCTTAGATTGAGCCCTATCGGTATCGGTATACTACATTAGCCTAAGGGAGATATGACAGCTCAGTAGAGAGCAGTATATCCGATCATCTCAAAAGCGAGCTATACTATCTAATTATCATCTTAGTAGTAAGCAGTCCTGATGTCGCGGACTTAATAGATAATATGAGATGAGCTGACCAAGAAAAGGTCGAGATGACATATAATCGATTAGGTCGATTGATCAGTGATTTTATCTGTTGTAGTAACTCGATTGATTTGGGTGCCTATTCGAATTGTGCTGATGTGCAGGTGGGATTTGAGGCCAAGGTAAGCCCTCTGAACTGTATTGTGCTTAGGCAACCCTTATGGCATATTGATTTCCTAATCAGGTCTTAAGGAGTAGAATGTGCTGAGAGATTGTCTCACTGGTTATTGATTAATCATTTTCAGGTCCTTAGGTGGTGTCGGTGGAGGACCAGAAGCCCGAGGTTTGGGGAAGGTGGAGATCGAAGATCGGTGAACATATCTGACCAGAGGGTCATAGGACAATTCCTTTTTGTTAAGTCGATAGTTTTGTAAACAATCTGACAATGTATATGCACTAGTTTGTTTATAAAAATGATTGTGTTGGTGTCGAAATTTGCGGCCCTACTTTCCTATCCTATTGTTTTATTGTCTGGAGATTTTATATCAACTTCCGCATATGTATTATAAGAAGAAAATGGTTAGCGATGCGTCCTGGGACGTCGCTATTAATCGACCAGGTATGGAATGGGTGCGTGCCCGAGGATCGGGGTGTGACATCCTGTTTAAGTGGTATTAGAGCAATAGTTAGGTATTAGAGTGATAAGGTGCGATGACCTTTGGGATAGTAGTAGGAATGACATTTAAATTTATGCTGGTACATTTTGTGATAGTTGATTGGTAAAATTGTTTGTCGTGTGTAAATCGCTCATCTTCTAATCCAGTGTGGATTTGGAAGGTAGGTTTCAATAAAAGATTGAACCATGAGCAAGCCGAAGCAGAGAACTCCGAGTAAGAGGACTGTTAGACCTACAGCTCGAGTTAGGACACTGACTAGGGTCGGTACCTGAGGAGGCAGGGGTAAGGTGCCAGCATGGGCTAGTGCTAGTGGAGTAGCACCACCTCCTGTTGGTGCCGGGGTAGTAGCCCCCGGTGATCCCAGAATGTAAGTGATCATGCAGGCATTAGAGACTTTGAGGAACGTGGTGACACAACAAGCCTTGAACCATGCAGCCGCTGCTGCTGCTGCACCTGCCGCCGCACCTGTTGTCGCCCCTTTCGAAGCTCAACCCGAGAATGTTATGGCACAAAGATAAAGACCAATCCACTAGCTAGTAGAGCAGTTCTTGAAGTTAAGTCCACAGAGATTTACGGGTGCTGGAGACCTCGAGACCGCCTCGCAGTGGATACAGGATCTGGAGAAGACGTTTGCACTCCTGATGTGCACAGAAACTAAAAAGGTAACCCTGGCCATTTATCAGTTGCAGGGCAATGCCAACATTTGGTGGAAGGCCGCCAAAGACACAATCTTTCCTGAAGGAATAATCTCGGTGTGGGATATTTTCCTAAGAGCTTTCAATGATCAATATTTTTCGAGAATGACTCGAGAACAAAAGATGGAGGAGTTCCAACGCCTTCGTCAAGGATTGATGTCAGTTGACCAGTATAGGGTCAAGTTCACGGAGCCTTCGCAGTGTGCTCCTAGGTTAGTTGAGGACCCAGAAGAGAAGGCTCGAAGGTTCAGAAATGGTCTTCGTTCGGAGTTGAAGCAGCCTTTTTTGCCATTGGACTTGATGACTTATCGGGAAGTCTATCGTCAAGCTTAGATGATAGAAAAAGGATTGAATAAGCAAGTTGCCTCGTTTGGATCGAGGTTTAGCTCTCATAGAGAAGGAATTCGGCAAGGGAAGAGGCCCATGCCTGGAAATAGGTTCTCGATCCTGCCTAACAGGGCAGGGGGAGTTGGCAAGTCTGGACCAGTTCAGATCGAGATGTGTCCCCTTTGTGGAAGGTGACATGCTATGAATCAATGCCCTCGAAGAACGGGCGCCTGTTTTGAGTGTGGCCAACAGGGCCATCTAGTAAGAGATTGTCCTAGTAGGCCAAGAGGACAACCACAATTGCCGCCGCTGCCACAGATGGGTCAGAACCAAGGACTCCCGCCACCGATGGCACAATAGGGTAGACTACTTAAGCCTCCAGCTCAAGGACGAACATATGCCATCACTAGTGGACAAGATAGAGGGAAAGCACTGCATATAGAACGCAACTAGGGTGACGAAAGGAACAAGAATGGACCGACTAGGCACCGAGCGAAGGAAGAATGTTTTTGAGGTGTTTTTATAAAAGTAGCGCAGTGGAATTTTGGTTAAGGTTGTTGAATTTCAGTTGTTGTAATAAACCTGTAGAAAGAAGAATCACTAGCTATAGTTGTACTTGACTAGTTGCTTATGTATAACTTTGACGTCATATATGAAAAGAGTTGGCTCAAGGAGCATCTTATGGTAATGAATTGTTGGTGTAAGGTGATACAGCTTGACCTATTGACGGATGAAATTTTCGAACTTATTGGAAGTCGAGGAGGACCCTTAATTCTTTTTGTTTCGTCAATTAAGACAATCGGGTTCTGGACATAGGTTGTCAAATTTATTTGGCAACTATAGTGGAACTTACTCGAGAGAGCTCGAGATCTGGTTTTCAAGTTTGAGTTAGGCCACCTTTCGAATTTTACAGCCATCCTCAGAACTGCACTAGAAGGCCAGTTTAGAATTAAGACATTTCATTTGACAGACCAGGATGTTCAGAAAATCCTACAAAAGGATACCGATAAGAGAAAAGTTGACTTACAGATTTCGAAAGATGGAACGTTGAAGTATAGTGAGTGATGCTAGGTATCAGACATTATGGAACTTGAGGAGTAGACCTTATTAGGAATTCACTGTAATAGTTGCAATATTTGACCAGACAGTACAAGTAGGTTGGAATCGGTGTCAACTCAGTCGGCAGACCAATATAAAGATAGATATCATTTGATAGGTTGCAAGTGTCGGATGTGTCGGTAAGTGGAAGTTCAGTAATGCAAACCAGGAGGACCTTTATAATTGCCCGAGAGTTTTGAGTGGGAATGGAAGTATATTACGATGGAATGTTGTGATAGGTTTACTAAGCAGTCAGAGGAATAATGACTCCAGTTGGGGTAGTGGTCAACAGACTAATGAAGTCGACTCACTTTATCGCCGTATGGAAGGATCTTGATTGGAATAGGCATGCAGAAGTGTATGTGTGTCAGACAGTTCATTTGCGTGGAGTACCGGTGACAAACTTATATCAGATCTAGAACTGAGGTTTCCAATTTTAGCAGGACAGTCAGATAGTTCCTTTTGAGGCAGAATAGAGCAGAGTGTGCAGAACTTCAGTTTGTTGAGATGAGATCAGAGAAAGAAAGATTATAGGCCTAAAGTCAGTTCAGCAGTCAGTGATTGCAGTTTTCGTGATCAGAATTAGATCATAGATCGCTCAGAGCCGCCAGAAAAGTTGTATCGTTGAACTTTGAAGGCCCTTAAAGTTCCAAATTGATGATTACATCTTTCTGAAGGTGTCACCAATGGGGGATACCTTGCGCTTCAGCAAGGAGGGGAAAAACTGAAACCGAGGTATGTAGATTCCTTTGAGATTCTGAAAAGAATTGAGATCCTGACGTATCGTCTTGCATTGTCGCCGAGGTAGGCACAAGTGCATGACGTCTTTCACATGTCGATGTCGAGAACGTAGGAGCCTGATCTGACCCACGTGCTAGATCTTGAAGATTTAGACGTGGACGACAGTGTGTTGTACGTGGAAAGCCTGGTTCAGATTGTGTTTCAGATCTAATTCGGTGAACCAACATAATCCCCTTTGTCAAAGTGGTCTGATAATGCCACGGGATTGAAGAAGCAACTGAGGAAAGTGAGACTGATGAGACAACGATACCCCCACATTTTTGTTAAGGGATGGGTAAAGGTTTAAATTTCGAGGACAAAATTTTTATAAGAGTGGAAGAGTTGTGACACCTCAGATTTTCACTTTTGTTTTCTACTGAATAAATCGGGCATTTCATTGATGCGCCTATAGGGCTGTTCTCAGAGCTGATCACTCTTGAGATAACTAGACTATCTGGGCAAGCCATTAAGGAATTTTAATGCAATAGACTTGAGAATTCGACCAAAAATCGGCTACTTGACCGTGTTAATCTTTAGAGATCATTACGGCACAAATATAAATCGATTTAAGATCAGAGATAGGTCGGTTCAATTGAGATGTGTGGCTAATCGTGGGTGACACCCGTTGGAGAAAACTTCATTGAGTGTTTTGAAGTTGACAAAATGTTTCCATCAGTTTTGTCTGAAGACTTGCAGACTCTTCTATCAGAGTCTGAAGACCTCTAGACTGCTAGACTCAAGACTCAAAGTCTATCTTCATTGACAGTTTCTAGACCGTCGAAGAAGACTTATCCACAATTAGATGTTTTGTTAAAGATTTGACTTTATCGACTGGAGAAGATCTCTTGGCCGGATATAGCATGCCAGAATCTATTATTCAAATCAAGATTGATTCAGGAATTATGGATATGTTGATTGATGAAGTAATCTTGGAAGGTTCTACTTATGGAAACCGAGATCTTGATTGTATGGACGAGCGGGATTGATGGGCTATCGTCATGTTCCTCAAATAGCTCGAAAGATCTTCCTAATTGATTATGTCCAACGGGTAGATTGGAAGAATTCCTTTGGTAAGTTCCAACGGGTATGATGGCATAAAGGAGTATAAGGAATGCGTTCTAGTTGTTTGAGTGTATGCGCGATAGAAGAATTCCAAAGTCCGAAGCTCATTGTTCTTAGTCAATTAAACTGTTGAGCGAAATCTTGTATGTAAAAGAGAGTCTATATCTTTGAGAAACCTTGAGGAAGTGTAGTAGAGTCTCTACACTATGGAATCAATGCAGAGCTTTTCTGTAACAACTCTTTTGGTCATAGTGAAATCTAGCCAGTGGGCTGTCAGTGCGGAAGAGTGGACGTAGGCTTGGATTAAGCCGAACCACTATAATCTCTGTGTTCATTTTCTCTTCTCTATGCTATTTTACCTTGATCGTAACTTGTTTGTCTACAAGAGACAAATTTCATTTTCATAATTTATTGTTGATGAATACTGCACATATCTCGCAAAATTTTTTCTGCACCTATTCACCCCTCTAGGTGCTCATACTAGCTTTCACAATTGGTATCAGAGCTTGTGTACTCATTTAAGTTGAAGTGTTTTATTTCAGAGTTAAAAATCCATGGCTAGTATGTTGGCTCCAGGACTGATCGAAGGGCAAAGCAATACTAGACCGCCTTACTTTGATGGAAAGGAATACAACATATGGAAAAATAAGATGAAGGCATTCCTAAGATCAAAGGATTCTCTGGAATGGGACGTGATAGACAAATGAATCATTCCTAAAGCTGCATCTGTCTCAGAGAGAGGAAAAGATGATGTTGAGTCTAGTGAAATGACTCAAGAAGAGATAACCAAGAGACAAGTTCTTGATGCAAAATCAATTTATTCTTTATATTGTGCATTATCACCTACTGAATATAACATAATATCTTCTTGTGTTACAGCTAAAGAAGTCTGGGATAGATTACACATCACCTATGAAGGAACTGATCAAGTGAAAGAAACCAGAATCAACATTCTGCTCGGTCAATACGAAGCATTCAAAATGAAATTAGAAGAATCTATCACTGACATGTTTAGTCGTTTTATAGAAATCGTGAATGGTCTTGAAAATCAATGTCAACCAATTTCTGACCTCATGAAAGTAAACAAGCTACTGCGTGGACTCTCCAAGGATTGGAATCACATAAAGACCTCAATAAGGGAGACACAAAGAATTATGCCACTTTCTGTCGATGAATTGGTTGGGACTTTTCAGTCTTATGAAATGGAGCAAATCAACGAAGATGAAGATCTTAAAGGTAAGAAATCCATTGCATTAAAATCTAATGATAATTCTGATATCACAAATTTTGAAAACGATATGGATGATGAAGAGTTTGCTCTCATGATAAGAAGATTCAGAAAGCTAAACAGAAAGGGGAGAAGATTCAATCCAAAGAAACAAAATTTTCAAAAGTAACAGACTAAGTCTGTTGAGGATGATGAAGCCAATAGAGATATAGTCTGCTTTGAATGTAAGAAAAAGGGACACATTAGACCCAAGTGTCCCCTTCTGAGGAAAAAGAAAGGAAAAACTGAAAAATATCGAAAAGCACTCAAAGAAAAAACTTTGAGTGATACAGAATGTGAAGAAAGTGATGATGATTATCCCAACATTTGTCTCATGGCACAATCAGACTCATATTCAAACTTCGAGATAGACTCAGATTCAGACAGTGAAATCGAGGTTACTATCAAGAAAAAGATTAAATAGTACCTGGATAGTGGATGCTCAAGGCATATGACGGGAGATTCAAATTGCTTTATAAAATTTATTCAAGTTAATGGTGGAAAAGTTTCATTTGGAGGGAACAGCAAAGGAAGAATTGTGGGATTCGGAACTGTAAAGATTGGAAGCCTCACGATTAGTAATGTTTCATTAGTGGAAGGAATCAACTACAATTTGCTAAGTATCAGTCAGCTGTGCGACACAGGTTTCAAAATCAATCTTCAAGAAGGAATTTGTTCAGGAACTAGTAAAGACTCCTCTCAGTCTTTCACGGGTCGAAGACATGGAAATATCTACCTCTTGGATGTCAAACCAGATGAAACCCAATGTCTAATCTCAATTCAAGAAGAAGCAAACTTATGGCACAAAAAACTTGGGCATATCAACATGAAGTAAATAGCCAAAATTTCAGTAAAGAAGCTTGTTCGTGGTTTACCTAATTTGTCATACCAAAATTCTGATCTATGCACACCATGTGTGTTGGGAAAACATGTAAGAAACTCATTTAAATCAATAAATCAAGTTTCCACTAATTGCGTACTGTAACTTCTGCATATGGATCTCTTTGGACCAACCAGAACTCAAAGCATTGGAGGTAAGAAATACTGTTTAGTGATTGTGGATGCTTATTCAAGATTCACTTGGGTATATTTCCTAGTAAGTAAGTTTAAAACCTTTTCTTACTTTAAAAATTTTGCTAAAAAGGTTCAAAATGAGAAATGATATGTTATTTCAAGAATACGGACATATCATGGAGGTGAATTTGAAAATCAAGACTTTACAAAATTCTGTGATGAATCTGGTTTTCAGCATATGTTCTCTTCTCCATACACTCCAGAGCAGAATGGAGTTGTGGAAAGGAAGAATAGATCTTTGCAAGAAATGGCTAGAACTTTTTTAATTAAAAGTAACATCTCTTCACGTTTTTGGGCTGAAGCAGTTTTTACAGCATGTTATATCATTAATAGAGTTTTTCTAAGGCATATTCTGGAGAAAACTCTCTACGAGTTATTCAAAGGAAAGAAGCCTATTGTTTCATATTTTCACATGTTTGAATGTAAATGTTTTATATTGAAAAATGCAAATGATCGAATTGGTAAGTTTGAAGAAAAATCAGACGAAGGCATTTTTCTTGGATATTCAACCTCCAGCAAAGCTTACAGAGTATACAACAAAAAGACTCAATCTGTGGAGGAATCAATGAATGTCAAATTTCAAGACTTTATGCAAAATGAATCGATTCAAACTCAACTTGAATAATCTGAACCTGCTCCAGACTCTACAAAGTCTAAATCTCCAGAAGCAGCTTAGACTTCAGAAGATAAGAAATAAATGAATGTCGAAGATTCAAATGAGGAAAAAGATCAACAGTCTGACAAATCAACCAGCAACTAGAAGCATAAGTCCAGTCATCCCAAGGATCTCATTATTGGTGATATTAATGAAGGAATTCGTACAAGATCCAAAAGGCGTGAAGAGTCTAGTGATGTGGCTCTTATTTCTGAAATAGAACCCAATAGCATAGCAGAAGTTTTAACTGATGAAAGCTGGATTGAAGCTATACAAGAAGAACTCAGGCAATTCAGTATTAATGATGTCTGGGAACTGACTCCAAAACCGAAAGGTAAATCTATCATTGGAGCTAAATGGGTTTTTAGGAACAAGATGAACGAGAAATGAAATGTAGTAAGAAACAAAGCAAGACTCGTGGCCAAGGGATATACGTAAAAAGAAGGGATAGACTATGATGAGACTTACGCGCCGAGAGCGAGGTTAGAAGCAATTAGATTATTACTTGTTTTTACTTGTTATAAGAATTTCAGGTTATTCCAAATGGACGTTAAAAGTGCTTTCCTAAATGAATTTATCCAAGAGGAAGTTTATGTGGAATAACCACCCGGTTTTGAAGACCCAAGAAAACCGGACTCTATATTCAGACTGAAAAAAAGCTCTATATGGTTTAAAGCAAGCACCTCGAGCTTGGTACGACAGACTAAGTAAGCTTTTAATTCAAAGTGGCTTTGTCAAAGGTAAAGTAGATACCACATTGTTTATCAAAAGAGAAAGCAAAATTTTTCTACTTGTTCAAATATGTGTTGATGATATTATCTTTGGATCTTCTAATGAAAGTCTGTGCAAGAAATTCTCTAAGTCTATGCAGGATGAATTTGAAATGAGCATGATGGGTGAACTAACCTTTTTTCTCAGGCTTCAAGTGAAACAACTGAATGAAGGAACTTTTATTCATAAAGAAAAATATGCTAATGATCTTGTCAAAAAGTTTGGGCTGGAAAACTGCAAAAAGATTGATATACCAATGTCAAGTTCCTTGAAGCTGGAGAAAGTTGAAGGAGGAAAGAAAGTGTACCAGAAGCTATACAGGAGTATTATTGGTTCACTTCTTTATCTTATTGCTTCTAGACTTGACATTTTGTTTAGTATTTGTATTTGTGCCAGATTTCAATCAGACCCTAAAGAATTTCATCTAAGTGCTGCAAAGCGTATTATTAAATACATTGCCTCAACTTCAAACTCTGGTCTTTGGTATCCTAAAAAGAGAGACTTTATACTTCTTGGATACTCAGACGTAGATCTAACCGGATGCAGAGTTGATAGAAAGAGCAAGTCAGGCACCTGTCAACTACTTGGAAGCAGGATAGTGTCTTGATTTTCAAGGAAGCAAAGTACAGTAGCTCTTTCCACAGCAGAAACATAGTATTTAGCTCTTGGAAGTTGTTCACAAATTCTGTGGATAAAACAACAATTAAGAGACTTTGGAATCGAAGATTCATGCACTGAAATCAAATGTGACAACACCAGCGCAATCAATCTCACGAAGAATCCGATTCTTCACTCAAGAGCAAAACATATAGAGATTCGACATCATTTCATTAGAGATCATGTTCAAAATGGAGAAGTTTCAATTCAGTTTATTGATTCAAAGAATCAACTGGCGGATATATTTACAAAGCCTTTGGAGAAAAATTAATTTGAAGTTATTCATTCCAGACTCAATATCTTAAAGTCTGAGGAAGTTTAGACCCAGGACTGAAAGTCTAAAGACACTCAAACTCAGACAATCAAGATTCTTGACTGTAAGTTATATTTTTTTTCTCAGATCAAATCTCGAAAATGTACGATCATCTATTCGTAATTGATTATTGCTATTTTCAATTTCCGTGATTATTGCAATCTCTCCTTTTCGAAAAAGAAGTTATTTTTTAAAAAATGACATTTATCTAATTTTTGAAAAGGCAGTTATTTTTAAAAGGCATCTTTATATTTCTTTTTACGACGTTCCGTATGCCTCTCTTTAACTGTCTTATATACTGTCGATTCCTTTTCGTTTTACTCACAAAAACCCTAAGAGAACACGGTTCGTCCACTTCTGTCATCTTCACTTGTTTATCTTCAAAAAGTTGTCATCTTTCTTCGAAAACAAGCTTGGAATTTCTCAAAGACTGTGAAAGATGTCTTCCCAAAGAAAGTCTTCAAGGATCGCGAACAGGGGATCACAGTAAATGCATGAGGGGCTTATGCACTTTGATCTCACCGAGGAAGAAGAATCTCCTAGACAGCGGCAGAGCCCACAACATTCTCAGCAGTGTCCATCTTCTCCTTCTAGACCTCAAAATGTTGCACATCAAGAAGAAGAAGAAATCATCGAAGACGCAGAACCCGTAAGAACTCTTAAGCCTGGCTTTACTTATAAGCTTTACCGTGCTTTGAAGAGGGGTGGTACTCCTTTGAATTACATTGACGAATTTTTGAAAGAAAAATAGTATCGAAATGAAACCTATTTTTTACACATAATGGAACGATGGGAATTGCCCCTGCTGGGTCGGCAGATGAGGCATTTGCAAATATCCCAAGCGATCCACGTGTTGGAGGGCTAAGTCAGCTTGATGGGAATGACGATGATAGGATGTACAATCAGTTTAAATCGAGAATGGGTGTTGCAGCAAAAATCCGAAGTAAAAGGACAGACTTGTTTCGATTAGATGACCACAAGCAACTATACTCTAAGTTGCTGAAGCGAGGGGTGATAAACCCTAGAAGTGTAGATTTTGATTTTTTTGACTCTGTGAATGTCAAATCTGTGGGAAAAATTCAGTCTTCTTCAACTCGAACAGTTTTGTCCTGAATCTACAGAAGCTTATGCTAAACTTACTGCTTATTTCTATTCAAATCTCAATTTCTTGGATGCAAATAAGTTATCTTTTAGTGTTCGAGATCAGGACTATGTGGTTAACATGAATACATTGGCTGATGTGATTGGGGGTTGAAAGAGGGAGATATCAACCTATCAATGTATTTATTGCTCGTGCAACGTTGGAACTTGTTCAGGATAGAAGGACAGAAGGAAAGATTTCCTATTTGAGGATGAATGTGACCAATATTTTGCTTCACAAAATTGTGATTAACTGCCTCAAGCCAAAATCAACTTCAAAAACCGATGTTTCAAACTCAAAGGCAAAGTTAATGTATGCCATCAATGCTGGTAAAAAATTCTCTCTTCCACACACTATCATGTTCCAAATGTACAGGGTAGTGGTGAAAGACAATGGTCAACTTCCATACACAGCTCTCGTGACCAAGTTATTTAGACATTTGAACGTTCAGCCTCCCTGGATTCTATGTGCTCGAACGTGCGATCAAATGGTGGTGGGACTGAAAATGGTTTCTAAAATGCGTCTGAAGGAACTCAACAAGGCGTTGGAACAATTCAAGGAGAAAACCCCTGTCAAGACTCATCAAATCTCTTCGGCTGCAAAAAGAAAAGGGAAGGAGCCCATGGTTGTTCCATCCAAGAAAAGAAGAGCTCTCATCATTGAGAATGAAGAAGATGAGGATGATATCACCATTTCTGCAATGGCATTGAAGAACTTGAGACGTTCTGTTCTAGAATCAACGGAGAGACAAGAAAAAGACATGGATGAGACAGAATAGAATACTAGAGAAAGAGAAGATTTGGAAGCAGAGGAGAAAGAAGTAGAGGAGAGAGATACAGAGGAGGAAAGAATTGAGGAAGAAGAAGAAGAAGAAGAGGAGAGAGGAGATCAAGCGGAAGCAGAGCATGAGGAACACTCTTCTCCACCTAAAGGCACGGGTTTAGGGGGAGATCCTGAGAAAAGAGGAGCGTCCTCATTCGCTACCACCAGTGAAGGAGTAATCCACTCTCCAGCAGATCCATAGGACATTTATGCCTCTCAATTTCCTGAGGAGGGTCATGATGTTTCATCGCCCAATCTGCGTGACCATGCTGATTTACCATCATCTGCCTACATACCGTCTGATCGTGCAGAGGCCAGTACTCAGACTGATAATTCAGTAGATTTTCGCAGAATTCTTGAAGTTCTCTTAGAGATGCGGGGTCAAATATATGCTCTGGGATGCGAAGTACAGAACTTACAAAATGCAGGCCAAACCTCTTCAGTTTCTTTGCATGATCAAATCCAAGCCCTTACTCTTCAAGTTCAAGCAAATGCTAAGGGGGAAGATGTGGCTCAACTGAAGGAGGACTTGAAAAAGCTAGAAGGCATTGTCTAGTCAATGGGAGATTTCCAGCTTGTTCATATTCCCAAGCAATCTTAATTCCATTCTCTATTCATCTCTACCTTTTTAATGCTGACAAAAAGGGGGAGAGATATGGTGCAGACTTGATTTGATCTTTGAACTTTTAAACTCTTGACTTTTGTGATGTCTTGACTTGACTTTTGTGTGACTGTTTGGATTTGGACTGGATTTGGGTTTGACTGTTTATCTTAAGTACTATTGATATCTCATGACTTTGTTCATCTACAAGATTAACCTATTTTCTGTGGATGCGGATTCTAGTGTTATTACTAAGCCATTTATCTTTGTGAGATATCCATATTTGCTTGAGTAATGTTTTGCATGTCAAAGTTATCCAAATCTGTAGAAAAGTTTTGTCACCATCAAAAAGGGGGAGATTGTTGGAGAAAACTTCCTTGAATGTTTTGAAGTTAACAAAATGTTTCCATCAGTCTAGTCTGAAGACTTGCAGACTATTCTATCAAAGTCTGAAGACCTTCGGACTGCCAGACTCAAGACTCAAAGTCTATCATCATTGATAGTTTCTAGACCGTCGAAGAAGGCTTATCAACAACTAGATGTTTTGTTAAGGATTTGACTTTATTGACTAGAGAAGATCTCTTGGTTGGATATAGCATGCTGAAATCCATTATTCAAATCAAGATTGATTTAGGGATTATGGATCCATTGATTGATGAAGTAATCTTGGAAGGTTCTACCTATGGAAACCGAGATCCTGATTGTATGGGTGAGCATGATTGATGGGCTATCGTCATGTTCCTCAAATAGTTCGAAAGATCTTCTTAATTGATTCTGTCCAACGGGTAGATTGGAAGAATTCCTTTGGTAAGTGTCAACGGGTATGATGGCATAAATGAGTATATAAGGAAGACGTTCTAGTTGTTTGAGTGTGTACGCGATAGAAGAATTCCAAAGTCTGAAGCTCATTGTTCTTAGTCAATTAAACTGTTAAGCGAAATCTTGTACGCAAAAGTGTCTATATCTTCGAGAGACCTTGAGGAAGTGTAGTAGAGTCTCTACACTGTGGAATCAAGGCAGAACTTTTCTGTAATAACTCTTTTGGTCATAGTGAAATCTAGCCGGTGGGCTGTCAGTGCGGAAGAGTGGACGTAGGCTTGAATTAAGCCGAACTACTATAATCTATGTGTTCATTTTCTCTTCTCTACGCTATTTTACCTTGATCATAACTTGTTTTGTCTACAAGAGACAAATTTCCTTTTCATAATTTATTGTTGATGAATACTGCACATATCTCGCAAAATTGTTTCTGTACCTATTCACCCCCTCTAGGTGCTCATACTAACTTTCACAACACCACTTAATTGGAAAATTCTCGTCAGCCGACACTAGAATGATTTTCTTATTATTTTGGTACCCTGTGTCCGTATTTGAATCATCGAGATTTTCATGATAATCGAGAGTTGCCAATGTGTCGAGTGGGTTCATTGTAATTTGAAAAAAATCAACCACAAGTCATTTGCATTAAAAAATTTCTAAAAGTTACTCGGTAGCCTAGGTCATGCTAAAAACGCATCGAATGGAAATTAACCGTGAATTTGAGTCCGATTTCAGAAATTGAAGATTTCGTCATGTCATAATAAATTCTAGGAATGTCGACTCAGTCTCAGAAGATTTTTCAGAGATTTCGAGATTTTTACGAAAAAGCGATTCGGACGTTGCGAGAAATTAACGGAAATTTGTACGGGCCGAATTTAAGGGAGTTTTGACTTTCAAGCCGAGCTATTTGGTGATGGGCACCTGCAGAAATGGTATGGGCTTTTCTCCAAGGAAATTGGACATCAAATATGGGAATTTGTCGAAGATATTGAAGTCTGAAAATTGAAAATTCGGAGCAATGGAAGGGGTTGGATTTTTGGCTTCAAATTGGAATTTTGGTGGATAATTTGCAAGATTTAATTGAGGGACATAAGAGGATAATTATGGAAACTTTAGTAGACAAGGTTTTAATGCAAATGGATTAGTTTCATTGACCTTTCTCTCTCTTTTGCCCCCCCTAAACTTGCGAAGCACACCAAGTAAGCCAGCTGTTTCCCACCGTCACCACTCTTTTTTCATTTCTTTTGGTGTAGCTCCTTCCGCGTCAATCCTCGCTCTTCCTTCATGTTGCTGCCCCAGTTCTTATTCTTTTCGCACGCGTCTTCATCTCCATTTTATCTTTTGTAAATGAAGCCACCTCCACTGAAACTGCCTCTCCCATCTCACGTTGCCACACGTCGTCTTCTCCTTTCACCGAGTCAACAATCAACACCAACATCTGATAGAATCACTTGCTGTTGACTTCTCTTCATGTGCCAAGCTCTTCTCCACGCGGCCAAGGACATGCTGCTTCTTCGTGTCTTTAGTTGGATCCGTCAGCCCATCAACTCCAGCAACATCTTCGGCCAGCAAATTCAATGTTCGAAGCCCACACCACAAGTCACGATCTTACCTCACTGTCTCGAGTCCCTGTGCTAGCTAGCTTCGCCCACGCATCTCCTCGGTCTTCCCCATCTCACATCAGCAAGTTGTCCGAGAGGTCTTCTCTAGCTCGTGTCTTGTTCGGTCAGCGCCTGCAACCGCTCGTTTCTGTCCAGCTGGGCCCATCTTCACAGCAGCAATTCCAGCCCAACTCTCCATCAAGCCCAGATCAGCCCACAAGCTCAGTAGTTGACCCATTCGAAGCCCTAAAGGCAATGGATATTATATGCTACACCACTTTGAGGAGACAAAGTATCTATAATGCGAATAGCACTAGTTATCTTGTCACTGGGGCTGGCAATGTTGATCTTACACCTTCTTTATCATTGTCTCACACTTTATTAGTGCACTCTCTATCTAATCGTTTACTCTCTGTTGGCCAACTCATTGATGCTTTGAAGTGTTGTGTTCTTATGTATCCGTCTTTTTGCTTATTTCAGAATATCCTCACGAAGGAGATTATTGGTCGTGGTACTAAAGGGGGGCTATACTATGTTGATGACTTTCATGTAGGCCGAGCACATCACTCAAGTAGTGGGTCTACTAATAAAGAGAAAGTGATTTGGTTATGGCATCGTTGTTTAGGACACCCGTCTTTTGGGTATTTAAAACATTTATTTCCAGACTTCTTTCATAATTTGTCAAATACTGAATTCTAATGTGAGACATGTGTTTTGGCAAAAAGTCATCGTGTCTCTTTTCCTTTGAGTTTTAATAAGAGCACTAGGCCGTTTTCATTGGTTCATTCGGATGTGTGGGGCGCTTCACCGCTTACTACTTTATCTGGGATTCGTTGGTTTGTAACATTTGTGGATGATTGTACCTGGATGTCCTGGGTTTTTAATGAAGCATAAAGATGAAGTGGCAACAATATTCTGTATGTTTCATCGGATGATTGCAATGCAGTTTGGGACTCAAATTCGAGTCCTTCATAGCGACAATGGTGGGGAATATATTAACCAGCATCTTGCAGCTTACTTTCAAGACCACGAGCTTATACACGAAATGTCTTGCACAAGGACACCCCAACATAATGGGTGTCTCTGAGAGGAAAGAACCGCCATATCCTCAAGACGGCACGAGCACTCCTCATAGGTGGTCAGGTTCCATCTCGTTTTTGGGATGCCATCGTGGTTACAGCGGTGCATTTGATGAATAGAATGCCCTCTTGTGTGTTGAACTTTCACCCACTTCAAGCACTTGCATCCTATGTTTCTTTTCCTTCCATCATGACATTACCTCCCAAAGTGTTTGGGTGTGTGGCATATGTCCATCTCCACAATGGACAAAACTCGATCCGTGTGTGGTGAAGTGTGTTTTCATTGGTTATAGCACTCATTAAGAAGGATAACGATGTTTCAATCTAGCTACGAAGAAAACCCACATCACAATGGATGTCACCTTCGTCGAGTCCGAATTTTTTTTTCCCACACCCAATTGTACCTTTCAGGGGGAGACTTCTATTGAAAGGACAAATTGGTGGAAAGGTGGTGTGATGGCAGGGGTTGCGGCTGATTTTGCTTTAAAAAAAAAAAAAAGACCCCGCAGTGCCAACACCTACTGACACAAGGACTGGTAACACACAAGCTAAGGTGTAAGTTGACAAGCGGGTTCACATGCTACAGCAGGCAGCATTGGCCAGCAATGGTGTGGTCACGGATGATGGTGGGAAACCGGAAAATGAGGAGAAGTACACTAAAGAATCTGATCATGAGGTTGATTTGGTGCAAGAGACTCACGAACAATCTCAAGAACAGCTCCCTCCACTTCAAAATACCCCCTATTTAGTACCTGACAATTCTCTTAAGAATACTCCTGAGGTAAGTTCTCCTACCACACAGAATTTGTTTGTTGATACTGATGTAGTTGTTTGTTATAAATTGCTCGATAGACATAATTGTGACAAGGCTTTTAATATGTACTCACCAGATGTGGAAGAACGAAGATTGAAGTATTTGATCACTAATTATGTTTCGACAAAGCAGTTGTTGGGACCTTTAAAGGCATTTGTCTCGAATGTCTCTACAAGTAGAGTTCCTAGTGGAGTATAAGAGGCATTGAGGGATCCCAAGTGGGTTTAAGCAATGCAAGAAGAGATGGAGGCTTTACAAAAAAATAAGACTTGGAGACTTGTTGAGTTACCGAAGGGAAATAAGGCAGTAGGATGTAAATGGGTCTTCACCATCAAATATAAAGCAGATGGTTTTGTTGAGAGGTACAAGGCACGTCTGGTAGCAAAGAGATATACCTAGACCTATGGCGTGGACTACCAAGAAACATTCTCTCCAGTTGCAAAACTAAACACTGTGTGGGTTGGACTGGCCCTTACATCAATTTGATGTAAAGAATGCGTTTTTTACATGGAGATTTGGAAGAATAGATCTACATAAAAATCCTACCAGGATATGCGTGTGCTAATAAATTGAAAGTGGTATGTAAACTCGAGTGGTCGCTGTACGGATTAAAGCAATCACTACAGGCTTGGTTTGGTCACTTTAGCTTTGCAATGAAAAGGTATGGGTACACTCAAAGTAATCTGGACCATACATTGTTCCTGAAACGACAGCATGTCAAAGTGACAATATTGATTATATACGTAGATGACATGATCATCACAGGGGATGACCTTGAGGAGATCACAGAACTTCAAAGGAAACTGGCAAATGAGTTCGAGATGAAGAACTTAGGGGGCTTGAAATATTTTTTGGGTATTGAAGTGGCCAAATCAAAGGAGGGTATATTCTTATCTCAATGAAAGTATGTGTTAGACTTGTTGGCTGAGGTGGGGATGTTGGATTGCAAACCTGCTGATATCCCTATAGTACAGAATCATAAACTTGGAGTTTTCCCTAATCAGGTATCAACCAATAAGGATCGATATCAAAGGTTGGTAGGGAGATTGATTTATTTATCGCACACTCAGCCTAACATTGCATATGTTGTAGGAGTTGTAAGTCAATTTATGCACGCTCCTAATGAAGATCATATGAATGATGTAGTTCGGATTTCACGCTACTTGAAGTTAGCACTAGGGAAAGGACCATTCTTTGCGAAGAATAACCACCATGAGGTGAAGGATTTATGGATGCTGATTGGGCTGGCAATACCTCGAATAGGAAATCGATGTCAGGCTACTTCACATTTGTGGGAGGAAACTTGGTTACATGGAGGAGCAAGAAATAGAAAGTAATAGCTTTGTCAAGTGTTGAAACTGAGTTTCATGGGATGGCTAAAGTACTATATGAGCTTTTGTGGCTAAAGTAGTTGTTGACAGAACTTGGTTTTCCACCTAAGTCAGGAATGCAACTATTTTGTGATAATAACGCCCGATTCAGATTTCCCACAAACCAGTTCAACATAACTGCACTAAACATGCTGAAGTTGATAGGCATTTTATCAAGCAAAATATGGATGATAGGGTGGTGAGTTTTTCATTTATCAAATCTGAAGACCAATTGGCAGACATACTTACAAAGGTTGTATCGAGTCAAGCATTCCACACCTCACCTATCAAGCTAGGTATCAAAGATATTTTCTAACCAGCTTGAGGGGGAGTGTTAACATGAGCTATCAATTAGGGCCTCAATAGGAGAGTTTTTCTATTTAAGGTCATATGTATCTTCTGATTTGTAGGAGGTCTCCTGATTCGTAGTGATTTGTAGGAGACCTCTTGATTTGTAGGAGATTCTAGGGTGGTTTACGTCGATGTATATATGTGTGGTTATATTCTTGTAAAAAGAGTTGAACATAGAAGAAAAAAATCGTTTACTAGTCAACATCACCTTCTCCTTCTTGTGCAGCTTCAGATGCTCCATCAACCTAACCACCGCTTCGCCGGTTGTTCTTCACGGCGAGGTGAAGCGCAATCTCCTGTCAAGTAGTTGTCTCTTCGATGGATTCAAGCGAAGCGGAGAGTAATAAATTCATGACATCAAGCTCCCCTTTTATGGCGACATAATGCAAAGGGATTCTACTCTCTCATCCCTTTACAAAGCACGGGTGTGGACCCATTGTCAAGAGATCCCTCGTGACCTCAACCTTACCTCGAGCTGCCGTGATGTGCAGTGGGCTAAAACCGCCCATGTTCACTTTTTTGTTGAGCTTCGGCATACGCTTGAGGAGCTCTCGGACGAAATCCGGATGGCCAGCCACACAGGTGACGTGCAGCGGCGTGTGACCGACTTCTTCGAGATCCATCTCCTCGAGGATGAGCCCATTGCTGCTGGTCAAGTCTTTCAGCTCATCGATATTGGCCCTTTCAGCTGCTTCTAACAACCTTCGCTCCATTTGATTGAAGTTAATAATGGCCTCTCTCTCTTCTGAGGACCCCTTTGGGCTTGGACACCTATTAAATTTAGGGGTGTTAATGGGTTGGGTCGGGTCGGGTTTTGATGTTACCCGACCGACCCGAAACATAAGGGTCACATACTGTGACCCGACCCGTCCTGACTCAAAACACATTAGACTCACATAAAAAATTCAGGTCGGGTCGGGTCGGGTTTCTGTGTTTTCCTTCTTCTTTTTTTTTTCTTTTTTTCACCTCCCTTTTTTTCTATTTGTTCCATTTAAAATGTAATTATTTTTAAAATGGGTACCTGACCCATCCGGTCCCTTTCACACCAATGAATTGGATTTTCTTTTTTCTATTTGTTCCATTTAAAATGTAATTATTTTTACCCCCAATACAAGTTGTGCTTAGTCATTTTTTATTTATTTATTTATAGTTTTTCTTCATCTTTGTAAAGTCTGATTACCTTAATTAAGAATATTGCTTATTTTTTTGCTTGTTTTTCAACTAGGTATTACCATTTACATCAAAGACACTGTGGTTTCTCTGCTTTTTTTTTTTTTTAAGAGTTCACTAATGTTGAAATTAGGTTTATCCAAAATAGAAATTTTTTATAAAAAAAACCTAGTTTTTTTCACATTATCAAGCATATTTATGGAAAAATTAACATAAACAACTTGATCAATACAATCTCATGTTTATAATCTTTAATTTTCAATTACTCATATCCCTATCAAATTGGGAAATGCCCTCTTTAAAGATGTGCCGAAACAAATCATGATTACATTCCCCCATCGAAAATTCAAATCATTAACTTAAATTTATTGACGGATTTCAACTTGAGTTATGTATTGAAGCTCTCTCTAGGTGAATATATGGAAAATATGTTGTTCCCTCGCAATAAATGCATGGACTGTGAAGATCATAGCTTCGCAAGTCAAAAGTGACCATGGGCCAGCAACTCGTGTCTACATCTTGTATTCATATCTTGACTGTATCAACAATGAATATTCAGATAAAGATGTTTGAAAAAGGTAAATCCAGGGCATCATTTAGTCCACCTCAAGAGCAAATTATATTCAAATTCCCAGAAAATAATAGTTAGTTGCGAAAGATGCAAGAAATACGAGCGCTAAAGTGATCAAACAACAGCTGAAAACAGAGTTAGCCAATTTGTCTCTTAAACAAACAAGCCAATCAAAAAGTCTAAAAAAAAAATTACCCAAGATTACCACTGAACTGAGCAGTGTCTCAGCAATGGAAGTTGCAAAAAGGGTGTCCTGTTACTCAAATTGTATTAAACTTCAGATGTTGCACCAAGAGGTGGACTCCCCAAGACTGCAAGCTGCCCAAGTAGAAATTGAAAATGAACTTATCCATAGGCGAGCCAAAAGATATTGTTAGGAGTGCAAAAAGATAAATAGGACTTACATAAATTGTATATTATAAAATACTAACCTCTAATACGTCAATCATCAAGAGAAGTCAACATCGAGCTTGACTCCGTGGTCGTACTTGGCAATTCTACAATAAATTCACGATGAAAATGAGAACACTAACATATGCATTAAAATAAAGAAATATATAAATATTCTACAATCATATTTTCTCACCCGACTCAAAGATTTCAATGTCTTCTAAGTCCTCCTTAATCGAACGTAAAAGTGGTGCGGATCATAACCAATCTTGAGCACATATAAGAGCTTCCACCATGGTTGGGATCAAGGAACTACGAAACACATCGAGCACACAATCTCTCGTGCTAAATGCTGCCTCCGATGCTACAGTTGAGATGGGCACGGCCAAGATATCTTGAGCTACAATATAAAGTATAACATATCTCAATGAATTTCCTTTCCACCAACTTAATATATCAAATTCAGAGTTATAACGTTCACATGCTTCCTCCAAGTACTTGTCCAGTTCTGATTTTTCATCCAAATATTGTTGTCTAGTTTGGTAAAAATGCATTTCAGTTATAATATCAGCACCAACCACTAGGGACCTTGACATGCTTACCATCCTTGTGCTCTTTAGCCTCAAGTTGCTTTGAGGGCATACACCCGTGCAATATTGCTCAAACAATATTGTCAGAGATGTTATCACTTTCTCTTGTAAAGTTTTTGTCTCATTGCTTTCATAAACATGACTAATCATCCACTTCACATAATCCCACTTATGCCATGGGTCAAGAACGTAAGCAATGAATAAAGTGAGATTTATGTTGTTTACATTGCCAATACTTATGGAATTTCATTTTCATTCTTTGAGCCATTTCTCGCAAGCTTTGGTTCTCATTTACACAATATCTCTCAATCATTATATAAATCCCGTACACGTCATTCGCCATATTATTGCTAGTGACATAAGAAGAAAGAACAACTTTAAAAAGGAAGAAAGTGACGTGCATAATTCCAATCCTCACTAGTGGGCAACCCTTTCCCCTTGGAAAGATCTTGGGCATACTTGCTATTCCGAAGTTTCATACCGTTAAAAGCTCTTTCAAACTTCAAAGCTGATTCCAACATCAAATATGTTGAGTTCCAACGAGTTTCCACATCTAAACATACAAGACTCTTCGACTCAATATTCTCTAACTCAGCAAAACCCTTGAACTTTCTTAGCCTGCTAGGGGAAGATCTCATGTAACGTACGGCTGAACGTATCCTAGCAATTGAATTGTTCATGTCTTTTAACCCATCTCTAACAATCAAACTTAATATATGGGCATAACACCTCATATGGAGTAACTCACCTCTTAATAACAAAGAGTTCCAACTTAAAAGGCAACTCACTAAGAATAAACATAATCGCTAATTTTTTTCTGCTAGCATCCTGATCAAATTTTCAAGGACCTGATGAACTTCCACCCCCGACAACTTGACTCGAGGCACTTTTTACCTTTTTCCAACAATTACATAAGGATATTCCTTACATCTAGCTAGATGATGATGCATTGACTTAGTCTCTTGACCGTGCACACCAATAAGGGTGCTACAATATAAACACTCAGCCTTTTCTTGACCAGTAATCTCTTTAAAATATTCCCACATTGTAGATCTCCTCATTCTATTTGTGACATTAGAAACACCCACTGAAGACATCTAGGAGTTCTTCTATTTATAACACTTAGAGCCTGCAAATTATTATTTTAATCATTTATAGTAAGCTAGCATTCGGAATGCATAAAAAAATAGTCATGGGTTCATCCTCTTTTGCAGATTACAAGCGTTACTATTTCTTTACAAGATTGAAACACATGGTCAGTTTGTACCTCTGATTCAGCACAATTTTTCTCCTTTTGCCCCAGGTAATATCAGCTCAGAAAATCTTCAAACACCGAGCAACCCTAGAAGATGACTTCATCAAGTGCTTCATCACATAACTGCATAAAAGTTAGCACAGTTAGATGCTCCAAACAAAATAAAAACTTGAAGATGGAACCTATGATGAGCCACCTAATAACAATAACTTTTAGAATATTATTAGTTTGTTGCTATGGCATTCCGTCAAAGTTGGAAGACAAAATAATCTATCAAATAGTTTACTCTTATGAGGTTAATCAGCGACTCCTATGGTAACCAGTAATATCACAAGCACAACTTCCTTTCGAGAACAAACTTTATACTCATCAAAGGCATATTATTCTCACAATAAGAGCTTAAGCTATGGCATTCAAAATGTAAGACAGTGTTGTGTTAACTAGGGAGACATACCTCAAATCCCAATCTCGAGTCACGTCCCAATAAAATGAATACAAAGAATTCAAGACACTCGAGAGAAGCCAGAGAGGCTAGTAAAAACTTATCCACTTTTCCGGGAATACATGATATTTAAGGGCTGAGAGAAAAATCACCGGCACTGCTGTTGAATATTTCAAAGCTGAAAACAAAAGCTCAAAGGCCATTAGATATAATAGTTGACAAGGACAAAAGTGGATCAGATCCATGGAGACAATAGATGTCTTAAGACTGTTGAATTGGACCAAAGGTAAAAGAAGATGGAGGAGGAGGAGGAAAAAGAAAAGCCCAATGGGGGTAGGGGGCGTGGGGTAGCAGAGAGTAGGAGATGTGTGAAATAGATCTTCGATATTACTAGCTACACTCATGTCTTCCTCAGGTAAATACAAGAAAATCTTAGTGCTTGGAACTGCCATGACAAGATAAATACAAATTTTCCAATTGAAAGCAATTGGAAAGGAAAAAGCCTTGCAATAATTATCACATCTTTCACACCAATTTTGAAAATTAGAAAAAGAAAAATCAAAGTTTAACAAAGAAATGAAAAAATTATCGATCCATTTTATAGAGTTCCCGAAGATCGAGAAGTTCATTTTAGAATGATGAAGTAAGACTAGCAACAGTAACGTTCCATGCACATAACCACTTATTGATAACCCAATTATCCAATAAAATATTGCAATATCAAAGCACAGATCCAACCAAGTAGGACCACGTGTTAAAGGTAAACAAGCATTGGAATCGTGCGATCTTCGTTTGTGGCCAAAGGTCAGTTTTTTTGTCATAAAATGGCTTTTTAATCACGTGGAAAAATTAAAAGCGGGAAAGTCTCGAAAACCCTCCTCGAGAAAAGGGGGGAGGGGGCCGGGGAATTTCTCCCAAAGCACCTCCGAGATCAGTGTTCGCCTCGAATTAAACCCCATAATTTGGTGAATTCTCTCAATTGAAGCCCCCTCAATCTCACCGGCGACATGGATGTTCACTGGACGATGACCGTGCGCATGTCGCATGCCATTATTCGAGCCATGGACATGGGCATTTTTTGTCTGAAAGAAAACGCCTCCAGGCCCGTCCGCGCCACTGCCCGTCACCGGCTACATGACGCAAATTCTGCAGAAGAAATTTCTCATTTTCTCTTGTTTTTTTATTAGGAGAACAAGGAAATATGCAGTACAGGTAAGGCTGAGCGCGGTTCCCAGGTTACCCGGGAACCGGAACCGAACCGGAGGAGGGTCCGGTTCGGTTCCCGGTTCCAAGGGGACGGTTCGGTTCCGGTTCCTTTTTTCTAGGAACCGAACCTGTTTCGAACTGGAACCGGAACCGGTCCCGGAACCGGAATCGGTTACTTAGGGCAGAAAAAGCTCGACCTTGGATATTCTAATGACTTGTACGTGATGTTCTAGTTGAAGTTCGTCTTCGGCCTCTAAATGAAAGTTGTAAAGGACTTCTTGGAGTATAACATACTCAAATTTGGGACAAAACAAACAAATATAAGTGGGTGAAATCGTTATTCTTTGAAAAGACTGGATCTGGAGATTTTGGGACCGACCCTTGATGAATGCATGGACTGTAAGGCAACCTTTTTGTCGAAATTTCACTTCGGTTTCTTAACAAAAGTTGTAAAGGACATCCTGAGGTACAACATATCAAAAATTTAGAGAAAACAAGAATAGGTAGGTGAAATCGTGGTCCTTTGGAGATGGTTAGATCTGGAATTATGGTACTACGAACAGGGATTTTAACCGTCCATATTTAATTATCTAGGACGAATTTGACTTCGATGTTTTCATGAAATATCTACCTTATGGTATTGGCTATCATATAGTCGAATTTCATAATTTTTGAAGGTCATTTGGGTATTTAATCGGAAATGTTTCTAAAACTGTGCAATCTGATGTGTTTGGATTTTGTAAGTTGCAATGCGTGGACTATATCATTTTGTATGAGGTCCTTTTGGAAATGTGTTCTGCATGAAATATATATCTTCATGTATTCCCTACAACATATTTAAATTTCGTAATTTTTGTAATTCATTTGCCTATTTAACCAAAAATGTTTCAAAAACTGTGCAAGTAGAGAATAGGAAAAGTAAATCGATTTTATCTTTTAATCCAAAACGAATTGGACTACGATTTCTTCATGAAACTTGTACGTCTAGGTCTTAAATACAACATATCCAAATTTCAGAATTTTCTGAGTTCATTTAAGGGTTTAATCGAAATTGTTTTCAAAACTTGTACCTCTAGACATTCTTGTTCTAGTGGTGTTTTATTTCTACTTTCTAGTTTGCAATTTGTTTTGAAATTTCTAATTATATTCTATTATTGTTATGCAGTGCGAAGTTAATGTATCAAAATAACATGTCAATGGGAAGTTACCGTGTAGTATACACGTACATTATAGTTTTTTTTTGGTAACGTGCGCATACGTTATATTTTTTTTTAGTAACGTGCGTGCACATTATAGTTTTTTTTGGTAACGTGCGCATACGTTATATTTTTTTTTTTTGTAACGTGCGCATATGTTATAGTTTTTTTTTTTGTAACGTGCGTGTACGTTATAGTTTTTTTGGGTATCGTGCGCATATATTATAGTTCAAATATGAAAATAACAAAAAAAAAAAAAAGGAATCTTTTGGAACCTGGAACCGACCCTGGAACTTGTGACGGTAGGTTCCAGTTCTCATTCCCATTTGGGTTCCAGGTTCCTCATTTTGAGGAACCTGTACCCGAGGAGGTTCTAGGTTCCGACGGAACCGAACCGAACCTGGAACCGCTCACCCCTAAGTATAGGGACTTTATTAATGTAGTACTTTTCCTTATCGTTTTGTTATCTTTTTTTTTTTTTTTTTTTTGAGGTCATGTGTTTTGTTTTATCTTACGAGGACGGGAGTAAAGTCAATGCCATGGTCTTCGTAGGCCAAACTGTTACATCCTAGTCAGGACCCTAGGATGACGTCACTTGCCTCCACGACATTATAACGTGAATCGATCCATGTTGTCAGATGCATCAGATTGAGGGGTCTTTGCATACGACTTATTGAACGGTTCTGGACCCCCATGTCATAATTTCTTTGCTTTACATATATTTTGGGCAGCAATGGGGCGTATTTCATCTGTATTCAAGTCAATGTCTATGTTGTTTGGTTCAGAATGTAGTGTCATTTTTATATAAGGGTTTTGTTTCGTTTTCAGAATTGATTTTTTGTTGTCGCCAGCCAAATTGAAATATTATCACATCTCTTTAGGGTCTTGTGCCTCTTATTATTATTATTTTTAGTTGTCATTTTAATTGTTTTTTCCCTAGACTTTTCAATAGGGGTGTCAATAATTTTGTTCAGTTTGGGTGTACATTAGTTTTGAACCAAATAGCAACTAGAACTCCACTGATGAAATGGCATATATTGCCTTTGAGTTGAATTGCTTTGTAGTTTGTACAAGGTAGTTCTAGTAGTTTAATTGCTTCATTGTCTTTTGACCCATTGAAAGAACATCATCTATAGACCCCATGTGGATAGAGTTCATGGTAGCCACTCACACAATCAATGATTTAGATGATATTAATCTATATTATCTATAGTAGGAATGTGCATAGCTTGTGCTTTTGTTTAAATTGAAGCTTGGCTCACTAGCCTAGACTATTACAAATTTAGGCTTTGCATCTCTCACCTAGAGGTTGGCAAAGGTCAGTTGATGACCCTCACCAACCTAGAGTTCAAAAGAAAAAAGAAAAAAATAAATAATCAAAAATCAAAAAATTTTATAAAAAAGACGTCAAAAAATTATTCACGCCAATACCAATTTAGCCATGTAGAATGGTCAACATCTACATTATCAATTTCTTATCAAAATTGGCTAGAATGACTAGATTGACAAATTGTGAAAATATTTAGAATTAAATTAGTTAAATTAAAAAGTTTAAAACTAGATTGACTACTATACAATAGATTTAGGATTTTTTTTTTGGCAATTTTCCTTCTTCTTCTTTTCGGCAATTTTCCTTTTTTTTTTTTTTTTTTTTTCTTGAGGATGAACTCAGTGGCAGCTAGCATAGCTTTTGCAACGTACTTCACCCGGAACTCTCCACTGAACCAGGCGTATGGAGTTCTAGAGGTGTTGTTAAAGACCTTGCATTTAAATTCTTGGATTGCTTGTGTTGATTTCAGGGCAATCACAAAGAGGACAATGAAGAGAAAGAACCGAGTACGTCTAATTTTTGCAAAGGGTGACTTAACTAGCTCTTATCTATGCAATCTCTTGAATCCATTTGTTGATTATATACAAATTTTGACCCCAGTGAAAACCATGGAAGATGTATAATTGACAACTACACTTTCAAAAATTTATTATATGTGACAATCGTAGATTATCTCTTGCTCAATTAAATTGCATGAAGTTTGATTCCGTTAAATTCTAGTTTTTATTTATATTTATTTATTTGTGCATTTATATATAAATATATATTTAATATATAACATGTCGGAATGTATTGAAATTCTTCTCTTTAAAAAAAAAAAAAGGATATGTCGGCGTATGTGTCGTGTCTTGTCGCGTGTCCCGTGTTTGTGTTAATACTACATAGCTAATTGTCACTAGAATCAAAAGACTCAAAAAAAAAAAAAAAAGCTTTGCACTTAGAACAAAATATTTTGGCAGAAGAGATAGATTTCAGCTAAATAGCATCGGTTGAAGTTGCACTTTTCCTCGGAACCATAAGACCGATCATCATCGTCCTCGGAAAAGTACATACATCATCCACATCCATACGAAAGCAGTAAAGCACCCATCAATTTGATCTCCACACTGTATTTCTAAACGGAGGGCGGAAATTCTGCCTGCAGATCTGAGTGATTGCGATGTCAACTTTCAATTGCTTTCGAAAGAGTAAAATCAATGTCTTAAACACCTCAAAAGATCGGGAAGACCGATCATGGGTACACCGACACAGCTCGGAGCAAGTTCTATTCCAAATTTCCAGTATGACTCAGTTGGCGGAATCAGCCAGATTTACTTACTTGGAACTTTGTTTCTTATGGATATAATGAGGAGTATGATTAGTGTGATTAATTTATTTAATTTTCTATGTGGTGAAGCTTTGAAAATAACGTTTTACATCCTATATCGCGCTCCTGTGCAAAGCGGTTCCATTGTTTCCTTTTGAGTTGTGCACTAGACGTAAACCTAGCTTGAATCATTTTACGGTTTGAGGGTATCCCATAGAAGTGTAATTATATAATCCAACGTTGAGTATGTTGGATTTCAAAACTACTCATTGTCACTTCATATCTTATCCAGATTATTTAAAAAGGTACCAATTTTATAACCCTAATGAAAACACAAGAATTGTGAAATCTCAAATAGCAAAATTTTTAGAGTTTGATGTAGCCGAAAAGGGTAGTTGCTCACAATTTATTGAAGATGATAGTATGGTGGGGATTATTGGATCCTTGTCTCTTCCTATGCAGATGATTATAGAACCTCCTACGCCACAAACTGAGCCTATTATAGGCTAAGATCCTGTTATTGAGGCAATTCCTGATAAAGTTCTTCAAGCCCCTCAAGTTCATAATGAGATTGTAGTAGCTCCACTTAAGATATCGACTAGGGATGAATATTCAGCTATACCACCAAATTATATAGTCTATCTAGGAGAGTATGACTATGATATCGGCTGCATTGTTGATCTAGTGACTTATGCAGATGTCGTTTTTTGTTCTCCATCAAATTTGTGGTTAGATGTGATAAAAGACAATATGTAATATATGAAATATAATGGTGTTTGGGAGCTTGTTGAATTACCTAAAGGTTACAAGCCCTTCAGCTACAAATGGGTGTATAAGAGTAAAATGGATTTTAAAGAAAAGATTGAGAAGTTTAAAGCCAAACTAGTAGTTAAGGGTTTCACTCAAAGAGAAGGAATAAGGAATAAATTATAAAACAACATTTTCTCCAATCTCTTCTAAAGATTTTTTTAGAGTGATTATGGCATTAGTAGCTTATTTTGATATGGAGTTATACTATATTGATGTTAAAATTGCTTTTCTAAATGGAGATCTTAATGAGGAGGTCTATATAGTGCAACCTAAAGGTTTTGCAGCAAATGATTTTGGTAAGCTTGTATAAAGATTGAAAAAAGTTTATTTATAATTGTCACGCCCCGAATCCCGAGCGCACGAACATCCCTCGACGATCGATTAAAATTTGTGACATCCTAGGATGCGTCGCCAACCGATTCTTTTTATCTTTCGATTAAACGCATGTGAAAGCAACTTAAATAAACACCCAATCAATCAACAACAACAGGGATAGCAAAGCACAACAGCAATTTCCAAAAACGGCGATTTATTTATCAACTTGTTAACCTAAGGAGGATAACATGTACATGCCTACAACACAAGGTAACTCCTACATGACCTATGAACAAAAAGGGTTAGAAAGGTTAGGGTTAACTTTAACTTCACTAACTCCGAGCACCGGCCTTGGTGTTCTAGTGGAGAATTGGGCTCGTAGTCAAAAGGGAACTCCTCCATGGGCTCATGGTCTGAATCAGATTTTGGGTCCGAAACAACACCATCAAGGATGTCGATATTCATGGGGTCCCACACTTGCTTTCCCACGTTCCCAGAGGGCAGTCCATCAAAACCCTAAAGTGGACCGGTCCAATCGCCATTCACCTCCCCAATAAACCATGCCTTGTAAATGTGAGATATTAAATCAACCAACCCTTTATCTATCCATGGGGTTGTGACTACTAGCTTGTGGGTCCAGTTGGTCCTAGGAATAGAATACATAGTCATCTCCACATCCATATCCATAGGGGTCCCAAAACATACAAGGCAATGCTCCATACTAAGGATTTGAAAAGATTCAACAACGGGGTGAAAAAAATCTCAGCAAGTCAACTTCCTAAACCCAAATTAGGAAGCTAATTCGCCTCAAGGACAGTCTAAACACGCAATGACATACAATCTTACCTCGCCTTAGCCTATGAAGTCCGTGCTTCCGTGTCGTGTCCGACACGTGTCGGAGTGTGTCGGACACGTCAATCCGCTCGGACACGATCGGAAACACGGTCAACACGTGTCGGATTTTCTGACTCGCGGTCAACTTTTATCGACACGCATGTCGACGCATGTCCGGAAGACTGATGGAGGGTAGAGGCGAGGGACCAGAGGTTGCGAGCGCTGGCAAGACGGAGCAAAGGCCGCGAGCACCGGCAAGACGGAGCCACGAACGGACCACCGCGACGGCGAGAGACGGCTAGAGAAAGAGCCGAACAGAGAGAAGAGAGAAGACAAACTCCCACCGGCGAGACGAAGCCACGAACGGACCACCGCGATGGCGAGAGACTGCTAGAGAGAGGTGAGGGCCGCCACTATTGCGATGGATCAGTGACGAGAGGAAGAGGAGAGGAGGGAAGGGGGTCGTGCGGCACGGCAAGGAGGATAGGAAAAGGAGGGCTCGGCGGCTCGCTAGGGTTTTTCATAAAGAAATCCAAAAAAAAATAAGAAAGGAGGTATGATGGCGTGAGAGAGAGGAGGGGGTGTTGGGGGGGGGGGGGGGGCACTGTCAAGTGGGGGAGGGAAAAAGTAAAATAAACATGGGGTGGAGGGAAAAGGACGAACGAAAGAAGGGGTGGATTTTGGGGATTGTTTTTTTTTTTTAACAGGAAAATTAAATAAATGAAATTAAAAAATGATTACGAAAAATAAAAATATTAAATTTTGAATAATTATAAATTTTGGTTATTGTAGAAAATCATGGATTTATTTAATAAATTGATTCTAATTTCTTATTAATTTTTAGTTTAATCGATAACTTTTGTTAAAATTTAAAAAATGTTTTGCATTAATTATTAATATATTTGTCGAATTTCAAATGAATTGATTTGTTAATATTATTAGTATAAATTTATTATAGGCTCTTTTTAATTATTTATTTATTTATGAATTTGAATCAAGTTAATTAAAATAAAATATGCATTTAATATACAACGTGTCGCAACGTGTCGGAATTCTCTATTTTTTAGAAATGACGTGTTGACGTGTCGTGTCGTGTCGGACACTCGTGTCGTGTCGCGTGTTGGTGCTACATAGGCCTTAGCATACCCCTGCATATTAGTACATCTCACATGACAATATTAGTGCAACACACATAAATAATAATTAGAATACATTTGAAATATTCCAAGTGCATTGCCATCACACGTGTTCCAATTATTATGACACCTCAGACCACGGCCAACATAACACTTGGTGGTCTTCCGGTATGACTAGGCATCGTCCCGTCCCATTGAGCACGATATTGTCTAAAACCCCCGCCTAGACAGCATTCCATAAAGGAGTATCGGTCTAACTTTAACCGTGGCTCAGCTTCCGGACCCCCGCCGAGCATTCGATAAGAATCGGGCGTCACCCGCAAACTCCCATTAGGTCATGAGTTTGATTAATTGATCACTCCAACACACCAACAATCAAACTAGTTTTTAGCCTAATATAAAAGAGTTTGTTTTCAAATAATTAAATTTGGCAATTTTTCACATTTAAAAATTTGGATAAAATATTCGTATGTGGTCATGTGCTTGAAACCAACTCGTCAAACTTTGTATGCTTTCAATTAAAACCCCTTTGTTTTATTTAGCATGTAAAATTTGGCGTCTGAACGCGACACCTCAAACTTTGCCATTTTATTGCCCATAAAACCTTTTTTTTTGGAATAGTAAATGAAACTCATCATAGAGCAATAAATAGCATAGCATCACACATGCAAACAATCGGAATTATGCACAAACTCATCTAGAAAAACGGGCATAAAATTATACTTAACGGCTAATATGTCATTAATTACACTAATTACGATTAATTAAGCTAATCGTGATTAATTAGGCTAAATATGATTAATTAAACTAAACTTGATTAATTAATCTAACTACGATTAATTAATCTAATTGTAATTATTTAAACAAATCGCACTTAAATTTAATCTAAACCATCATTAATTGCAATTAAGGCTAAACTAAAATTAACTAATACTAATTGCCATTGACATTAAATTATTCTACCCCTAAATGTAATTAACACCTTAATCCACTACCAGGAAGTTAACTCATGGATTTCCAGCAGCAACGAGCTCGCGGCGATGGCGGCGCGACGGCGTCGAGAACGTGATGCCCGCAACTTGAACGGAAACTCAACGGCAGCAGTGGCAGCGGCAGCTCCTCAAGCTCACGACCAAGCTTGGCTTGGGTGATGGTGAACCGATGGTGGTGGCTTGCGGCAGTTTGAGGGATGGCGCGAGGGACGAGAGCGGACATGCGGTGGTCGAACGGGCAGCTCAATGATGGCATGGTCTTGGTGATGGAAGTGGCGATGGTGGATGGGGATGAAGGTGGCAGCCACGATTGGGAAAAAAATGAAGAAGATGATGATGATGGCGGCGGTGGGATAATGAAGATTTTGGGGTGAGAGGGTAATGATGGGGTGAGGGGAAATGGGTGGTGGTGCTGGTGTGGGTGAGATGGGCTGCAAGCAAGGGGAGGAAAGAAGAATGGCGTGAGGGAAGGAGGAGGGAGGAAAGGGAGGAGGAGAAGAAGGAGAGAGAGAGAGAGAGTGAGCGGTCTGCACCGCGGGGGTGTTGGGGGGGGGGGGTGCGAAGGCGTGAGGGAGGAGGGAAAAAGATAGATAAGGAGAGAGAGGGAAAAAAAAAAGAAAAAAAAAAATTCCAAGATATTTCCCAAAATCTCATCATACTCTTCACCCACCCTTCCTTAAAACCCTCTTGGCCTAATATTATGTCCTCACTTTTCTTTTTATTTCTCTTTTCCTTTAAAACTCAAATTCTTAGCCCTAAAATCATCATTTTGCATTGGATCCGAATTTTTTTTTCTGGTCCCTAAATTTTCATCCAATAATTTCTTTTACGAAATTTTTTGAACTTGCCGATAATTTGATGGACGATAAGACGACGTCTAATAATTTAATCTTGAAACCCTCGAAAGTTTGATACCCGAAATCGAATTAAAATTTATGGTTAAAAATCAATCGAACACGACTTTAGTATGACATAATCTATCGAGTGGCTTTTAGGGGTTCTCATGCAATTGACCCATGATCGATAATTTTTTATTCATGTTTGTGCCTCTTCAAATCATGGACGACCATAGGTTGTTATGTAATCGCGATGGTTCAATTACGTATCCCGAGTATAATATCGATAGAAAATCGGTTTATTATCGTTCAACACGAACATTATAATCGTGCGGAATCACCCATAAACCAACTACATACTTCTGTCAAATCGATTTATATCCGTTTGCTAATTGATTTATAACAGTGTAGTATTGACCCTTGACGATCCTTATGGTCAAGTGAGCTATTCCTGATCGAATTCTCTAGTTTTTCGTGTTTTAACCCTATACGGCCTCGTCCAATAGATCAGTTAAATCGTGAGTGATCGGTTCAAAGTAAATTGACCATAAGCGCATTGATAAAATAACCATTTCATATATTTCTAAATAGAGTCAAATTTTGGGATATCACAATGACTTCAAGCAAACTTCTAGACAATATTACTTAAAGTTTAGTGTTGTCACTTCATTTGGATTTTTTGAGAACAAAGTAGATCAATGTATATATTGCAAGATCAATGAGAGGACATATATCTTTTTCATATTTCATGTGAATGATATTTTGCTTACAAGTAGTGACATTGGATTATTGCATGATACAAAACGAATGTTGCCAAAGAATTTTGATATGAAGGACCTTGATAAGGCGTCTTTTGTTCTTGACATTGAGATCCATAGATATTGTTCTTGCCGTATATTGGATTTATCTTAGAAGGTATATATTAATTGTATTTTAGAAATATTTAATGTGCAGTACTACAAGTTAGGAATTACTCCTGTTATTAAGGATGATAAATTGAGTCTCTCATAATTCCCTAATTCAAATTTTGCGAAAGCGCAAATAAGGATGTACCTTATGCCAGTGCACTCGAAAGTATCATGTATGCTCAAATTTACATTAGACCAGACATCGTTTTTGCAATAAGATTTTTAGGTAGATATCAGTCAAATCTAAGACACGATCATTATGCTATTGCTAAGAAGATTTTTAAGGTACTTAAAGAGGACAATAGACTATATGTTGATCTATAGACATGTTCAAGATCTGCAACTGGTAGGATATTCGGATGTAGACTTCGCTGGTTGTCAGTGTGATATGAAGTTGACAACATGATATGTCTTTATGTTCACAAGAGGTATAGTATCATGGAAGAGCGATACCCATAATTCTATATCATCTTCTATCATGCAAGCAGAGTTTGTAGCATATTTTTCAACTGCTACTTAGGCTATTTGGCTTTGGAATCTTATGAAGGAGTTAATCGTTTTTTTTTTTTTTAAATTTTTTGATAGGCCTATACAATTATATTGTGACAATAACTCTACAGTGTTGTTTATTAACAATAACAAAGGTCTTAATGGATCTAAACATATGGCAGTCAAGTTTTTTTTTTTTTTTATCATAAATAAGACAGTACAAAATTGTGACGTTATAGTAGAGCATGTTTCTACAGATGATATGATATGGTTGCAAATCCATTAACTAAAGACTGATGCCTTGTGTTTTGAACAACATGTCATTAGCATAAGCTTAAGAGTATCATGAAATGTTGTTATTTAGTGGAAGTTGATTTTATTTTTACTCTAATAAAATTTACATCTGTGTTTGTTATATTTACTAACATTTTGATATGTATCAACTTTTGCATTCAATAAAATATTTATGAATGTATTGTTATCATGTTTAATACATATTAATGAAAATTTCAAGATATTATATAAACGTTAAGTGAATGCTAGAAGCATTTGGTTATTAGCTTTGGGCATATATCTTATTATACATAAACAAAAGTTAACCATAAAAATAAAACATATGTGAGTTCATTAAAACCATAAAAACATTCTCTAGTGGCATAAGTTTTAGTGACACTTAAGGTAAGAGAATGGTGATTGATAAATGGTATGACACAAAGGATATTACTCTCTATAAGAGGTGTTATCTATTTGATACACTATTATATTAAATCAATATCAGTAGAGTCAAAAGCACTTGTAACCATGATGTAGTTATTGTCATAGTTCGGTATTTGAGACTTTATGGGATATGATTGACTATTAAGAATTATCTCTAAATCAAGATGCACACATACAGTATAATATTAATTAATATAACCCAAGTGTGAGAGTTTAAGAGTTTTCCTAAGTTGTGCATTTTAAAGGAATGTGACCATTTTTTATAGCACACTCGCGGGTGCTTCCCTCTAAGGCGGAACGCTCCCCTACCGATGTATTTTTACATCCCACAGCTTCGGCAGATCGCTTAGCCCTCGGGGAACGCATTAGGTATTTACCTAAACCAGTAGGTCTAATTCATCTCTCCATTTGGATGTGAAAAGAGATACAAATAAAATAGTCGAATTTACTCGTGATTCTCATTGGCAAACCTCATATATCATAAAGGCTATGTCTTTTCTCTTTAATTAACTCTTTTTGGTGGAAATAAAGTCAATGTCTAGGCCAATTGCCCCTATGACTTCTTCAAATGATTGCACTCTATGGCCATTACTAATATCAGACTTCTTATCTATTGTTCGTATTGAACTATAATTAGCCTATCATATTCATTACCCAAATCCTATTGAGATGCTAAAAGTTAGAAAATCTCTCCACACAAAATATATTGCAATTAAGCACCACGAGCCGTTCAAAGATTTATTCATGATTTGAGCCAAACTTGTAATTTAGGGAAAGACAATCAACATTTTTATCACTAAGCCAAACACCTTAGTGGTAGATTGTGTTGGATAACTTTGAAACTCCTCGCGTATGGAAATTGGATGAAGAAGAGACGTCAAAGAGTTAGAAAATGGGCTTGCTACTCAGACGCTCCTTTTGACTGGAATAATGCAATTGTCCCTCGGTTTCAATTTAATTTGGTGGTTGATCACCAAAAATCGGCTTCCTACTCAAACGCTCCTGCTCTCTCATGAAAAGATCGACTACTCAGTTTGTGCTTTTTGCAATACCGTCCCAGATTCTATTGACCATTTATTTTTTGATTGTGAAACCTCGGCGTCGCTTGCCTTCTTCTGGGCATCCAAGTGCAACCTTCCTTGGAGGAATAGATCTTGGAAGGACAATCTCTCATGGGCGTTGAAGTTCTTAATGGGTAAGGATTTCTTCTATAGTATTGTGTGGTTCTCATTTGGCGCCATGTGCCACCTCATTTGGAAGAAGATGAATAGCATCATATTTCATGGTGAAACCTTGGTGGTCTCGGCCCTAAAGAACCACCTCATCAAGGTTGTCAAAGACAAAGCTATCACTTTCAAGAATGTCCCGAGTAATCCTAGAAACAAGAGACTTCAGAGGAACTGGGGTTTCGGCCCTTTAGTCTTGAGCAGCCGTCCTCTCCTCCTTAGGCGGTGTGTGTTTTTTGTATCGTCTTACTTTTGCCTGTCACTACTTACTCTCTTCGTTTTTCGTCTTTCTTATTGCTAATCGAGGTTTGTTGAGTTGTTCGTAGTGTTGCTTGTTCGCCGGCCTTGGGCTGTGCTGCTGTGTTTGTTGTTTCCTTTGGCTTTTCTTCGGCTCCCTTGCACTCTTCCTATTATTGCAGCTAAAGTGTAAGTTTTGGCGCCAGTTTTTGTATATTTGTCCGAAACTCAATATATTCTTACCTCTTACAAAAAAAAAAAGAGTTAGAAAATGGAAAAACACAAAAAGTGAAATGTACATGGAACACAAGAAGAAAAATTCAAACCTTAGTATGTCCTTAAACTGTCACATTTGAACTTTGGAATGTAAAATTCGGGAATGTTCCCTGGATAGAGGGAATAAAAACTTTATTCCTAATTTGGGGGGTTAGGCGTGAGGGCATTGGCATGTTTAAATAAGGAATACGGTATTGTCAACCCACTAGGGTAAGCTGGCAGGCTAGGTAGCCTGTAGCAGAGACATAAGGACATTTGGCTTTTTATGATAATTTCAAACTCCAAATTTAAGTTCTTAAGTATTAGATAGGTAGAAATTATTGTCCATCATAAAAATTTTCTTCTTATCACATCAAATGAGTTTGTTTGAATTTTGGGACATAAAATATCGAGGGTATTCCCTATTGTGGGGGAAGAAAAAATTACACTCGGAAATTAGAGGGTCCTTTAGGTGGAGAGGATAGACTCCATTGCACCTCATAAGAGGTGTTTGAGGAACTGGTAGGTTAGTATAGTAGCCGCCCACGCCAGTGAAGGTGGAGGGGTGGGTGAAACACAATGTCTCTAAACCAACTTGTTGGACTTGTACCCCCAACTAAGGGACAATGCGATATTATTCCATCCTTTTGTTTCATTAATCATGTAAAATTGTCAAACCTAATCTTATCACTTTCTAGTAATAGATAATTCTATGGGAGAAATTGCTCAATTTTTTTTTTTTAATTAGTAGGGTGAGGAGATGTATATTATAGGGACCGGTTCATTTTTAGTGAAAGTTGATTTTGTGCTTCTAAAGTTCTAGAATGAATGGCGCTCATGAAAGCACCTTTCTTTATGGTTGATGGAGTTCATAACTAAGCACTGTCTTTTTGTGAGGAAGAAGAAAACATGAGATAAGTTCATATGTAATCGTGACGTGAGTCTTTTTTTTTTTTTAATTATAGAGAGTCCGCGAATGTTCGAAAAGCTCGTGGAATACATGACATGAACTTGGGACGTGCCAAAAGGTCATCAACTTTGGAAGGAACAGTTCATGTATTCCTTCCTAAGTCTCCTTTCTAATCCGGGTGGTTTCCACCTGTATGAGTAGGGGTGTAAACGGGTCGGGTCGAGTCGGGTCTTGATGTTACCCAACCCGACCCCGAAACATACAGGTCACATACTGTGACTTGACCCGACCCGACCCGAAACACGTTAAACTCGCATAGGAAATTCGGGTCGGGTCGGCTCGGGTTTCCGGGTCTTCCTTCTTTTTTTTTTTTTTTTTTTTCGGGTGACAGTCGAACGGGCATCGGGCCACAAATGAATGTATCTTCTACAAATGAGCACAAACATAATTTAGTGCCACATTGATGTAGAATGTCAAATAAATGAGGAGCTTATCCGCAACACTCTTTATATCGAAGTTCCTAAAAAAGACATTGGCCCGGAAGAATGTGATTGCTTCATCAACAATATCTGTCCTATAAATAAAAAATGAAATCATGCATCGTGCAAGATTGGCCATTATCTGTCCTATAATTGATCTGACACACACCTAAGATACACAAAAATTAACAAAACCAGATTCTCCTCCCAATGGAATCTTTCACGCAAGAATTTTAAGAAGGCAAACAAAATTCAATCTGTTTGCAAAGACCCACATCTGAACAACCCCGAAGAACTCAATGTAATAAAGGATAAGGACTACATATCATAAGAACCAAACGCTAACCAGCACTCATTTCTAATGCAAACACTAACTAGCACTGCCCACTATCCAGGAATACCAGAAAATTAATCTCATTCTCAGCCTTCCTCACACAAGGGAGAGTCAAACTCAGCCCTTAGTCAAGCAAAATCAAAGCTAAAGCAACAACAGAAGTCCCCACCTGCCAAAAGCAACAACCCCCTAAATTCTTACCCACCCTAGACTTTAATTTGACATCCTTGTTCTTCTTGCCGGTGTTCTTAGCAGCCTGATCATTGAGAGTCACATTAGCACCCACCACTATTACCTTATACCTCTTGGTCTTCCAAACCATGATCTTGAACCTCACTGCAGTGGCCAAATCCACCCTAAAGACCAAAGACTCATTCTTGGCCACATGGGATCTTCAAGTGAAAAGATAACATTTTCTATCCAAAGTTTCCAATAATAAATTCAGGAAGGGCAGCATTGTTAGGAGCGCAAAAAGAGAAGGAGGACTTACACAAGTTGCATATTATAAAATACTAACCTTTAATACATCAATCATCGAGAGAAGACAACATCGAGCTTGACTCCGTGGTCGTATTTGACAATTCTACAATAAATTCACGACGAAAATGAGAACACTAACATATAGATTAAAATAAAGAAATGTATAAATATTCTACAATCATATTTTCTCACCCGACTCAAAGATTTCAAGATCTTCTAAGTCCTCCTCAATTGAACGTAAAAGTGGCGCGGAGCGTAACCAATCTTGAGCACATATAAGAGCTTCCGCCATGGTTGGGGTCAAGGAACTACGAAACACATCGAGTACACGACCTCCCGTGCTAAATGCCGCCTCCGATGCTACAGTCGAGATGGGCACAGCCAAAATATCTCGAGCAACAGTAGAAAGTATAGGATATCTTGATGAATTTCTTTCCACCAACTTAATATATCAAATTCAGAGTTATAACGTTCACATGCCTCCTCCAAGTACTTATCCAATTCTGATTTTTCATCCAAATATTGTTGTCCAGTTTGACTAAAATACATTTCAGTCATAATATCAGCACCAACTACTGGGGATCTTAACATGCTTACCATCCTTGTGCTCTTTAGCCTCAAGTTGCTTTGAGGGCATACACCCGTGCGATATTGTTCAAACAATGATGTCAAAGATGTCATCACTTTCTCTTGTAAAGTTTCTGCCTCCCTACTTTCATAAACATGACCAATCATCCACTTCACATAGTCCCACTTATGTCGTGGGTCAAGTATGCAAGCAATGAATAAAGTGAGATTAATGTTATTTACATTGCCAAAATACTTATGGAATTTCGTTTTCATTCTTTGAGCTATTTCTCGCAAGCTTTGCTCATCATTTCCATAATATCTCTCAATCATCATATAAATCCCATACACGTCCTTCGCCATATTATTGCTAGTGACATAAGAAGAACCTGAAACTTTATAGTTGTATCAAAAAACAACTTCAGAAAAGGAAGAAAGCGACGTGCATAATTCCAATCTTCACTAGTGGGCAACCCTTTCCCTTGGAAAGCTCTTGAGCATATTTGCTATCCCGAAATTCCATATTGTTAAAAGCTCTTTCAAACTTTAAAGCTGATTCCAACATCAAATATGTTGAGTTCCAACGAGTTTCCACATCCAAACATACAAGACTCTTCGACTCAATATTCTCTAACTCAACACAAGCCTTGAACTTTCTTAGCCTGCTAGGGGAAGATCTCACGTAACGTACGGCTGAACGTATCCTAGCAATTGAATTGTTTATGTCTTTTAACCCATCTCTAACAATCAAACTTAATATATGGGCATAACACCTCATATGGAGTAATTCACCTCTTAATAACAAAGAGTTCCAAGAGTTAAGTATCTTTTTCAGGTATTGAACTCCCAAGTCATTTGAGCTAGCATTATCTACAGTGATAGAAAAAACACTGTGGATCCCCCAATCAGTCAAACATTTCTTAATTGATTTTCCTATTATCTCAGTAGAATGACTTGAGATCCGACAAAAATTTAATATCTTCTTCTGCAATTTTCAATCAGCATCAACAAAATGAGTAGTTAGACACATATAACTTAAGTTTTGACAAGATGTCCATGTGTCAGTTGTTAGACATACTCTAGGAGATGTCTCGGAGAAATATTTCTTCAATTTACTTCTTTCCTCCATGTATAAGTCATAACAATCATGCCTCAATGTATTGCGTGACGGGATTAAGAATTTTGGCTGAATTCTATTCACAAATCGATGAAATCCCTCATGCTCTACCAACTTAAAAGGCAATTCACTAAGAATAAACATGATCGCTAGTTCTTTTCTACTAGCATCCTGATCAAATTTCCAAGGACCCGATGAACTACTACCCCCAACAACTTGACTAGAGGCACTTCTTTGCCTTTTTCCGACGTCTGCATATGGATATTCTTACATCTAGCTAGATGATGATGCATTGAGCTAGTCCCTTGACCACTAGCACAACCAATAAGGGCGCCACAATATAAACACTCAACCTTTTCTTGATTAGGAATCTCTTTAAAATGCTCCCACATTGTAGATCTCCTCCTTCCATTTGTGACATTAGAATCCCCTGATGAAGACATCTAGCAATCCTAGAAGATGATATTTAAGGGTTGAGAGAAAAATCACCGGCACTACTGTTGAATATCTCCGAAGTGTCGGTTTCACCTTACTTTTTCCCTGCTGAACAAGGATATAGGCACTGGCCTACTCATGTGTGTGGAGAGTGGGGGCTTTTGATGTTCTCTCTATTTGGCTGTCCCTGCATTTTACCATTTGACTGGCCTCACAAGGTTTGACTTGATGTCCCCGAGACTTCCCTGCAGAAAAAGGAAAAATAAAAAGAGATGGTGATATGAGAAGCTAAAGGCAAAATCATACTCTTTAGTACAATCATCTTTAGTGTATGCAGAAACCCAAATTAGAACAAGTATGACAAACAAGTGGGACATTAGTCTCTCATACTTCTAATAAGAAATGTCTGAAGAGGTTCAACTATACTACAAGGGGATCCACTATAGCTATTGCCAAAGATGAACAATTGATGTACTGAACAGTTCATAGAGGGGCAAAGCGGAGGGCTAATCCAATATAATCTATGCCAAGCAAAGAGCAAAGATGCTAATTTAACATGAGAAATGATAGCATTGAGCTTTAGCAATAAACTAAGGGCCGTTTTTCGGAAGTACAAAAATAGTTTCTAAGAGCAAAACTGTTCCGGGCCCAGAATCGAGGCTAATATGAGATACTGAAACACTGAAGCTTGATAAAAGGCGAAAGACATTGCCTACAGCCTTCTTCCTCTTCTACCGCCCATTCACCCTCCAACCAACCATTCATTTTAACAGTTTTGCTCGAACAAGAAAGACCCATCAATCAATTTTAAAGAACTTTACCTCCTGTTCATGATGTTGTTCAGAAAGCACATACTGCTCACTCGCTTAGCTAGCTGCTTCAGCTTAACTTTTAACCTGAACCCAAAGAATTTCATAGACAACTAAATGCATCAGACAAGCAATTTCCTTAATACAAGAAAATTTAAAAGAAAGAAACCCAGAAAGAGAAATAGATTTCGAAGAAACAGAAGCAGCCCAGCTAGAGAACTCAAAGTCATGCCGACAACTTAGCCCCAATCCAACATCAAAATTGAACCATAAAAAAACACATTCGACCCATACAATCGCCGAATCAAATCGCCCCACAACGAAGAGCAACAGACAATCATCAACAATCGCCCGAGCGGAAAGCGGCGACTTTGCGAAACGCAAAATTCCCGATCTCCACGGCCAATGTTGAGCGCCATCGAGCAGAAATTCGGGACGGCATTTGACGAGCAACGAGAGGGGGGAAGGCGCGTGGATCTGGAGGGGGGCTCCTCACCTGCCGGGACTTGGAAACGAGGCGAGAAATGAGCGCCATGATCACCGAGTGAACCCAGTCCCCAAGCTGTCGACGATGGTCGGCCACACGCGGTGGCAAGGGTTTCAGCGTTGGCGAGGCGAAGGCGAGGGGTGGCGATGGCGACGGCGAGGTGGAGGCACGTCGATCGGAGGGTGGCAGCGGACTCCACGAGAAGGCGCACTCGTCGGAGAAGAAGGCGGAGTTGACGAGGTTGTGTTCGACTGTTCGTGTTTTTGGGGCTAAAGCCTAAAGCTTTTGTGTTTTTGTGTTTTGGCGTGTTTGGACTTTAGAAAACTTGTTTTGGGTCGAACAATGTTCAAACCCTGACCCAACCCAAACACATTTTGTTTGCTTGTTTTATATTTGTTACCCAAACACGAAACACGTTAATACATGTTTTGTGTTCGGGTCGGGTCGGGTCGGGTCTTTTTGACACCCCTATGTATGAGGGTTGCCTCCGGTAATCCCCTAATGGGGCACTTAGTTAGGCTACATTCTTTATTTTAATGTGCTGGTGCCCGTACACCTCATACACCTCATTGGTTGGTGGATATTTTTTGCCCCACCAACCAGGGAATACGAGAGGTGACATTATAGGGTCTTTCACTCTTGAGCAAATCTCCCGTCTATTTCTTCTCTCTTGAACCTTTTAAGGACATACTTAGGTATGTATGGAGTTCATATCAAGACACCATCTTCTTTTGAGGAAGAAAAAAAACATGAGATAACTTCATATGCAATTGTGACATGAGACTCATTTTATTTTAAATTATAGGGACAAAGAGTCTATTTTCTTCATGGTCCGAAAAACTCGTGGAGTTATTGAGTGGTTTTGTTTATAAGTTTATTAGTCTACCAATTTTAACGCCTCAATTCCCTTAAAAAGTATCAACTTTTGATTGGATCCCAATTTTTTTTTGACCTTTTTTAATCTTACAAAAAATCATCAATTTTCACTATTTTATCAAAATTTGGCCGGCTGTTAACTCTGCGTCCAACGTTTCCGTTAAAGTTCATTTTGCCAATTCTATATGCACTTCTCTCCCTCAATGCGTCATTGATGACAGGCAACTTCAGCTCAATTAGATATTTTTAATAGAAAAACCCTTGTTCTTTCTATTTCCTTATTTTCTTCTCCTTCTTCCCTATTTGCCCCGTCCATCATGTTCTTTTTTACTATTTCCTTGCTCGACCTTTCATCAATTCTTCACCTGCACAGAGAAATTCATTCTCAACCTCACAAAAATGTTTCACTTTATGGCCAATCCGTTTGAGGAAGCAAAGAACTAATAAGTACTTAGAATAGAATTTGGCAACCACATCTCAAAATCTCAAGCGCTATCCATGAAGTTACAAAACATGATACAAACTCACAGCACATTTTATTAAGGAGATACGACACAGCGAATCTAGGATGTCATCTAACATCTGACCTCGTCGTACAACCACGACTATTCTGCTAAAGGTTTACATGTCTTAGCTCAACTTCAAGGAAAGAGAAATACCATCATCATTTACAACCACACCTTTTGTCCCAACTCCTTAGACTGTACATTTTACCTAGGAGGTGAAATTTAAAAAGCCATTTCAAGAAAGAACCCGTAACTGCCGCCAACAACCTCTGTAGCAGTAGAAGAAATACTGCTATTATAAGAGGCATCACACGTAGCACTGTTTTGGTTGCCGGAGCATTGGGGGATCGCGTTTCGAGAATCAGGGATATCGTGAAGGAAAAGTAAGTTAGAACCATTCCGATCAGAGATAGCATAAGCGGTAGCTCGACGGGGAGACCTTTGGTGAGGCAAATGATTATCTGAACCGACATCAAGAATCCGAATGTGTTGCCGCCCAGGAAGAGGGCGTGCACCAGGGTTTTTTTTGGAGGTTGAAGCACAGACTGGTAGGTTGCGCTTGCGATGAGCGCAGCAACAACCAACAGGTCATTGCGTATCTCACCCAAAGACTCTTTTTCTGTGGCTGGTTTCCTCTCTAATTGATGACCGTTACTTCTCTCGATATCGTCATCATCCCCCGAGTCTAGTCTTAAAGCTCCGTGCTTGGCTCCCGCTTGCACGAGAATTTCTCTGATCTCTCTATCTCGTGCTCCCCTTTGCGAGGGAGTTGAGACATCTAGAGTCGTCAAGCCACTCTCGTTCAAGGCATTCACGTCCACGACCTCGGACTCCAGAGCATGCCCACAAAGCAGGAAGCTGACCACCTGCAACTTTTTCCCATCTTTGTTTTATTCTCATTGTTTTTGAGACATTTGGATACTGCAGAATTTATTATTATTATTTATTTATTTTTTTTTTTTTGCGTAGATCAGACATCCTATACTCCCGTGATGATCAAATAAATTCCTTTGCATGGATGATTTTTGCATATGGTAGGGACACCAAATTAACACCCTCCCTAAAGTAATACACAAAGAAAATTGCAATAAAATAAGGGAACCGCGAGACTTGCCTCAAAATTTTTGCCGGCAGCAGCGAGATGCAAGGTGGTGTTGCCTTTGTGGTCCTTCCAATTGATCACCTGCTCCTTCTTGTGCTGCTTCAGATGCTCCACCAACACAACCACCGCATCGAACCGGTTGTTCTTCACGGCAAGGTGTAGCGTAGTCTCCTCTCGGGCAGTTGTCTCTTCAATGGATTCAGGCGAAGCGGAAAGCAATAATTTCATGACATCGAGTTCCCCATTTATGATGGCATAATGCAAAGGGATTCTTCTCTCCCGTCCCTTCACGGAGCACAGGTGTGGACCCACTGTCAAGAGCTCCTTCGCGATCTCAACTTCGCCTTGAGCTGCCGCAATATGCAGCGGGCTGAAACCACCCGCGTTCACTTTTTCCGCAAACTTTGGCATATGCTTCAGGAGCTCTCGAACGGCATCCAAATGGCCGGCCACACAAGCGACGTGCAGCGGCGTGTGACCGGCTCCTTCAAGAGCCATCTCCTTGAGGATGAGCTCATTGCTGCTGATCAAGTCTTTCAGCTCATTGATATTGCCCTTTCGAGCCGCTTCTAACATCCTTTGCTCCATATGGTCGGAACTAATAATGGCCTCTCTCTTTTTGGGACACCTTTGGACTTGGACATCTGTTAAATTATTGATCCATTATATAGAGTTTTCCGAGTATCAGAAGCTCAATGGTGAATGATGAAAAAAGACTAGCAACAGCTAAGGTCTATTCACTTACCGCTCGAGACAAATCAACTTTTCAGTAAAATACCGACAATATCCAGGCACAGATCCAAACAGTAGGACCACGTGTTAAATAAATCCAGAATTGGAATCGCGGACATTCGTTTGGGGCCAAAGGTCAGTTTTTTTGGTCATAAAAATGGCTTTTTAACCAAATCGAAAATTAAAAAGGGGGAAAGTCTCGAAAACCCTCCTCGAGCGGCGGCGCCGGGGGGGGGATCGTTCTCAAAGCACCTCCGAGATCGGTGTTTGCATCGAATTAAGCTCCACAATTTGGTGAATTCGTCTCAATTGAAGCCCCCTCAATCTCACCAGTGACACAGATGTTCACCAATGATGACCGTGCCCGTGTCGCATGCGATTATTCGAGCCATGGACATGGGCATTTTGTGTCTGAAAGAAAACGCTTCCAGGCCGGTCCGCGCTACTGCCCGTCACCGTCTATATGACAGAAAATTCTGCAGAAGAAATTTCTCATTTTCTCTGTTCTTTATTAGTAGAACGAGGAAATATGCAGTACGGGGACTTTATTAATGAAGTGCCTTTCCTTGTCGTTCTGTGTTATCTTTTTTTGTTTTGTTTTGGGGGGTCATGTGTTTTGTTTTATCTTACGAGGGCGGGAGTGAAGTCAATGCCATGGTCTTATTTGGCCAAAACTATTACGTCATTGTCAGGACTTAGGATGACGTCACTTGCCTCCACGATTATCACATGAATCGATCCATCTTGTCAGAAGCATCAATTTGAGGAGTCACTGCATACGAATTATTGAACAGCTTTGGGACCCCCCATGTCATAATTTCTTTGCTTTGCATATGTTTATTGTATTTGTATTCAAGCCGATGTCTATGTCGTTTGGTTCAAAATGCAGTGTCGTTTTAATATGAGGGTCTTGTTTCATTTTCAGAATTGATTTTTTGTCGGCGCCAGCCAAATTGAGATATTATCACGTCTCTTTAGGGTTTTGTTCCTCTTATTATTATTTTTTTTAGTTGTCCATTTAATTGTTTTTTCCCTGGACTTTTCAATAGGGGTGTCAAAAGTTCTGTTTAGTTTGGTTCGGATGTATATTAGTTGTGAACCGAATAACAACTAGAACTCCACCAACGAAATGGAATATATTGCCCTTGAGTTGAATTGTTTTGTAGTTTGTACAAGGTAGTTGTGGTAGGTTAATTGCTCAATTGTCTTTTCACCAATCGAAAGAACATCATCTATAGATCTCGTGAGAATAGAGTTCATGGTAGCCACTTACTCAATCAATGATTTATATTATATCAATCTACATTATCTGTAGTAGGACTATGCATAGGTCGCGCTTTTGTTTAAATTGAAACTTAGGTCAAACATATTGGACCTACTCACTATGGGCTTGATATGCTAGCCTAGATTGTTACAAATTTAGGCTTTACATCCCTCGCCTAGAGGCTGGCGAGGGTCAATTGATGACCATCGCTAACCTAGAGTTGAAAAGGAAAAAAGAAAGAAAAATAATAAAAAATCAGAAAATTTTATAAAATAGATGGGGAAATTATTCAAATCAAAATTAGTCTAGTCATATAGAACAATCATCATATACATTATCGATTTCTTACTAAAATTAGCCAGAATGACTAAATTGACAAATTGTAAAAATGTTTAGGATTAAATTAGCTAAATTGAAAAGTTTAGAGGTAGATTGGTTGCCGTATAATAGACTTAGGATTTTTCTTTTTTTTTTGTGGAAAATTTCCCTTTTTTTCTTTCTTGAGGATGAACTTATTAGTGGCAGCTAGCATAGCTTTCGCAGCATACTTCACCCTGAGCTCTCTACTGAACGAGGTGTCTGGAGTTCTAGAGGTGTTGCTAGAGACCTTGCATTTAAATTCTTGGATTGATTGTGTTGATTTCAAAGCAACTACAGAGAGGACAACGAAGAGAAAGAGCCGAGTAGGCCTAATTTTGCAAAGAATGACTTAACTAGCTCCTATCTATGCAATCTCTTGAATCTATTTGTTGATTATATACAAATTTTTGACATTGGTGAAAACCATGGAATATATATAGTTGAAAATTATGCTCTCAAAAATTTATTATTGTGAGAATCATAGATTATCTCTTGCTCAATTAAATTGCCCTAAGTTCGATTCTGTTAAATTTTACCGTCAAATTACTGAGTTGGATGATACATAGCAATTGACAAATATAATAGTTTGGAGTTTTATCCTCTGTTTGTTTCAGATTTACTAGTTTTAGGTTCTTTGTAATATTAATACAATTTAATGGAAACTAATGAAGAGTAAATTTTTCATAAATGTATTAATTTGAGGGTTTTTGGTTGTCAAGGAATTAGGTTTGGATAAATTTACAATAAGTGCACCAGTTTAAGCTTTTTAGTGATTAAAAAATTAATTTTTAAAAAAATTGTTACAAATATACCAGTTTATGATTTTTCCTGATTCGACTCAAAGTAAGCTCTATAATTGGTGATTTCATCTCAATTGAACCCCCCACCCAATCCCACCAGTGACACGGATGTTTGCTGGATGACGACCACGTGCGTGTCGCGTGCTGTTATTCGCACTGTGAATTAGGGCGTTTTTATCCGAAAATGCCTCCGTAACAGAAAATTCGATAGAAGTAATTTCTCATTCCTTCTAGTTAGTTGAATGAGGGAATCTACTTTAAAGGGACTCTAGTAGTTCATTTTTAATGAAGGGTATGGGAGTACCTTTCCATATCGTCTTTTTTTTTGGTCATACGAGGCAAGAGTATCTATGTCTTCCGTCGGTGGAAGCGAAGTCAATGCCACGGTCTTCACAGACGAATACTGTTACCCCATAGTCATGACTCATGACCCTAGGAAGATGTCATTGTCATATGACTTTATTATGGAGTCCCACCTTGCCGAAAGCATCAGACATTATTGAACTACTTTTGGACTCATGTATCATAATTTCTTTGCTTTACATATATCTAGGGCAGCAACGGGAGGATATTTGTATTCGTGTCGATGGTCTATGTGGTTGGATTCAAAGCGCGTGTCATTTTCATGTCAAGGTCTTGAGTGGTTTTCAGAATTGCTTTTATGTGGCACTAACCAAATTGAAATATCATCACATCTTTAAAGTCTTGTGCCTCCTTTTGTTATTATTGTCTTTCAGGTGTCGTTTCAATTGTATTTCCCCTGGACTTTTCTAGGCACGTTCATATTTATCACTGGTTGACCAAGCGGGTCAACTTTTGATCCCCATTTTTCCGAAGGATTAGATTTCTGTTCTTTTTTTTCTCATTGAGACTCAAGGCGAGCATCTTAATTTGCGTAATGCTATACACAGCTAATTTAACCAATTGTGATTTGATATATAACAGTTTGACATTTAACGAGGTGACGCGCCCGTCCAATGAAGCCTCTGACAATGCTAATCCTCATTTCGAGTTATAAAACGACATGAACATTAAAACCTAACACATCTCAGAAAGTTTCAATATAGTTGAGCAAATCGCTATTATCTATTTACTGAAGGAATTCACGATAGCTACGGATTGTTTTGTAGTTTATACAAGGACGTTCCAGGAGTTTAATCCCTTGATTGTCTCTTGACCCACCGAAAGAACATTATCTATAGAACCTGTGCAGGAAGCCTGAATAGGAAGCTCAAACAATCAATGATTTAGATGACTACATTATCAGTAATAGGAATGTGCACAAGTCACGCTGCTGCTAAGATTGAAGTCTGGCCCGAACATATCAGGCTTGCACACTCTAGGTGCTTAGTTCGTAACAAATTTAAGCTTCACGCCTCTTGCCTGATGGCTAGTGACCCTCGCAAGACCAGAGTTGAAAAGAAAAAAAAAAGAAAAAAAAGAAAAAAAAAGAAAAAAAAAAGATTTCAATTTCTTTTCAAAAGTGAAAAAATTGTCCATGTTAGCATCGATTTTACTATGAGCCTTTCTTGTTATCGATTTTCAATTAAAATTGGTCAAAATGACTAGATTAGCAAATTTTCAAAAGGTTTAGAACTTAATTAACTAAATTGAAAGGTTTAAGATTAGATTGACAATCGTACAATAAGTTTATGACTTTTATGGTAATTTTCTAATTTATCTTGAGGACAAACTCTGTGGTAGCTAGCAAAGCTTTTGCAACGTACTTCACCCCGACCTATCTATTGAACTAGGCATCTAGAGTTCTAGAGGTGTTGTTAAAGACCTCGTATTCGAACTCTCGGATTGCTTGTGTTGATTTCAGAACAACCTTAAAGAGGACGGCAAAGAAAAAGAGCCGAATAGGCCTAACATTTGCAAAAGATGATTTTACAAGCTCTTATTAATGCAATATCTTGAGTCTATTTGTTGACTATATATAAGTTTTGACACCAATGGAAACCATAAAATATGTTCAATTTTATTATAGTTGACGACTGTGCTTTCAAAAATTCATTACATGTCACAATTGTAGATTATCTCTCGCTTAGATAGTCAATTGAATTGCCTTTAAATTGATTTTGATACAAATGTAATAATTTCTTTTGTCTCCTTTTTTTGCGTTTGGTCAAGGTTTGTCTCAATGGAAATATTATCCCACACCTCTTGACAACGGATTATATATGCTTTTTATATCATGTAGTCTCCCTATACCTATCAATTTAAACTATATAGTATGGGATATGGGGAGGGCAAATAATAACGACAAGTGTCAAAAATCCAACGGTGTTATAGAGAGTGCATGTTTGGGAAGTTGGGATATGGTTCATCCTCCCCTGTAGTTTTGCTCGTCTCAATGAGATCTTTCCGTTTATATAATTATAACCAATTTTTACTGCTAAAAAAATCACGAAAATTGGCAAAAACTATATGTTTGTGTTCTAATCTATAGAGGCTCTGATACTAAAGTTGGATGGTTTTGCATCTGTCTTACCTCAAAAACTAGCTCAAAAAGTGAGATTTTCCTTTACACTTATGACCTGATCACTATCCCATTGCACAACCGATATAGGACAACCTCGATAATTTCCCCTCACACATCAGGCCTTGGGTCAAAGGCAGAACAACCCGTAATTCTCCCATGTAACTTTTGAGTCTAGACTTGTTGGCAACTACGCTATGATACTAAATATTAGCCATGAAAATATAATCCCACGATCTCCATAACTAGAACAAGACACATATAATCAAGTAGAAAGATTAACGCACCTATTTTGAAATCCATCATTTTTTATGTGCAAAAGTGATGATCCAAATGCAAATCTTTCTCTTCTATTGTCCTCTGTATCATTAGCTCAATGAGATACCCCTTCACCCTTTAGTACTAGGTAAACGTTTCTTTTTAAGGATAATTGTGTGTGTTAGGATTAGAGGAGAGACTTGAGTACTATTTATAGAGTTTCCAACTAGGCCCTCTCATTATGGGCCAACCTCAACACTGCCCATACTAGCCAATTTCATATTAGACTAATTAAGAAACATTCTATCTCACTTTAGACCAACTCCATAAAATGGTAAATTACAATATCAATTAATGTAGCTCATATTAGGAAAACTCTTACAAGTGTGTGTATGGTAGGCAACGATGAATTTGCGTCGGTCTTATTTAGTTTAAGATTCTGTAACTTTAACCATGAAACGGGGGTAAGTACACTATCATTGCCAAAAGTTGTATACGGCGCTCATTTTGATGTAAAAAGGTTTATTTTGGATCACTTAAGTGTCAAAAATTTTGAAAAACGATCATTTCAGTGCCAATGCCGATCTGGTTGGCCGGAAATCCGACGTGGCAGTTTTTATTAATTTTTTAACCCAACGTGGATCGCCGGAGAGTACAATCAGCATACAAACAACAAAACGATGCCAATTAGCGTCTTTTCCCCTAAGTAAGAATCCTAAATCCCCAAATTGAGAGAGAATCGAAGTTCAAAACCCTAAATCCTCAATTTGAGTGCATACTTCGATTTTCTCCCAAAATTATGAGCTCGCTTTTGCAAATGAATAGCAGAAGCTTCAGCAATAACTCCCATTTCTATAAATAAAATAAAAAAGAATTAGATGGTGAGTGTTACTGTTATTGTGGGTCACCGAGTCCGAGAAGAACATCTAGGACTCGGTTGAATTCTGGGAGAAGATTCCATGGGTGCGGTAGATATAGAGAAGGCTCGAATGCAAATATTTCAAATGGGTTAATAGAAAATTCTCTAATCAAGTGACAGAGATAATCTTGGAGTTAATTGAAGGTTGACATCAACCTTCACCTACATTAATGGATGAGTTGGAGTATATCAACTTAATGCAAGCTCAAATGAAGGGTTTAACATCTTTGGTCAACCATTTGAAGAGGGAGGTTTCAAGGTTGAAAATTGAAAGACTTTTATCGAGCATTAATTCTCTTGTTATTTTCTTGTGTAGTCTATTCAAATGTGAAGTGAGTAATGAGAAGAAATTTGTATGTCTACCATAGTCGAAGACGTGGAATATGCAATTTTATTGGATTATTTATAAGTAAAGTGTGTTTTGATTGGCTGCAATTTTTGTATGGAACAGAAGGTTTTGTTGTAATCTATGGTAGAAATGGAAGGTTGGAATTAGAATGCATTAATTGTGAGTAATTAAAAGTTTTTAAGCTTAGTTGTGTATTTGTCAATATTTATTTTGGTTAGTTTTTACTTTAGATATAATAGTTTGTTGCATTTTTTACTTGGTAATGGTTTGTTGGTTTGCTACAACCATTATTGCACATGGTGAAATTAAGGGATGGTGGCAAGTTCACGATTGACTATTTCAGTGCTATAAGTTGTAAATAGTGATCGCTTGAGTGCCAAGTTTTATAAAAGAAATCATTTAAGTGCCAGTCGCGATTTAAAAGTGATCACTTATGTTGCACAAGTTTGTTTTTTTTTTTTTAAAGAACATGTTAGTTTCAAACATCACTTTACTTGCAGTAGTCGTGGTGCATCTTATTGCATTAGTTAGGTTGCTGATGTATCTTGTTCTTGCACCAGTTAGGTTGCTGGTGCATCTTGTTCTTGTATTAGCCCATACAAGTGTTGATACAACAAGATGCATCAGCACCCAAAATTGCTCATGCAAGAAAATGCAGCACTCACAACTACATCAAGGTGAACCGGTGCATTTTGTTCTTGCACCAGTACATACAACTAGAACCCACAAATTCATTAGCATCCACAACTTCAACTAGCAACAGTATATGCACAAATCACTTCTAAAAAAAATATCAATCTCATAAGAACATTGCACCAACAGCAAAAAATTATATAGCATAACTGTTTTGCCAGCATTGCTAGTCAAAACTAACACAAGAGAAAATAACAAAAACATTTATTGCCATTGACATTGATTGATTCAATACAAAAGAAATATATGTTTGACTTTCCTCCTCAATCATTAAAGGTTCAGCATCCTCTTCAAAAAAAAGAAGAAAAGAAAGCAACAATGGCAATATGCACCCTCCCATCAATCAATATACACAACACCCCCATCTCCTTTTCCTTTTAATGCTTTGAATTGATTCATAATTCGAGCATTTTTTCGAACTGGATGTGCAGGTTCTTTAGCTGGCCTTTCTGTCACCTCATTTTCATTGTTCTTGACAGTGGTTATTTTTGTTCTAACACGTGTCATGTGTTGGTCCATATGATCACTATTACTCTCATGATTAGTTGATTAAGATGGAACTAGTGCTGGGTTCTTTTTGGATGGCTGTTTTGGAGTTGTACCCGCTGTCTTCTTCTTTGGAGCACTCTTCTTGGGCTACGCCATTCATTCTTAAGTTGGCCCACCTTGAGAGATAAATACCTCCGAAATTCTTCCAAGCTACAAGAACATGGCCATATTATCAATCAATTGAATTGAAGTACAACAAATTAAATGCATGAGGCTTACAAATTTTACATTCAAAATAATCATTTTAGTACGTTCATTTGTGTAAATCCCATAACCATATTGCCTTAATCTTTTTCCAAGAGCCTCTTTTGTTTGCTGTAGTGCATCATTTTCAGCAGCAACAAATGGGGGAGCAACCTGTGCAACTTATGTAGTTGCTTGTCTTCTCACCTAAGAAACATATAACAAATTTAAATTTCAGCCCATAAAAGACAAACACAGTGATATACAACTTACAGTATATTTTTTTTCTCATTTGCTCAACAGTGGACTCAGTTGTTGTTGTTGCTATATTGCCTGTTCCAGTCCTTGTCCTTGCACTTGAGTCTACAACAAAGCTTTTTTTGACCTTTTAGTAGGCCTTACAACAATGTACCGTATCAGGATTATGACTAACTAGAATAAATAATTAAGCATCTACTTATTTTCATGGTAGAAACAAATGAAGAAAACTTCTCAAATTACTTACAAGTGCATGACAGAGAAAAAGCACAAGAGAAGCCGGTATACATGGTCAACCATCAAACTCTATCAAATATGAACTGAAAAGTTACTGATGCAAAGATGATACTTACTTTACAGCAAGACTTTCCGTCTGCCCTTTAGTAGGCATTACAACAGGTCCTTATGTTTTCCCTTTAGTAGGCCCAACAATAAGCTCTTTAGTAGGTCATGTTCCTAGTACTAAATCAGTCATCATATCTTGTTGTTGATATTGCTTTTTTAGCTCACAACCTTTGTTATTGTGCCATTCCTTGTGGCAATAAGAACATTTCATCTTTATCCAAGTTCTACTCACCTCTAACTTGATGCCTCATCCTGCTACATTTTTTGTCTCCTTTTCGAATTTCTTATTTGCTTCTTTAGTGGCAAAGGATTTGTTGGCTCACAACATTTGCTGTTTCTGATAGGCTGCATCATGAATTGGTATGAAGCAAAATATGAGCTTTTTTTGTACCAATCATCTAGGTAATCATCTAGGTTTTCTTACTTCATTTGAATAGCACAAATGGCATGGGCACAAAGAATTCCATTCAGTTGCTAGGTTCGACATGAACACTTTCTTCTATCTAGGTTGAGAAAATACTTATTATGATTTTGAATGATCTCATATCCATTATCTCTATTCCAAACTAGATGGCATAACCTACTAGTAGCAACGTTTGCATCCAATCTCTTCACAATCTTAGGACCACAGTCTTTAGTCCACTTTATAGCCTCATCTCTTTGGCTATGCAGTTTAGTCATGACCATAACTCGAATATCATCAAGCATGCTGATAATTGGTTTGCATCTGGCTTCTTTTTGCAATTCAAAGCTTCACTAAGGTTGTTATCAATGATATCGCATTTGAACTCTTCGTTGAAGAATGCCTAACACCAGTGCTTAGCTTCTATTTGGAAGAGTGCATTAAAACCTTTCTTTGTTAGCTACAACAATCCCTGTTTGACTCATTTGAAATCAGTCATGTTGGTACTCTTCTCTATCTGCCATAACTATTTTTGCAACATATCTTCTATGAAGTTCCTTGACCAGTTTACGTATATGTGCCTCGCGCACATTCTATGCTCAGCATGTAGTATCAACTTAGTCAATGCAAGAATATGTTCCTACAAAAATTTAAACCAATAAATACAAATCAGGAAAAATATGCAAGTGATTAATATTAAAAGGGAATGAATTAATTGACAATGAAATTACCTTTTGTTGGTCACTCATGAATGCCCATCTCCCTCATCGGTTATCTCAAGGTCTTCAATGAACAATTGGGTTGTGAGCACTTAGCTCTCACAAATTCTTCATTATTTCTAAAGAATTCAACGCTCCTCTATTCAACAATAGAGTTCTTGACAACAACTTCCTTTAACTGTTTGGCATCGTCTAATCTCATGCCCACAAACAAAACAAGTTTATCAACAATTGGATCATAGCAAGTATACTTACTTTTTCTTCTACGAACAGGTTCTTCATTATCATTACCAAGCTCATTCTCCAAACCAGCAATTTCATCGACGCGGTTTTCTTCATCTTCACTTCTATTATCTTCAACTGGAACTCCATCCCTATTTACCAGCTCGGGCCTCTTTCCTAAAGCTGCAAAAAAATTCCTAAGAAATTCCCTTTATTTTTGTCTTGACTATGTGAGTTCATTATCATCTTCGTCACTTGGGAAACTTACTGAAACCAAATATTCATCTTCTGATTCACTTAATAGAGCAACTTCCCATTCTAATCCAATGAAGTCTTCATCGCCCACATCTTCACCCAAGATTTTTGGACATCTCCCTATTCATTTGTCTCTATCAATATGACTTATCTCCCTCTCATTTTGCCCTTCATCTAACCTAAACTCATCCCCGACCTGATTACTCACGTGAGTAGGATCCCTCACTTCTCCTTTTTCGGTGGTGGTCTGTTCGTCCCCATCCCCATCCTCATCCTCACCATTATCATCATCACTATAATATTCAACATATATCCTAGCTTCGTTGCTGTGAAGATAATGGTAAATGATATCCTTAATATTATTATCGCATTAAAAAGTCTCTCAATTCCTTCCCAGGAACACAGTAATGTAGTTTTTTGCACTTTGCATTGTAAAAGATACACCAAATCCCTCACAAAATCAATATATGATGGCTTCCAAACATTGACAAAAATAGTACATTCATTTCCACTAGTATATTCCCAATCCTTGGCGCCAATAACAAACTCTCCACCATAACAAATAATGATGCTTACCTGATTCTCATCCATATCGATGCTGCACCCAAGGAATAAAAAAAAAAATCATTAATTTTTGGGACCACATGACAGAATCAGCAACTTCACTTACATGTCCTTATCGTTTTGTCGAAAGAAACAAATGTGACCAATTTATTCAATTCGGTCTCTTTACAAAAACAAAGGAAGCTAAATTAAATAAACAAAGTGAGGTCCCCACCACCCATTTTTCAATTCAATTACATTCGGTCCCCCACAAAAGCAATTCAACTAATCAAACAAAGTAAGGTCCCACCATTGTTTCCCTTTGAGTTGAGTCCCCATTTTCCCCTCTGCGCCCTATTTTTCTATTTAGTCCCCACAAAAGAAAGCGAATGACAAAGCCCTAAATTTTTCTATTCGGTCCCCATAAAAGTGAGATCCCCACCACTTTGCTCACCACTTTCCCCCTGAGCCAAGCCTTCAATTTGCTCTCCGCGTCCTAACTTGCCTGTTGGAACCCTAAATTTTTCACTAAATTGACCCACATGGAGAATATGACAAACCTGAGTGAGCGAGAGTGAGCGAGAGTTGGTGATACAGCAAGCGAATGACAGTGAACGATGGCGCAACTTCGGCGGTGGTCGAGCAATAGTGAGTAAGCGACGGTGGGCAAGTGAACAACGGTGGGTGAGTGAGTTATAGCCGGCGTCGAGCGAGAATCGTAGTTTGCATGCTGCTTGTACAAATCCTATTTTACTCCCTCTTTAGTGACGCCGTTTTGGCCATAAAGTAATGCGGCGTCGTTTTGTAAGTGAGAAGAAACGACATTGTTTTATACCATTCCACGTGAACAGTCTTCTTCAATTTTTGTCACGTCAATATTTCTTTTTTTTAAATATATATATATAAGCTCCACATAATCATTTTTATTTTAATCTCTCGCCAATTAAGACCAAAATGATCATTTTTTCTCTGATTTAGTACTTAAGTGATCTGACAGAAAATTTTGGTATCAAAGTGAGCATCGTACACAACTTTTGGCACTGATAGTGTACTTACTCCATGAAATGAACGCATCCACTCGTATTTTCAAGGATTGGATGCTAGAAGAGTGAAGAAAATCCGCGATTGGGGTTGGCTTTTTGTTCAGCAGCTGACTCATCTCTCAACCATCTACTGTAGGGAAACTACAAATGATTGGACTCTTTCACCTCCAAAAGGTCCTCATCGAATCGACAAAAATAAATGAAAAGCAAAAGGCCACTTGAAGCTAAAACGTGTTAGAAGGGGTTGAGGTTTTCGAAAATATACTGGGCCAATACAATCCCTCCAATGACAATGAAGCCATGCATGTGGTACCACGACTAAACATTCTACGGAATCTTTTCATGGCCACGGCCATCGCTTTATATTTGACTAAATGACCAGAAAAGTTCTTTATTCCCTTCAAAAGAGTTCGGACAGGAAATATCATCAGACTCCGGAGAGCCAATGAAATTGATCAAGGTGTTGTTCAACCACCACGGCCATGACTCCACGACAGAGGTCCGCAATGTCCTCCTTGTGGTGGCCACCCTCACTATAGCCATCACCTTCCAGGCCGGGGTCAGACCCCCAGTGGCGTCTGGCAGGACGGCTCCAGTGACCACGTCCCTAGACAGGCCATCTATGCCTTCCAATATGGACTTTTCAACGTGTTCCTGGTGTGCAACACGCTCGCGCTCTCGTCGTCCATCTACCTCATCATCTCTCTCAACCAGGGCTTCCTGTTCTTCCTCGAGGTCATGGTGGCCACCGTGTCAATGGCCGTCACGTACAGCTCAGCAGTCTTCGCTGTCACTCCCAACTCGCCGGAACAGTTCCAGGACTGGTCTTCACCGGCTTGGTGCTGTGTTTGCTGAGGACGCTGATCCAGATGGGCGAGTATTACGTGTGAGCTGTGTCCGAGTGAACTTCATCAAGCAGGAGGTGCAGTTTACTCTCAATTAATTAATTAGTTTGTTTAATTCTAATCTAATCTTCAGCCTCACCTTGCTCTGAGGATCAAGTACGGTGTGATGACAGTGTGGGAATAATTTAATTTTGTCAGAATTAATTTGTTCAATTTGGATCATATCTTTCTTCTTTAGGCAATTTTGCTTGCTATATGCTTGCGCCAAGTTTTTATTTCTACTTCCTTTTCTTTTATATTTGTATTCACCAAATAAATGAGAAAATCGTGACGATTTTGTAGTTACGATTTAGATGTTTCTTTATCTACTCTATATCATTTTGGATCAACTTCAGAGCATATACAATGAAAAGTCAGTACATGGTGAACCTCGAGTCGCCGTTACCGATCAAATCTCTCTCTCTCTCTCTCTCTCAGTCATAAAGGACCCGCTACGGCAGATCTAGGGTCGCTAGCCTCAAGTGACCCTAGGTATGAGGAGGTTTGCCGTTTAGGCTGCCGTTTCACGCTGCGACCGTGACCACAGAGGTTGAGCTCATGGCGTTGCACGAATGAGCCCTAGGCTTGGTTCACCGTGGGATTGAGGGAGGAGAGAGTTAGTTGGACAGTGTAGTGCGGCGATGTGGCGGAAGAAGGCGGCGCAACATCGGTCGTGATGGCGAGGTGACTGGTGCACTAGTTATTAGAGAAGAGTGAAGGAATGTGTTTTAGGCTTTTTTAGATGTGTGGGGAAAATAGCTTAAAGGCAAGTGGTATTTTGATCCGATAGGGTAAATTTATCGGGTAAAGATAATCATTAAATTCATATGATGTCTATCCTATCCTTAAAAGTCATTTAATATACGAACTATTCTATGGACAAATTATATTTTAATCGATGAATAAATTCACATTGTACTTTATTATGATTGATTGTGAATGACACAAAGATTTACATTATGTAATATCTTTTCAGTTATTCATAAGACAAACGAAGTATATGTGCGAAGCGCACTCATGCCTTCCGGCTTCATAAATAAACTATAAGATGAATGATAAAAAAAAAAAAAAAAATTCATGATGATGGAGCACCTTCCTTTAGCGAAGCTTCAGCTTTGTCGAGATAAATTAGTGAATTACAGAGAATGAGCACTATCGTGATGTTGAAAGAGCCAGCACGATTGATGAGTATTGTGACTCGACTACAAACATTGAATTATGATATAGATTGGCAAGAATCTGTGTTTTGAGTTTGAGTGGTTGAAATAAAACTCGACTCGGAATTAATCGGAAAAGTCTGGATTGTTGCCACTATCTTTTGGTGCGAGAAAAAAACTAGGAAATGAACATCCAATTGTAGCCAGCAAAAATCTTCAACAGCTTCCCTTCAAGGTTCGGCCAACCCCATCTTTAGGGGCCCACCCATTGTTTGAACATAAATCTTTGAAGTTTGTTAGGTTCGTTTTTGCTAAATATTATTGATTTTGGTATACTTTATGACTGCATAGTATTCAAAAGTGGAAGTGATTGTAACTCTACAGTCTGCAATTGATTAGTAAGTTTTATGCGACTAACTCTCCCATGGAGCAGATATTGTCGCTCTCGTGTTCTTTATTATTTCTCATTAATTTCTCTTGTAATTTAATGTCTCATGTTTAACTTTAATAGCAAGATCCATTGGCTTCCGCATTATTTTGCAATAAGATCCAACAAAAGGACTATGCATAAAAATTAAAAAAATTAAAAAAGACTTGCGTTGAATTCGTGCGCATTGGCATTTGGCCAACGGATCGTTCTTCTTGTCATTAAATGGCTTTTTAATCCATCAGAAATTAACAAATGAGAAAAATTTCAGAAAACTCTTGAAGTGGAGCATTTTTCTCAAAGTACCTCTTGATTGGTGTCTGTCTCAAAGTTGCCCATGATATTGATGACGTGGAATTTCAGCTTAATTAGATCTTAATAAAAACCTTAATTTTTCCATCTCAGTTTTCTTTCGTTCTTTCTACCTTATTGTTTGTTCCTTGCAAACTCCATTAATAGAGGTGCTAGAGCTCAAATTAGATTCACACAACCTTGGAGTGGAGAGGCGCGACCTCCTATCATGACCCCAAATTTGAGGTTGCAATTGGGTCTATAGAGTTTTGAGGATGGCTGAGTGAAGATGGTGATCGGTAAAAATGCCTTCTTGAAGTTTGAAAAATTGGAACAAAAAATAAGGGTCTTGGACAAGGTTGTAGGAGATTTTTTTGACAATTGCCAACCATCTTGGAGGGGTTTCTAGAGGTTGTGGTGTGGCGTCGGAGGCTTCGGTCGTGATAGGTGAGGCCCGATGAAGCTGTGGCCAAGAGAAGCCGTGTAAAGAAGATTATGAACATAGACGTGGAGCATGAGCTTGACAATCAATCTGGGTCGTTACATGCGAAAAAGTTTAACCCGAAAGCCTAAACTAATAGGTAAAGGTTGACCACACGTGTATAAACATAGTATAAAACTCATAGATCTCTCTCTCTCTCTCTCTCTCTCTCTCTCTCTCTCTCTCAACCCATGATTAGGCATGAACTCTCACAAACCCATATCTCGCATGACATTCAGTGTTCAAATTGACAATATGAATTTTTTTGAAAGAATAGGTCATCACTAGTCTATTGGGATCGGCTAAAAACTAAGTAAGCATGAGAATATAGCTCACTTTCTACACAATCAAAGAATCTAGGATCAAAGACTTGATTACACTAATTAACCAGTTAATGTCTTTTCGATACGTAATCTTGTTCATTTAAAAAAAGATTTTTGTCAGACAATTTGGATTAATTTGATACCAATCCACTAATATATGAGGTGATCATGCAGGTGTACAATTGTTAACGTAACAATTAGCAACTAAGGAAAGCATTAAATAAATTACATGGGAAAATAAGCATCCAATACTAAGAGATAAATAAATGCTAATCCTAACTAGACTAAAGGGAAGCCAAAATCAACATGTCAGACAATTGAAACTTTAAGGTAGAGCCCTAAGGGCTTGGTCAACCTTGAGCATAATTCTAAATAGAAAAACTTTCACTTTTCAGGAGAAAATAACTCAAAAGATTAATTTTAACCATTTTAAGGATTTTTAATTTTTAATTTTTTTGTTTTTTTAATTTTTTGGGAAAATTGAATTTCCAAATTTTCCAAAAAAATCTGGATTTTATAATCTTTTTGATTTTTTTTCTAATTACTACTGAAATTTTCAAACATTTTCCAGATTTTTGAATTTTCTGAAATTTTTTAATTTTTCTTGATTCTTTGATTTTTTTTATTTTTTATTTTAAATTTTCGAATTTTTTAGTAGTGGAAAACTTTTTGTATTATTATATTTTTTGAAAATTTTTGAATTTTTGAAATATATTTTTAATGTTTAATATTATTATATTCGGGAAAATGAGTTCGAACCAAGTAAACCCGATCTGACGACTTGTATTTAACCTAAAACGAACAAAACTCTTTTCATAAAACTTTTTTGTGTTTCTTTTTTATTTTTATATTAATATTAATTTTTAATTCTTTTTCATTTTTCATTTTCTTTTAATCTTTTCTTTCCTGCGTCTTCTTCTTCTTCGTGCGTTCTCAGCACGCCTGAAGCTTCCATTAAACCCAGAAGTTCCCAAGAGTTCAACCTCAACCTCAAAACGCCAAAACCATGATCTTGATGTATATTAATTCCATCCTGAGCCGAGAACAGCACGCACCACTATCCAACAATCCTGAATACATATAAAACGTAAAACGCAAGATGGACGTGAGGCGCGACATACAGCCACAAGTTCGGATCTCGGCAAAACGTGCACGAAAATGGACAAAATGAAGGCAAATGTTACTCTTTGAAAATGAAACAATCCAGCCCACACGCTCAAAATGGCTTATGGATTGATGTTATCTCTCTTCACATTGCTCCTTGTTTGTTTGTTTTTTTTTTTTTTTCTATTTTCTATTCTTTATTTAATTTTCCGTTCCCTAGGCGTGGTTTCCTTCCTCACTGAAGCTCTCCTTTTCTACGTTCTCTTCTTTGCCGAGAACACCATTGACCAGATCTCTCTTGAAGAAAGGCCACCGTTCAAACTCGCCGACCACTACCCACGATCAAGGAGATAAGACTTCACGCAAGACGACCTCAGTAACTAGCGATCAATGATACAAGAATCTTCGGATATGGTAAAAGGCAATGGCTGTTTTACCAGAAGCGCTCCAAGGGCATTTGATCAAACGCCTAGGGTGCGTCGGCTCAAGGCAGCCACGGACAAGAATAAGACTCGAAACTGGACCAAAGCTCCACGAGATCGGCAGGGAATGCTCAACATCAACGAGGGACAGCATAAGCAAACTCGAAATGCACGCCCCGACTCAGTAAACCACGCAAAAAATGTGAGAGAGCAGGCGGTGGGCGAGATCGATAGATTGGACTACGTCTGGTCGCCTCGCACCTCCCCGAGCTGGGATCCTTAAGAAATCGACATGGGTTGAACCGAAAACCGGGAAACTCACCGGAAGAACTTGAAATCGAGGAAAGGGAAGCTGTGGCTTAGTGGTTCCGGTTAGGAGGCGCAAGCTCGCGTCGGGGATGGCTGAGCGATTCTCGGCTGAGGTGGATTCCGGGTCTCCCTCTTCCCCGTCACTCTCCGTTTCTCCCCCACTCGCTCCCTCAAGCTCTCTCGCCGAACGAACCCCTCAAATCTCTCTCTGCCAAAACTTCGAGAAAAGACCAGAACCCCTCTCTCTCTCTCCTCCCCCCCCCCCCCCCCCCCTCTCCAAAGACCTCTCCCCCTTTTAGGCCCGCCCGGCAGGCGCACATGGCCCCTGCCACCGCCAGCTTTGGTCGTCGCTTCCGTTCTAACCCTGAACCTCCTCTCTCCCTTTTTGCAGACCGCGTGCAATGCGCGAGGGAGAAGGAGGGAAGAGGCCTGTGGGCCGGGCCATGGACCAAGGGGAAAATGGGCTGGGCCCAAACGGGAAAGAGGGAGAAGAAGGGAAAAGAAAGAAGGCCGGGCCGGCCTACCCTCGGCCCAGTCTCGCTTTCTTTTTTCTTTTCTTTTTTTAATTTTCGATTTTTTATTGATTTTTTAAAATTTTAATAATTAGTCATAGTAATGAAAATGCACGTACTGTCTACATGCAATGCATTTTAATGAAAACATACACGATGAACATTATTTATTTTACTTTTCTTTTAATTAACTAATTTTTAATAAAAAAAATTAATGTAATTTTTAATTTCTTAAAAAAATTAGATTTCCTTTTTTTAATTAATACTAGTGATAGATTTGCAAAATCAAGAGAGATATACATAATTTCCTAGTTATCAAAAGTAGAACAAGGGACAAGGGATCGTGATACAAAAGGTCATCTGTGTTGTCGTTCCTTCTCCTTCATCATTAAGGGCCTGTGTTTGTGCATCCACATTATTATTATAGGGACCAAAGGAACTTGTCGAGGAGATGGAATAGACGTGGTTAAGTGAAGCTAAACTCACTTAGGCTATCGATAAGCAGAATAGAAATTTAATTTAACGCTGTGGCTTTTCACCTTTCTATTCACAAAGGGCACATTTAGATTTATTATGGTTGTGGCTTGTCATCTGATGTCGTGTGAAACTAAGGTGTCAATTGGTGTGATTGAATAGGAGCTGAGATAGAAGGCAAATAAGAGAGTTTAAGATGAAAATTGTCGATATAGATTTGAGCTCGAGCAGCTCCACCTCCACTAATGGAGGTTGCAAGGAATATTGAAGAGAAAAAGAAAATAAGGAAATAGAAAAAATACATTTTTTCTATAAAAGAAATATTTAATTGAGTGGAAGAGAGACATGCACATGTGAAATTGGCATTCAAACCTTTAGTGGCAATATTGGATGAAAACTTTAGGGAGGTAAGATTCAAGTACAAAGTAAGAGTTGATGATTTTTTTTTTATTTTTTATGAGAGAGAGTTTGGTCCAAAATAAAGATTCCATTTAAAGTTTGTGTATTTTAAAAGTATTCGACATTAATTTTTTTGGGTAGCATACACCCGTGTTTCTCATTGGCAAACCCCATATATCATAAAGGCATTGTTTTTTCTCTTCAGTCAACTCTTTTTGGTGGAAATATAGTCAATGCACAAGCCAATTTCCTTTGACTTTTTCAAATGATTACCCTCTGTGACCGTCACTAATCTCACACTTCTTATCTAATGTTCGTATTGAACGATAATTATTCTATCCTATCCATGACCCAAATCCCATCGAGATGCTAACAGTTACAAAATCTCTACACAAGATATGTTGTAATTCAGCATCACGAGCTGTTCAAAGGTTTATTCACGATCAAAGTTGAACTCGTGATGTAGAGGAAGATAACCAACCTCTTTATCTCTAAGCCAAACACCTCAATGGTAGACTGGGTTAGTTAACTTGGAAACTCCTCACGTGTGGAAATTGGATGAAGAAGAGATGCCAAAGAGTTAGAAAATGGGAAAACACAAAAAGTGAAATGCACATGGAACATGAGAAAGAAAAATTCAGACCTTAGTATGTCCTTAGACTTTGGAATGTAAAATTCAAGGATATTTTCTAAGGAAATGGAAGAAATTTTTTTCTCCCCAATTTGGGGCTGAAACATGTGAGTATTAGTACGTTAAAATAAAGAATGTAATTCTATCAACCCACTAAAGTAATTTGACAGGTTGGGTAGCTCACAGCGGAGCTATCAAGATGCATGGCTTTTTACGATAATTTCAATTTTCGAATTCCCAAGTATTAGAAAGGTGGAAATTATTGTCCGTCATACAAATTTTCTTCTCATCACATCAAATAGGTGATAAGACACCATTATCTTTTCATCCTTTTGTTTCAGTGATCATGTAAAATTGCCAATACTAATCTTATCACATTCTAGTAACAGATAATTTAATAGAAGAAATTTCTCATTTTTTAAATTAGTAAGACGAGGAGATATATAATTGGGACTTTGGTAGTTCATTTTTAGTGAAAGTTAATTTTGTACTCCTAAAATTGTGGAATGAACGGCAAAGCACCTTTTTCTATGGTTGATGGAGTTCATAAGTAAGCACCGTCTTTTTGTGAGGAAAAGGAAGACATCGTGATGAGAGACTCATTTTATTTTATATTATCGAGACAAAGTGTTTATTTCCTTCGAGGTTTGAAAAGCTCATGGAGTTATTGGGTGTTCTTTTTTATAAGTTTATTAGTCTACCTATTTTAAAGCCCCAATTCACTTATAAAACATCCACTTTCGATTGGATCTCAATACCGTTTCGCACTTTTTTAATCTTATAATAAAGCATCAAATTTCAATTTTTTTTTTTTTTTGCCGAAATCTGACTCCATGTTAACTCTCCATCCAACATCGCTGTTAAAGTTCAGTGTGCCAATTCTATATGCACTCCCCCCTCAACGCGTCATTGACGATTTGCAATTTCAGCTCAATTAAATATTTTTAATAGAAAAACCTTTGTTCTTTCTATTTCCTTATGTGTTATTTATTCTTCTTCTTCCTTCTTTGCCACCTCCCTTATGCTTTTTTTTTTTTTTTTTTTTTTCTATTTCCATGCTCGACCTTCATTAATTCTTCCACCTACTCTAGCAGAGAAATTCATTCACTGCAGCTGAAGAAGCAAAGACCAAATGAGCGCTTGAACTCGCGAAACCATATCTCAAAATGTCGACTGCTATCCATTAAGTTACAAACTTCATATAAACTCACAACTTAATTTATTAGGGAGATACAATACAGCGGATCATTTGCAGAAATCACACACTCAAATACAGAGAATCAGGGACATCAATCTAATACCTGACCTCGTCAAACAAAATTCAAAACTATACTGCTAAAGGCTTGCGTGTCTTAGCTCAACCTCAAGGAAAGAGAAATACTACCATCATTGACAACCACTTTTGGTCCTAGTTACTTTTGCACGGATTGCCGAAGATCTTTAATTGAAAAGCTGTTCCAAGAAAAATTCTAAAACTCTCACCAGCCCCTTCTGTATCAGTAGAAGAAAAACTACTATCATAAGAGGCAACACGTGTAGGACAGTTGCGGTTGCCGCACCACGCGTTGATGTGATCAGCAGGGATAAAGTGAAGCAAAAGTAAGTTAGAACCATTGCCATCAGGGATAGCATAATCAGCCCCATCAAATAGCGGAACCTGGCGAAGGAAATTGCGGGGCGCATTTTTTTGAGGCAAATTTTGGTGAGGTGAATGATCATCTGGACCGATACCAAGAATCCGAATGTGTTGCCTCCCAGGAAAAGGATGTACACCAGGCCCGCGCCATAAGTTATCTTCTTCTCGGTCCCGGGTGCAGGGGCAGGGGCATTATGGTTCGTGGATTGCCTGGAGTCATTGTCGGCCTTGTCAAGTGCTATAACGCTTGGAGGCTGAAGCACGGATTGGTAGGTCGCGTTGGCAATGAGTCCGGCAACAACCAGAAGGGCTTCGTAAATCCAATCATCTGCTCGATGACCCTTACCTGCCTCGATATCATCATCGTCCCCCGAGACTGATCTTGAAGCTCCGTGTTTGGCTCCCGCTCGTATGAGAATTTCTCTAATCTCTCTGTCTTGTGCGCCCTTTGCGAGGGAGTTGAGACATCTAGTGGTGTCAAGCCACTCTCGTTCAAGGCGTTCACTTGCACGACCTCGGACTTCAGAGCACGCCCATGAAGCAAGAAGTTGACCACCTACAACTCTTTCCCATCTTTGTTTTATCTTCATTGATTTTCAGGCATTAAGATACTATATAGCATAGACAAAACATCTTATATTCCCGTGATGATCAAATAAATTCCTTTGCATGGAAGATTTTCGCATATGGTAGGGATACCAAATTAACACCCTTACTGAAGTAATGCAGAAGGAAAAGTGCGATAAAATAAGGGAATCGCGAGACTTGCCTCGAAATTTTTGCTGGCAGCAGCGAGATGCAAGGCAGTGTTGCCTTCGTGGTCTTTCCAATTGATCACCTGCTCCTCCTTGTGCTGCTTCAGATGCTCCACCAACTGAACCAGCACTTTAAACCGGTTGTTCTTCACGGCGAGGTGAAGCGCAGTCTCCTCTCGGGCGGTTTTCTCTTCAACAGACTCAGGCGAAGTGGATAGCAGTATTTCCATGACATCAACCTCCCCGTTGATGGCGGCATAATGCAAAGGGATTCTTCTCTCCCATCCCTTCATGGAGCACAGATGTGTACGCTTTTTCAAGAGCTCCCTCGCGATCTCAACATCACCTCGAGCTGCTGCGATGTGCAGCGGGCTGAAACTATCACGGTCCACTTTTTCGGCAAACTTCAGCATATGCTTCAGGAGCTCTCGGATGACATCCAAATGGCCGCCCAAACAAGCGACGTGCAGCAGCGTATGACCAGCTTCTTTGAGAACCATCTCCTCGAGGATGAGCTCATTGCTGCCAATTGTGAAGAAACGAAGAATAGAGAAAACAGAGAACAGAGAACAGAGAATGAAGAACAGAGAACACAAGATGAAGAGGAAGGATTTCTTTTCTTCTTGACTCAAAAGGAGCAAAAGCATACATTCAAATGAGAGCTTTCTCTATTTGTTCTTCAATTACACTTCTTGCTTTTCTCCACTCCTTCTATCTATGCTATCCTCTGTAGTTTTATACTCAAGGAAGATGATGAAAAACGAATCAACCGACTCAACACCGGTTTAACAACTTCGGTTTTACATCTAACGAGACTAACCGCTCTAATGAATTATAACACGTGTATTTACTTTTGTTTCAAGTCTTCAAGCTCGCAAACACGTGTGATGAGCAAACTCTCTCTTCAAGTCAGTCTTGAATTATCTTCAAGTGTTTCTTCGTTTCTTATACATTGCCACGGATGCGATGCATTGCCCACGATGCAGTCTTCAAGTCAGCTTCTTTAACATCCCCCGCAAATTGGGAGGGGTAAATACCCCAAGCCCAATTTGGTTCGAAGAATAAAATGTAGGTAGCGAGGTAAAGATTTTGTAAAAATATCTGCAAGTTGACGAGCACCGGGAATATAAGAGACAATCAAGGATCCAGAAGCAACCTTTTCACGGACAAAATGAAAATCTACTTCAATATGCTTTGTGCGAGCATGTAGCACAGGGTTAAGTGAGAGAGCAATAGCTGACTTGTTGTCACAAAAGAGAGATGTTGGAGCAGATAAGCCAATGCCGATGTCTCGAAGGACAAAACTAACCCATGTAAGATCGGCTGTTGCGAGGCTAAGGCTCGATATTCAGCTTCGTCGATGAACGAGAGACCGTAGATTGCCGTTTTGCTGACCAAGAAATGAGGTAGGAGCCAAGATATGTACAAAAACCAGTAGTAGATCGCCTGGTAGTACTACATCCCGCCCAATCCGCAAAGCAAAACCATACAAATGCATGAAGCTATTGGAATGAATGGTTAGTCCAAGAGTAACAGTGCCTTTCACGTATCGAAGAACTCTTTTGAGCTTGTGAAAATCACCTAATGTAGGCTGCTGCATCTTTTGAGAGAAGATTAGTGGCATAAGTAATATCGGACGAGTTATAGTGAGATGCGAAGTCCACCCACAAGACTTCGATACTCAAGGGGATCGCAATAGGATATCATCAGTTATCATGGCTGTAGACCGTAATGAGAGAGGAGTAGAAACAGGTCTGCAATCTTTCATATTAGCTCGAGTGAGTAAATCAAGAGCATATTTGGTCTGAGAAAGAAATAAATCTTGTGTGGTTTGTTTAGCCTCAATTCCCAAAAAATAATGCAGAAGACCAAGATCCTTCATATGAAATTGAAGGCTTAGTAGATGAATTAAGTTGGAAAGTAAGTGAGATGAACTTCCAAAGTGAGCACAATATCATCTACATAGAGCAATAACAGTATGGTGTCTAAGCCATGGTGAAAAACAAATAATGAAGGATCCGTGGTGCTGCAAGAAAACCCATTTTCAAGAAGAAAGATACTGAATTTATCAAACCAGGCTCGAGGTGCTTGACGAAGACCATACAAGGATTTCTTAAGCGGACATACATGATGAGGCTTCGAGGGTGTATAAACCCGGTGGCCGTGCATATACACCGTTTCATTTATTCTTAACATCAAGCTGATGGATTGGCCAATGCTTTGTCATTGCCACAGAAAGAATAATTCGAATAGTAGCATGTTTAATGACAGGGCTGAAGGTCTCTGTAAAATCAATACCTTCTTCTTGATGAAACCCCTTAGCTACTAATCTTGCTTTAAGTCTATCAAGCTTACCATCTGCAGTAAGTTTAGTCTTAAACACCCACTTGCACCCTATAACATTCATGTGATCAGTTTGAGGCACTAATTCCCATGTCTGGTTTGTGTATAAGGCATCCATTTCATCTTGCATTGCTTGATACCATCCTCTGTCTGCCAGTGCAGATTTGACTGTTTTTGGTTCGAGAGGAATTTTATACTCGGCCAAGCATGCATATTTAGGATTAGGTTTGACTATTCCAGATTTTAATCTGGTTTGCATAGGATGAACAGACAAAATACCTTGTGTATTGTCTGAAGAACTGCTTTGTGGTTGATCGGTATTAACCTCTGTCAGTGTTGGCATAGAACACATTTGTTCCTCAGTATGCACTTGTAGTAATTCAGTAGAGTGTGTATTGTCTGGAGAACTACCTTGTACTTGATCAGTATCAACCTCTGGCAATGTTGGCATAGAATCTATTTGTTCCTCAGTATGCATTTGTGATGCATGAATGTGAGAGTTCCGTATTAATCCAGTATCTTGCAAATACCCCATCTGTTCATTGGACATAGGCGAACTTGTTACGTAGTTATAGAGTCTAGAAAGGTTACTCCATTTATCCACTGTTTGTACAAGTTTGTACCTTGATGATACTCAGTTGGTAGTCGATCGGGTGAAGGGAAAACTGATTCATCAAACACCACATGACGACTTACATAGATATGTCCATTAGTGGGTAGAAGACATCGATATCCTTTATGTTTTTCACTATATCCCAAAAAATACATATAAGAGATCTTGGATCAAGCTTATGCTGTGCATATGGTCTGAGACAGGGATAACAAGCACATCCAAAGACCCTTAAATGTGTATAGCTTGGTTTTTGTTGATACAATTTTCTGTAGGGTGAATTCATATGGAGCTTTGAAGCAGGAAGCAGATTAATGATGTAATTTGCTGTGATGAAAGCATCTACCCAGTATTTTAAGGGTACTTTGGCATGATATAGCATAGCTAGTCCTAACTCCACCACATGTCGATGTTTTCTTTTAGATATACCATTCTGTTCTGGTGTATAAGGACGGGAAATGTCTTTGTTTAATCCCACATTGTTGTAGATAATTCTGAACTTTGTTGCTGGTGAACTCACCTCCTCCATCACACTGAAAGATTTTGATCTTATGATCAAACTGATTCTCGACTTGCTTTTGAAACATGACAAAGATGTCATAGAATTCGATTGTTTCATTGGATACAGCCAACCGTATCGAGAGAAATCATCCACAAAAATGACATAGTATCGAAATTTTTGAAAAGATTGAACTGGTGAGGGTCCCCAAACATCACAATGTATCTTTTCTAGAGGAGTATTAGATGTATAGTCGACATAGGAAAGGGTAAGGCTGAACTCTTAGCAATCGGCAACTACTACATATGCCTTGAGTTCTTGAATTACATTGAATTAGGTGCCGACTCTGAGATACTTCTTTGTTTTAAACCGGTATGTGCCGCCTCGATGCCATAAGTCTTCTCCTACTTCTTTTTGAATTTGAGTGAAGAAAACTTCTTTGACTTTAGGATCAACTTGATACAGTCCTTGACTTTGCTTCCTAGCCTCACCGTTGTATTGTTGCAGTTGTCCTTCAGATATACCCCATGTTTGTCAAAAATAAAAGAACAAGGATAATCATCTGTTAACTTCGAAACAGACAGTAGGTTTTTCTTTATTTTTGGAACTATCAAAACATCATTTAGTGGTAATGAGCTAGTTTTTGTATGTAATAAGCCATCACCAACACAGGAGATTGATAAACAAGAACCGTCTCCTATCATAACAGTATCAGTACCACTATATAAAGAACAGTATTGAAGCATACCAGGGTCTGCAGTGATATGAGCTGAGGCTCCTGTATCTGGATACCATTCAGTGCCATGTGGGTCTTCAATATGCATTGCTGCTAGTGCAGTTGGTATTTCATCCGCTTGATATGAATTATCAAAGCGATACCAGCATCGAAGTGCTGTATGACCTGGCCTTTTACAGATTTGGCATTCTAATGGACTATTACTTTCTATTTTCACACTCTGCATATTCTGACCAGATGCTACACTTTGTGGTGGATACGACTTAGTGGCTTGATACTTTTGGGAAGAATTTACATATGGCCTGAACCCTTGTCCATGGTTAGACCAGTTGTGTGACAACTTGTTAACCTGATCTTCTTGATTTAGATTCGGGTTATTCATCCTGTAATGTTGATTTCTTCCTGTTTCAACATAGTCATTACCACGATCTCTAATATTCATTGCACGTCCCCTGCCATAACCATATCCACCTCGACTATTTCCTCTTTGATTTCTGAAGTTAGAGTTTTGCACAATTTCAGCCGATTTTCTTTGGCCATAGTAGGCTAGATTAGGATTATATTGATTCACAGAATATGTCTGTAGCCTGGTTTCAAATCTCTCGAGCTGAGATATAACCTCATCATAATCTGGTTGAGGTTTTAAGCAATACATTGTTGTTCTGAAGCTTTCATATTCTGAACCTAATCCCTCGAGAACACCAAACATCTTGGTTATCTCATCAACAGGTTTTCCAATGGCATTAAGTTGATCACAAATAGACTTAAACTCTCGAAGATACACATTCAATGTTCTATCTCTTTTCTGACATGCTTGCAATTTTCCCCTAAGTTCGAATTCTTTTGCTACTGACTTCTGTGTAAACCGATTAAGAAGAGTCTGCCATACCTCATATGATGTCTCTAGCCCAATGATCAAGCTTAAGATGTTCTCAGATCTTTGCTCCACTTATCCAAGATGAGATTAGCGATCGGTCTTCATCCAATCTGTATGATCGGATTCACCACTTCCGTTTCACTTCCTTCAATCTCAATCGCATCATTTGAGCTGGTGGTGGCGTTTCGCCATTGATGAATCCAAAAAGATCCTGACTTCGCAGGAACCTATGAAACTGTGCTTGCCAAAGTAGAAAATTATCTTCAGCTAGTTTTATTGTAACAAAGTTTGCTATATTGACATGGATCGGGAATGGATACTTCTGTATCCTTGCTGCCATTCTGTATTTCCAGAAACTCTTGAAGATACGATTTCTCGACTACTCTCAAACAGAAACCAGATTCTGCTCTTGATCTTCTTACTATCTTCTGGATCACACGAACTTTACAGGATTTCGAACAGTATAGCAGAGAAAACTAGAGCTCTCAGGAAGGCTCTGATACCATGAGAAGAAACGAAGAATAGAGAAAACAGAGAACAGAGAACAGAGAATGAAGAACAGAGAACACAAGATGAAGAGGAAGGATTTCTTTTCTTCTTGACTCAAAAGGAGCAAAAGCATACATTCAACTGAGAGCTTTCTCTATTTGTTCTTCAATTACACTTCTTGCTTTTCTCCACTCCTTCTATCTATGCTATCATCTGTAGTTTTATACTCAAGGAAGATGATGAAAAACGAATCAACCGACTCAACACCGGTTTAACAACTTCGGTTTTACATCTAACAGACTAACCGCTCTAATGAATTATAACACGTGTATTTACTTTTGTTTCAAGTCTTCAAGCTCTGCAAACACGTGTGATGAGCAAACTCTCTCTTCAAGTCAGTCTTGAATTATCTTCAAGTGTTTCTTCGTTTCTTATACATTGCCACAGATGCGATGCATTGCCACAGATGCAGTCTTCAAGTCAGCTTCTTTAACACCAATCAAGTCTTTCAGCTCATGGATATTGCCCTTTCGAGTTGCTTCCAACAACCTTCCCTCAATTTGATCGGAACTAATAATGGCCTCTCTCTCTTCTTGGGACATCTTTGGACTTGGACATCTGTTAAATTATTGATCCACTTTATAGAGTTTCCGAATATCGAGAAGTTCACTGGTGAATGATGAAGTAAGATTGGCAACAGTAAAGTTCCATGCACATGACCACTTATGATAACCCAATATTCAATAAAATATTGACAATATCAAAGCACAGATCCAACCAAGTAGGACCACGTGTTAAAGGGAAACAAGCATTGGAATCGTGCGACATTCGTTTGTGGCCAAAGGTCAGTTTTTTTGTCATAAATTGGCTTTTTAATCACGTGGAACATTGAAAAGCGGGAAAGTCTGGAAAACCCTCCTCGAGAAAAGGGAGGGGAGGGGGGTGGGGAATTTCCCAAAGCACCTCCCATATCAGTGTTTGCCTCGAATTAAGCTCCATAATCTAGTGAATTCGTCTCAATTGAAGCCCCCTAACCACTGGGATTCGTCCCAGTGACTACCCTTCCAACATGGAAGGGGAAGGGAGAGGTGAGGGGTTCAAATCCCCACATTCTCAGGGGGGAATGTGGTGGGGACGCGTAAGTTTCAGGAGTGAGCCGACTCCCACGCCCGGCAAAGCGAAAGCTGCTGAAGTCACGAAAGTGAGTGTAGAATAGACATAGAGTAGGACTGACCAAAAAAAAAAAACCCCCTCAATCTTACCGGCGACACAGATGTTCACCCGACGATGATTGTGCGGGTGTCGCATGCCATTATTCGAGCCATGGACATGGGCACTTTTTGTCTTAAAGAAAACGCCTCCAGGTCCATCCGCGCCACCGCGGCTACATGACGGAAAATTCTGCAGAAGAAATTTCTCATTCTCTCTCTCCTTTTTTTATTAGTAGAACGGGGAAATATGCAGTAAAGGGACTTTATTAATGGAGAACCTTTCCTTGTCGTTTTGTTATCTTTTTTCTTTTTATTGGGGTCATGTGTTTTGTTTTATCTTAAGAGGGCGGGAGTGAAGTCAATGCCATCGTCTTCGTAGGCCAAACTATTACATCCTAGAATGACGTCACTTACCTCCACAACATTATCACGTGAATCGATCCATCTTGTTAGATGCATCAGATTGAGGAGTCACTGCATATGAATTATTGAACGGTTCTGGACCCCCATGTCAAAATTTATTTGCTCCACATATATTTAGGGCAGCAATGGGGCCTATTTGTATTTGTATTCGAGTCTATGTCTATTTGTTTGGTTCAGAATGTAGTGTCCTTTTCATATAACAGTCTTGTTTTGTTTTCAGAATCGATTTGTTTTTTGTCGCCAGCCAAATTGAAATATTATCGCATCTTTTTAGAGCCTTGTGCCTCTTATTATTATTATTATTTTTAGTTGTCATTAGATGCATCAGATTGAGGAGTCACTGCATATGAATTATTGAACAGTTCTGGACCCCCATGTCAAAATTTATTTGCTCCACATATATTTAGGGCAACAGTGGGGCCTATTTGTATTTGTATTCGAGTCTATGTCTATTTGTTTGGATCATAATTTAGTGTCCTTTTCATATAAGGGTCTTGTTTCGTTTTCAGAATCAATTTGTTTTTTGTCGCCAGCCAAATTGAAATATTATCGCATCTTTTGCCTTGTGCCTCTTATTATTATTATTTTTAGTTGTCATTTTAATTGTTTTTTTCCCTGGACTTTTCAATAGAGGTGTCAAAGTTCCGTTTAGTCCCAATGTGCATTAGTTTTGAACCAAATAACAACTAGAACTCCATTAATGAAAAGGCATATATTTGCCCTCGAGTTGAATTGTTTTGTAGTTTGAACAAGGTAGTTCTAGTAGTTTAATTGCTTGATTGTCTTTTGACCCATTGAAAGAACATCATTTATATACCCCATGCGAGTAGAGTTCATGGTAGCCACTTACACAATCAATGATTTAGATGATATCAATCTACATTATCTGTAGTAGGAATGTGCATAGGCCACGCTTTTGTTTAAATTGAAGCTTGGCACGCTAGCCTTGACTATCACAAATTTAGGCTTTGCATACCTCACCTAAAGGCTGGCAAGGATCAGCAAACAACCCTCACCAAACTAGAGTTGAAAGGAAAAAAGAAAATTAAAAAAAAATGCTTATAAAAAAGATGTCGAAAAATAATTCATGCCAACACTAGTCTAGTCAAGTAGAACAATCAGCATCCACATTATCGATTTCTTACCAAAATTGGTCAGAATGACTATATTAGCAAATTGTGAAAATATTTATGATTAAATTAGTCAAATTGAAAAGTTTATAACTAGATTGACTGTTATACAATAGATTTAAGGATTTTTTTTTTGACAATTTTCTCAATTTTTTTTTTCTTGAGGATGAACTTAGGGGCAGCTAGCATAGCTTTTGCAGCGTACTTCACCCCGAACTCTCTACTGAACCAGGCATCTGGAGTTCTAGAGGTGTTGTTAAAGACCTTGCATCTAAATTCTTAGATTGCTTGTGTTGGTTTCAAAGCAACCACAAAGAGGACAATGAAGAGAAAGAACCGAGCAGGCCTAATTATTGCAAAGGATGACTTAACTAACCCTTATCTATGCAGTCTCTTGAATCCATTTGTTGATTATATACAATTTTTGACACCGGTGATAACCATGGAAGATATATAGTTGACTACTATGCTTTCAAAAATTTATTATATGTGACAATCTTAGATTATCTCTTGCTCAAGTAAATTGCCTTAAGTTTGATTTTGTTAAATTTTATCGTCAAATTGCTGAATTAGATGACAAGTAGCAATTGACAAGTGTATTAGCTTGGAGTTTTATCCTCTGTTGGTTTCAAGTTTATTAGTCTTAGGTTCTTTGCGATATTAATCTAATTTAAAGGAAACTAATGAATGGTAAATTTATTACAAATGTGCTAGTTTGGGGTTTTTAGTTGCCAAAAAATTAATTTTGAGTAAATTTTTCATAAGTGCACCAATTTAGGGTCTTTGGTGGTAAAAAATTAATTTTTGAAAAATTTGTCATGAGTGTACCAGTTTAAGATTTTTCGTGATATTAACCATTTTTCTCAAAGCACCTCTAAGATCATTGTTTGACTCAAAGTAAGCTCTATAATTGGTGATTTCGTCTCAATTGAACCCCCACCCAATCTCAGCAGCAACACGGATGTTCGCTGGACGACAAACACGTGCATGTCGCGTGCCGTTATTTGCGCTGTGAGTCGGAGCATTTTTGTCCTAAAAGAAAATGCCTCCGGACCTCCGACTCCACTTCTTGCGTAACAGAAAATTCAGCAGAAGAATTTCTCATTCTTTCTAGTTAGTAGGATGAGGGAATCTACATCAAAGGGACTTTAGTAGTTCATTTTTAACGAAGGGTATGGAAGTACCTTTCCATATCGGTTTGCCTTTTGTCATATGAGGCAAGATTATCTATGTCTTCCGTCGGTGGAAGTGAAGTCAATGCCAAGGTCTTCATAGTCTAATACTATTACGCCATAGTCATGACTCATGACCCTAAGATGACGTCATTATCATATGACTTTATTATGGAGTCCCACCTTGTTGGAAGCATCAGACATTATTGTACTACTTTGTGACTCCAGAATAATAATTTCTTTGCTTTACATATATTTAAGGTAGCAAGGGGAGCATATTCGTATTTGTGTCGGTGTCTATGTGGTTCGGTTCAAAGTGCGTGTCATTTTCATATTAGGGTCATGAGTGGTTTTCAGAATTGCTTTTATGTTAGTGCTAGTCAAATTGGAATATTATGGCATCTTTAAAGTCTCGTGCCTCTTTTTGTTATTATTGTCTTTTAGTCGTCATTTTAATTGTTTTTCCCCCGGACTTTTCCAGGCCCGTTGATAGTTATCACTGGTTGACCAAGCGGGTCAACTTTTGATACCCATTTTTCTTAAGGATTAGATTTTTGTTCTTTTTTTTTTTTTATTGAGACTCTAGGCGAGTATCTTACTTTGTCTAATGCTATATGCATCCAATTTAACCAATTGTGACTTCATATATAACAATTGGACATGTAAAGAGACAGCGTGCCCATCCAATGAAGCCTCTGGCAATGCTAATCCTCATTTTTAGTTATAAAACAACACGAACTACAATGAAAGCCTAACACATCTTAGAAAGTTTCAATACAGTTTATAGTTGAGCAAATCTTTATTATCTATTTATTGAAGGAATTTGTAGTGGCTATGGACAATGAGAATTTTACGTGTGAAATGGCATAGATAGCTCTCAAGTTGAATTGTTTTGTTGTTTGTACAAGGACATTCCAAATAGCTTAATCCCTCGATTGTCTTTGGACCCACTGAAAGAACATTATCTATAGACCCTTTGCAGGAAGCCCATATAGGATGTTGATCATATGGACTCCGTGGTAGCACTCAAACAATCAATGATTTAAATGACTAAATATCAATAAAAGGAACATGCACAGGTCACGCTGTTGCTAAGATTGAAGTCTGGCCTAAACGTATCAGGCTTGCTCGCTCTAGGTGCTCAGATCGTGACAAACTTAAGCTTCACGCCTCTTGCCCGATGGCTGGCAACCCTCACAAGACTAGAATTGAAAAGAAAAAAGAATAAAATAAAATACTAAAATTTCACTTTCTTTTCAAAATTGGAGAAATTGTCTACGTCAGCATCAGTCTAAGCACGAAAGATGCCTAGCTTTTATGTCATCGATTTCCAATTAAAATTGGTTGAAAGGATTATATTAGCAAACTTTCAAAAGGTTTTAGGACTAAAAATTAACCCAATTGAAAAGTTTAATACTAGTTTAACCGTTATACAATAGGTTTATGATTTTCATGGTAATTTTCTCATTTGTCTTGAGGACAAACTCGGTGGCAGCTATCAAAGCTTCCACAACGTACTTCACCCCGACCTCTCTACTAAACCAGGCATTCAAAGTTCTAGAGGTGTTGTTAAAGACCTCGTATTCGAATTCTCGGATTACTTGTGTTGATTTCAGAGCAACCACAGAGGACGGCAAAGAGAAAGAGCCAAATAGGCCTAATATTTGCAAAGGAAGATTTTACTAGCTCTTATCTATGCAATATCTTGAGTCTATTCATTGACTATATATAAGTTTTGACACCAATGGAAACCGTGATATATGTTCAATTTTGATATAGTTGACAACTATGCTTTTTCAAAAATTTATTACATGTCACAATTGTAGATTATCTCTCGCTCAGATAGTCAATTGAATTGCCCTAAGTTTGGTTTTGATACAAATGTTATAATTTCATTTGTCTCCTATTTTTTGCGTTTGGTCAGGGTTTGTCTTTGTGGAAATATTGTCCCATACCTCTTGAAAATGGGTCATATGTACTTTTTATATTCATGCGATCTCCCTATACCTATCAATTTAAACTTTTAGAATGGGCTTTCTAACTTAGTATAAGAGATGGGGAGGGCAGATAATAACGACAAGTGTCAAAAATCTGACAGTGTTGTAGAGAGTGCGTGTTTGGAAAGTTGGGGTATGATTTATACTCTCCATCGATAGGAGTACATCCAAGGGGGAGGAAACAAAATGCGAAGAGTCAAGTAAATATCAAGTTCAACCTCGATCTGGAGCTTTTCCACCCTCTCTTCCACTTAAAAGGCGTAGTAGTCGGTCTTGATACGAGATTTGGTGGGGGTTACTTTGATCATAACTAAGAGCGCCTCAATTTACTTGAGCTAAGAGCGGGAATAGTTACGAATTTCATTAGGTCGCGTGAGAGAAGGAGATCATTGCAAGAAGCACGATCCCTCTGAGAGTTACTGAAATCGTGGAATCGAGAAGATGAACATGCAAACATGGGTAAAAACATCGGCTTTCTTGCTTGGGCAAAGCAATTCCAGCGGGGTAGGCTGCATCCAATGCAACGCAATATTCAACATGGTGATGGGGTATGCAAGCCGTGAATCCTGACCTTATTAAGTGCATCTAATGCAAGAGTAATTAGGTATACGAGTACACACACATTAGTTTCAACTCACACTTCCCTCGACTTGTTGGCAAAAGCCCATGGATGATCGGTATCTGTCTCCTAACTGGAACCTCAGCAGTGGTCCCCAGATTCGAATATCAGATTGGGTATTGATGAGCTGCTGGCCCATGAAACAATCCTCTCTAAACCGACCAGTACGATTCACAGATATCATATAAAACCATGTCTCTCAAATACAACAATTCGCTTAGGTGGTCATGCATCTGTCTTCATATTGTAGCATGGAGTCCATGGCTCAAATCATGGCAAGAAGTAACATTTCGTCAATAGAGAGAGAGAGAGAGAGAGAGAGAGGCATTCACGCAGTTGAAACCGCCGGTCCGCCTAGTTCTTTAGTTGAACAAATCCCAATTGCACACCGCCGTGCAAAGGTTGTCAAATCCAATATTTTAACAGACCATATTTTTGTTGTTTGAGCCTCGATTATTTATACGTTGATGCGAATAATACTTTCCATTGATCCAATTTTTTATTTGATATGTTTTGTGATGACTTTGCATTGCCCGCCCACAGGAAATTGAGGATGGTTTTTGAATGAGGCATTCAAGCTACGCAAATCGAATCCAAAACCCTAAATAAACCACAAGGAATTAGATATGTGCATACTTAGGTGTACCGTTTAGCACTAGCTTGGTGTACAATTTTACGACTTCATTATAGTTGTGATGGATTTTTTCTTTATTGATGGGCCTGAGTTGGCCCGTCCGCCCAAGTTGGGCCCTAAAAGCCCGGCCCACGGGAATAGGGCCCGTGGATGGGGGAAGGTATAAAAGGGAGGAGAGAGAGGGAGAACGCACCTCTTGGAATTATTAACGTACGTACGTCTCCCTCTCTTTCAACGTTCTCTCTCTCTCCCTAAGAAATGACAAGACGCTTTAAGCGCGACGCGTTTCCTTTTCAAGGCAAATTGACATCATCGGATCAGAATTTCTTCCTCGATCTTCAGCATTGGTGTCTAATCTGTGGCTAACAAGGTACGCTCGAATTCGTGGTGTGCTTTACGATCGGTGATATGTGTTTTTCCCAAGCTTCGTCTTCCGCATTGATTTAGGGGTTCGATTTAGTGTCGAATCCGGTTTTCGGGGATCAGTAATTCCCAACATTGGTATCAGAGCCCTAGTTCACGTTTTTCCCAACATTGGCATCGGCCAGCGCGTGCGCCACATGCGCCGGCGGCGAACCGGCGCATGGGCGCCGGCGGCCGGCGAACCGGCACGCGCCGGTTGACGGACCGACGCTTGCTGACGTCAGCATGACGTCACCCAACGGTCATTAACCGCTGGGCTGACGTCATTGATGACGTCAGCAGTGACGCCGGTTGGCCGGGCGGTCACCGGCCAGCGACCAGATCGGCGACCAAACCCGACCCGACCCGCGCGAGACCCGGCACGAGCGCGGCACGTGCGGGCGGTTGACGCGAACCGGCCCGACCGGCCCAACGGTCCGACGACTTGACCGTTGACCGTTGACTTTGACCGTTGACCCGAAAAAGAAAAAAGAAAAAAGGAATTTGTTTCTTTTTCAATTATGTCTGTGTGGGTTATAGGTAATCCATTTTTTTATTCTGCATTTGTTGCATGAATCATGGAAAATTATGTATTTTCCATTTTGTTTATTATGGATTATAAGTGATCCATTTTAGTTACGCATTTGTTGCGGGAACTATGATGCGTTATACACGGATACCGCAATCCCAAGAACGGACGAAGGAAGAGCTAGACCGAAAAGGCGATGAAAGAGTTAGCTAATTATCGGTGGCTTGATGGTGATTTAGTATCACACATGGTCGGTCAATCAGATGATACAGAAATCATCGGAATGGTTATCTTATGCCGGATTTTGAGAAGGTGCCGGCTTTGATGAACACTCTTCCACCCGAATGGCAAAAGTGTTAGATCGGCTATGGGAGGTCAACGTGATCCCGGATTATAGGAGTCTAGTGGATGCTTTTGTAAGAGAGTATTATAGGATTGAGTTGGCCAAAACTTCAACCCTTAGATTGAGCGCCACATGGCGTAGAGCAAATGCGCCTTGGTGGCGACATGAAAGCTCTCCAAAAGTTTTTCCATGGTTGGCAAATGTGCCTTCAGTTTTCTCAGATGTTTTGACTGATAGATTAGAAGGGACTTTCCCTATTTATTTCTTAGATTAGCTTGAGATTTTTCTGTGTGAATATCTCTTTATATGTTGATATTTCTTTTTGGACATATTACTTATTGTAATAAATTGTTGTATTAGTTGAAAGCATTATTATTTTATTGGATGTCAATTATCTGTTGCTTTCTGTTAATTGCTGATTGATGTGGGTAGTTAGCTGTGGGTAGTTCATAGAAGTTTTTGTAACTTCATAGAATTTATTTTGCATAAGACAATTATATTAATAATAGTTTTAAGTTGGGATTTTTGGAGGATGATTGGAAACGTAGTGACCTTTTGATTCTGAAACCTTACTTGAAATTATTCATTGATATGATGGGTTTGTGCAAATAGGGATGCATAAATGATAGGCATTAATTATTTGTGCATGTATATCTGATGTGTTCAGATTGATGTTTTCAGCAACTAGGAACGTAATTGCTGATATGAACGGCAACAATTGTGAAATATTGAATATGAAGATTCAATATGTGCTGGAAAAGCAAGAAGCACTAGAAGCTCTTGACCATGTTATGGAAGATCTTGAAGATGATGTGCGCCACTTTGAGCTGGTAGAGGACCGCTTAACGGCATGTGAGCTGAAAATAGATTTTTGCAATGCTGGTTCTAGCTCAGAAAGGGCTTTGAGCTCTAAGCGCAAGCGTATTGATTCATTCAATATGTGGGAATGCAAATGATTAAGTCCTTATTGCAAGAGATCAAGAGTTAACCAACACAAGAGAGGAAAACGTCCTCAAGTGAAGAAAATGTCAAGGGTGAGGTGTTACAACTGTGACAAGAAGGGTCACTATGCTCGCGACTGTCGTGAGCCAAAGAAGGTAAACACCTCTTGTACATTTGAGAACTTTGCTTATGTGTCAAGTTCTGCATTATTAGCTGAATCCAATCCTTTGTGGACTGTAGATTCAGGAGCAACAGACGATGTAGCGAATGATAGAGGATCCTTCGTGGAATTCCGAGGAGTACCAACTGGAACTAAGGGGATCTGTGTAGGAAATAACTCCAGAGATGAAGTTAAAGGGATTGGCACATGCCAATTGAACATGCGTGGTGGACGCAACTTGTTCCTACATGATGTTCTAAATGCTCCGGAGATTCGTCGAAATTTAATGTCTGTTTTAGTGTTGGTTAAGCTTGGTTTTAGTGTGAACTTCCGTAATAGTGATGTAGATTTGTATTTGAATACAAACTACTATGGTTGTGGTCACTTTCTAGATGGTTTTATTGTACTAAATGTTGACTGTGGTGATGTCAATATATGTTATTCCCTTGTTTCACGTCTTCTACTTCATAAGATAATGATGTGAATGTGTGGCATGCTAGACTTGGTCATATTGACCAACAACATATGAATAGACTAGCCAAAGAGGGCTTGTTGGGCAACATTGAAAAAGTCGATTTGCCTAGATGTGAGCATTGCCTAGTAGGGAAAACGATAAGGAAATCATTTGAAAAAGATAAAAGAGCTGAATTTCCTCTGCATTTAATCCATTCTGACGTCTGTGGTTCAATGAAAGTGAAAGGAAGGCTTGGGGCTGTTTATTTCATCACTTTTATAGATGATTATACTCGATTCGGATATGTGTATTTGATTTTCCATAAATTTGAAACAATAAGTTGTTTCAAAAGGTTTATGAACTTGGTTGAAAATCAATTAGACAAGAAAATAAAAGCATTTAGATCCGATCGAGGTCGAGAATATTTATCTGATGAGTTCAGAAAATTATGTGGTGAAAATGAATAGAAATACAGTTGTCTATTCCATATACTCCTCAACAAAATGGTGTTGCAGAGAGAAGAAACAGAACCCTATTGGAAATGGTTAGGTCCATGATGGCGCATGCTAACTTACATATCACTTTTTGGAGTGATGTGTTGTTAACTGATGCCTATATACTTAACCGGATGCCTTCTAAATCAGTTAGTTCCATTCCATATGAGTTATGGACAGGTAGAAAACCGAACTTAAATTTTCTTAAGCCATGGGGTTGTACTGCCTATACTCATAAATCCTCTCACAAGTTTGGGAAATTGAGTCCCAGATAAAAGTAGAGTATCTTAATGAGATACTTCAAACACTCGAAAGGGTATGTGTTCATAGGTGAGCAGGAAAGTGGGAGAATAACTGAATTTGAATCACGGGATGTCACATTCTTAATGGATGAATTTCCTAAGAAGGGCGAAATAGGGAAAGATTACTTCCTATTTGAAACCTTGGATCAAGATAATGATATTAATGGAGTTCGTCCAAGTGGGAGTAATATGAGAAGTGATGAATTGAATTCAACTCATTCTCAATTACAACCATATGATGAGACGATGTCATTATTATCTAATCCGAGTGGGAGCATAATTGGGAATGATGTGCTAAGTGTACAATCTCCCATACGGCGAAAAAGTCGCCAAAGTATTCCCCGTCGATGTTTTGACATTGAAGGGGAAACTTTTATGATTGCTCCGCAAGATGAGGATGAGCCGAGAAATATTAATGAGGCTCTGAATTGCCCTAGTAAGGAAAAATGGATTTATGCAAAGAAAGAGGAGATGGAGTCAATGAAATCAAACCAAGTCTGGGAACTGGTTGATCTTCCAAAAGGACGCAAAGCCATTGGGAACAAGTGGGTTCTCAAAATAAAGCGAAAGGCTGATGGCTCGATAGAAAGCATAAGGCTCACCTTGTGGCAAAGAGGTGTAATCAACAGGAAGGAATTGATTATGAAGATACATTTTCTCCTGTAGTGAGATTTGCCTTGATTCGCATAGTTCTGGCAATAATGTTTAGTATGGATCTTGAGTTACATCAAATGGATGTAAAGACTGCTTTCCTCAATGGAGAATTAGAGGAAGAAATAAATATGGAACAACCTGTTGGTTTCATAGTGAAAGGCCAAGAAGAAAATGTATGTCGACTTTGGGGATCGATATATGGCCTTAAGCAGTCGTCAAGACAATGATATATACGTTTTCATAATTCCATAATGGCATATGACTTTACAATGATAGATGAGGATCATTATGTATATATCAAAAGATCCAAGGATCAATTTGTAATCATATCATTATATGTTGATGATATACTAATTGCTAGAAGTAACATGGAGTTTGTTCATTCTATTAAGAGTTGGTTGTTTTCCAACTTTGAGATGAATGATATGGGATTGTAAACCCATAAACACCCCTATTGCAAAAAGGTGAAGGATTGAGCCATAGACTGTGTCCAAGGACTCCACAAGAGAAGGAACAAATGAAACATGTTCCTTATGCTAGTGCTGTTGGGAGCTTGATGTATGCTATGATGTGTACAAGACCTGACATATGTTATGCAGTTGGAATGGTGAACAGATACCAATCCAATCCAGGTCAAGCACGTTAGAAAGCCGTTAAAAGAATACTAAGGTATTTAAAGGGGACTGCTGATTATACGCTGAGTTATTATGGAAATGATCTGCGACTCTAAGGCTATTCTGATGTTGATTGGGGAGGAGATTTAAATGAAAGGAAATCTACCTCTAGGTTTGTTCTCTTACCGAATAATGGCACCATGTGTTGGAGCAGTAAGAAACAAAAGTGTATAGCCTTGTCCACGATGGAAACTGAGTTCGTGGCATTATCGCAGCAGAGATAAGAAGATGTTTGGCTTAAGAGATTATTGGATCATTTAGGTGTTATTGGAAGTGCTGCAGATTAATTGTTGGTTAATTATGATAGCCAAGCAGCAAAAGCGTACACCAAAGATCCAAAATATCATGGCAAGACCAAACATATAGATACCAAGTATAATTTTTGTCATGGATATGATTGCACGAAAAGATATGAACTTAGAGTACATACTACGCATAGAATGGTAGCAGATCCTATGACAAAGCCATAACCTAGAGATGTGTTTTGTGGCCATGTAAAATCTCTAGGATTGCGTAGAGTCTGATGTACTGGATTGTAATTTCCCTGAAGTGTTCACATTTGATGAATTTGTGTTTTCATCATTAATGCCTATGAATCTTTGTTTGATCTTTATGTATCTTAAATGCTCAGTGCATTACATTTAGTTGAGAAAGTATGTCGGACAGATATAAGATCAGCCCACTCGCACGGGTAATCGCCTCTATTTGTTGTGTGATAAATAGAGATGAGACTGTTTTTAAGCTTATTATCTAGGTGATAATCGAGAGCTCAAGCTTAAAATACGTATGTCGCCTTAACTGAGTGTTAAGATGAGGACATAATACTTACTATGTCCGAAAGTAAAATACCCCACATATTTTACTTTATCTGTCTAAGATGCCAGATGTGAATTATGATGAATTTAGTGAATGAGTAGATACGTGAACTCAAGTTAGATATTGGGTATGTCTGAACTATCATTTGTACGGTATTGAAAGGTGTAGACATACGCTCCATGGGAAATGAGTTAATACTGTAATACGTATTCCATACTACATATGCATGAGACGACCAATAAGAGTGACAAAAGTTTGATCTCAACTTTTTATGTCGTGTGAGACTCTTGAGGAAAAGAGTTCCTCAATTTTTAGTCCCCTCATAACTCTTACTTATTCTCAAGATTTCTATTTAGTGTTTGCTATCTTAGGATGTTGCCAATGGTCATGAGTTTGATTCGATCTAATGGGGTATTTCTAGAAAAGCAAGCTGAACTGAAATTGAGAGTTTGAAGGAAAGAGGAAGATCGATTTTGGAGAATCACATTGTAGTTTTGTATTCACCGGTTAGCCAATTATGACTGTCTTTGGGATAATCATAATTGTGAATACAATATATATATATCATTGTTTGAAAGAGATCAAGAGAGATATAAATGTGATCAATCGATTTAGGGTACTGCATACTAAATCTACTCGGAGTGTGATGTCCATTATGAGCTATTATATATTCCTAACAGATGTATAGCAACGAGCCCTCAAAGTATGTTGGTCGCACGGATTATTCACCGGTATGAATGTTGAAGAGAGGAAAAGAGGATTCTGTTCGGCCCACCATGTTAAGTGAGAGTCTATGATGGATTTTTCTCTGATGGGGATGAGTAGGGCCAGTCCGCCCATGTTGGTTTTGGACCACCATGTGCGAGTGGGAGATGATGGATTTTTTCTTTATTGATGGGCCTGAGTTGGCCCGTCCACCCAAGTTGGGCCCAAAAAGCCCGGCCCACGGGAATAAGGCCCGTGGATGGGGGAAGGTATAAAAGGGAGGAGAGAGAGGGAGAACGCACCTCTTGGAATTATTAACGTATGTACGTCTCCCTCTCTTTCAACGTTCTCTCTCTCCCTAAGAAAGGACAGTACGCTTAAGGCGACGCCGTTTCCCTCTTCAAGGCAAATTGACATCATCGGATTAGAATTTCTTCCTCGATCTTCAACATTGGTGTCTAATCTGTGGCTAACAAGGTACGCTCGAATCCGTGGTGTGCTTTACGATCGGTGATACGTGTTTTTCCCGGGCTTCGTCTTCCGCATGGATTTAGGGGTTCGATTTAGTGTCGAATCCGGTTTTCGGGGATCAGTCATTCCCAACAAGTTGCATAGAGTAGACCAATTCATCTTAACCGGCTCATCTCAATATTATGGTCGATAGTAAGTAATAGTGGAAATAATTGAGATCGAGTTGGTCTTTCAAGATACAAGTCGAATAGAGTAAGATAGAGTATGATAACATATGCATTACCAAAGGACAGAAGTCAAGAACTTGCCTACGGCCGATGCTAATTCGTCTGAAACAATGCTTTTCCTTGATCCCAAATCCAATTTAGGTCTGTCCCTTATAGTTCACGAGAGCATATACTAGCACATACTCAAATAATATCCGTTGAATCTGCTGGTCCCACCGTCAAATATCAAAATTTGTATATTTCGATTGCACTCCTCCTAAAAAAAAAAGATAAATCTGGACTTGGTCTGTCTTCCAACGAGTCGGCAACATCCTCAATACCTCCGGCGACTTTGGCAACTGGGCCTACGTCGTCTCGCCCGTCGACCCCTTGATGCTCTCCTGCCTCCGCCACCCTCTTCGTCTCGGCTAGCACCGATGCTGCCGTCTTTGGCACCCCATGGATCTTCTCCATATCCTCTACCACGTCGTCTCCCGATGCCTCGCCTTCTCATAACTCAAGCGCTTCCGCACAAGTTCTCACCTCTCGACCCTTGTGCCAACAACTCCATCCTCATCGCTGGCAGCTCTCCCTCCAACTTCACCCTCGACAGCTGCCCTCTCCTCAATCCCGAACTCTTCCCCTTTTACCCCTTGCCGTGCTCGGCATCGCCTGGATCCCTGATGCTGCGCGGGGGCTTTCTCCGCCACAGCTGCAGCCAGTAACGGATGATAGTCCGATGGTGGCAGCGTTCATTTGGCTTGATAAAATAACTGGCCAGCGTTCCGTTATTGTCATTAATTTTTGCCTTTCTTTTTCCAAGTTCTCGTCGAGCTACTCAAGCTAGGGGAGATACATTGATTTCTCATTGTTTTAGTAAATTCAGACGCGCGGAGTCAAGTACCCAATATCTTTGCAATAGAGGTATCAAAATGGGTCATGGACCAAATTTTTTTTAATTATATCAGAATGTAATCCATCGTTGTGTTCTAAGACTAATTAATCTAAGGCATATACTACTTTCGGCCAAAAAAAAAAATTTATACAAATAGAGCTAAATTGTAAATGGGTTGTTAGAGATTAAATGGGTCGAGTGAAAATGGGTTTAAGATATTCGAAAGCTCCATACATGAATCTAGTGTCCTCGTTGGCGATCGACTGGGGACAAAGTTCCGAGTAAGCAAATCCGGCTGATTCCACCAACTGAGTCATTCCGGAAATTTTGAATTCTACTTGCTCCGAGCTGTCTCGGTGTACCCATGATCGGTCTACCCGGTCTTTTGAGCTATTTAAGACATTGATTTTACTCTTTCAAAAGTTTCAAAAGCAATTGAAAGTTAACATCGCATTCACTGAGATCTGCAGGCATAATTTCCCAGGAAAACTGCAACTTCAACCGATGCTATTTAGCTGAAATCTACCTCTTCTACCCAAATATTTTGTTCTCAGTGCAAAGCCTTTTTTATTTTTATTTTTTATTTTTATTGAGTCTTTTGATTCTAGTGACAATTAGCTATGTAACACCAACACAGATACAGGACATATGACAAGATAAGACATGACACGATATGTCAACACATTATTTCTAAAAAAAAAATAAAAATTTCAATATATTCCGACACGTTATATATTAAATATGTCTTTATATATAAATGCACACATAAATAAATATAAATAAAAAGAGCCTAGAATTAAGTTCCACTGAAAACATTAATCCAATATTTGTTAATATCATTAATTATTTTAATTTGACAAATTCAATGACATTTTATTGCAATAATCCATAAAACTTGAACGAAAAAACAAGCAATCCACGTTCTACTATTAAATTTAGGGACATGTATACTACAAGTCTCAAAACTTATCGCGAAAATGCAATTGAGTCCTAAAATTTATCAAATTGGTGCAATTAAGTCATTCCGTCAACATTGTCAATTTGTTAAAAGGAAAATACCGAAGTGATATTTTAAAATTAATTTATTTATCTTATGTGGAATTTTTATTAATTTTTTCTTTAAATATTATTTAAAGAATAGTAAAAAGCTATTAAAAAATTTAAAATAATTCTAAAATAAATTGGAAAAAATAAATAAAAGAAAAGGCAGGGTCATGCGTGGTCTGTCCATTGGAGGGGGGCCAGCAACAACGGCATGGAGGGGTGGGGGGAGGGGGGCACAACCCTTGCCGTCTAGGAGCAAGGCTCACCTAAATCAAGGCATCGCCAACCTTCACCTATGGCTGACGGGCCTCCCTAGTCCTAGTTGAGGCCTCATCAGCCCTAGGTGAGGGTCAACGACCCTTACTAGGCCCAAGTGAGGGCTATCACTCATATATGGGCAAGCCTCACCAGCCCTTGCTTAGCCGGTGATGACCTCACCCGAGCCAGTGAGGGCTGCCCCCCTCCGCACCTCACCAGTGCTCTTTGACGATGGTAGCGGCAGCAGCATGTGGGGAAAATTCCGAACTCGCATGTCGGAGCATGTGGGGAAGAGTTGATCATGTGTTGGCACTCGTTAACATGTCAATGAGTGTTGAACACGTGTCGGTAGGACAAGACACGAAAACTTCTAGAAAATGTCGGTGCTTCTTAGGCAATTAGACTCTCATGTGCAGTGATTTGTTGAAAGATTAAGGAGAAAAAAAAATCAAAAATACATTTCGAGACCAGTCGAGTGTGGTCAGGTCGGGTACTGACCGAGAAATTGGCATTGAAAATAAATTGGTCAATTTGGATCCAACTATTTATATCCCAACCAAACTCTCCAATTTGATTGGCTTATTTCAGTAGAGGTTTGAAACAAAAACGAGCCATCACATCCGACTAAACTTCTGTACGTAAAAATGAAAACCGGATCGTGTTTTATTCTCAAATTACTTAAAGGGTCGATATCGATTATTCACAGACACGACCTCACACGTTGCCTTCAAGGCCTTGAACAAAAAGAGAAATCTAACCAACTTCCCATCCCAAACTACGGCCTCGTAGCTCTTCGGGTTGGCCCCGTCCTTGACCTCGACGATAAGCTTGTAGATCGTCCCCAAGAACCCCACCGTCTCACCCTTCACCACCTTATCCAGAGCCAGCTTCGTCTGGGCGTCCTCATTGTGCTTATTGACAGCAAACTCACCGATCTCCCGTACGTGCGGGTCGCTCAGATCCTTTATTGGCTCCCAACCGAACGGCCCCTCCGTGCCGGCAGGCCCGGCAGCCGAACCTTGGAGGAGGAGGAGGACGGTGGCAGCTGCAGCGGCGAGGACGAGGAGCCTCATTTTCGGAGGTTTTAGGCGTCGTTCTTGGTGTGGGCTTCGAAATTGAATGCTTGTTCTGAAGGTTTCTATGGGGGGTGGGGGGGTACATGTATTTATAGGTCTTAAAATGGCGTGATGAACACGGACACTTGTTGCAAAAATTATCTACATTAGCACCGATTTTGCCATGTAAAATATTTAGTGTCTCTACGTTATTGATTTCAGACTAAGGCTAGAAGGACTACATTGACAATATCAAAAGGTTTAAAATTACATTAGTCAAATTGTAAGATTTAGGACTAGTTTGGCCACCATACAATATGTTTATGACTTTTTTTTGGTAATATTCCCATTTGTCTTGAGGACAGACTCAGTAGCAGCTACCAAAGCTTCTGCAGCATATGACTTGATCTCTCTATAGAATCGAGCATCCAAAGTTCCAAAGGTGTTGATTTTACTAGCTCTTATTTAGGCAATCTCTGGAGTCTTTTAATTGAATATATATAAGTTTTGACACTGTTTAAAAATGTTAAATATGTTCAATTTTGATATAGTTGATGACTATGCTTTCAAAAATTTATTATATGTCTCAATTGTAGATTATCTCTTGCTCAATTGAATTATCTTAGGTTTCGTTCCGATACAAATGTAATCATTTAATTTGTCTCCTTTTTCCGTTTTTAGTTAGGGTTTGTTTTCATGAAAATATTGTCCCACATCTCTTGATAGTCGATCATATATATTTTTTATATTCATATGATTTCCTTATATCTATCAATTAAAATTTTTAGAATGAGATTTCTAGCATAGCACAGGAAGTGGGAGGGACTGATGACTAGCGACAAGCGTAAAAAATCTGATTGCGTTCTCGGTCTTAAAGTATGAATTACGAAGCGTGAAAGTTTCAGCATTTCTAAATGCAATTATGACACAACAAAACTATATCAAATAAATCCTCCCGTCTCTATTTTCAAGCATAGGAGGCTAGAAGAGAAAAACCCTCAGTTCGGGTTGGTTTTAGGTTCAGCTGCTGACTCGTCTCTCAATCATGTGCCGCGGGGAGCTACAAATAATTGGAATTTTCACCTCCAAAAAGCCCTCATCAGATTAACACGAAATGAAAGGGGAAAAAAAAAAGCCAGAACAGAAGCTAGAATGTGTTTAGCGTGGTTGAGCTTCTTAAATGTAATTGGCCAGCACGAACCCTCCAATTTCAATAAAGCATGCATGTCGTGCCATAACAAAATATTTTAGAAAACCTTCCCATGGTTGGTCACAGCCATCACTTTTCATGAAGTGACCAAATGACAAAAAAAGAATAAACTTGAAGTAAATCTCCGAGAGAACATCATCAAAATTCACCTCACAGCCATCAGTTTTCATAAAGTGACCAAATGACAAGAAAAGAATAAAGTTGAAGTAAATCTCCAAGAGAACATCATCAAAATTCACCTCCTGATTTATCGAAGGAGTAATTTAATTCCTCTCTCTCTCTCTCTCTCTCTCTCTCTCTCTCTCTCTCTCATTGTCGATCAACCTTATCATCTCCCTCAAGTGCTCAATTGGGGCATGCCGTTCTTTCTCGAGCTGGTTCTGGCCACAGTGTCAATGGCCGTCAGCTATTGCTCAGCGGTCTTTACCGTTAGTCCTAAGTCGCCCAACCAATTCTACTGGCTGCTCTTCACCGGCTTTGCGCTGTTCATGGAGTTATTTGAGTGGTTTTGTTCATTACTCTATCTATTTTAATACCTAAGCATTAACTTTAAGTCGAATCTCAATTCTATTTCAAACTTTTTAAATCTTATAAAAAAATTACAAATTTTCACTTTTTATCGAAATCTTGCCCCGTAAATTCTTCGTCCAATGTTGCCATTAAAGTCAATGTGTCAATTTCATATGCACGTCTTTATCTCCATTCATGTGTCATTGATGACTTGGAATTTCAGCTAAACTAGATATTATTAAAATAAAAACCGTTGTTCTTTCTATTTCCTTATGTTCACTTTCTTCTTCTTCCTTCCTTGCACCCTCCATTATGTTCTTTTTTCTATGTCCTTGCTCGACCTCCATTAATTCTTCCGCCTGCTTTGACAGAGAAATTCTTTCTCAACCTCCCAAAGATGTTTTACTTCGCGGCCAATCCATCTGGAGAAGCAAAGACTAAATGAGTGCTAAGAACAAACTCTCCCAATCACATCGTAAAATCTCTACCGCTATCTATGAAGTTAAAAACATCTTATAAATTCTCAACACAATTTATTAGGGAGATACAATACAACGGATCACTTGCAGACATCACACACTCAACTATAGAGAATCAGGACATCAATCTAATACCTGACTTCGTCAAACAAACTCCAATACTATACTACTATAGGCTTGTGACACGGCCCATAGACGAAGCATGATCCAAGACCATCCATGAGGAGGCCGTGTCATGAGGGCTTGTCCAAGAACAGCCTGCAATTGATCCACGAACGATTCGTGATCCATGCACGGCCAGCCCATGTGCGATTCAGACAAAGGCCCATGGATAACCCTGTTGGAGAAATCTTTCCAGAATATTTTGAAGCTGACAAAACGTTTCTATCAGTCTAGTCTGGATAAATACAGACCTTCTGTTTAGAGTCTGAAGACTTTCGGATCACTCAAGACTCAAGACTCAAGACTCAAGACTCAAGACTATTCTCATTGACAGTTTTTCTAATCCAGTGACGAAGGAAATCCAGAGCCAAAGTATTTGGTTGAGGATTTAGTCCTATCGTCTGGAGAAGATCTCTTGGCTGGATAAATATAACGGATTCTTTTATTCATAATCAAGATTGTTTGAAGATCTAATGGTCGACGAAATATTCTTGGAAGGTTCTATTCTTGGAAACCAAGATCCTGATTGTATGGGCGAACAGGATTGATGGGCTATCGTCAAGTTCCTTTAATAGCTCGAATGATCTTCTTAATTGATTCCGTCCAATGGGTAGATTGGAGGAATTCCTTTGGTAAGTGCGAACGGGTATGATGGCATAAAGAAGTATAAAAGGAAGACGTTCTAGTTGCTTTAGTGCATGATCGATAGAGAAATTCCAGAGTCTGAAGCACCTTGATTATTAGTCGATACATTTTGAGCAAAATTGTATAAACAAAGAGTGTCTATACTTAGTGATACCTTGAGCGAGTGTGGTAGATCATCTACACCAAGAAGTCAAGGGAGAACAACGTTGTAACATCTCTTTGTTCATAGTGGAATCCAGCCAATAGGCTGTCAGTGCAGAAGAGTGGAAGTAGGCTTGAAATAAGCCGAACCACTATAAACCGCGTGTTCAATTTTCTCTTCTCTCAGTCTTACTTTAGTTATTGTTTGTCTCAAATCTATCAACTGTCTAGTATTGTGCAATTATCGAGAAAAATCCTTTATATACTTATTCACCCCCCTCTAGGTACTCATACTAGCTATATCAATTGGTATCAGAGCTCGTGTACTCACTTTATTTGAAGTGTTTTACTTCAGAGTAGAAGATCCATGGCTAGTATGCTAGCACTAGGGCTGATGGAAGGGCAAAGCAATACCAGACCACCCTACTTTGATGGAAAGGATTACAACATCTGGAAGAACAAGATGAAAGCTTTCCTACGATCAAAGGATCCTCTGGAATGGGACGTTGTAGAAAAAGGAATTACTCCTATTACTGCATCAGTCTTTGAAAGAGGGAAAGAAACTGTTGAGACCAGCGGAATGACTCAGGAAGAGATAATCAAGAGACAAGCACTCGATGCAAAAGCAATTTACTCTTTATATTGTGCTTTGTCACCAACTGAATATAACAGAATATCTTCTTGTGTTACAGCAAAAGAAGTTTGGAACAGATTACATATCACCTATGAAGGAACAGATCGAGTGAAGGAAACCAGAATTAACATTCTCCTCGGTCAATATGAAGCCTTCAAAATGAAACTAGGAGAATCTATAACTGACATGTTTAGCCATTTTACAGATATTGTCAATGGTCTTGCGAATCAAGGACAAAAATTTTCTGATCCCATGAAGGTAAACAAGCTACTGCGTGGACTCTCTAATGATTGGAATCACATAAAGACTTCAATAAGAGAGACGCAAAGAATTATGCCACTATCTGTCGACGAGCTGATTGGAACTCTTCAATCTTATGAAGTGGAACGAATTAATGAAGATGAAGATCCAAAAGGTAAGAAATCCATTGCATTAAAATCAAATGATGATTCTGATGATACAGATTCTGAAGATGATATGGACGATGAGGAGCTTGCTCTCATGATAAGAAGATTCGGAAAACTGAATAGAAAAGGAAGAAGGTTCAACTCAAAGAAACAAAGTTTTTAAAGACAGCAGACCAAGTATGTTGATGATGAGGAACCAAACAAAGATGTAGTTTGCTTTGAATGTAAGAAAAAGGGACACATTAGACCCAACTGTCCTCTTCTGAAGAAGAAGAGAGGAAAACTGAAAAAGTTTCGAAAAGCTCTCAAAGCCGAAACCTGGAGTGATACAGAGTGTGAAGAAAGTGATAATGAATATGCCAACCTATGTCTGATGGCACAATCAGACTCAGACTCAGATTCTGGATCAGACTCAGATAGTGAATTTGAGGCAAGTAATTTTAAAATTCCTGTCAAAGTTTCTAAATACATTGATGAACCGTGTTTTAGTCTTAAGACTTCTCTCAAAAGAATTTCCGAACTTAAAAAGGAAAACTCAACTCTAAAACAAAAGGAAAACGTTTTAAAAGAAAGAGTTAAAAGTTTAGACCTGAATGTTTCCACTCTTAAAGAAAATGAAGATAATCTTTTGAAAGAAAATGCCCTTTTAAAAACTGACTTATCAAATATTTCAAAGAAATTTTCAATAGGGTTCGAAAAACTTGAAAAAAATCTTTCAGTTCAAAGACCTTACTTCAATAAGTCCGGTCTAGGTATGACAGCAGAAACAATTCCCTTGATTGATTTTCCTAAAGTAAAAGAAAGAATTAAGGAAAGACCCTCGAGAGAGGCTTACAAAAATCATTTCAAGAAAGTTTTTGTAAAGTCTGTAGGTCGAAATGCCCTCAGGTGTTCAAAGTGCAACAGTCCGGATCACTTTGAAAAAGAGTGTCCTATGGTTTGGAAACCGGTTAAGAAAGTATGGGCTAATACTGTTTATCTTACTAACACCAAAGGACCCAAGAAAATTTGGGTACCAAAGAAAGCTTGAGACTCTCTTTTAAATGCAGGTCTCCGTCAAGAAAAAAGGTAAAGTGGTATCTAGACAGTGGATGCTCAAGACACATGACATGAGACTCAAATTGCTTCATAAAGCTTGTTCAAGTAAATGGTGGAAAAGTTTCATTTGGAGGAAACAACAAAGGAAGTATTGTGGGATTTGGAACTGTGAAAATTGGAAATCTCACAATAAGTAATGTTTCCCTAGTGGAAGGACTCAATTACAATCTTCTAAGCATTAGCCAATTGTGTGATACCGGTTTTAAGATCTTCTTTCAAGAAGGAACATGTTCTCGGGAACCGTAAAGACTCTACTCGTCTTTCATGGGTCGAAGACATGGAAATATCTATCTTCCGGATGTGAAACCAAATGAATCGCAATGCCTAATCTCAATTCAAGACGAAGCAAGCTTATGGCACAGAAAGCTTGGTCATGTCAACATGAAGCAATTAGCCAAAATCTCATCAAAGCAGCTTGTTTGAGGTCTACCCAAATTACCGTACCAAAAGTCTGATCCATGCACTCCATGTATTTTGGGAAAGCAGGTAAGAAATTCATTTAAGCCAATAAATCATGTCTCTACTAATCATGTACTACAGTTGCTGCATATGGATATCTTCGGACCAACCAAAACCCAGAGCATTGGAGGTAAGAAATATTGCCTAGTAATTGTGGACGATTAGTCCTGATTTACTTGGGTATATTTCCTTGCAAGTAAGTCCGAAACCTTCTCATATTTTGAAAAATTTGCTAAAAATGTTCAAAATGAAAAAGGATGTGTTATCTCAAGTATAAGAACAGATCATGGAGGTGAATTTGAAAATCAAGATTTTACAAAATTTTGTGATGAATCTGGCTTTAAGCATGTGTTCTCCTCTCCATATACTCCTTAGCAAAATGGAGTTGTGGAAAGAAAGAATAGATCTCTTCAATAAATGGCTAGAACTCTTTTAATTGAAAGTAAGATTTCTTCACGATTTTGGGCTGAAGCTGTTTCAACAGCATGCTATATCATCAATAGAGTCTTCTTAAGACCTATTCTAGAGAAAACCCCTTATGAGTTATTCAAAGATAAGAAGCGTATTATTTCATACTTTCATGTGTTCGGTTGCAAATGCTTTATATTGAAAAATGCAAAAGATCGAGTTGGTAAATTTGAAGAAAGATCAGATGAAGGCATCTTCCTTGGATATTCTACATCAAGCAAAGCCTACGAGTCTATAACAAGAAGAGCCCTCGTGGAGGAGTCAATGAATGTAAAATTTCAAGACTCTACGCAAGATGAATCTAGTCGACTCATCATGAAGAGTCCGAACCGCTCCAGATCCTCCAAAGCTTACAAATCAAGAAGCATCTCGACTCCGGAAGACCAAGATCAAGCTGTTCGTGAAGATTCAAATAAAGAAAGAGATCATCAACCAGACAAATCAACCAAGAATCGGAAGCATAAGTCCAAGTCATCCCAAAGATCTCATTATCGGCAAAATTAATGAAGGAATTCGCACCAGATCCAAAAGGCGTGAAGAGTCTAGTGCCGTGGCTCTCATTTCGAAATTGAACCAAAGAGCATAGAAGAAGCTTTATCGATGAAAGCTGGATTGAAGCTATGCAAGAAGAGCTCGCAGGTTCAACATTAATGATGTCCGGAATTGACATCTAAACCAAAAGGTAAAACTGTTATTGGAGCTAAATGGGTGTTCAGGAACAAGATGAATGAGAAAGGAAAAGTCGTACGAAACAAAGCAAGACTCGTGGCCAAGGGATATACGCAAGAAGAAGGAATAGACTATGATGAGACTTACGCACCAGTAGCAAGGTTAGAAGCTATTCGACTATTACTTGCGTTTGCTTGTTATAAAAATTTCAGGTTATTCCAAATGGACGTCAAAAGTGCCTTCCTAAATGGATTTATCCATGAGGAAGTTTATGTGGAACAACCACCAGGGTTTGAAGACCCAAAGAAGCCAGACTCAGTCTTTAGACTGAAAAAGGCCTTGTATGGTTTAAAGCAAGCACCTCGAGCTTGGTACGACAGACTAAGTAAGTTCTTAATACATAATGGTTTTGTCAAAGGTAAAGTAGATACTACTTTATTTATCAAAAAGGAAAAAAAAAGTTTTCTACTTGTTCAAATATATGTGGATGATATTATTTTTTAATCCTCTAATGAAAGTTTGTGCAAGAAATTTTCTAAGTCTATGCAGGATGAGTTTGAAATGAGTATGATGGGAGAGTTAACATTCTTTCTTGGTCTTCAAGTAAAACAATTGAAGGAATGAACTTTTATTTATCAAGAAAAATATGCTAATGATCTTGTCAAAAAGTTTGGACTGGAAAAGTGCAAAAAGACCGACATACCGATGTCAAGTTCTTTGAAGATAGACAAAGATGAAGAAGGGAAGAAAGTTGATCAAAAGCTGTACAGGAGCATCATTGGTTCACTTCTTTATCTTACCGCTTCTAGACCTGACATTTTGTTGAGTGTTTGCATCTGTGCTAGGTTCCAATCAGATCCTAGAGAATCCCATCTCAGTGCTGCGAAACGTATTATTAAATACGTTGCTTCATCTTCAAGCATCGGTCTTTGGTATCCTAAGAAGGGAGACTTTAATCTTCTAGGATATTCAGACGCAGATCTAGCCGGTTGCAGAGTTGATAGAAAGAGCACTTCGGGAACTTGCCAGTTGCTTGGAAGCAGGACAGTGTCTTGGTTTTCAAGGAAACAAAGCATTGTGGCTCTCTCAACAATGAAGCGAGTATGTAGCTCTTGGAAGTTGCTGTTCACAAATTCTATGGATAAAACAACAACTACAAGACTTTGGAATTGAGGACTCATGCACAGAGATTAGATGTGACAACACCAGCGCAATGAATCTCACTAAAAATCCAATCCTTCACTCAAGAGCAAAGCATATAGAGATTCGACATCATTTCATTAGAGATCATGTTCAAAATGGAGAAATCTCGATTCAATTTGTTGATTCAAAAAGTCAACTAGCATATATATTCACAAAGCCTTTGGAGAAAAATCAATTCGATTTTATCCATTCCAGACTCAACATTTTGAAGCTTGAGGAAGTTAAAGTCTAGAGACTCTCCAACCCTCGCACTCGACATTCATGGCTATAGACCGTAAGTTGTTATATTCAATCTCGAAAAGGTACGATCATTAGTTCGTTAATTTATAATTTCCGTGAAAAACTGAATCTTGTCTTTTCAAAAAGATTAACTTCTATTGGCAGTTATCGATTTTAAAAGAGACGTCTGTTCATTTTACTTTGTGCCGATTGGTTTTTCCTTTTTAAACTAAGTTATATATATATATATACAATTTTCCTCGCTTAAACTTCAAAACCCTAAAAAGGCATTCTCCTCCTAATCCTGTCTCTACTTCGTGTTTATCTTCGAGAAAGTTGTCATCTTTTCTTGGGAAAGCGAGTAAAGGAATCTTTCAATGACAAGAAGGGATGTCTTCCTCGAGAAAGTCTTCAAGAATCGCGAATAGGGGACCACAGAGAATGAGGGAGGGGCCTACCCATTTCGATCTCACCGAAGAGGAAGATTTACCGAGTCAGCAACAGAGCCCGATTCACTCTCCACCACGTCACTCTTCATCATCTACCCCACAAGGTGCGGGTCAACTACCGGAGGAAGAAATAATCGAGGACTTGAGACCGTAAGAGTCCAAAACCCTCTTTTATTTACAAGCTCTATCGTGCGATGAAGAGCATTGGGACTCCGCTGAACTATATAGATGATTTCCTTAAAGATAAGAATTATGGGAATGAGTATATATTTTTGCGACGAATGGAGGACTTGGGAATTGCTCCCAAAGGAAAGGCCGAGGAAGCACTTGCGAACATTCCAAGTGACCCTCGTGTATCGGGACTGAATCCGACTGACGGGAACGATGATGATAAAATGTTCAAAGAATTTCAACCTAGAATGGGTGTTGCTGCGAAGGTGAAGGGAAAAAGAATGGATTTGTTTAAATCGAAGGAATAGGAGAATCTGTTCTTCAGACTGTTGAAACGAGGGGTAATAAACCCTAGGAGTGTTGATTTCGATTTCTTGGATGCCATTAATGTGAACTTAAGGGAGAAGTTCAATCTGCTTCAACTTGAGCAATTTTGCTCCGATACCACAGACGGTTATGCGCAATTGACAGCATACTTCTATTCGAATCTTAGCTTTTTAGATGCGAATAGAATATCCTTCAGTGTTCAAGACCAAGTCTATGAGGTAGATGTGGACATGTTGGCAGACATAATTAGAGTTGAAAGAGGACGATATAAACCAATCAAGGTTTCAATCACTCGTACCACACTGGAACTTGTCAAAGACAGGAGTACAGAAGGAAGAGTTACCTACTCAAGAATGCATGCCATCAACATCTTACTTCACAAAATTGTGATCAACTGTATCAGGCCAAAGTCTACATCCAAGACTGACGTGTCTAACTCCGAGGCGAAATTGATGTACGCGATCAATTCAGGAAAGAAGTTCTCTCTCCCTCACACCATTCTCTTTCACATGTACAGAGCAATGGTGAAGGACAAGGGCCAATTGCCTTATCCAGGTCTTGTGACCAAGATCTTCAGACACTTGAACATTGAACCTCCACATACTCTTTGTGTTCGACCATGCGACAAAATGGTGGTGGGTTTGAAAATGCTGAAAAAATGCATTTGAAAGAGCTTAATAAGGCAATGGAGAAGTTCAAAGTGAAGACTCCAGTATTTTCTGCATCAAAGAGAAAAGGGAAGGAGCCCATGGGTGCTCCATCCAAAAAGATAAGAACTCTTATCTTAGATGAAGATGAAGAGGAAGATCTCACTATCTCTGCATTGAAAAGGACCAGAAGTTCTGTACTTGAATCAACAGAACGACAGAAGAAAGGAAAAGAAGCAGAGGAAAAAGAACAGAGAGAAGAAGAGGGACAAGCAAAGAACAGAGAAGCAGAGAAGCAACAAGAGAAAGAGGAAGAAGGAGAAGCAGTAAAAAAAAAGTCTGCAGATGAAGTCGGAGAGAAAGGGAATAAAGACGCTGAAGAGCATGACCATCACTTTTCCCCAATTGAGGTCTTAGAGACAGGGGGAGATGGCGAGCAAGGAAGGACTACACCACATCCTATCAACAGTGAAGATGTGAGTCGCTCACTAGCAAATCTAGAAGATTTTCAGGCTTCTCAAATGCCTGAGGAAGGACATGATACGTCAACACCAAATCTGCTCAATTACACTGAAGTTCCATCGTCTGCCTTCACTCCATTCGAAAGAGCAAATGCGAGCACACAGACGAACAATACCGCAAATTTTCGTCGTATCCTTGATGTTCTTCTAGAAATGCAGGGTCAAATCTATGCTCTGGAATGTAAACTTCAAGTCATGAAGAATGCTGGACAAGCATCTTCTATTACCCTGGCAGATCAAATGAAAGACCTCGCTCTTCAAATTCAAGCAAATGCCAAAGGAGAAGAGGTGGTTCATCTACGGGAAGACTTGAAGAGGCTGGAAGGCATCGTTCAGTCGATGGGAGATTTCCAGATTGTGCACGTTCCCAAGCAGACTTGACTCTTTTCTCACCTTTTTAATGATGACAAAAAGGGGGAGAATTGCAATTTGAACTCTTTAAACTATAAACTCTTTAAATTGCAATTTGAACTCTTTAAACTTTGACGTGTTTGAATATTTGAGTATGACTTGGGTGTGAACTTTAATTTGACTGACTTGTGTGTGGATTTTGATGTTTGACTGTTTGCATTTATATCAAGTGTTGTTGTATGGTCTTACTCATGAAAGACTAACCAATTTTCTGTGGATGCAGAGTCTGGTTGATTTATTAATCTTTATGAGATAGCCATATTGCTTGAGTAATGTTTTGCAGGTCAAAGTTGTTCAAATCTACAGGAAAGATTTCTCCAAACGTGTTTGAATATTTGAGTATGACTTGGGTGTGAACTTTAATTTGACTGACTTGTGTGTGAATTTTGATGTTTGACTGTTTGCATTTATATCAAGTGTTGTTGTATGGTCTTACTCATGAAAGACTAACCAATTTTCTGTGGATGCAGAGTTTGGTTGATTTATTAATCTTTATGAGATAGCCATATTGCTTGAGTAATGTTTTGCAGGTCAAAGTTGTTCAAATCTACAGGAAAGTTTTGTCACCATCAAAAAGTGGGAGATTGTTGGAGAAATCTTTCCAGAATATTTTGAAGCTGACAAAACGTTTCTATCAGTCTAGTCTAGATAAATACAGACCTTCTGTTTAAAGTCTGAAGACTTTCAGATCACCAGACTCAGCACTCAAGACTCAAGACTCAAGACTATTCTCATTGACAATTTTTCTAATCCAGTGACGAAGGAAATCTAGAGCCAAAGTATTTGGTTGAGGATTTAGTCCTATCGTCTGGAGAAGATCTCTTGGCTGGATAAATATAACAGATTCTTTTATTCGTAATCAAGATCGTTTGAAGATCTGATGGTTGACGAAATATTCTTGGAAGGTTCTATTCTTGGAAACTAAGATCCTGATTGTATGGGTGAACATGATTGATGGGCTATCGTCAAGTTCCTTTAATAGCTCGAATGATCTTCTTGATTGATTCCGTCCAACGGGTAGATTGGAGGAATTCATTTGGTAAGTGTCAACGGGTATGATGGCATAAAGGAGTATAAAAGGAAGACGTTCTAGTTGCTTTAGTGCATGATCGATAGAGAAATTCCAGAGTCTGAAGCACCTTGATTATTAGTCGATACATTTTGAGCAAAATTGTATACACAAAAAGTGTCTATACTTAGTGATACCTTGAGTGAGTGTGGTAGATCATCTACACCAAGAAGTCAAGGGAGAACAACGCTGTAACATCTCTTTGTTCATAGTGGAATCCAGCCAATAGGCTGTTAGTGCAGAAGAGTGGACGTAGGCTTAAAATAGGCCGAACCACTAAAAACCGCGTGTTCAATTTTCTCTTCTCTCAGTCTTACTTTAGTTATTGTTTGTCTCAAATCTATCAACTGTCTAGTATTGTGCAATTATCGAGAAAAATCCTTTATATACCTATTTACCCCCCTCTAGGTACTCATACTAGCTATATCAAACCCGTGAGCAATGTTTGGCCAGCCCACGTGCAGCTTACGACTGTTCAGCTACTCTCATGTCAGGCGACCCTGCTGCCCTGATCTTACTTCTGACACACGCCCATGGGCTTCCCAAGAGCTACAACCATTGAGTGGCCTACAATGTAGCCTTGTAATGATGATACGGATTCAAACTCCACCGTTGGATCGGAGGGACAATCAATGGCTGAGATTCGACCTAAACTTGTATAAATATGGGTCCCTCCCTCTCATTGTAACTAGCTCATTCACAAGCAAATACATTCCTTCCTTTGTGCATCCAACTCTTGTGCTTGTGCGTGTGCGTGAAAGGCTGACTTGGGATCGAAAATCTTAAGGCCGGACGGTGTTTGGTTGATCGTAAACGACCGACCCGTGACACTTGCATGTCTTAGCTCAACCTCAGGGAAAGGGAAATACCACCATCATTGACAACCACGACTTTGGTCCTCGTTACTATCATACAGATCGCCCAAGAATCGAAAAAGCTGTCTCAAGAAAAAAATCTAAAACTATCACCAGCCAACTCTGTATTAGTAGAAGAAAAACTGCTATCATAAGAGGCAACACATGCGACACAGTCGCCGTTGCTGTACCACGCGTTGATGTGATAAGCAGGGATAACGTGCAGCAAAAGTAAGTTAGAACCATTGCGATCAGGGATAGCATAATCAATCCCCTCAAGAGGGGGAGCTTTTTGGTGAGACAAAAGATCATCTAAACCAACACCAAGAATCCGACTGTGTTGCCGCCCATGAAAAGGATGTACACAGGTTCATGCCATAAGTTATATTCTTCCTGTTCCCGGATCCAGTGGAAATACCGTTATTGGATGCCTCGGAAGCATTGTCGACCTCGTCATGTCCTATATTGCTTGGAGACTGTAGCACTGATTGATAGGTCGCGTTGGCGATGAGCGCAGCAACAATTAGCAAGGCCTCAATCTTGCCTCATGACTCTCCACCATCTTTTTTTGAATTTTTTGGCGTTGAACGTGATAATGATTGAGGAGCATTTAGGACTAGTTCCCCATGTGATAGATGACTGTTACCTCCCTCAACATCGTTGTCGTCCACTGAGACTGGTCTTGAAGCGGGCGAGTTTGATCTTCCTCCAGCTTGTGTGAGAATTTCTCTGATTTCTCTGTCTCCTGCTCCCCTTTGCGAGAGAGCAGAGACATCTAGAGGCGTCAAGCCACTACTGTTCGAGGCATTCACATCCACGACCTCGGGCTCCACAACATGCCCACGAAGCAGGAAGTCAACCACCTACAACTCTTTCCTATTTTTGTTTTATTCTCATTGGTTTCGGACATTTAAATACCAAAGAAATATTTTTGGCATAGACGAGACATCCTACATTCCCGTGATAATCAAATAAATTCCTTTGCTTAGAAGATTTTCAAATATGGTAGGTGTTGGAAGATATGCGGCTTTTGACTTGGAAGTTTTTGATCTGATTTGATTACAATTATGTTTATATCAATTAAGGATAGATTTAGATCTAGATTGATATAGATTGATACATAGAATTTTTTATTTCCGATAATTGTACAAACCTAGTCTTATATCTTAGGAGTCTGTACAAACCTAGTCTTATATCTTAGGAGTCTGTACATTCTCAATATACGTGTGAATACAAAAATTCTTCACGCCTCCAGCTTTGATCTCCTTTCCTTCCTTTTCTTTTGCTTTCTTTCATGGTATTAGAGCCACCAGGCTTCTGAATTGCTTCCGCCTCGACCTTCTGCCGGAAGAATCTTCAACCTGCAAAAGGAGATTACATTCAACATTAGGATCAATCTCAAATGAGGGATTTTTTCTTTACTTACCATGGCCTCCCCGCAAGACAACGCCTTTGCCACCAGTAATCAATTGACTAGAGAAGCAACACCTCAACACTCGCAGGCTCAAAATCAATCCACGACACTTCTAGTTGTGGAGCAACAGTCGACTCAAGCCCAACCTGTACAGTGGCGTCCCACGCAAACTTAGTTCAACTTGGGGCAACCCATGACGGGCCAGCCTTACTAGTGGATTCCCTATCCACTCTATTTTGGGCCAAGCCCAAACTCGTCATCGCCTGCATACATGGGCCACCAGAGCTACGTCCAACCCGATGGGAGCCCACTGGCCACGAATGGGGCAAGCCTAACCATCGGATTGGAGTAGACAAGCGGGTCGGGTGAACCGGGTATAGGAACAAATCCCTACCCGGGATTTTACAATGCGGGTTATCTGATCGGGTCGAGCGAATCGGGTCTAGGAATGAATACCTACCCGAACCTCACACCCGGTTTTCTGCTGTTTCCAGCGGCGGCCCTCACTGGACGACTAGAATCTGGTGACCCACTGTTCGTTTCCACCGCCGACAGACCAGAACTGCGGCTAATAAGCTAGCAGCTGACCGGACCAAGGAATTATACGAGGTGGTCGCAAGAATTCCAGTGTGCTCTAGCAAAAAAAGACAAATATGGTTTCCTCGATGGAACCATTCCAGTACCCATCAATGAGCATTTAGCCCAACTCTGGAGGAAGAGCAACCGCCTGGTCCAAACCTGGATCAGCAATTGCATCTCCCCAGAGATCGCGGCTGGACTCCCACCAACAGAAGATGCAAAAAACATGTGGGAAAACATCAAAGAGATGTACAGGAAATTAGATCAGACTAAAATCTTTACCATAATGCAAGATCTCAGCAAATTGAAGCAAGGGAACATGATGGTCATAGCCTGCTTCAACAAGTTATACGTTACCCTCTTGAGCTTTTGGCGCCGATACCCAATAGCTTGCAAATCTTGAAAAGTTCAAGATTCGCCCTAAACTTTGATTTTTGTCTTAGTAATTGGGTCGAGTGATATCTAAAAATGGATTAACTCATTTTTTTATTATCAATATATTTACCACTTGGTTAAAGAAGTTAAAAAAATAGAATACATGGCTAATGAAGTTAAAAAAAGTTAGTAGAGGACCTTGGATTTTTCAATGTGATGAAATAATAAAACTCACACGTCTTAGCATCTAAATATAGGGATCGGCGACAATGAAAATAAAGGATCCTTACCTTAACAGCTAAGTAACTATATAGGGCCTTCTACGTTCCCTAGTGGATGGATTTTTAGTCGCAACTTGTCGTATAATTCTTTATATTTTTTTACGAAACTCCTATACAAAATTTCATGCCATAGAAACACAATGATTTTGTGATCAATGCGCGGGACTTACTTTTTTTGGCGGCTATCTAGGTATTGGGCATCTGTCTGTAAGAACTCTTAGTGGCATATTCTATCAAAGGTTAGAAAGCAAAAGAGAAAAGGAATAGAAAATTTGCACCAAGCTCTCTTTACTTATGGGGGAACACCACTAAAAATGCCGTAAGAACTCATTTTATAGAACGTTTTCCGGAAATTTTTGTCAGTTTAAACCAACTCGTTGATTTCAGTATAGATGAGCATGACAATAACGTCTTGACGCAATTGGTTGAACTAATTGAACGCTCCATTAAGTAGCTTAAATGTTGTATATCTTCTCTATCCCCTGCATGTTCAAAGTAACTTTTCGATAACTTATCAATACCTTTATGAAGATACTATCATTTTTCTATAGTTCGCAAATTATCAATTTTTGTATTAGCTTACCGACTTTTATTTGTATAACCTATTGCTGCTTTTAATTTACTAACTCTTACATGAAATTATCACCCTGAATTTGAGTTTATCAACTTTTTTCATATTAAAGTCATCAGTTAATTTTGGATTACAAAATCTTATTTGAATTATTTATCTTTTTTTTTTTTATTTGCTGACTTTCCTATTAAGTTACAAACCCCCATTTGCATTAGTTAGCTTTTAAAAGTTACCGGGCTAAATTAGCAAAATTCATCAATTTTTTTCCCACTAAATTACCTCATATTATTGAGTTATCAAGTCATTTCCTGATGTTGGTTTGTTTTCTTTATTTGCCAATCTTTCTTGTCATTTACAAACTTTTAATTGTATATTTGGCAAAGCTTTAAATTTACCAAAACTTTTCCAATTACTAACATTAATTAGAATGGTTTACCAACTTTTCTCCAATTAAGTTACCAATGAATTTTGAGTGACCAGCTCTTGTTTGAGTTACTTGACAAGTTTATTTTTCTTCTAGTTATAAAAATTTCTTTTACTATATTGAATTTTGTTTTTCTTTTGTTAACTAGGCCTCGAATTTATCAACTCTTATATGTGATGACAACCATTATTTTAAGCGATTTATCATATTTTCTCTTACATAAGTTATCAAATAGTTTTGTGTTACTGACTTCTCATTTGAGTTAGTTACCAAAGTTTATTTGTTTTTCTACTTAATTTACCATCTTTTATGTTATTGATAAAAAGTAGTCAATACATTTAAGGTGTTGGCAAACGTAAGGCATTGGTAAGAAAAATAAACAAAAGTTGGTATATGAAAAGAGAAATTTGTTGAAAATTAATTGAAATAAAAGTTAGTATCGCCTAAGGATGATTGGTTTTAGGGTGGATAGGTTCCAAACCTGAAATCCAGAGCCTACCATATTAGGATTGGTTCCTAGTTTTTTGGAATATTGAACTTACTTTGTAGACTTAAGAACTGAACTTATCTATTCATTACCTAGGAACCGGCAATTCTTATTTTTTTTGTTTCATTTTTTTTTATTCGTCAAAAGTTCAAGCTTATCCTATTAGTTTATCAAACAGAAAGAACTAAAACATCCCAAATAGCAATTATAGCAAAATAGTAGACCTACAAAACGGCCATGTTCTTGTCAAGTACTCTCCGAGTATGGGATTTCCATACCAATGAGCTTACTATAGAGCTTTTGAGTTCACATGCTCCTTATTATCATCAACACAACTTCAGCTAATTTGTATTCCTTTATGAGTGAGTTCTTAACCAAGGTAGATACTATTAAAAAATTGGAATACTGATTGGGAGTCTAAACACACTTATTATTGGGATGGTAATGCAGTCCGGGGCTCTCCCTGACTGTTGGCAAATAATTATCAGCCCAGCATAAAAGATTGGGATTCATTAAAATTAGAGGCTAGAGGAGTTTTCCAACCTCCTTTTCTTCTTTTGTGATTTGACATGTAAAACTTTAAAGACATCGTAGCTTATATCTCAATGCATACTCTTTGATATTACAATAAGATTCTTATTTGTACTTATTGACACATACATTTTGCCCATTCATTTAGAATTTAATTGCATAAAAGAATTATAGATTAATTTTTAATCCATAAATAGAAACAATTTTCGTTAAATTGCATAGCATATAGATGTTAGGTGCATTTGTATTTATATTGATGGAATTTATTAGAACAATATTTAAAAAATAAAAAATAAACTAATTAATTAAAAAAGCTGAGAGAGAGGGGCGTGAATTCCTGATCGGGGCCAAGCCGGGAGGGCAGCTGGCGGTGGCAGAAGCCATACGCACCCCCCGGTGGCCGTTAATAGGAGAGAGCTGAGAGAGAGAGAGAAAGAGGGGAGGAAAAGGAGAACAGAGAAAAGAAGCAGCCAGAGAAGAACCGGTCTTCCTTCCGACTCTTTCCGCCACTGTGCGGTCCTTGTGCTTGCACAACCGTGAGGCCCCCCCTCGCGCACCGACGCTCCGTCAACATCTGCAGTGATCTCCGGCGCCGCTCCCAGCAACATCTTGGCAAGTTCCAACAGTTTTCACCGCCTCAACTCATCTCACTCGGCCTTCATTAGCAAGCTTCAGGTTTTTCGATGCTGGTCAGGATCTTGACGCGCCTCAGATCCCTCGCCTCAGCAAGCAAACGACCACATTGAGAAAAATCGTGAGAAGGGGTGAAGGGGATCTTCCATCAACGCACAACGCCACTTTCACTAAGAAAAATCCGCTACCATCTCACACCACTTACGTCCTACCTCTATACGCCCACGTCCAACACAAAGGTACAGAGAAAAGACAATGGGAGGGAGAGGCCTTCACTTGGGAGGCGAACGTCCCCGTCAGATTTCAATTTTCCGCTGCCATTGCCTCAACGAGTTACTGTCCGAGATCTCCACCATCAAGGCGTCCCCGCAGCAGCGTTCACCGAGAGCCCGACTGCTTAGCACCATAGCCACCGCTCCAGTGAACCAGACGAGTTACCACCTCCCCTGACGCCGGCTCAACACCACAGCCGCCGCAGCAACAAGCTGCCGCCAAGCTTAACCAGCAACCTTGCCTTGATTCGCCCCTGCTGCAACTCGTTTTTCGTCAATCACCCAGCGCGGACGCCGGATTTGCAAGCAACAACCCAGCAAGCATCCCGTTGTCGCGCGCCTCCAGTGACTGCCTCAACCACCGCGACGGTCGACGTTGCTCCCTGTTCGAGACCCTGACACTGGCCCCTTGCTGCCGCGCCTCGCGAGCCAGTCGCGGGTATTCCATCACCACCGTGGTCGCCACCGTGGTCGCCTTTCGATGAGAGTTACCCGGCGTCCCACCTTGCCAGGCGTCACCTCGAGCGAGATACACAGAAAATATACAATTTCTTGTCTAAAACACGTGTCATGTTACTCAAACAACACGTATGTGTCGAAAACGTAAATATAGATCAATAAAATCCAAGCATTCGTATCTCATTTCAAAATCCTGAAATTTGAACCATTTTATATGAAGAAAGCTACTAAAGTAAATCCAACCACCTAGGACAAAAGTTCAACCTATCAAAATAGGCACAACAATCTTTTCACTTGAGTAACCTACATAAGATGAATAAAATTTGACAGAAACAATCAACATGAAGTCGAAAATGGGCACACTGGGAAAGTGACCATGTTCAGCTTGCGCACCATACTTTGCTGCTTTGGTTCTCGCACCACGGGTTTCGTTTTTGAGCAAGCCGCACATCATTTCAAAGTAACTTATAACATATTACATTCGTTTCTTCTCTACTCATAAAGTTTATCCCTAAAATCTACATTTGCTATACTCGAAATTATCCTGTTGTGTCGGCAGTATGTTGCTTGATAGCTGATTTTACATATGATGCTTATCTGTCATTGTTTGCCACTAGCTGAGGTACCGTCCTTGATTTCTTTTGCAAGCTGTATTACTAGTCTTTTTGTGTGTACTACGTTGCATGCACAGAGTCAAGGATTAGATTAAAGCTTTTATTATTATTATTATTATTATTATTATTATTATTATTATTATTATTATTATTTGAAATCAGATTATTTTTTCTATAGCTTCAATTTGCAAATAAATACATCAAGTACATAAGAAAAAAAAGAGTAAGTCCTTTCATTACTCTCTTGTGTTTGTGCAGTGATTATTATAGTGAAAGGGGAAGAGTGGCTAATATTTTATTTAAGATGATTTTGCATATAAAAAAATGTATCTATCAATGCACTTGAGACTATGTAATATCATTCAAGTGACTGAAGTGATTAGATTGAAATAAGTTTCTTGTTCTGGCCATAATTGATGTGGTTTTAGAGTGCACTTTTTTGTTTAAGGAAAAAAATGGAAATAACTTGTTCGCTTTCCAAATAAAATCTAATGTATTTTTAAATTCAAATTATCGAAAAAATAAATAAATTATATGTGAATCTAAATGTCAATATTTATGTACTTTCTAAAATCTCAGATGAAATGGTTGCGATGCTATTTAATTTCAGATTTACTCTTCATCGAAGTTGCATATATGAGTTGAATGACAAGTCATTTAGCGAATGATCATATCTGATGTTCTTCTTCCAAGAACGTTTTGCTCTTCACGAGTGCCTCCAACAACAATCCAAACGCTGAGCATGTTCATGTTGCAACTTGTACATGCGAACAATCAGCTCACAACCTAAACGTCAAAGAATGGAAATAGAAATAAAAGGGAATGATGGGTTTTCACCTAACTCTTCTTTGAGAATAATTACCGAATCAGGCATATATTTTGAAAGAAAAGTTAATTGTAAAAAAAATTATCTTATATACCGATATAGCAAGTGAATAGTTTTTTTTTCTTTTTTCTTTTTTGAAAACTGGTGAAGAAAGTGGTTCGGTTTCCATGAAATATGAGTGGTCAAGAATGCTCTGTTATTGGCAAAAAAATGATGGCGCCATTAGCATAGCATATCCCTGTTTTAAATTATGATGATCTCACTTGCGTAGTTATACTCCCTAATATTATTGGTGGCTCAAGCCACTTAGATAATTGGTAAGTAGAATCCAAACTATATGCTCCTCGGAGGAAAGTTCGAACTCGTTTTCAACTTTCTTGTGATAAATACATTTATGAAGAATGCCGTAGAATTCCTCGTATCTGTAGGATCTTATAACCATGTTTGGGAAGCTGTCTAATCCGGAAGCAGATACTCTCTTGCCTACCACAGGCCACATCATCCGTGACACACTTTAACGATTGAACCATGTCAATCTTTGTTTCTCTCTCTCTCTCTCCATCTCTTTCCCCATATTATTTCTCTCTAATTCTCCTCCAACCCAACGCTAGCTTATAAAACCGTTGAGATACAGGCGAGGTCTCGACAGCAGCACCAGCTCTATATTTAGAATAGTTAATAATAATTTCATAAAATCTCATAGCGGTGGTGACACGGCGAAGGCAGGGACGACAGCACGGAGAGATGGAGGAAGAGGCCAATAGCCAGCGAGCTAGATCTGACAGCACTGCAGAAAAATGGGTGTGTGGTTGGTAGCAACGAATTCGCGTCCGTCTTATTTAATTAAAGATTCTGTAACTTTAAAAATGAAATGAACGCACCCACTTGTATTTTCAAGGATTGGATGCTAGAAGAGAGGAGAAAATCCGCGATTGGGGTTCACTTCAGATTGGGGTTCACTTCAGGTTTGGCAGCTGAGGCCCTATTTGGTAACCATTCAAATAGTACCAAATTCTATTCTTTTGTTCCTGAGAGTAGTTTTGGAATAGAATTGTGTTCGGTAAAATTTTTGTTCTCAAGAACAAGTTTCTATTTTTTTGTTCCTGAAACTAGATTTGGAACATAATAATAAAAAACAAAATTGATTCTTGTTCCTGAGAACAAATTTAAGAATCAAGCCCATATTTTCTCTTTTTCTTTCCTTTTCTTCTTCTTCATCTATGGCCACCGCCGTGGTTGCCGTTCACCGCTATCCACCGTTCGCTGCCTAGTCACCGGCAACTAGTTCGGCGAGCTTGCCGGAGGCAAGCCCAACCATCAGAGAGGCTCTCCCACCCTCGCCGGTGGCTAGGCGGGCCTCGCCTAGGCTCGCCGGCGAGGCACAGTCGATGAGGGCTGGGCTTGCCGAGGGCCAGTGATGCTCCGGTGAGGTCACCGGCTCTCGTCTAGCCGGACCGGTGACCGGCCACTTGAAGAAGAAGAATAGGAAAGATAAAGGAAAAAAAAGAAAAGAAAAAAAGAAAAAAGAAAAGAGAAAAATTATTTAAAAATTAAAAGAAAATGATTTGGAGTAGAAATTTTGAGCACAGTACCAAACGCAATTCTATTCCAGAATTAGAAATTGTGGATAATTACCAAACGGCTTAAAAAATGCTTAGAAATTATTTTCAGGAATAGAATCAAAATGAATAATTTTTTATCATAAATTGTTCCCGAGAACAGAATCGTTACCAAACGCGCCTCGACTCGTCTCTCAACCATCTACCCTAGGGAAACTACAAATGATTGGACTCTTTCACCTCCAAAAGGTCCTCTTCGAATCGACAAAAATAAATGAAAAGCAAAAGGCCACTTGAAACTAGAACGTCTTTTAATGGATTGAGCCTTTTGAAAATATACTGGGGCAATACAGTGCCTCCAATGACGAAGCCTTGCATGTGCGTCCCACGACAAAACATTCTGCAGACTCTTTTCATGGTCATGGTCATCATTTTATATTTGACTAAATTGCCAGAAAAGTCCATTATTTTCTTCAAAAAAGTTCTCCCGGGAAATATCATGGGAGTTCACCTCCTCTCTCTCCAATGGCAAATCATCCAGAGAGCCCGATGAAATTGATCAAGGTGTTGCTCAACCACCACGGCCGTGACTCCCCAACAGAGGTCCACAACGTCCTCCTCGTGGTCGCCACCCTCATCGCAGCCGTCACCTTCCAGACTGGGGTCACTTCCCCGTAAAACACTCGGGGTGGCATCTGGTAGGACAGCTCCAGTGACCACCTCCCCCGGCAGGCCATTTACGCCTTCCATTAAGGACCTTTCTTGTCCTCCATCTACCTCATCATCTCTCTCACCTAGGCTTCCGGTTCTTCCTCGAGGTCATGGTGGCCACTGTGTCGATGGCTGCCACTCCCAACTCACCGGAACAGTTGCAGGACAGCTCTTCACCAGCTTCGTGCCATTCTTGCTCAGGACGCTGGTCCAGATGGGCAAGTATTACGTGTGGGCTATGTCCGAGGGAACTTCATCATGTAGGAGGTGCAGTTTACTCTCGATTAATTAACTAGTTTGTTTAGTTCTAATCTAATATTCAGCCTCATCTTGCTCTGAGGATCAAGTACAGTGTGATGACTTTGTGGGAATAATTTAATTTTGTCAGAATTAATTTGTTCAATTTGGTTCATATCTTCTTTAGGCAATTTTACTTTTTACGTGCTTGTGCAAAATTTCTAATTCTAATTCTTTTTCTTTTATATTTTGAATTCACCAAAATAAATGACAAAATCATGACGATTTGTCAATATGATTTAGATGTTTCTTTATCTATTTTATACATCATTTTTGATAAACTTCAGAGCATAAACAATGAAAAGTCCGTGAATGGCGACCCTCAAGCCGCCGTCACCGATCAAATTCCTCTCTCTCTCTCTCTCTTTCTCTCTCTCTCCGGTAGTAAAGGACCCGCTACGGCAGATCGGGGGTCGCCAGCCTCGAGTAGATATAAGGAAGTTTGACGTTTAGGCTGCCGTTTCATGCTGCGACTGTGACAGCAGAGGTTGAGCTCATGGCGTTGCACGAGCGAGCCCTAGGCTGGGTTCACCGCGGGACTGAGGGAGGAGAGAGATAGTTTGACGGTGTAGTGCGGCGATGTGGCGGAATTAGGCAGTGCAACGTCGGTCGTGATGGCAAGGTGGCTGGTGCACTGGCTATCGGAGAAGAGTGATGAATGTGTTTTAGGCTTTTTTAGATGTGTAGGGAAAATTTGCTTAAAGGCAAGTGGTATTTTGATCCGATGGGGTAACTTTATCGGGTAAAGATAATCATTAAATTCTATTCTATCCTTAAAAGTCATTTAATGTACGAACTATTCTATGGATAAATTATATTTTAATCGATGAATAAATTTACATTACACTTTATTATGATTGCTCGTGAATTACACGAAGATTTAGATCGGGTGGTATATTTTCAATTATTCATAAGAACAACGAAGTATATGTGCGAAGCGTGCTCATGCCTTCCAGCTTCATAAATAAACTATTCTATGGACGGTAAAAAAATGATGATGATTATTGAGCTCATTCCTTTAGCAATGCTTGAGCTTTTTCGAGCTAAATTGGCAAATTACAAAGAATGAGTGCCGTCTTGATATTGAGAAAGTTGGCATTAATGATGAGTATTGTGACTCGACTACAAACATTGAGTTAAGATGAAGATTTGTGTGAATATGCGTTTCGAGTTCAAGCGGCTGAAATAAAACTTGACTTGGAATTAATCAGGAAAATCTGGATTGTTGCCACTGTCTTTAGGTGCGTGAAAAAAACTAGGAAATGAACTTCCAATTGTAGCCAGCAAAAATCTTCAAGAACTTCCCTTCAAGGTTCGGCCAACCCCATCTTTAGGGCCCACTCATTGTTTGAACATATATATTTGAAGTTTGTGAGGTTGATATATATATATATATATATATTTGCAAAATATTATTGATTTAGGTATACTTTATAGTTGTAAAATACTTAAGTGTGAGAGTGATTGTAACTCTATGATATGTAATTTATTAGTAAGTTTTATGCAACTAACTCTTCCATGAAACATATATTGTCACTCGAATCAAATCACGCAAAACTCTCGTGTTCTTTATTATTTTTCATTGAATTCTTTAGTAATCTGATTTCTCATGTTTGACTTCAATAGTAAGATTCATTAGCTTTCGCATTTTTTTGTGGTAAGATCGAACAAAAGGAATATGAATTAAAAAAAAAAAAAAAAGACCTGCTTTGAATTCGTGCGCATGGGTTTTTGGCCAATGGGTCGTTCATCTGGTCATTAAATGGCTTTTTAATCCATCAGAAATTAAGAAGTGAGAAAAGTTTCAAAAAACTCTTGAAGTGGAGCATTTTTCTCAAAGTACCTCTTGATTGGTGTCTGTCTCAAAGTTGCCCATGAAATTGACGACGTGGAATTTCAGCTCAATTAGATAATAAAAACCATAATTTTTCCATCTCAGTTTTCTTTCGTTCTTTCTATCTTCTTGTTTGTTTCCTGCAAACTCCATCAATAGAGGTGCTAGAGCTCAAATTGGATTCGCACAACCTCGGTGTGGAGTCGCGCAACCCCTGATCATGACCCGAAATTTGAGGTTGCAGTTGGGTCTATAGAGTTTTGAGGATGGCTGAGTGAAGATGGTGACCGTTAAAAATGCCTTCTTGAAGCTTGAAAAGTTGGAACAAGAAATAAGGGTCTCGAACGAGCTCACAGGAGATTCTTTTGACAACTGCCAACCATTGCGGAGGGGTTGCTGGAGGTCGTGGTGCGGCGTCGAAGGTCTCGGTGGCGATGGGTGAGGCCCCGTGAAGCTGTGGTGGAGAGAGGCCATGTAAAGAAGATTATGAACATCGATGAGGAGAAGCGTGAGCTTGACAATCAATCTAGATCCCAATGTGACTCAAAAGCCTAAACTAATAAGTACAGGAGATATGTATATAAAATAGCATAAAACTCATAGATGAATGTGGTGAGATACTTTCAATACCCTCTCTCTCTCTCTTTGGATCTGGCATGTGGGGCCATACATATGAAACAAATTAAAGCATGACTTGACTCTAACGCCATATAAAGAATATGCAGAATAAATAATTGTCTTATATATACATGTTCAATAAGGCTATAGAAGATGACTAAGTTAACAAGATATTACAATATTGATTTACGATCAATTAGAATCGACTAATGATATGAATAATCAAATGAGATATATGCACAATCCTAAGAATTAAGGGAGATTTGTAAAATCAAGAGAGATATACGGAATTTTCGAGTTATTGTAAGTAGAACAAGAACAAGGGATCACGATACAAAAGGTCATCCATGTTGTAGTTCCTTCTCTTTCATCATTAAGAGCTTGCATTTGTGCATCCACCTTATTGTTATAGGAACCGAGGAACCTATTGGAGAGATGGAATAGATGTGGTTAAGTGAAGCTGAACTCACTTAGGTTGTCGATAAGCAAAATAGAAATATAATTTGACGTTGTGGCTTTTGACCTTTTATTGTTATGGCTCATCATCCTATGTCATGTGAAACTAGGGTGTCAACTGGTGAGATTGAATAGGAGCTAAGATAGAAGGCAAATCAGAGAGTTTAAGATGAAAATCATTGATACAAATTTGAGCTCTAGCAGCTCCGCCTCCATTAATGGAGGTTGCAAGGAACACAAAAGAGAAAGAAAATAAGGAAATATAAAAAAATATTTTTTTCTATAAAAGAAATATCGAATTGAGCGGAAAAGAGACATGCATACGTGAAATTGACATGCAAACCTTTAGTGGCAATATTGGATGAATACTTTAGGGAGCTAAGATTCAAGTACGGAGTAAGAGTTGATGATTTTTTTCATGAGAGAGAGTTCGGGCCAAAATAAAGATTCCATTTAAAGTTTGTGTATTTTAAAGGACTTGGACTTTATTTTTTATTGGTAGCATATACCCGTGTTTCTAATTGGAAAACCTCATATATCATAGAGACAATGTCTTTTCTCTTCAGTTTACTCTTTTCGGTGGAAATATAGTCAATGTGCAAGCCAATTGCCTCTCTGACTTTTTCAAATGATTGCCCTCTGTGGCTGTCACTAATCTCACACTTTTCTTATGTAATTTTCATATGAAGGATAATTATTCTATCCATGATCCAAATCCCATCGAGATGCTAGCAGTTACAAAATCTCTCCACACGAAATGTGTCGCAATTAAGCACCACAAGCCATTCAAAGATATGTTCACAATCAGAGTTGAGCTCGTAATTTAGGGGAAAACAACTGGCCTCTTTATCTCTAAACCAATCACCTTAGTGCTAGATTGGGTTTGTTAACTTTGAAACTCCTCGCGTGTGGAAATTGGATGAAAGTTAATTTTGTACTCCTAAAATTGTGGAATGGACGGCACTTATGAAAGCACCTTTCTCTATGGTTGATGGAGCTCATAACTAAGTACTATCTTTTTGTGTGGGGAAAAAAAGAGATAAGTTCATATGCAATCATGACGTGAGACTCGTTATATTATATTATAGAGACAAATTGTCTATTTTCTTTGACGTTTGAAAAGCTCGAGGATTTATTGGGTGTTCTTTTTTATAAGTTTATTAGTCTACCTATTTTAAAACCCCAATTCACTTAAAAAGCGTCAACTTTCAATTGGATCTCAATTCTATTTCCAACTTTTTTAATTTTATAAAAAATCATCAATATTCATGTTTTTACCGAAAATATGGCCCCACATTAACTCTCCATCCAACGTTGCTGTTAAAGTTTAATGTGCCAATTCTATATGCACTTCACTCCCTCAATGCGTCATTGATGATTTGCAATTTCAGCTCAATTAGATATTTTTAATAGAAACAACTTTGTTCTTTCTAGTTCCTTATGTTCTATTTCTTCTTCTTCCTCTTCTTCCTTCTTTGCCACCTCCATTATGTTCTTTTTTCTATTTCCTTGCTTGATCTCCATTAATTCTTCCACCTGCTCTAGCAGAAAATTCATTCTCAACCTCACATAGAAGTTTTACTTCATGCCCAATCCATCTGAAGCAGCAAAGACCAAATGAGTACTTAGAACAGAACTTGTAAAGCCACATCTCAAAATCTCGACCGTTATTCATGAAGTTACAAACCTCATATAAACTCACAACACAATTTATTAGGGAGATATAACACAGTGGATCACTTGCAGACATCACACACTCAACTATAGAGAATCAGGGACATCAATCTAATACCTGACCTCATCAAACAAACTCCAATTCTATACTGCTAAAGGCTTGCATGTCTTAGCTCAGCCTCAAGGAAAGAGAAATACCACCATCATTGACAACCAAGACTTTGGTCCTAGTTACTATTGCGCATACGGCCCAAGCATCGAAAGAGCTCTTCCGAGAAAAATTTTAAAATCATCACCAGCTTCTTTTGTATCAGTAGAAGAAAAACTGCTATCATAAGAGGCAACACGTTTAGGACCTTTTTTCCCCCACCACCAGTGTATTTGATCAGCAGGGATAACGTGAAGCAAAAGTAAGTTAGAACCATTGCGATCATAGATAGCATAATCAGCCAGAAGACATATCGTTCTTGGTTCTCTTCTTCTTTGACCATTTGGGTATTTTTGTATTGTCCGTTCTTTTTGTCTTGGATCATTTTGGTGAGGCAAATGATTATCTGGATCGATACCAAGAATCCAAATGTGTTGCCTCCCAAGAAAAGGACGTACACCAGGTTCGCGCTATAAGTTATTTTGTCCTGTGTTGGGTGTGCAGGGGTAGGGGAAACATTGACCTTGGATTGCCCAGAAGTATTGTCGGTCTTGTCATGTTCCACAACGCTTGGAGGCTGAAGCACGGATTGGTAGGTCGCGTTGGCGATGAGCCCTGCAACGACCAGCAGGACCTCAATCTTGCCCCACTTCTTTTCATCATCTTGCCGAGGAGCATTTGAGACTAGTTCCCCATATGATTGGTGACCGTTACCTGCCTCGATATCGTCATCATCCCTCGAGACTGGTCTTGAAGCTCCGCATTTGGCTCCCGCTCGTACGAGAATTTCTCTGATCTCTTTGTCTCGTGCTCCCCTTTGCGAGTGAGTTGAGACATCTAGTGGCGTCAAGCCACTCTCATTCAGGGCGTTCACCTCCACGACCTCGTACTCTAAAGTATGCCCACGAAGCAGGAAGTCGACCACCTGCAACTCTTTCCCATCTTTGTTTATCCTCATTGATTTTTAGACATTAAGATACTATAGACTTTTTTTTTTTTTTTTGCATAGACAAAACAACTTATGTTCCCGTGATGATCAAATAAATTCCTTTGCATGAAAGATTTTTGCATATGGTAGGGATACCAAATTAACCCAGGAAAAGTACCAAAAAAGTTTTAAATCTTTGCATTGGTATCAATTCAGTCGTAAATTTTTCAATTTAACCAATTCAGTCCTAAACATTTTAATATTGGTATCAATTCAGTCCTAAACATTTTAATATTGATACAAATTCAATCTTAAACCTTTTAATATTGGAATAAAATCAGTCTATCAGGTCAATTTTGGCCCACCAGCGTTGATGTGGACGCCGATTGGTGGCTGGACGCTAACGTGTCAATTTTTTATTTTATTTTTTTTTCCTTTTTCTTTTTCTTTTCCTTTTCTTTTCTCCCTTTTTCCTCCTCGGACTATTTCGGCAACTAGAAGTGAGGGTTGCAGCCCTCGCCAGTAGCCCTAGGCAAGGCCAGGCGAGGGCCGCAACCCTTGCCGGTGGCTGGCGAGGGCTTAGTGGCCCCTCACCCAGTGGTCGGCAAGTCTCCGGCCTGGAAGTCCTTGCCTCTACCCTAGTGATAGCCGCCATGGCCTTGCCTAGATCCGAGCAAAGCCTCCTCGTCGGCAGCCCTGGGAGAGGTTGGGCAAAGGTTGGCAACCCTCGCCGGTGGCCCTAAGAGAGGCTAGGCAAAGGGCGGCAACCCTTGCCGGCGGTAGGCGAGAGCTTCGCGGCCCTTGCCAGTGGCCAGCGAGCCTCACCGTCTAAGGAGAAAGAAGGGAGAAAAGAAAATAAAAAGGAAAAAATTCAAAAAAAAAATTAAAAAATTGCCACATTAGCATTCGATCACTGGTCGATGTCCACATCAGCACCGATCAACCAAAATTGGCTAGATCGACCGAATTGGTACTAATGTTAAAATATTTAGGACTGAATTGGTTTAATTAAAAAATTTAAGACTAAATTGGTACCAATGTAATAGGTTTAAGACTTTTTTGGTACTTTTCCCAAATTAAAATCCTCATTGAAGTAATGTACAAAGAAAAGAGTGATAAAATAAGGGAATCGCGAGTCTTGCCTCGAAATTTTTGCTAGTGACAGCGAGATGCAAGGCAGTGTTATCTTTGTGGTCCTTCAAATTGATCACTTGCTCCTTCTTGTGCCGCTTTAGATGCTCCACCAACCGAACCAGCACTTTAAACCGATTGTTCTTCATGGCGAGGTGAAGTGCGGTTTCCTTCCGAGCGGTTTTCTTTTCAACAGACTCAGGTGAAGTAGATAGCAGTATCTCCATGACATCGACCTCCCCGTGGATGACGGCATAATGCAAAGGGATTCTTCTCTCCCATCCCTCCACGGAGCACAGGTGTGTACCCACTTTCAAGAGCTCCTTCGCGATCTCAACATCACCACGAGCTGCCGCGATGTGCAGTGGGCTGAAACCACGCGGGTCCACTTTTTCCGCAAGCTTTGGCATATGCTTCAGGAGCTCTCGGACGAAATCCAAATGGCCGCCCACACAAGCGACGTGCAGCGGTGTGTGTCCGGCTCCTTCGAGAGCCATCTCCTCGAGGATTTGCTCATTGCTGCTGATCAAGTCATTCAGCTCATGGATATTGCCCTTTGGAGCTGCTTCTAGCACCCTTCGCTCCATTTGATCGGAACTAATAATGACCTCTCTCCCTTCTCGGGACACCTCTAGACTTGGACATCTATTAATCATTGATCCATTTTATAGAGTTTCTGAACATCGAGAAATTCATTAGTGAATGATGAAGTAAGACTAGCAACAGTAAAGTTCCATGCACATAACCACTTATGATAACCCAACTATTCAATAAAATATTGACAATATCAAAGTACAGATCCAACCAAGTAGGACCACGTGTTAAAGGAAAACCAGCGTTGGAATCGTGCGACATTGGTTCGTATCAATTTTTTTGGTCATCGCATGGCTTTTTAAATACATCAGAAATTAAAAAGCTGGAAAAATCTCGAAAACTCACCTCAAGCGGGGCATTTTTCTCAAGGCACCTCCAAGATCATTGTTCGCCTCATAGGAAGCTCTTTAATTGGTGATTTCGTCTCAATTGAAACACCCTAATCTCGCCGGTGGCATCAATCTTCGCCTGACGACGACTGCGTGCATGTCCCAGGCCATTATTTGCTCCATGGACAGGGACATTTTTTTCCCGAAAGAAAACGCCTTCGGTCCTTCCGCTCTGCCTCCTCAGCCGTCCGTGCCACTCCTGACTTCAGCCTCATAACAGAAGATTCGGTAGAAGAAATTTCTTTTATTTTTATCAGTAGAACGAGGAAATACATAGTACAAGGATTTTAGTACTTCATTTTTAAGGTAGGGCAATTTTATTGTCCTAGAATTCTGAAATGAAACGGCACCTATGGAAGTGCATTCCTATGTCGTTTCGTTTCATCTTATGAGGGCAGAGAGCGTGAACGTCTCCCGATAGTGAAGTCAGTCTTTGCAGACCAAGTTCCATTATTGTCGGTAGCATGACCCTAGGATAACGTCATATTCATGACCCTAGGACAACGTCACTTGCCTCCACGTCATTATCATATGAATTGATTTACGAAGTTCCATCTTGTCGGAAGCATCAAATTGACGAGTCCCTGTATACAAATTATTGAACTCCTTTGGGACCCTCTTTATCATAATTTATTTGCTTTACATATATTTAGGGCGGCCATAGGTGTATCTATATTCGTGTCGATGTCGATGTCGTTTGATTGAGAATGCATGTAGTTTATATATAAGGGCATTCCTCTTACGTTGGCACTAGCCAAATTGGATGTCACGGCCTTAGTCTTGTGTCTCTTATTATTATTATTACTTTTTAGTTGTTTTAATTATTTTTCCCCCTAGACTTTTTCATAGGGGTGTCAAAAAAAAATCAGAAACAAACTGAACAGTTTGGGTTTGCATTAGTTTTTAACCGAATAGTGACCCATACCAATTTGGTTTTCTTTGTTGTAATATTAAGAAGAAGTTTAGTGACAAAGGAGAGAGATTGAATAAATTGTAAAGTTAAAAGTGTTACGGAAAGTGAGCGATTGAATAATAACATAGACAAAATAAGAAAATAAATCGGACATCAAATTTACGTGATTTGGTCGTAGAGATTTACATTTATGGAGAAAGCGGCAATAAATTTTACTACAAATCAAGCGATATAACAGAGATTATATACTTAAGTCACTCAAATACTCTTAATATATTCCAAATCCCAATTACATCCAATAATGCACACAGTGTTTAGCCTCAAATTCCTCGCTAACTAATCTCTTAATCTCACGAAGAAATTCACAAATCTTATCACAAGATTTCACGGCTACAAATACTAACTTGATAAATGTAATTTACGAGTTTCCTTTGCATGTCTTCGTCCACCAAGCACTCGTACACAAACAACGCTTCAAGTCTTCTCTCTTGCTCTGGACATGGACACCACCACGAAGACCACACCGCTTTCGATCAACAACAGCGTGGTCTTACGGCAAAATGAACAAATATATATAATATAATATGCAAGGCGGGTACTGTGGCCAACTTCAACTCGGAATAGGAAACTTGGACACTTCGGTTAACAAGTCCAACTTAGAGTTTCCTATTTTGTTCCTCGGCCGACTCACGCAAGGAATTTCCGTGTTTGTGCCCGATCAGTAAGCCCATACTTCTTTGAAAATCAATTTCCACAGTCAAAGTCCCAAAAACTCTCTTGGACTCAAACGTGGAAGTAACAGGCCAACTCCAAATCTTGAAAAACAAACTGGTCGTGTCCTGCTTTGCTCGATTTCGTACATCCATAAATTATTATCTATTTTGAACAGTTTTATTTAATAGGTTCAAATTCGAGATATATTTTAATAAAAAAATAGGGCTGATTTTCAGTTTGGTTATGTCGAACTGGAATCAAAATAAAAATAGTTATTTTCTCATTATTTGAATTGAGCCAAAAATGCACGATCATTCGATTCGGTTCATCTTATGGTTCGGTTTTGACATCCTACTTTTCTAAGCCCATTCATATTTATCATGGGTTGACCAAAAGAGTCAACTTTTGATCCCTGTTTATCTTACGGATCAAATTTCTGTCATTTTTTTTTTCCTCATTGAGATTCTGAGCGAATATGTTATTTTGTGAAATGCTATCCGCATCCGTTTTAACAAATTGTGATTTCATATAAATATCTTCCTAAAGATGTGGGACATTTAAAGAGGCAGCATAGCCATCCGATGTTGCCTCTGTCAATGCTAATCCTCATTTTTAGTTATTAGACGACACAAACTACTATGAAAACATAACACATTTCAAAAAGGTTCAATAGAGTTCACAGTTGAGCAAATCTCTCTTATCCATTTACCGAAGGAATTAGCGGTGGCCATGGACGATGAGAACACCAATGAAATGGCATAGCTCGCCCTCGATTTAAATTGTTTTGCAGTTTGTACAAGGATGTGCCAGTAGTTTAATGCCTTGATTGTCTTTTGACCCACCGAAAGAACATTATCTATAGAGCCTGTACCGCAAGCCCATCTAGGCCACTGATCATATGGAGTCCATGGCAGCAATCACACAATTAATGATTTAGATGATGTTAGTCTACATTATCTGTAGTAGGAACGTGCATAGTTAATGCTTTTGCTGATACTGAAGCCTAGCCTGAACTTATCAAGCTTGCTCACTCTAGGCTTGATACATGGGTTCAAACTGTAACAGATTTAGTTTTGCACCCCTTGCTTAGTGGCTGGTGAGGGTTAGCCAATGACCGTTGTTGACCTAGAGTTGAAAGGAAAAATGAAAAGAAAAAATAGTAAAAGAATTGGAAAAATTAGAAAAATTATTCACATCAGTATTGGCATTGCCACGTAGAATGTTCAATGTCTGCATAATCAGTTTTAGATTAAAATTAGCTGGAAGGACTACATTAATAATATCAAAAGGTTAAGGACTACACTAGTTAAATTGAAAGGTTTAGAATTGGATTGATAATCATGTAATGGGTCAGATTACTTTTTTGGTAATTTTCTCATTAGTCTTGAGGACGAACACAATAGCAACTACCAAAGCTTTTGCATCATATTTCACCCCCACCTCTCTATAGAACCGAGCATCCAAAGTTCTAGAGGCGTTGTTAAAGACCTCACATTCAAATTCCTGGGTTACTTGTATTGATTTCAGAGCAACCACAGAGGACGACAAAAAGAAAGAGCCAAGTAGGCCTAATTTTTGCAAAGGAGTGTCACAACCTTCCAGGAGATGAACTGCCAAGGGAAAGGCTAAAACGGGAATGAAGGTTTTCCCATCGAGGAAAACGCTTGCGTTTTGTATAGGCTCTTTCAAGCCCCACCAATCGCAACCTAGTACTCAATTAAACATGCAATTAAACCTACCTATTAGAGTCACCGCAATGATGATGACAAAGACACATTTCTCCTCTTTTTTTCTTCTGCCTCTCAATGGCTCGTGAAGTCTCTTCTTATAGCAAAAATTTCCATCACTTATTGGAAAGTCACGAATCTTGCCCCTTTGATGGTGGGGATTGCTGAATTTTAGTCCTGATTTGTGCGTCAAATCCCATCCATCCTTGTAATGCTGCCATGGATGCGTCCATATTCCTTCACCATTATATACAATTCCACGGCCAGCTCATTCCACAAGTATGAGCTTCTTGATTGTTTCCCTTAATTTCCTCTCCCCTCAGTTTTTCCTATCGGCTATTCTTGGTTGTATTGCCTTGCACATGAACGTCCAATATTCGGCCGAGTGTCAATTTTATTCCATATTACTTGATAAGTTCCGTCGATTTTTCTCTCATTATCTTCACAATTTCATTCCAGCAGCCCGAACTTTCCACAAACGCTATGATTTCTTTCCTTTATTTTGTCCATTTTCACCAATTTGTCTCTCAATCGCCACGTTTTCCTTTCCTGCTTTTACCAATGCTACCGTGAACGTGTCCACATCATTCACTATCATTTTCGTCTTCTTCTCTTTCCAAAATCCGCTCAATCTTTTGCTGATTTTGCCTCCCGCCGGCCATATCTTCGAGTAAAAAATTCCATTGTCCTCTTGTCTGGCCACGATCTCTTTCTTGATATTGCCTCCTCAAATCATGTCAAAATAATAATCCATTTCATATTTCGTGGGCCTGATTTTCTTCGGGATCACTTACCTTTTTCATTCAGAGCAACATGCGATTTTGCTCATGCGATTTTCAATCATGGGTCGGCCAAAATTTGCTGGAGAATATCTCCTGATTGATTGGTCTCTTTCCTTCTCGTGGATAACCGGCTATTCACTTCTCCCTCTTGATCTATTTATCCATTTTCTCACATCATGGGCGAGATTCATAATTGAGCACATTCCGAGGACATTTGCTAATCTATGTGCCAACTGAGAGTATTTCATGGCTTCTTGCATTCAAGCATAATGAGGCTAGCTCATATGAAATCAATTGGGAAAATTGTCAAAAAAGTCTTAAATCTGTTGCACTTTTACTAATTCAATCATAAATCTTTCAATTTTAACAATTTAAATCTAAACTTTTTCACTTCTCACTAATTAAGTCAATTTGGCTAATTTTGGTTGGAATTTACGTGGACGACCGATATTGACGTGACAATTTTTTTAATGATATTTTAATAATGTTTTGAATTTTTTATTGCTTTTTTCTTTTTACTTTTCTTTGATTCTTTTTCTTTGGGGGCTTGGAGTTTGGCCAGTGATGGTGGTTGATTGACCCTCACCGGCCACAGGCAAGGGCCGGTGACCCTCGTCGGCAATAGGCAAGGGCCAACCGACCCTTGCCAGCCTTGGGCGAGGGATTGTGAACCCTCCTTGGCCAGTGAGGGCGTCACAGCCCTTGCTCAGAGTTGGCGAGGGGCCCGGCACCCTCCCCCACACCGGGCCTCCTTTTTGGTTGGCAAGGTCAATTGGCAACCTTAGGTAGCCCTTACTAAAAAACCCAAAAGAAAAAAGCAAAAATAAAAAATAAAAAATAAAAAAAAAAAAGAGAAAACCATAAAAAATTCAAAATTGTTATGAAATAAATGAATGGATAGAATACATGAATGAATATTCATTATATTCATCTTATCCAATATACTTATTATGGTACATTTGTATCAAATGTTCTAAGTACATCTCCCTATACAATGAACATTCATCTCCCTTATCCCGTACATGTATCATTCGATACATTGATATTAATGATAAGTACATTCTTATTCTCCTATAAATAGGAGTTTAGTTTTGATGTACAATACACAATCACACAGAAACACGACAGTGAGATACCAGAAATAAAACTCTCTCATCTTGCTACTATCTCGAGTGTTCACTTGTTTTCTCTTCTCAATCTCTTCTCTATTATATATTCGCCACGTGATATTTTACAACACGTTATCAGCACGAGGATCTACCGATTGAGTAAGTAACTTTTGCAAGCACGAAGATCTACCGATTGAGTAAGTAAATTTTGCAAGGTGGGTATTATTTTTATTAATCAACTTATACTTCATCTTCTTCTATCAATTCTTCATTTTTATTTTTCTTGGCCCGAAGCCAAAATTCAAATCTAAAAGTATCCTTCTGCTCCTGAAGTAGCGGTGGATATTTGGAAATCCTTTTAATTAATTTAAGGATTTATTTTTGCAATGATTATGGCAAATATTGAAAAGCCCAAATTCCACATCTTGGAAGTGAGTGGAAAGAATTATCTATCCTGGCGCCTTGACATGGAAATGCACCTCCAAGGGCAAGGTCTCGCTAATACAATTATAGAGGATGGAACCTCAAATGAAAAGGATAAAGCAAATGCGCTGATTTTTATTCGTCGTCATTTGCATGAGAGCCTGCAGACTCAATATTTATCCGTTCGAGACCCGCATATCTTGTGGAGGAGGTTGAAGGATAGGTATGATCATACAAAAACCGTTATCCTCCCTCAAGCACAATATGATTGGCAAAATCTCAGACTACAAGATTTTAAATCAGTGTCTGACTATAATTCTGCTTTATTTGATATCGTTTCTCGACTTGAGTTATGCGGTATCAAACTCACTGATGCTGAATTGCTTGAGAAAACTTTCTCCACCTTTCATGCTTCGAATATTGTATTGCAACAGCAATACCGGCAACGTCAGTTTGCCACATATTCTGAATTAATTTATGTGCTTCTTACTGCCGAGCAAACTAATGAATTGCTGCTAAAAAATCATGATCTTAGACCTGCTGGCTCAAAAGCATTGCCTGAAGCACATGCTAACTTTGAGAAAAATACTGGCCATTTTAAGTGCTATAAGCGCAGGCAAGAATATAATCCGAGAAGGGATGGCAAGAAATTTAACCGCCCTAGGAAATCAAACTTTGGCCTGAATCATGGCAAAGAAAAGAAGCAAAAGAAGGTGATTAATGAAAGTATTTGTCATCGCTGTGGCATGACTGGGCACTGGTCACGTACCTGTCGTACGCCAAAACATTTTGTTGACCTATACTAGGCATCTTTAAAGAATACGAGCAAGCGTGGTGAATCTCATGCCATTGAAATCAATCCTACTGCCATAACCACTATTGAGGCCAACAATATCTCCGTTGGTGGGACTCTTCTTGCTCCTGAAGTAGCAAATGCATCATTGGATGTCTCTGATTTCTTTGAGGACCTCTGATTACTTTGATGAATCAGATTGGTGGATGATAATTTGAACTTTGAATTTTATGTTATTTCGCTTTAAATGTATTACTTTTTTTTTTTTTATTGTTCTTTATGAAATACTTATGAACCTTATATAATATTTATCTTTGAAATTTTATTCGATTATATAACTAATATGCAACTTTTATGATACTTGACACCTGAAGTTGTCAATATAAATGCAAATGGAAAATACCGAGAAAAAGGAAGATGTTTGTTTGCTTGATAGTGCAACAACACATACTATATTTTGTAGTAGACACTTTTTCTCAAGTATGACATTGCGTAAGGCACAAATCCATACAATATCAGGTCCTGTTTCGATTATTGATGGTTTTGGGAATGCTACAATTATTTTGCCAAATGGTACAATCCTGCATATTGAGAATGCGTTTCTAAGCATTCGATCAAAAATGAATCTACTCAGTTTCAAAGATGTACGCCGTAATGGGTACCATATTGAGACTATTTATGAGCAAGATAAGGAATATATTGGCATTTCCTCTTATAAGATGGGCCTGAAGACCATCCATGAGAAGCTAGAAGCTTCTTCTATGGGTTTGTATTGTGTCATGATTAAAGCTGTTGAAACCTACGCTACCATATCCTGGAGATTGGTAAACCCTGATCAGTTTGGACTGTGGCATGATCACCTTGGTCATCCTGGCGCTTCAATGATGCGTAGGATAATTCAAAATACAAAAGGGCACCCTTTAAAGGATATAAAGGTATTGTTGTCCAAAGATTATAATTGTGAGGCTTGCTTACAAGGAAAGCTCATTATCAAACCTTCTATAACAAAGGTTAATTTTGAATCTCATTTATTCTTACAAAGAATTCAGGGTGATATTTGTGGACCAATACAACCACCAAGTGGACCATTTAGATATTTTATGGTACTAGTGGATGCATCCTGTAGATGGTTCCATGTTTGCCTATTATCTACGCACAATGTCACTTTTGCATATTTACTTGTGCATATTATAAAGCTTCGAGCACAATTCCCTGATTATCCAATTAAGAGCATAAGAATAGATAATACTTGTGAATTTACATCAAAGATTTTTGATACCTATTGTGCTTCACTCGGAATCGAGGTTGAGCACCCGGTTGCATATGTTCATACTCAAAATGGATTGGCAGAATCCTTGATTAAACATATCCAAATCATTGCCCGCACTCTATTATTGAGAACGAATCTCAACAATACAGCATGGGGTCATGTAGTTTTGCATGCGGCAGCTCTAATAAGATTACGCCCCACTGCTAGTATTTTACAATCTCCCCTTCAAATGGTTCTTGGTTATGAACCATATATTTCACATCTACGCACCTTTGATTGTGCAGTACACAGTGCACGTAGCACCGCCAAAAAGGACGAAAATGGGTCCCCAACGCCGTTTGGGCATTTATGTTGGGTTTAATTCATCATCTATCATTAGGTTCTTGGAACCAACTACTGGTAATCTTTTTACTGCAAGGTTTGCAGATTGTTATTTCGATGAGACTAGGTTTCCATCAATCGGGATACCTACAACTTCCATGACTGCAAAACAAAAATCAGTTAAGGTTTTCTCCTGGAATGAGAAAAATTTATCTCAATTAGACCCAAGGACTCCTGAATGTGAAAACGAGGTGCAGCGCATAATCCATTTACAGACTATGGCCAATAGACTTCCTGACGCATTTAATGATGCTACTAAGGTAACAAAGTCTCATATTCCAGCTGCAAATGCTCCAGCTAGGATAGCTGTTCCCGAAGAACAAGCTAAAATGGATCAAAATCCCCCGCACTTGAAGCGTGGTAGACCGATAGGATCAAAAGATACTGCTCCTCGAAAACGAAGGGGAAAGAATCAGAATCCGCTCCGAGAAGAGCTGGCGTTGTGCTCGCTCCCAAAGAGCTTATTGCCCCCGAAGAGGCGCAAACCCATGAAAGGAGCACTAGCCCCGGAATATTGAGAATTCCATTACATATTGTAATGAAATTTGGGATCGAAATGAAATCATCATTGATGATGCTTTTACATTCTCAGTTGCTCATCAAATTATGGATGATGATTGTGAACCACAATCTATTATTGAATGTCGTCAAAGGCAAGATTGGCATAAGTGGGAGGAAGCAATTAAAGCTGAATTAGCTTCCCTAACTAAACGAGAGGTTTTTGGACTCGTAACTCGTATCCCCGATAATGTAAAGCCCGTTGGATATAAATGGGTATTTATCCGAAAACGAAATGAGAAAAACGAGGTTGTCGGTATAAAGCCCGACTCGTTGCCCAAGGATTCTCCCTGAGACCTGGGATTGATTATAATGAGACATATTCACCTGTGATGGATATGATTACATTTCGTTTTCTCATTAGCCTAGCAATCTTTGAAAGATTGGAAATGCGTCTTATGGACGTTGTGACGGCACATCTATATGGCTCATTAGACTCGATATTTATATGAAAATTCCTAAGGGATTCAAAATGCCCGAAGCATGCACTCCCCGCAATTTATTCTCAATAAAATTGCAAAGATCCTTGTACGGGTTAAAGCAATCCGGTCGCATGTGGTATCAACGCCTAAGTGAGTACCTAATTAAGGAAAGGTACAAAAATGATCCTATCTGGCCATGCGTGTTTATTAAGAAATCAGAAACCGGATTTGCTATTATAGCAGTTTATGTCAACGATATAAATTTAATTGGAACTCCAGAAGAGTTAGCTGAAACTGCTGAATATTTGAAAAGGGTGTTTGAAGTTAAAGATTTGGGTAAAACCAAACTTTGTCTTGGTCTAGAGCTTGAGCATAAAGCAAATGGAATAATTGTCCATCAATCAGCATATGTTGAAAGATTGCTTAAACGTTTCAACATGGACAAAGCTCACCCATTGAGCACCCCTATGGTTGTAAGGTCTCTAGATCCCCAAAAGGACCCATTTCGTCCTAGAGAATCTGATGAAGAGATACTTGGTCCTGAAGTACCATATCTCAATGCAATTGGGGCTTTGATGTACTTGGCACAATGTACAAGACCAGATATCGCTTTTGCAGTAAATTTATTGGCACGTTTTAGTTCTGAGCCAACTCGGAGACATTGGAATGGAGTTAAACATATTTTCCGTTATCTCCGAGGAACCATAGATTTGGGATTATATTATTCCAAGGATTCCACTAACTCTGGTTTAGTTGGATATGCTGATGCTGGATATAGATCCGATCCACATAAGGCTCGCTCTCAAACCGGGTATTTATTTTGTTATAACGGCACCGCTATTTCTTGGCGTTCTACGAAGCAATCGCTAGTAGCTACATCTTCTAACCACTATGAGATTATTGCTTTATATGAAGCTGGAAGAGAGTGTGTTTGGTTAAGATCCGTTATAACACATATTCATAATTCTTGTTGCTTAATACCGGTTACCAATTCTCCCACTATAATTTATGAAGATAATGCTGCTTGTGTTGCACAAGTCGGGGAGGATATATCAAAGGTGATAGGACCAAGCATATCTCGCCGAAATTTTTCTATACTCATGAACTTCAAGAAAATCAACAAATTGATGTTAAACAGATTCGATCCATAAATAATCTTGCAGATCTTTTTACCAAATCATTGCCAACATCAACCTTTGAGAAATTAGTATATGGCATTGGTAGATGTAAGATTGATTAGCCCCAGAAGTGGCTATATGGCTCAATTGAGGGGGAGATATTATGAATTATACATTCCAGCATTGATATGTGGCTAGTTCACAAGATGCAATAATGATTAGCCCCAGTAGTGGCTATATATGCATTGCACTCTTTTTTCTTTATGTCCGGTTTTTTCCCATAGGGTTTTTCCGGCTTAAAGTTTTTAACGAGGCAATTAATGCATCCATAAAAGGGAGAGATCATAACATTTGTGCTCTGCACTCTTTTTCCCTTTTGTCCGGTTTTTATCCCACCGGGTTTTTCCGGCTTAAGGTTTTTAATGAGGCAGTATCATTCGATGCACATTCGTAATGAATATGATGAATATTCAAGGGGGAGTGTTATGAAATACATGAATGGATAGAATACATGAATGAATATTCATTATATTCATCTTATCCAATATACTTATTATGGTACATTTGTATCAAATGTTCTAAGTACATCTCCCTATACAATGAACATTCATCTCCCTTATCCCGTACATGTATTATTCGATACATTGATATTAATGATAAGTACATTCTTGTTCTCCTATAAATAGGAGTTTAGTTTTGATGTACAATACACAATCACACGAAACACGACAAGTGGTGAGATACCAGAAATAAAACTCTCTCATCTTGCTACTATCTCGAGTGTTCACTTGTTTTCTCTTCTCAATCTCTTCTCTATTATATATTCGCCACGCGATATTTTACAACAAAAATGCTATTAAAAAATTTCCACATAATTGTCTATGTTAGCAATTTCCAGTCGAAATAAGACTAGCAATAGCAAAGTTCCATTCACATTACCACCCGTGATAACTTAGCTTTTCAGTAAAATAATGACAATATCAAAGCACAGATCCAAGCGGTAGGACCACGGATTAGAGAAACGCCAGCATTGAAGTCGTGTCGCATGGGTTTGTGTCAGAAAGTTTTTTTTGTCATAAAATGGCCAAAGTAAGCTCGAATACTTCTCAAAGCACCTCCGTGATCGGTGTTTGCGTCGAATTAAGCTCCATAATTTGGTGAATTGATCTCAATTGAACCCCCAATCTCACCAGTGACACTGATGTTCGCCGGACTGCTTTTGCATCACGTGCCATTGTCCACCCCATGAACGGGCGTTGTTTGTCCGAAAGAAATTGCCTCTGGGCCTCCCGCTCCACTTGCTCCTGTCCGCACCAATGTCCGTCGCCAGCTACATAACAGAAAATTCAGTAGAAGAAATTTCTCATTTCTTCATTAGTAGACCGAGGAAATATACATTATAGGGACTTAGTACTACATTTTATAATGAAGGGCAATTTTATTGTCCTGGAGTTGTGGAATGAAACGGCAATTTTATCTTATATTTCTTTTTCTGGGGTCAGGTGTTTTGTTTAATCTGAGGAGGGCAGAGTCTCTAATGTCTCCCGGCCGCGGGAGTGAAGTCAATGCCATGGTCTTCGTAGGCTAAAACTGTTGTGTCATGGTCACGGCCCTAAGATGGCGTCACTTGCCTCCACAACATTATCACGTGAATCGATTCCCTGGTCGCAAGCATCAGACTGAGGAGTCACTGGATACAAATTATTGAACTGCTTTGGACTCCCAAGTCATAATTTCTTTGCTTTACATATATGTGGGGCAGCAATGGGGCGTATTTGCATTTGTGTCGTTGTCTATGTCGTTTGATTTAGAATAAATGTTGCTTTGATATAAGGGTCTTGTGTCATTTTCAGAATTGCTTTTCTGTCGGCGCCAGCCAAATTGGAATATTATCACATCCCTTTAGGCCCTATGCCTCTTTATATTATTATTATTATTATTCTTTTCAGTTGTCGTTTTAATTGCTTTTCCCTTAGACTTTTCCATATAAGTGTCAACAGTTCTATGCTTTCTTGGTGGCAGCAGCCAAATTGGAATATTATCGCATCCCTTTAGGGTCTTGTGCCTCTTTATATTATTATTTTTTTCAACTATCGTTTTAATTGCTTTTCCTAGACTTTTCCATACAAGTGTCAACAGGTCTGTTCGATTCAGATTTGACTCACCAAATGAACATTATCAGTAGGCAGCAAGCTCATTTAGACCACTGATCATATGTAGTCCATGGTAACCACTCACACAATCATTGATTTAGATTATACCAATCTACATTATCTGTCGTAGGAATATGCACAAGTCACGCTTTTGTTTTGGCCCGAACATATCGGGCCTACTCACTCTAGGCCCAATACACTAGCCTAGATTGTAACAAATTTAGGCCTCACGCCTCTCACCTAGAGATTGGCGAGGGTCAATCAATGACCCTTGCCAACCTAGAGTTAAAGGAAAAAAGAAACAAAATTAATTAAAAAAATCAGAAAAAATTTATAGAAAATTTGGAAAAATTATTTATGTTAACACTAGTTTAGCCACATAAAATAGTCGATGTCCACATAATGAATTTATTAGCAAAATTGGCCAAAAATACTAGATTGGGGAATTGCGAAAATATTTAGGACTAAGTTAGTAAAATTAAAAAATTTAGAACTAAATTAGTCACTATACAATGGATTTATGATTTTTTTTTGGCAATTTTTACCTTTTGTTTTTTTTTGCTTGAGTATGAACTTACTAGCAGCTAGCAAAGCTTCCGAACTTTGGACTTAGTATTGAACCGAGCGTCTAGAGTTCCAAACTATAAAGTATCAATACTTTCCGGGAGCTTTCATATTGTGTTGAACACTCCGACACATCTTAAACATTTTTCGATATTTAGTCAACAAGTGTCGAAAAATCCATCACTTGGTCAACTCTCCCGATGCTCTTTAACATTGTGGCTTTTGAGCTCTGTTCGCTTACCGTCCCATGTCATGCGAAACTAAGGAATCGAGCGATGAGATTGAATGGGAGCTAAGATAGAAGGCAAAGCAAAGAGTTAAAAGATGAAAATTGTCAATGTAGATTTGAGCTTGAGCAGCTCCATCTCCATTAATGGAGGTTGCAAGGAACGTAGAAGAGGGAAAAGAAAATGAGGTTGCAAGGAACGTAGAAGAGGGAAAAGAAAATGAGGTTGCAAGGAACGTAGAAGAGGGAAAAGAAAATAAGGCTATTTTTCTATCAAGGATATATCGAATTGAGCTGAAATTTCACATCACCAATGAGTCATGGAGGATTAGAGACTTGCACACGTGAAATTAACATGCGGACCTTTTAGTGGCAATATTGGATGAAAAATTTAAGTGTCGCGATCTCCCTTTTTGGTGCCCTTTAAGCGCAGGCAAGCATAGGCCAATGGCTCACTAAGTTTATTAGGCTTAGTTTGGAATCTCCCAAGCTCACCAACTCACAATTTATGGTTCAGATTTTTAACATGCAAGTCAATTTTAAATAAGAGTCGTCATTAATCAATTGGGGTGGTCGATTAGAAACCCAAGTAAGATATCGGGAAAAATATTTTACTCCTATACAATTAGATAAAATAATAATGGAGACTTGATTACACCGATTAATCACTAATGCTTTTTACCTAATTTTGTTTATACCTGAGGTAGTTTTTGGATTTTCAAGGACTTTCCATGCATTTGTGCATAATAAAAACCATATTTTAGGCTTTTTCTGAGTTTTAAGAAAATGTAAATGATTTCTGGATTTTTCTTTTTTATATATCTTCTTAAAAAATATTTTTTAATATGAAAATAATAATATAATTTTATATAAAATAAACGGACCTAGGTCGGACTCCCGCATCCAACTCGAGTCTTGGCCGGCTCGGGCAAACGACCTGAGTTGTCAGGCCCTCAATGGAACTGGGCCGAACGTACGAGCCCAGTCTCGAACAAAATAAGCCCTTACAAGCCTAATTCATCTCAGTCAAAAGACCAACCCCTAAAGACCCGACCGGATCTAATCCCAACCCGGATCCGACCCAGCTCCCTCTCGTGTCCTTGCTCCTCGCCGAGATGGAGACGGTTGGCGCGACTGTCGTCAGTCGCCTCGGCTTGGCTGAGGGTGTACACCGGCGACGCCTCAGCCGACCCGACCCGAGCGCCTGGCCCTTGCCTGGCCGGCGATGCCATGACGACGGCCACGATGGGGAAATCGTCAGTTGCCTACACCCCCGAGACCAGTGGCCCCCACGGACGACCACGGCGGCCCTCCCCCCTCCACAAGTTGACAGCCTCGCAGCCACCACGCCAGCGTCGTTGGGATGCCTCGACTGGGCGAAGCGATGCCCAGACAAGTCGATGCCGGCTGAAACGTAAGTCACAAGAACTGGATCTCGTTCGGACATATCATCGAGCAGTTAAAGCACACTACAAAAAAGAGAGGTTTTTGGCTCTACTGGGGCTCAAACCCAAGCCGAGACTCTCGCCAGACAAACAAATACACACGCGGCAGCCAGAAAGAAGAGAGACTGGGGGCGGAGTTCGCGCAACCGGGCAGCCGCGAGCTCCGGCCTGACATGCTCAAAACAGGGGAAAAACAGGGCTGAGGTGGCTCACGTTTGGCTCAGTCGGTACCACGGCGGCTCGTTGGCGTGGTCCAGGTGCGGTGGTCGTCAGCGGCCTCTCTCTCTGACTTCATCCTCTCTCAGATCTCTCTCTCTCTCGCTCACAGATCCCTCTCAGCGATCTCTCCCTCTGCGGTTTTCATTTTCTTTTTTTCTTTTTTCTTTTCGTTCCTTTCTTTGGCTCGCGTACGCCGTGTGTAGGGGGGCCGGTCGGTCGCCATAGTAAGATTTGAGTACAGAGCGAGAGTTGATGATGTTTTTACGAGACAAAAAGCTTGTGCATTTTGGAGGAACTAGATCAAATTTTGTATCATACACTTATGTTTTCTTACCGGCTAAACTCACATATTAAAAAAGGCAATGCCTTTTTCCATTAAGAGCTATATTAAGAAAAACTCAAAATTGATACACATGTGGTAAATTTATCTTAAATTAATTTTTTATCATAAAAAATCCTAAATGATTACACTTGTAATAAATTTATCCAAAATTAAGTTTTTAATCTTTAAAAATCATAAACCGACATATTTATCACAAATTTAACTTTCGTTAATTTTTGTAAAATTAGATTAATATTATGAAAGATTCTAAATTGATACACACATGATAAAGAGAGGGTAGACCCCTAATGTGATATATTCGTCAATATCATTTGTCATCCAACTCAGCAATTTGATAGTAAAAATTAATTGAAATTAACGGATAATAAATTTGTTATAAGCATACTATTTTGAGTTTTTGGTGATTAAATAATTAATTTGGAGTAAATTTGTTATATATATACTAATTTTTCTGTGATATTAACTCTTTCTTTAATTAACTATTTTTTATGGAAATAAAGTCACTGCGCTAATCAATTGTCTCTATGACTTCTTTTGGCCATTACAAATCTCACACTTCTTATCTAATGTTCGTGTTGAGAGATAATTATTTTATCCTAGCCATGACCTGAAACCTACCAAGATTTTAACAGTTAGAAAATCTCTCCACACAAGATATGTTACAATTAAACATAACAAGTGGTTCAAAGATTTATTCACGATTTGAGTCGAACTCATGATTTAGGGAAAGAGAACTGACCTCTTTATCACTAGGCCAAACGTCTCAAGTAGATCGCGTTAGATAACCTTAAAATTCATTGTGCATGGAAATCCGATGAAGAAGATATGACAGAGAGTTGAAAATAGGAAAACAAAGGAAATGAAAAATATATATAGAACCCAAGAAGAAAATGACGTGTGGCTTTATACGATAATTTCAAACTCTGAATTCTTAAGTATTAGCTAGGTAAAAAATATTGTACTTTATAATATTTTTCTTCTCATCACATGAAATAGGCAACGGGACACCATACACCTTTTCGTCCTTTTGTTTCAGTGATCATAAAAAATTGCCAACCCTAATCTTATCACATTCTAGTAACAAATAATTCAATAGAAGAAATTTCTCATTTTTCCTAATTAGTAGGACGAGGAGATACATATAATAAGGACTTTAGTAGTTTATTTTTAGTGAAAGTTAATTTTGTACTCCTAAAGTTCTGGGATGAACAGCTCCTATAAAAGTACCTTTCTTTATTGTTGACTGAGCTCATAACTAAGCCCCACCTTTTTGTTTAAAAACTAAAAAGTTCCATGAGATAAGTTCACATACAATCGTAACGTGAGACTTAACCTGTTAAATGGATGGGTCGGGTTGGATTTGGTCGGGTCATAAATGGTCTTACTCAAATCAACCTATTTAACACGTTTAAGACGCATTTATTATAGTGCAAAATTTTTTATCCATGTTCGACCCGATCCATGCTCGACCCATTTAACTATACCTAAGAAACTTATTTCTTATAATTTTTTTAAAATGGTATTGATAAAATAATTTTATGCAATACAAATTTAATCGATGATTTTTATAATTTTTTGAAAATTTATTTTTTAAATCGATTTTTTAAATATTTTTTAAATCAATTTTTTAATTATTTTTATTTTTAAGAATATAATTTTTCTTTTTCTCTTTTCTTTTTTATTTTTCCTCTTCTTTAGTCAGCCATCAGCCATGACAATGGATGACGACCAGCCACAAGCGAGCCTCTAGCTCGCTGGGCTCGCCTGACACTAGCGAGATCAAGGCTTGCTAGATCGATGAGGCTCGAGCCTTGCCAAATCGCGAGGCTTAAGCCTCATCATCGTTGGGTGAGCTTGCGCCTCGTTGGATCCAACTAGCTAGAACTCACCTAACGCCAACGAGCTTGAGTCTTGCTGGATCTGGCAGAGCTCGAGTCTTGTTGGATTTGGTGAGCTCGAGCCTCACCTAGTTGATCATCGACTGTCGCCATGCTAGCTACCAGTTAAGGAATGAGGAAGAAGAAAAAAAAAGGAAAAGAAAAACAAGAAAATTGAAATATAAAAAATAATTATAATTTCGATTTTTATATAATTTTTTTATACAATTAAAGAGGGAAGTGAGAGATTTTGAGGCTTTAGTTGAAAATGGGTTCTAAGTCCAACTCATTTAAGACTCATTTATCTTAAACTTTCAATTTTTAAATCCATTTAACTAGTTTCTTTAAAAAATAAGTAACCCATACATGACCCAGTTATGATTTAAATGGGTCATATATGGGTCTAAGACCCATTTTGCCACCTCTATGTGAGACTGATTTATTTTATAGGGATAAAGTATCCATCTCCTTCAAGATTCGAAAAGCTTGTGGAGTTATTGAGTGGTTTTGTTCATAAGTTTACTATTTTCATGCCCTAAGCACTAACTTTAAGTTGAATCCCAATTCTAATTCGAACTTTTAAAATCTTATAAAAAATCACAAATTTTCACTTTATACGGAAGTCTCGCCCCTAAATTCTCTGTCCAATATTGCAGTTAAAGGGCGATGTGTCAATTCCATATGTTCCAACCAAAAAAAAAAAAATCATATGCACATCTCTCTCTCTCTCTTCACATGTCAACGATGACGTGGAATTTCTGCTAAATTAGATAGTTTTGAAAGAAAAACCTTTGTTCTTTCTACTTCCTTATCCTCTCTTTTTTCTTCCTTCCTTGCCACCTCCATTATATTCTTTTTTGTATTTCCTTGCTCAGCCTCCATTAATTCTTCCACCCGCTCTAACAGAGAAATACATTCTCAACCTCACAAAGATGTTCTCTTCGTGGCCAATCCATTTGAAGAAGCAAAGACCAAATGACTACTGGGAACTGAACTCACGAAACCACGTCACAAAATCTCGACCGCTGTCGGTGAAGTTACAAATGTGATATAAACTCACAACACATTTTATTGGGGAAATATGATACAGCAAAACACTTGCAGACATCACACAATCAACTCCATAAAATCTAAGGGCATCAATCTAACATCTGACCTCGACAAACAAACTCAAACACTACCAAAGGCTTGCATGTCTTAGCTGAACCTCAAGGAAAGAGAAATACCATAATCATTTCCAACCACGACTTAAGACCTTATAACTTTAGACGGTACATATTACCTAGGAGGTGCAATTGAAAAGCCGATCCAAGAAAAAATCTATAGCTGCCGCCAAGCACCTACATCAGTAGAAGAACCAATGATATCATGGGGGGCATTAGGCGCATAGCTTTCTAGGATGGACTTTTGTTACCCATTGTCGTGAACGGAAGGGATAACGTGAAGCAAAAGCAAGTTAGAACTGAGATAGCTAGTATAAGCACCTAGAGGGGGGTGAATAGGTGTAAAATAATTTCTCGAGATAAGAGAACAATACTAAGCAGACAATAGAAATGAAGTTCTCCTTTAGTTAACAAAACCAATTATGATCAAGGTAAAGCAGAGAGTAGGGAAGAGAAAATGAACACATAAATTATAGTGGTTTGGCTTATTCCAAGCCTACATCCACTCTTCCGCACTGACAGCCCACCGGCTAGATTTCACTATGACCAAAAGAATTGTTACAGCAAGGCTCTCCCTTGATTCCACAGTGTAGATACTCTACCACACTTCTTCAAGGTTTCTCAAAATATAGACTCTCTTTTGCGTACAAGATTTCGCTCAGTAAATGAATTGACTAAGAATAAAGAGCTTCAAACTTTGAAATTCTTCTATTGCGCACACTTTCGAACAACTGGAACGCCTTCCTTATATACTCCTTTATGCCATCATATCCGTTGGCACTTACCAAAAGAATTCTTCCAATCTTCCCGTTGGACATAATCAATTAAGAAGATCATTTGAGCTATTTAAGGAACATGCCGATAGCCCATCAATCCTGCTCGCCCATACAATCGGGATCTTGGTTTCCATAAGTAGAATCTTCCACGTATACTTTGCCAATCATCGGATCCTTAATCTCTGAATCAATCATGATCAAATAAAGGATTCCGTTAAGTCATATCCAGCCAAGAGATCTTCTCCAGTCGATAAGGTCAAATCCTTAACGAAACATCCAGTTCTGGATAGGCCTTCTTCGACGGATTAAAAATTGTCAATGAGAATAGACTTTGAGTCTTGAGTCTGGCAGTCTGGAGGTATTCAGACTTTAAATAGTAGAGTCTGCAAATCTTCAGACTAGACTGATGAAAACGTTTTGTTGGCTTCAAAATACTCCAGGAAGATTTCTCCAACAATCTCCCCATTTTTTATGGTGACAAAGCTTTCTTGCAGATTTGGATAACTTTGACCTGCAAAACATTACTCAAGCAAATATGGATATCTCATAAAAATAAATGGCTTAATGATAACATTAGAATCTGCAACCACAGAAAATAGGTTAGTCTTGCATATGAGTAAAGCCATTCATAATATATCAATAGTACTTAATATAAGCAGTCAATCCAAAATCCCAAATCTAGTCCACATCCAGAAACAAAAATCAAGTCTAACATCAAAACAAATCAAAAGTTCAAGTTCAAAAAGTTTAAGGTTCAAAGTTTCAAATCTCACATCTCTCCCTCTTTTTGTCATCATAAAAAAAAAAGTTGAGATGGAAAGAGAATGGAATCAAGAATGCTTGGGAACACGAACAAGCTGGAAATTTCCTATTGAATGGACAATGCCTTCCAGCTTTTTCAACTCTTCCTTCAGTTGAGCCACCTCTTCACCCTTAGCATTTGCTTGAATATGAAGAGCAAGGGTTTGGATTTGATCATTTAAAGAAACTAAAGAAGCTTGACTTGCATTCTACAAATTCTGAACTTCACATCCCAAAGTATATATTTGACCCCACATTTCTAAGAGAACATCAAGAATTTTGCAAAAATCTGCTGAATTATCAGTCTGCGTACTAGCTTCTGCACGATCAGATGGAGTAAAGGCAGACAATTGCAAATCAGTATAGTCATGCAGATTTGACGATGAAATATCATGTCCCTCCTCAGGAAATTGAGATGCATAGATGTCCTCTGGATCTGCTGGAGAGCGGCTGACTCCTTCACTGGTAGTAGGATATAAGGACATTCCTCATTTCTCACGATCTCCCCCTGTTTCCATGCCTTCAGGTGGAGAAAAAGTGTTCCTCATGCTCTCCTTCCTCTTCCTCTTCCTTCTTTCTTCTTCTTCTTCTTCTTCTTCTTCTTCTTCTTCAAATCTTTCCTCCTCTGCATCTCTTTCTTCAGCTTTTCTTTCCTCTGTTTCTTTCTCCTCTGCTTCTTTCTCTTTTGCTTCCAAATCTTCTCTTTCTCCAGTCCTCTATTTTGTGTCTTTCTCTTGTCGTTTCGTTGATTCTGGAACAGAACGACTTAGGTTCTTCAATGCCATTGCAAAAGTGGTGATGTCTTTCTCATCATCTTCATCCTCAACGATGAGAGCTCTTCTTTTCTTGGATGGAGCAACTATGGGCTCCTTCCCTTTTCTTCTTGTTGGTGAAGAGACTTGATGAGTTTTGACAGGAGTTTTCTCCTTGAATTTCTCCAACGCCTTGTTGAGTTCCTTCAGATGCATTTTAGACACCATTTTCAATCCCACCACCATTTGATCATAAGATCGAACATAGAGAATTCGGGGAGGCTAAACATTCAAATGTCTGAATAATTTTGTCACAAGAGTTGGATAAGGAAGTTGACCCTTGTCCTTCATCACTGCTCTATACATGTGGAACATTATAGTGTGAGGAAGAGAGAATTTTTTCCCAGCATTGATGGCATGCATCAGCTTTGCCTCTGAGTTTGAAACATCAGCCTTTGAAGTAGATTTTGATCTGAGGCAATTAATCACAATCTTGTAAAGCAGAATGTTGAATGCACTCATCCTCAAGTAGGAAACCTTTCCCTCTGTCCTTCTATTCTTAACAAGTTCCAACGTAGTACGAGCAATAGAGACATTGATAAGTTGATATCTCCCTCTCTCAACCCCAATCACATCAGCCAACATATCTACATCCACCACAAAATCCTGATCTCGGACACTAAAAGAGAATCTATTCTCATCCAAGAAACTAAGATTTGAATAGAAATATGCAGTTAGTTCAGTATAGGCTTCGTAAGAGTCAGAACAGAACTGTTCAAGTTGAAGAAGACTGAATTTTTCCCTCAAATAAACGTTCACAGCATCAAGGAAATCAAAATACACACTTCTAGGGTTTATCACCCCACGCTTTAACAACTTAGAGTATAGATGCTTGTGTTCCTCTGATCGAAACAAGTCTGTCCTTTTGCCCCGAATTTTTGCCGCAACACCAATTCTCGGTTGAAACTGACTATACAACTTGTTATCATCATTCCCATATATCTAATTCAGCCCTCCAACATGAGGATCGATTGGAATATTTGCCATTGCCTCTTCTGCCGACCTAGCAGGGGCAATTCCCAACCGTTCCATTGTTCGTAAAAAAAAGGTTTCATTTTTGTACCCTTTGTCTTTCAGAAATTCGTCAATGTAGTTCAAAGGAGTTCCACCCCTTTTCAAAGTGCGATAAAGCTTGTAGGTAAAAGAGGGCTTAAAGGATCTTACAGGTTCTGCATCTTCGATTATTTCTTCTTCTTCTCGACGGGCAACATCTTGTTGTCTAGATGAAGAAGATGAACACTGCTGAGAATGTTGTGGGCTCTGCTGCTGACTAGGAGACTCTTCTTCCTCGGTGAGATCAAAGTGCGTAGGCCCCTCACGCATTTGCTGCGGTCCCCTGTTCGCGATCCTCGAAGACTTCCTTTGAGACGACATCTTTCATAGTCTTTGAAATATTCCAAACTTGACTTTCCCAAGAAAGATGACAACTTTTCGAAGATTAAATAAGAGAAGAAGACAGGAGTGGAAGATCAATGCTTTTTAGGGTTTTTGGAGTTAAACGAAGAGGAACCGACAGTATATAGGTCAGTCAAAGAGAGGCATACAAACGTCGTAATGGAAAGCAAAAAGATGCCATTTAAAAATAACTGCCTTTTTCAAAATTAGATAACTGCCATTTAAAAATTAACTCCTTTTTCGAAAAAGAAAGATTGCACTAATCACGGAAATTGAAAGTAGCAAAAATCAATTATAGATAGATGATCGTACCTTTTCGAGATTTAATATGAGAGAGAATAACTTACAGTCAAAAATCTTAATTGTCTGAGTCTGAGAGTCTCTAAACTTTAACTTCTTCAAACCTCAAGATGTTGAGTTTGGAATGATGATTTCAAATTGATTTTTCTCCAAAGGCTTTGTAAATATATCCGCCAATTGGTTCTTTGAGTCAACAAATTGAATCGAAACTTCTCCATTTTGAACATGGTCTCTAATGAAGTGATGTCGAATCTCTATATGCTTTGCTCTTGAGTGAAGAATTGGATTTTTGGTGAGATTGATTGCGCTGGTGTTGTCACAGTTAATCTCAGTGCATGATTCTTCAATTCCAAAGTCTCTTAGCTGTTGTTTTATCCACATAATTTGTGAACAACAATTTCCAAGAGCTACATACTCTGCTTCTGCTGTAGAAAGAGCTACTATATTTTGCTTCCTTGAAAACCAAGACACTGTCCTGCTTCTTAGTAGTTGACAGGTACCCGAGGTGCTCTTTCTATCAAATCTACAACCAACTAGATCTGCGTATGAGTATCCAAGAAGAGTAAAGTCTCCCTTTTTAGGATACCAAAGACCAAAGCTTGAATTTGATGCAATGTATTTGATAATACGCTTTGCAACACTTAGATGAGATTCTTTTGGGTTTGCTTGAAATCTAGCACAAATGCAAACACTAAACAAAATGTCAGGTCTAGAGGTAGTAAGATAAAGAAGTGAACCAATGATACTCCTGTATAGCTTCTGATCAACTTTCTTTCGTCCTTCATCTTTGTCTATATTCAAAGAACTTGACATTGGTATATTAGTCTTTTTGCAATTATCCAGTCCAAACTTTTTGACAAGATCATTAGCACATTTTTCTTGATGAATAAAAGTCCTTCCTTCAATTGTTTCACTTGAAGTCCAAGAAAGAAGGTTAGTTCACTTATCATGCTTATTTCAAATTCATCCTGCATAGACTTAGAGAATTTCTTGCACAGACCTTCATTAGAGGATCCAAAAATAATATCATCAACATATATTTGTACAAGCAGAAAACTTTTACTTTCTCTTTTGATAAACAGAGTAGTGTCTACTTTACCTTTGACAAAGCCGTTTTGAATTAAAAACTTACTCAGTCTGTCGTACCAAGCTCGAGGTGCTTGCTTTAAACCATATAAGGCCTTTCTTAGTCTGAATATTGAGTCTGGTTTCCTTGGGTCTTCAAACCCAGGTGGTTGTTCCACATAGACTTCCTCTTGGATAAATCCATTATGGAAAGCACTTTTGACGTCCATTTGGAATAACCTGAAATTCTTATAACAAGCAAAAGCAAGTAATAATCTAATTGCTTCTAACCTTGCTACTGGTGCGTAAGTCTCATCATAGTCTATCCCTTCTTCTTGCGTATATCCCTTGGCCACGAGTCTTGCTTTGTTTCTTACGACCTTTCACTTCTCGTCCATCTTGTTCTTGAAAACCCATTTAGCTCCAATAATAGATTTACCTTTCGGTTTAGGAGTCAACTTCTAGACATCATTAATACTGAATTGCTTGAGTTCTTCTTGCATGGCTTCAATCCAGCTTTCATCAGATAAAGCTTCTTCTATGCTTTTGGGTTCTATTTCATAAATAAGAGCCACAGCACTAGACTCTTTGCGCCTTATGGATCTTGTGCGAATTCCTTCATTATTGTCGCCAATAATGAGATCTTTGGGATGACTGGACTTATGCTCCCAGTTACTAGTTGATTTGTCAGGTTGATGATTACTTCATTCATTTGACTCTTCAACAATCATTTGTTGCTGGTCTTTCAAAGTTTGAGTTGCTTCTTGAGATTTAGACTTTGTAGAGTTTGGAGCAGGTTCAGATTCTTCAAGATGAGTCTGAATAGATTCATTTTGCATAGAATCTTGGAATTTGACATTCATTGATTCCTCCATAGATTGAGTCTTTTTGTTGTAGACCCTATAGGCTTTGCTTGAGGTAGAATATCCAAGGAAGATGCCTTCGTCTGATTTTTCTTCAAACTTGCCAACTCGATCATTTGCTTTTTTCAATATAAAGCATTTACATCAAAACACATGAAAATATGAAACAATAGGCTTCTTTTCTTTGAATAACTCATAGGGGTTTTTTTTTCTAGAATAGGCCTTAGAAAAACTCTATTAATAATATAACAAGCCGTAGAAACTGCTTCAGCCCAAAATCGTGAAGAGATGTTACTTTCAATTAAAAGAGTTCTAGTCATTTCTTGAAGCGACCTATTTTTTCTTTCCATAACTCCTTTTTGCTCTAGAGTAGATAGAGAAGAGAACACATGCTGAAAACCAGATTTATCACAAAATTTTGTAAAATCTTGATTTTCAAATTCACCTCCATGGTCTGTTCTTATACTTGAAATAACATACCCTTTTTCATTTTGGACATTTTTAGCAAACTTTTCAAAGTAAAAAAAGGTTTCAGACTTACTTGCCAGGAAATATACCCAAGTAAATTGTGAGTAGTCATCCACAATTACTAGGCAATATTTCTTACCTCCAATGCTCTGAGTTTTGGTTGGTCCAAAGAGATCCATATGCAGAAGTTGTAGTACACGATTAGTGGAAACTTGATTTATTGGTTTAAAGGAATTTGTTACATGCTTTCCCAATACGCATGGTGTACATAGATAAGACTTTTGGTATGATAGATTGGGTAGACCACGAACAAGCTTCTTTGCTGAAATTTTGGCTATCTACTTCATATTGATGTGCCCAAGTGATCTGTGCCATAAGTTCACTTCATCTTGAATTGAGATTAGACATTGCGATTCATCTGATTTCACATCCAAGAGGTAGATTTTTCCATGTCTTCGACCCATGAATGACTGAGTAGAATCTTTATTGGTTCCTAAACATATTCCCTCTTGAAAGTTGATTTTGAAACCGATATCGCATCCGAATTTGACGATCCGATGCGCAGATTGTAGTTGAGTCAATCCACTAAGGAAACATTGTTGATTGTGAGGTTTCCAATCTTTACAGTTCCGAATCCCACAATTCTTCTTTTGTTGTATCCTCCAAATGAGACTTTTCCTCCATTTACTTGAACAAGCTTTATGAAGCAATTTGAATCTCCTGTCATATGTCTTGAGCATCCATTATCCAGATACCATTTTACCTTTTTCTTGATAGTGACCTGCATTTAAAAAAGAGACTCAAACTTTCTTTGGTACCCATATTTTCTTGGGTCCATTGGTGTTAGTATGATATGCGGTTTTTGTCAATACTTTCTTAACAGGTTTCCAAACTATAGGACATTCTTTCTCAAAATGATATGCACTATTGCACTTTGAACATCTGAGAGCATTGCGACCTACTGGTTTTACAAAGACTTTTTTAAAATGGTTTTTGTAGGCATCTCTTGTGGGTCTTTGCTTAATTCTTTCCTTCACTTTAGGAAAATCAATTAAAGAAATGGTTTCCACAGTCATTCCCAAACCAGATTTATTGAAATAAGGTCTTTGAGCATAAATAATTTTCTCAAGTTTCTCAGATCCTATTGAAAATCTTTTGGAAATATTTGATATGTCATTTTAAAAAAATACATTTTCTTTCAAAAGATTATCTTCCCTTTCTTTAAGAGTAGAAACATTCATGTCTAAACATTTCACATTTTCTTTCAAAACATTTCCCTGTTGTTTAAGTGCAGAATTTTCCTTTTTAAGTTCGGAAATCCTTTTAAGAGAAGTCTTAAGACTAAAACACAACTCATCAATGTATTTAGAAACTTTAATAGGGATTTTGAAGTTACTCACCTCAAATTCATTGTCTGAATCTAAGTCTGTCTCGGAGTTTGAATCTGAATCCGATTGTGCCATCAAACATATATTGGCATAATCATCATCACTTTCTTGACATTCTGTATCACTCCAGGTTTCTGCTTTAAGAGCCTTTCGATACTTTTCAGCTTTTCCTTTCTTCTTCCTCATAAGAGGACAGTTAGGTCTGATGTGTCCATTTTTCTTGCATTCAAAGTAGACTACATCTCCATTTGATTCATCATCCTTAATAGACTTAGTCTATTTCTTTTGAAAACTTTGTTTCTTTGGATTGAATATTCTTCCTTTCTGTTCAGCTTTCTGAATCTTCTTATCATGAGAGCAAGCTCCTCATCATCCATATCGTCTTCAGAATCTGTAACATCAGAATCATCATTGGATTTTAATGCAATGGATTTCTTACCTTTAGGATCTTTGTCTTCATTGATTCGTTCCACTTCATAAGACTGAAGAGTTCCAACCAACTCATCAACAGATAGTGGCATAATTCTTTGTGTCTCCCTTATTGAGATCTTTATGTGATTCCAATCCTTGGAGAGTCCACACAGTAGCTTGTTTACTTTCATGAGATCAGAAATTGGTTGACCTTGATTTTCAAGACCATTCACGATTTCGTAAAACAACTAAACATGTCGTTATAGATTCTCCTGATTTCATTTTGAATGCTTCGTATTGACCGAGGAGAATGTTGATTCTGGTTTCTTTCACTCGATCGGTTCCTTCATAGGTAATATGTAATCTATCCTAAACTTCTTTCGCTGTAACACAAGAAGATATTCTGTTATATTCAGTAGGTGACAAAGCACAATATAAAGAATAAATTGCTTTTGCATCAAGAGCTTGTCTCTTGGTTATCTCTTCCTGAGTCATTTCACTAGACTCAACCGCTTCTTTTCCTCTCTCTGAGACAGGTGCAGCTTTAGGAATGATTCCTTTTTCTACAACATCCCATTCTAAAGGATCCTTTGATCTTAGGAACGCCTTCATCTTGTTTTTCCATAATTTGTACTCCTTTCCATCAAAGTAAGGTGGTCTGGTATTGCTTTGCCCTTCTACCAACCCTGGAGCTAACATACTAGCCATAGATCTTTAACTCTGAAGTAAAACACTTCAAACAAAGTGAGTACACAGGCTCTGATACCAATTGAGATAACTAGTATAAGCACCTAGAGGGGGGTGAATAGGTGTAAAATAATTTCTCGAGATGAGAGAGCAATACTAAGCAGACAATAGAAATGAAGTTCTCCTTTAGTTAACAAAACCAATTATGATCAAGGTAAAGCAAAGAGTAGGAAAGAAAAAATGAACACAGAAATTATAGTAGTTCGGCTTATTCCAAGCCTACGTCCACTCTTTCGCACTGACAGCCCACCGGCTGGATTTCACTATGAACAAAAGAGTTGTTACAGCAAGGCTCTCCCTTGATTCCACAGTGTAGATACTTTACCACACTTCCTCAAGGTTTCTCAAAATATAGACTCTCTTTTGCGTACAATATTTCGCTCAGTAAATGAATTGACTAAGAACAAAGAGCTTCAAACTTTAGAATTCTTCTATCGAGCACACTTTCAAACAACTAGAACGTCTTCCTTATATACTCCTTTATGCCATTATACCCGTTGGCACTTACCAAAGGAATTCTTCCAATCTTCCCATTGGACAGAATCAATTAGGAAGATCATTTGAGCTATTTAAGGAACATGCCGATAGCCCATCAATCATGCTCGCCCATACAATCAGGATCTTGGTTTCCATAAGTAGAATGTTCCATGTATACTTCGCCAATCATCGGATCCTTAATCTCTAAATCAATCATGATCAAATAAAGGATTCCGTTAAGTCATATCTAGCAAAGAGATCTTCTCCAGTCGATAAGGTCAAATCCTTAACAAAACATCCAGTTCTGGATAGGCCTTCTTCGACGGATTAGAAACTGTCAATGAGAATAGACTTTGAGTCTTGAGTCTAGCAGTTCGGAGGTCTTCAAACTTTAAATAGTAGAGTCTACAAATCTTCATACTAGACTAATGGAAACGTTTTGTCGGTTTCAAAATACTCTAGGAAGATTTCTCCAACAAGAACCATTGTGAGTGTTACGATAAAGCGAATGATTGAACAATAATATAGATAGAAGAAGAAAACAAATCGGAAACTAGATTTACGTGGTTCAATCGTAAAGACCTATGTCCACGGGGAGAGCAGCATCGAATTTCACTATAGATCAAGCGATACAAGGAGATTACACACTCGAGTCACTCAAACACTCTCTTGGTGTTTCCCAAACCCCAATCACACCTAATAACGCACGCAGTTAGCCCCAAAATTCCTTTAAAATTAATCTCTCAATCTCACGAAAGAATTACATGCAAATCTTATCTCAAGATTTAATCGGCTATAAACACTAATTCTTCTCAGATGTAATTGCACGAACGATAAACAACAAGCCCACTTTCAAGCACTCGATATTTGGTGCTTCAAGTTTGCTTGCATCAACAACGGCGGAACACCAAGCACTCATGCGGCGCTTCAAGACAATTTGTGATCACCAAGACATCCACGAGAACGTGCATATATTTATATATACACTAAGAATTCAAGCTGAGTTTTATTTCCTTTTATTTTTTGTTGTTTGACCGAGTTCCGAAAGCCCACACCTACTAGGATAGCCTTGATTTTATTTCCTTTTCTGACACAAAGTCAAACTTCTTGAACTTAGATTCCAACGAAGCTTTGTTTCCATAATCTACAAATTCATGGCTCGGTCTCTACAAATCAGCAACTTGAAGTCCAAATATCCACTTTCCTTTAATTTATCTTGGGTCCGGTTTCATTCACGGACTCAACTCGAGACGTATTATAACAGTGAGTAGGGATAGCCTAAGTGGCAGTTTTAGCAGCAGGTTGATGTTGTTGCGGATATCTCTGGTGAGATAAATATCATCTGGACCGACACCACGAATCCTAACATGTTGTCGCCCAAGAAGAGAGTGTACACCAAGCCCACACCAAAAGTTTCAGTCATGGTTTCCCATAAATATCGTCATTTTGTTTAGTGTGGTCAACTTCTATCATTTTTGGAGGCTGCAGCAGAGATTGGTAGGTCGTGCTCGCGATGAGCGTGGGGAACTAGCAGGACATTGCGTATGTCAGCTGACGATTCTTTTTCTTCATTCAAATTTTTTGATGGGGAAACTGATAACGATTGAGGAGCATCTGTAAGTCCCATCTGATTATTGACTATTACCTCCCTTGATATCGTTGTTGTCCACCGAGACTGGTCTTGATGCGGGCGAGTTTGATCTTCCTCTTCCTCATTTGGCTCCAGCTCATGTGAGAATTTCTCCAATCTCTTGATCTCCTGCTCCCCTTCGCGAGAGAGTCGATACATCTAGGGGCGTCCACCCACGGTCGTTCATGGCGTTCACCTCTACAACCGTGGACTCCATAGCATACCCACAGAGCAGGAAGTTAACCACCTGCAATCCTTTTTCCATTTTCCAGACATTAAGATAATACGGAAAGACTTCAGACATGGACGAGACATCCTTTATGCCAGTGATGATCAAAACGGACCCAATTCGATAAATTCTTTTGCCTGGAAGATCTTCGCATATAGTAGGGACACCAAATCAGCATCCTCACTGAAGTGATGCACAAGGAAAAGCGTGACAAAATAAGGGAATTGAGCGACTTGCCTCAAAAATTTGCCAGCGGCAACGAGGTGCAAGGCGGGATTGCCTTTGTGGTCCTTCCAATACTTTAGATGCTCCACCAACACAACCACCGCATCAAACCGGTTGTTCTTTACGGTGAAACGCAGTCTCCTCTCATGCGGTTGTCTCTTCGATGGATTCTGGCGAAGCGCAGAGCAACAACTTCATGACATCGACCTCACCATTTATGCGGGCATAATAAGAAGGGATTCTTCTCTCCCATCCCTTCACGGAGCACAGGTGTGGGCCTACTTTTGAGCTCCCTTGCGATCTCAACTTCGCCTTGAGCTGTCACGATGTGCAGTGGGCTAAAACCACCCGCATTCGCTTTTTCCGCGGGCTTCGGCATATTCTTTAGGAGCTCTCAGACGACATCCAAATGGCCGGCCACACAAGCAACGTGCAGCAGCGTGTGACCAGCTCCTTCGATAGCCATCCCCTTGAGGATTTGCTCATTGATCGGAACTAATAATGCTCTCTCTCTCTCTTCTTGGGACACCCTTTGGACTTGGAAATCTGTCAACTTATTGATCCATCTTATAGAGTTTCCCCTAGATTTCTCTCTAATTTACGGTTATCTAGAAGCTCCCAAGTGAAGTCCAGTGGTAGTTAAAAACAGTGGCAAATAAACTATCCAGCATGCCAATTGATGCAAGTATCTCTGACACAAGCAGATAAAAAAAAGTCGTGGGCTAAGGCTGCGTAAATAGGCGTGTATGTTACATACACTAGAGACCAACTAGCAACGCCAAAATTCCATGCACATGACCACTTGTTATCCCCCAACTACTCGATATAAATTCCCATACCTTATCCCATTGTTGCTGCATTTGCCGAGACTCCCTACATGTTCTTACATCCCATCATGCAAATACTGACTGCTAAGAATGATATATATATATATATATATATATATATATATATATAAGGGAAACTAATCCAAATAATCTTTGAATTTCGACTCAATATATAATATGATTTCTAAACTTTTAATTTATTTAATATGATCTCTAAAATTTTGATACATGTCCAATTGAGTTATTAGATTACGTGAAAATATTCAATGTTATCATTAAAATTAAATTAATGGAAAGATGATATTAAATATTTTTATATAATTCAGGTACTAAATAGAATATATATCAAAATTGAACAAATTCAAAATTCAAAAGTTCAAAGACTATTTGCACACTAAATTAAAGTTTATGAACCATTTTTATGTCATTGTTTATTTTTTGAGGCATGTAATAAAATGGTTTTTAAAATATTACAAATCAAAATGCGGGAAATTTTTAGAAAAACCCTTTGAAGTGGGGCATTTTTCTCACGGTACTCTCAGTGTGGTGTCTATGTCAAATGGTGACTTCGTCTCGATTGACCCCTCATCTCACCGACAGCACAAATCCTCGCCGAATGACGACCACGTGCATATCGTGTGCCTTCATTCGTGCCGTAGATGTGGGGGCATTCTTGTTCGAAATGAAGTGTCTTCAAGCCTCCTCCCGCTCCACTTCGTCAGCCGCAACTACATATTAGAAAATTCAATAAAGGGAATTTCTTATTTCATTTATTAGTAGAATGACTTTTTTAATATAAAAAAAGGCATAGATTATATGGACTTCAGTAGTTCATTATTTCAGTGAAATTTAATTTCATAGTCCTAAAAGTTCTTGAATGAACGGCACCTATGAAAATACCTTTCCATATTGTTGACGAAGTTCAAAACAAAGCACCATCTTTTGTGGGCAAAACGATTAATTCACGAGCTAGGTTTCACCGACTTCCGTAACGTGAAACTCATGCGTTTTGTTTCTTAAGGATACATCGGTCCCCTCCGAGGTCTGACGAGCGCGGGGAGCTATTGATTGGTCCCGCAAATAATATCTCTTCCATCGATGGAAGTCTTGGTCTTTGAAGCCCGTGATTCTTACGTCACAGTCATGAGCCTAGCATGTTGTCACATGCCACTGTATGAATCCTACCGTGACTTCTTCAAACCGGGACTTGATTTATCAAATTCCATTTTAGTTCGAAGCACCAAATAAAGGAGCCCCTTTATATAAAATGATGAACTGCTTTGGGACCCCATATCTTAAATTCTTACACATGTAAGGAGCGTTGTGGTATGTTTGTGTTTGCATTTGATTTGATGTCTATATTGGTGTCAAGGTCTCAATAGTCATAGGCTTGGCATTGGAGACCTGAGAATGGGGCTAGGGACTTGATCATAGGCACGAGGACCCAAGCATGGCACAGGAGTCACAGACATAAGCTTGGGCACCCAATCTTGGAAGCTAGAGCCTTGGGATTGAGTTTTAGTGTTCCCATATCCAAGCATAAAGTTTTAAATTCAAGCGTTAATATATAGTCATATTTTGAAGAGTTATTTTTCGATTTTTTAAAAGAAGTAATCAATTTTCTGAATTTAAGTATAGATTTTCCATTGATCAAGAAAAAAATTTCCGTTAACTTATTTTTCTAAGCAATCCAAATGCTGAAAAATAAGGAAAAAATATCTTTTATAAAACAAATGAAGTTTATCAATATTGGTCAAACTTTATGATGGGTTGACCAAATGTGTCAACTTCTTATCAACGTTTATTTTTGGATTAGATTTCTATCCTTTTTTTCCTTAATGAAAATTTTCGGCAAATTTCTTGCATTGTGTAATGCCACGCATATACAATTTAAGGATTCTTAAAATCAAATCTCGTTGGAACCAATTGCTGGAGAAATAATTATCAAAAGATGAGGGACATTATGCTTATGCCAGCAGTCCATTTTACCCTTCATCGATGTAATCCTCACTTTTGGTTATTCAATGGCAAAGTTGGGGAAATACGCCAAAACCGATAATCGTTTTGCACGAACTACAATGAAAATCAAAACATTTAAAAAAGATTCAATACCATTAGAGTTGAGCAAATCAATATTATCTATGGAATAAAGGATTATGAGGTGGCTATGGACAATGAACTTTACACATGAAATGACAAAGATTGCTAACTTTTTTTGTGGTTTGTACAAAGACGTCCTGGTAGTTCAATCACTTAATTGTCATTTGACCCATGGAATGAAGATCAAGCCATTTGGGCCGTTGATCATATGGGATGTACAGTGGCATCCACACGATTAATAGTTTAAATGAGATATTAGCCTACATGATTTGTAGTGGGGGTGTGCACGGGCCAGGAATTTGTCAAGTTTGCCTGGCCCGAACACATCGGGCATGCCCACTCTAAATCTGAAACCCCAGCCCAGACCGCAACAAAACATCTACTAATCCTAATACAGTAATGGATTTTTATGACAAAGTAAACTACAAACATATATTGAGTGTCAAATTACCTAATGTGCATGTTAACTAATCCCAATACCGCAGTGGATTATAATTATTTATAGAAAAGGGAGTGCAGAAGAACAGCCAAGTGCCATAACTTGACACGGGAGGACACTTAAGTGCCATAACTTCAAAATGGTACACTTAAGTGTCACTTTCTTTTTCTAGTGGGACACTTAAGTGCCATCTCCGGCGACCCTTGCCGGAAATCCTACGTGACAATATATATATATATATATATATATATATATATATATATATATATATATATTTTTGCCTACGTGGCTCGCCGGAGAGCCGAGTCGGCTCTAACTCACCAAAACGACGTCGTCTGCATAATAAAAGCCCCAAATCTTCCAAAAATGACGTCGTCCCCCCAAATGCCCAAAATCTAAAACCCTAAATCGGCCAAAATCCCTATTGAAGTGCTCGAATCCAAGTCTCGAACCCTAATTTTCATTTGCCCAAAATTCCTTCATCGAATCTTGGAAATGGAGAGCAGGAGTCGCAGCAGCGCCTTAATTTCCTCTCACCGAAGCAAAGGAGAAGGCCAGCATTTCTGTTTTTGTGGGTTACCGAGTTCAAGAAGAACATCGTGGACTCAAATCAATCCAGGGAGAAGATTTTATGGATGCACTCGGTATTAAGAAGCGTCGAAGTGCAAATACTTCAAATGGATCGATGCGAAGTTCTCTGACTGAGCCACAGAGGTGATATTGGATCTACTTCATAAAAGACAGCAATCTCCATCTGTGTTCATGGACGACTTGGACGATGTTGAATCAATGCAAGCTCAAGCGTCTTCAGTTAAACTTTTCAAGAATGAAGTCTCAATGCAGGCTCAAGCATCTTCAACTAAACCTTTCAAGAATGAAGTTTCAATGATGAAAATTGAATGAAAGTGTTACCAATCATTTATTATGGTGTTGTTTTGTTGTCGATTGTACTTTATGATGAAATGTAAAGTACTTGAAAATGAGAAAAAGTTTCTCCGACTGCCATAGTTAAAAATGGTGTTGTTCTGGATTAAATGTAGGCTTTTTTCTTTTTGAAAGATGCGAAGAAGTTTGTGTTGTTCCACAAGATCATTGTGGCTTTGTTGTTGTTTGTGCTGTCATATGGAGTTGCCATAAGTTAAATTACCATCATCTTCTATGTTTTGATGCAGAATCATCTTCTCTGTTTTGATGCAGACTAACATATACACAAGACAAACATGAGTGATTACCCGAGTGCCATAAGTTGTATTTAGTAATCACTTAAGTGCTAGTCGCGATGAAAAAATGATCACTTAAGTGTCAAGTTATTATTAAAGTGATCAGTTAAGTGTCACTTGTAGTTAAAAGTGAACAGTTAAGTGCCAAGTTTTTTAAAACGTGACCAGTTAAGTGCCAATTTTTTTGTAGGTTTTCTCTAAAAATTGTGCCAGCCACCAACATTGGCTACACCACCAACCATCACCACTAGCCACACTACACACTAGGCGCTCCAGCCACCACCATGCTGGCGGTGTTGCTGCACAAGGTACTAGTGCAAGCTAAGCCTTGCACTAGCTTGCACCAATACACATGGTGTAAGATGTGCAAACTGCACACTTGTACCAGGTGTAGGTGCAATTGCTTAAGCCTATAACCCCCACCACAAACCCATAATCACCGGGTATCACCACCAGCCACACCAGCACCCCAGCCACCACATTAGCACCCTAGCCACCACATTAGTACCCCAACAACAAACTCACTACCACCAAACATCACCATCCATCACCACCAGATACACCATCACTCCAGCTATCACCATAGAACACCAACAGCAGCAGCAACAAGTAAAAGCAGAATCCATGACAAACAACAACAGCATAAATTGACAAGCAGCACAAAATCATTTCATTGATATTGAAATTAAGTCTGACAACATCAATGAATGACAAACTAAAAAAAAAAAAAAAAAAAGATAACCATCCATAGCAAGTCTGACAACATCAATGTTTACATAACTGTTTTGACTCCTAAGCTCCACAAATCCTATCACATCTCATCTCATCAATCAATATGCACAACACCTCATGTTCGTGCTCCTTTCGATGGGCCTTTCACTTGATTCATAATTCTTGCACTCTTTCTAACTAGACGTGCAACTTCTTCTTCAACTTTCTCATTATCCACTGACTCAGATGGAGCTGGAAATGTCTTAGGCCGAATTGATTCAAAAGGAGCTGGAGTTGGAGCTGGAGCTGGGTTCTTTCTCTTCTTTCTTGTTGGCACAATTGATGTTTTCTTTTTTGTTGGTGCAGCCGTTGATTCTTGAGTTAGGCCTAAGATAAGAACCTCTGAACTTCTCCCAGGCTACAAAAAAACAATAAATTGTTAGCAAAAGTCTACAGCATAAATTAAATTAAATGCAGCCAATAAAACTTACATTGAGAATAACTATTCTAGTACGCTCATCTGTATAAAGGCCATAGCCATATTGTCTTAACATCTTCCCAAGTGCCCCTCTTGTTTGAATAGGGGCGTCACTTTCAGGAACTTGTGATTTGTTAGCTCTTTTTCTTGCTTTCTTGGGCCCTTCAGCTATAGACGGGGCTTCTTCGACCAATTCTTCAGCTGGGCGTCTTCTAGATGGCCTTTGTGTAACTGCCCCTTCACCTGGCCTTGTTCTAGTTGTCCTTCTGTGTAGCCTTTCAACTTCAATGACACCTCATTATGTTGGGCCTTTTGGTGGTACTGGTGGTGGTACTTGTGGTGCCCCTTGCAGTGACTCTTCTAATGGCCCCTGTGATGATCCTTGAGGTGGCTCTTGTGATGGCCCTTCAGTTAGCAGTTGAGTTCCAACTTGCTTTCTTCGAACTTGAGAAAGAGGCCAAAAGATTCCATAAATATAATATCAAGACATATAATAATATAAAGAAAATGAAAAAATGAATACAAATGGTTGAATTTACCACTGGATATTTCTTTCGCTACTGAAGAACAGTCGATTGCACTAGCCGTGATGCTACTTGGGCTAATCCTTCAGCTGGCCGTGATGTTGCTTGGGTCAATCCTTCAGCTGTCCGTGATGCTGCTTGGGCCAATCCTTCACCCGGCTGTCTTCTACCTTGCCTTCTTCGAACAGGCTGTTCAGTTTCATGACTTACTGAGGTTCTTCTTGTGACCTAACAAACACATTACATACAATGCCAAATAGGATATTATGTACATTTTTATGATAAACGACAAAGCAACATAAACATAAAATAAATTTCATGACTTACCGAGGTTCTACTTGTTGACTGAAGAACAGTCAATTCATTTGGCCATGCTGTGTGCATTTCTCCAACTGTCTCTTCACTAGGCCCTTCACCTTGCCTCAACGGTTGTTGTTGCTTCCTCAATTGACAACCTTTAATATTGTGGCCTACTAGGTGACAATAAGAGCACGTTATCTTTGCACCCTGCCTGCTCATTCTTTGCTGACCCGAGACCTCTCCCTTCGCCATTCTTCGTCTTCGTTTTGTCCTTCCAATTTTCTTCTTCAGTGGCAAAGGTTGAGGTGCTCATGATCCGTGGGCTACCAAAACTTGCTACTTCTAATTGGCTGCATTATGAACTGATATGAAGCAAGATATTTTGATATATGGTACCAATCATCGATGTAATCATCTGTATTGTCGCCCTTCAACTGAATGGTACATATGGCATGTGTACATGGAATTCCACTTACTTGCCATGCTCTACATGAACACTTCCTACTTCCTAGATTGACAACATACTTATCAGCACCCTTCATTATCTCATATCCGTCATCTCCATTCCAAATGGGATGACAATGCCTACTTGCAGCCAAGTTCTCATCCAATTTCTTGGCAATCCTAGGACCATATTATCTTGTCCACTTTGCAGCCTCATCTCTTTGTTTCTGTAGCCGAGTCATAACCGCAACTCATATATCTTCAAGCATTGAGATGACTGGTTTGCATCTAGCATCTATTATCTTTAAATTAAATACTTCACAAATGTTTTTGTCGACGTTATCGCACTTGAACTCCTCACTGAAGAATGCCCTGCACCAATGCTTCGGTTCTAGTTGAAATAGGGTTGCACAACCTTCCTTTGTCAACTGAAGTAGTCATTATTTGGCTATTCTAAAGTCAACCATGTTTGCACTCTTTGCTAATTGCCAAAATTGCAATTGCAGCTTATCCCCTTTGTAGGTCTTTGCCCAATTTCCGTATATGTGCCGCGCACACATTCGATGTTCAGCATTTGGCAACAACTCGCATCGCCGGAACCAATCCCTGCAATAATTCAAAGTAAGAAATACTAGAGCAAATTACATGTTCATATTACAAAGCAATCTATTGACTAAATTTTTCAAAAAGCAAGCATTACCTTTTGTTGGTCGCTCATGAATTGTGACACCCCGAACCCTTCGCAGGTCGTCACCAGCGCCGATGTTACACTTGATTTCCTTTTTCATCTTGTACTTGAACAAGCGTCATTAATCACAGGCATTTTTTTTTTTTTAAAAGCGATCGGTCCCAATGCGACTCATAGCGGAAGCAAATTAAACATCTCCATCTCTCCCCTTACTAACCATGATACAAATACACACCACTAATCATCAGGATTTAAAAGATAAGCCATGCCACTTTTATTTACATATTATCGTGATGGGTTTTTCATGGGTCGATACAACAAAAGGAGACCAAGATTTTCAACCACACTCGGCCTCATCCCAAAAAGATACTACGACCCCTAAAGAAAATCACATGACATCCCCCCCTCCAACAAAGTGGCGGCTACTCCCAAAAAGATGACACCAGCTCTCTACCCTTCACGCAACCATCACACCCATCCAGGTGCATCGGGTGGTGGTGGCGGCAACATCCCCCTAAACACTCCGTCTCGGCGGACATGAACAGACAAAAACTCCTGGATGACCGGCCCTCGCCCAGGCCCACGTCGTACATGACCAAGACACGCACTCGCACAAATGTCGGTCCGGGGATAGTGACGCGTCGATCTCCGTACATTCTACTTCTACATCTCGACGGAATACCATAGAAGGTGCCTCGCGTGACGGTAGGAAGCGGCATCTTTCTAATCTGAAATGTTATCCCCAAAAAAGGGGTGAGTACAACTACTCAGCAGATAGGAAATCCAATAACATTCCAATGCATCATGCATATCATCACACGTTGCAAGCATCACTTACCTTGTAATCATGCGTATCATGCATCATCACATCATATATATCATCATCATCATGGCATATCATATATCATTATCATAGATGATCATCATATCACATCACATGCCATCATCATCATGCATCATCATGCATACATTATCATAGGTGATCATCATATCACATCACATGCCATCATCATCATGCATCATCATGCATACATTATCATAGGTGATCATCATATCACATCACATGCCATCATCATCATGTATCATCATGCATACATCATCATAGGTGATCATCATATCACATCACATGCCATCATCATCATGCATCATCATGTCATGAGTTAATTTTCATCTTTATCTTTTGATTTTGATCACCATATCACCATCATTTCTCAAATCATCAATCTCATCATCAATTTCATCATCAATTTCATCATCAACCCTTCGGTAAACCTCCGATGTGGCTCCCGGCTTTCCGGCCATCCCATGGCCATCGGGCTTCCTAGGCCCCCCACATTCGGGCATCTCACATCTCAACTAGCATCACGAGGCATTCCCTTCGGCGAGAAACCTCCGACAGGCTTCCGGCCTTTACCCTTCTAGCCGGGCATCCCGCACCCAAATCCGGTGTCGCGAGGCATTCCTTTCGGGCAAAGACCTCCGACAAGGCTTCAGGCCCCCACATTCCGGGCATCCCTGAAACTCCAGTGGAATCTCGGAATTACGCCACCAGGCCACCAGACAACATCCTCCACCACAACCTCTTTCTCATCCACATTTATCCTTTTATCTCAATTTAACATGGCAATTGGCATGGCATCAAACAAATCACACTTGCATTTCAATTCATATGTCATACACATGCCAAAGCTTAATCACATATGTATTTCAACTTAATACATGTACAAAGACCTCATCACACAAGTGCCACACAAATGGAATTGAATCCATGGCCAAATAAAAATCTATTTTATTTTATTTTATTTTTATTATTATATTATTATATTATTATATTATTATTTTATTATTATTTATTTCCATAAATATTAAATTTAATATCTATGATTTTTCCCAAAATCATGATACTCAAAAATCATTAAGCAAACAAATAGAATCACAATTTCATACAAATTTGTGGCCGAATTGAATTTCTTATAATTTCACAATTTTCACAAAATAGCACCTTATATTCGGATAATGGCCAGACTTGCACAGTTTCCAAATAAATTCGATTAAAATACTCATATGGCCTTCAAAAATTACGAAATTTTACAGGGTAATAGCCAACACATTTTCGTGCATTTTTCATGAGAACTCTAAGCCAAATTATTTTTAGATTAATTTCTACAACCCTACGAAACTTCTGGAACCACTACCGCGACGTCCAGAACACACTCCTCCGAATTTCTTAGTTTTCACCCATCAATTCTCTTTCGTTTCTTCTGAAATTTGAGTATGTTATGTACCAAGGTGTCCTTTACAAGTTTCATGAAGAGATCTAGGTCAAATAACCAAATTAGGGTCACCATTTAAGTCCTTGAAGTCTCGGGTGTCTCGGTACACCTCACCAGAACCATCGTTTCCAAGATCTAACCGATTCACCGAGATATACTTGTTCTTTATGCTTCAGATTTGAGTATGTTGTAGCTTAAGGTGTTACCTTCAACTTCCAAGAAGACAACAAAGTGAGATCTCCAACAGAAATCAACATGCAACCAGGAAATCAACAAGAGGTCAGTGAAAATTTCGCAGATCTAAAGTCTCCGTACAATAGAACTTTTGACCCCGCAAATCTCCATCGTTTTCTACGAATTTTTAGTATGTCATAGTACAAAACGTTAGCTTCAACTTTAATGAAGACACCGAAGCCAAAATCGAACTCCAAACCCACATGCAAACTCGAACAAGCTACTGACTTCAACAAACAGAACAAGAACAGTCACCCGGTTTACAAATAACCAACTCTTACCTTGGTTTTTCGCACAAATCACACCTATAATCTAACATGCAAACACCACAACAAACATGCAAGGGAAGTTATGGACTCCACTTGCCTTAAAGATGAACAAGCAACGACAAACGGCGACGATCGGACGGCGAACGGTGGTCGGACAAGGCGGCGACGGCGACTCCCTCCTTCCTTTCTCTCTCGGCCGCTCCTCTCTCTCTCGCACACCTCTCTCTCTCACACTCCCTTTGGACGAAAATGAAGCAAGAAGTCCGGCCACTCTCTCTCCTCATCCCTTTTATATCCCCTTAATCCCATCATTAGCAATCATTGCTTTGCCTAAAGATTAACCAATGCATGCTCTTGTCCCTTGCCACTTGTCACATTGGGTTTTTATTTTGAATTTAAATGGGCTTGGGCTTAGGCCCATCCGGCCACTCCCTTTGGGCTGGTCGAGCTCCCTTCTTGGGCTCTAATGGGCCGACAAGCTTGGCCCACCAAGCTTTAGGCCAATGGGTCCAAGGCCCATTCCTCTTTTTCCCTTTTTTTTTTTTTTTTTTTGAATTCCTTTCTATAAATATTTCCAAATTCAAATTTCATCTTGGCCAAAGTCTTGGGACACTTTGTTTATTAAGATTTAAATTCATAATCTCATGGCCAATTATTAATCTATAAATTTAAATACACAAATCATCAAATTAAAAGACAAATTGGCTAAGGCATAAGCCAAAAGAAATTCTATCACCTAATTAGGAACTTCAACTCACCTTATGGCTTGTCATTAAATTTTGGGATGCCACATGAATGCCCACCATTCCCCGTTTGTTATCTCCAAGTCAGCCATCAGATTTTTCAAGAACCAAGACCAATTGTCCTTGTTCTCAATCTTTATAATAGCCCAAGCTAGTGGGAACATTTGGTTATTCGCATATCTTCCAGTCGCTACCAACAATTCTCCCTTGCACAAGCCCTTCAAGAAACAGCCGTCCAATCCTATAATCCATCTACAACCAGCTAAAAATCCTCGTTTGCATGCATCAAAGCACACATAGAACTTATTGAACTTGGTCCCATGATCAGGAAGCGGTCTCTCAACCACCTCTACATACACTCTACTTGTAGGGTTTTGCAGCCTACACTCCTAAGCATACTCCCACACCTGCCCATATTCCTTAGCATACTGACCAATAAGTATCTTTATCACCTTTTGCTTTGCTCTTTTGCACTGATTTCTAGATACATTGATGCCTACACGCTCCTTCACCAGCATCCTAAAGTTAGTAATTTTCGTCTCGGGCATTAGCTTGATTAGATCGAAGAAGTGCTTGGATAACCATGCACTTGTTACCCTTTTATTTTGAAAATTAATGGAACAAGTGTGTTCCTCTTGGTAAGCTCTAATCTGAAAAGACCCACTTTTCTTAACAAACGCACTATAAATCTTCCATGGACAGTTTTGCAGCGAACACCTAGCTCTTACAAATTTCTTGGTATTTCTAATGAAATCAATATTTCTTTGTGTAGCAATGGAGTTCTTCAATATAGCTTCCCTAAATTGTATTGTATCATGGAATTTCATACCTACTGACAAAGTAGGAGAGGCAACAGATGGATCATAGGAATGAAACTTACTTTTCCTTCTACGCATAGCTCGTTGATCTTCTTCAACTTCGTCCTGGGAAGTTGTGGTGTCGATGCTTTCTTCATAATCTGTCTCCAGGACCTGGCCAGCAACACCAACATCTACAGGGCCTTCGTCTCTATTTGGAACTTCATCAGCTACATGCAAAGTTGCAAATCTATCTGACAAAAAGTCCATTTGTTTTTTCCTTGACTGTGTAAGCTCCTCATCGTCGGCGTCATTTAAGATTAATAAATTTTCAGCTTTAGTAGCCAACCCTTCATCGTCATCGTCATCGTCATCATCACCGTCACTGGATTCAGCTACTTCCCAATCTAATTCAGTGATATTGACATCACCTATGTCACAATCGCTCTAGTGAACAGCATATGCGCCCCTCTCCTCCCCATCATGTCCATCATGCCCTACTTCATCCCTAACCTTAGTACTAGCTTGAATACCATCTCCTCCTTCTCCTACTTAAGTGTTATCTCTATCATCATCTTCGTCCTCACTATCACTATTGTTTTCAACAAATACTTTCGCCTCTTCGCCATGAAGATAATGATATAAGACATCCCTAAAACCATTATCATCTTCAAAAACTCTCAAACCATCTCTCAAGCCTTTCCCAGGAACATAGTACAGTAACTTTTGTACTCTACAAGGCAAAAATGTCACTATATCCCTAACAAATCTAATATAAGATGCATTCTTTATATCTACAAAGATAGTACCCTCATTCTCCCCCTCATACTCCCATTCATCCTACCCAATCACAAAATCCCCACCGTAATAAACGATGATAGCAACATAGTCTTTATCATGCACCATTTCTGCAACAAAAGAGGACAAATATACGATTAACTTTTGGGACCACATTCACAAAGGACAAACAATTGCAAGTGGAGGTCCCTACACTCTCTATTAAAGAAAAGAAGAAAGAGAGCATAGGTCAGACGACAGCTGCAGCTTGAAAAGAGGCCTCAGGACAAGGACAAATAGAGATGGTACCCGACAACTACTTTGATTATGCCGTCGCATTCCTTTAAAAAAATGGAGAGATTCCTCAGCATGGGTCATCAACAATGCAATTTATTAAAAAAATACCCAGAAGTCCCCATCCCCACAACCTTCGATTCAAACATGTCCAAAGTCCAATACTCTGAACCCTAACAATCACCAATCACCATCGCACATTTTACATTCGACCACTACAAATTACTTTCGCACATCACAATTCAGCACCCTGAATGAATCACACATCACAGTGGATGAGGCGACGTCGAGCCCTACACCGAGCCCTAATTTTCCCCCTGCCAAGCCCTACACTAAGCCTACATTTCAAGGCCGCTCCTAAACTGTCAATTCGAACCCCCCAATAAGATTGTAGCACCACATATGAGCCATAAATCTCACACCAAGCCTGAGCTTTCCCAAGCCGACCCCCAAATTTCAAGTCCGAGCCCTCATAAATGAGTTGGAGCCCTAATTTCACCACAGGGGAGAGGAAGAAGAGAAAAAACCTGAGCAAATTGACGACGGCGAGCAACGACGACGAGCGATGACGGCGAGCGATGACTGCGAACGGCAAGCTATGAACGGTGATGGAAAGGACGTCAGACCTGGTGTGAACTGACGAAAGGTTAAAATCCAGATAAGCAAAATGACGTCGTTTAGCACTAAGGAAAAAAGACGTCGTTTAGTTTGGCCAAATGCACAGTGGATGGGGTGACGTCGTTTTTCTCCTCCACATGTGCTTTTTTTTATTTATAAAATTGCCACATCGGTTAAGCATGTCGCCGGAAAATGCCACGTTTGCATTTTGGCCGGTTTTTGGCCGGATTGGCACTTAAGTGTTCCATTTTACTCTGATATTGGCACTTAAGTGTACAATTTCAAAGTTATGGCACTTAAGTGTCCCTCCGTGACAAGTTATGGCACTTGGTGTCCCAATCTCAAAAATGGAGGGAAAGCCTTTCTAGCATTGATTCTAATTATTTACACATCAATGTAATATCAATGGCTTGAGAAATGAGTTGACTGAGTTCAACTTATACGTGCATGTGTTGTTGTTCAAGTAACCATATGAAATCATTTCGGAGCAACTTATGACATACTACATTCGTCTTATCCCTATTCACATAACAATTCCCCTAAAATCTTAATTTTCCTGTACTCGAAATTGTTCAGACGGGTCGAGAATAGGTTGCTGAGTGTGGATACTACGTATGGTCCATAGCTATCATTAATTGCTAATAGCTGAGGAATCGTCATTGATTCTTTTTGTAAACCGTATTATTATAAATTTATTTCCCTTTTGCTTCGTATCATGCTTATTGTACAGATACTTGACACGACATACGCCACAGATTGCTAGGTCATTTAGTAACATTTCTTAGTATGCGTAGCATTGCCCTTGGTCGACAATGATTTTTTCCTTATTTGTTTCTTTCTCCTTCTTCATTCCTTGCGAACTCCATTAATAAAAGTTGCTCAAGCTCAAGTCAGAGTTGCACAACCTCGGAGTGGAGTCGCATGACCTCCGATTCAAGTTGCGTGACCCCAAATTTGAGGTCGCGTGCCTCAATCGCGGGTGGCAACCTCCATTGATAGAGGTGGACCGTAGGGCACGGAATGGAAGAAACGATCTGAACCTTTCCAGCGGCGGCGGTTCTATGGAAAGCTTGGGCTCGTTTTGTCAAAGCTCGGGAGTGTTTGGGTCTATAAAGCTTCGAGGATAGCTGAATGAAGATGGTGGCCGATAAAAATGCCTTCTTAAAGCTCGAAAAATTGGAACAAGAAATAAGGGTCTCGGCATAGCTCATAGGAAATTTATTTTGACAACTGCCAACCATCGTGGAGGGGTTATTGGTGGTCGTGGCGCGGCATTGGAAGTCTTGGTGGCGATGGGTGAGGCCCAGTGAAGCTGTGGCCAAGAGAGACGGTGTGAAGAAGATGATGAACATTGACAAGGAGTATGAGCTTGATGATCAATCTGGGTTTCGTAGATGATCAATCTTTTCTTACAATGATCCATCTGCTTTGATACCTCGTAAGCAAGTTTCTTACCCAAAAGCCTATATCAACACGTGGCAGGAGATAATATTTAAATAAAGAGAGTATAAAACTCATTGATAAATATTGTGAAATATGTTAATAACCTCTCTCATGTGCAAGTCAGATTAAAAACGGCACGTGAAAATATGCGAAATAAATTAAGGCAATGCCTGGCTCTATACCATATTAAGAATTGAGTTATTTTTGTATATTCCATAATGAAGACTATATTAGTCTATTCTTAGGCTGTAGAAGATGACTAAATTAACAAGATATAATAATATTGATTTACAATCAATTAGAATCAATAAAGGGTATGAGTAATCAAATGAGATATATATACAATCCTGAGATATATGGAGAATCTAGAGTGATTTGCAGAATCAAGATAGATATACAAAATCTCCTAGATACATATCTAACTGAGTCAAGCGGAACGAGAGATGAGGGGTCAACGTGATACACAAGGTCATCCATGCTGCCGTTCCTGCTCAGAGTCTGAAGTTCAGTGCTAGCCAGCTGAACATTTCATCTTTTCCTTTCATCAGTAAGAGCCTGCACTTATGCATCCACATTATGTCTATAAGGACCGAAGGAACCTGTTGGAGAGACATGGAATAGATGTGGTTAGTGAAGGTAAAATCACTTAGGTTGTCGATATGCAGAACAGCAGAAATGCAACTTAACATTGTGGCTATTGAGATTTCTGTTCACAAAGGGCACGTTTAGATCTGTTCTGATTGTGACCCGTTGTCCTATGTCAAGCGAAATTGAGGAGTCAGCCGGTGAGCTTGAAAGCAAAGCAGAGAGTTAAGATGAACATTGTCCGTACAGATTTAAGCCCGAGCAACTTCAGCTCCACCTCCATTAATGGAGATTACAAGGAACGTAGAAGAAAAATAAAAGTAAGGAAATTTCACAAGGAAATAAAAAATAATAATTTTTTTGTTAAAGAAATATCAAATTGAGCTGAAATTTTACATTGCCAATGACACATGGAGGGAGAGAGATATGTACATTAGCAATTGACACACAGACTTCTAACGGAAATATTGGATGAAAACTTAAGGGAGGCAAGTTTTGGTCGGACAAAGAGTAGATGTGTTTTTTGGAAGACAAAGAATTTGGGCCAAAACGGAGATCCCATCTAAAGTTTTAGTTTTTTTAAAGGAATTGGACAAATTTTTTTGGCATATACTTGTGTTTATTCATTGGCTAACCTCATATATTATAAAGGCAATGTCTTTTTTTCTTTTAAGTAACTCTTATGGTGGAAATAAGGTGAATGTCCTAGTCTTTAAAAACTATTGACTAGTGCCTCATAGTGATGACCCTAGTGTCCTGAACCGGATTCTCCCATACTCTCGTGTCCTTATGAATGGAGCTTTGAAGAGTGAGTAATGCAGAAGTCATGATGCAACTGGTTCATTGGACAAGCATTGGGATATTTGTGTTAAGAGTTCTAAAATAGAATGGTTATTACTTTGAGAAGCTCTTAAGGGGATTTGGCCTCCCAGGCACAAACTAGGCAAGAGTTAACGTCACTCTCTTGACGAGGATAATGGCAAGCCAAAATTGGTTGTCATACTGAAATGCTTTGTATGTCTTGCTTGAGGGATTGATTGTCCAAGCTAAGCTAAACATGATATGATTTGGTACGAGGATGTAATTTTCCATATTGTTCTTAGAAACAACTATTGAAAGAAAATTGGTCTTGTGATCTCGACTCATCATGCACCACATGGGCTATTTCACTACTCCGATTTGTAGGCCTCTGTGATGCTAGGATGTCATCAGTTACCTCTATGTAATTATGATATGTCTTCTTCAAATTGTTGTCATCACTAGTCAAACACTTCTTTCTAATGTTTGTATCAAGTGATAATTATTTTATTATGTTCGTGACTTCAACCTCACTGAGATACTAATAATTAAAAAGTCTTCCTCCACGAGGCATGTTATAATTAAGTACCACGAGAAGTTCAAAGATTTATTAACGATTTGAGTCGAGCTCGTGATTTAGGGAAAGACATCCACCTTTTCATCACTAGGTCAAACACCTTGGTGGTAGATCATGTAAGATAACTTCAGAACTTCTCGCGTATGCAAATTGGATGGAGAAGAGATGCCAAAGGGTTAGAAAATGGGAAAACACAAAAAGTGAAATGTACACGCAACACAAGAAGGAAAACACATTTGGCCTTTTACGATAATTACAAACTCCGAGCTTTTAAATATTAGATAGGTAGAAATAATTGTCCTTTATAAAAACTTTCCCCTCATCACATCAAATAGGTGATGGGACACACATATATTTTTGTCCTTTCGTTTCAGTGGGACGAGGAGGTATTCATTATAGGTACTTTAGTAGTTGATATTTAGTGAAAATTAATTTTGTACTCCTAAAGTTGTGGAACGAACGGCACTTACGAAAGCACCTTTCTCTTTGGTTGATGGAGTTCAAGCACGTCTTTTTGCAAGGAAGGTAAAAAAACATAAGATAATTTCATATGCAAGATGTGACACTCATTTTATTTTATATTATAGAGACAAAAAGTTTATTTCCTTCAAGATTCGAAAATCTCATGGAATTATTGAGTGATTTTTTTTTGTAAGGTTGTTAATCTACCTATTTTAAAATCTCATTTCACTTAAAAAGTATCAACTTTTAGTCGGATCCAATTTTGTTTCGAACTTTTTAATCTTATAAAAAATCATCAATTTCCACTTTTTTATTATTATTGAAATCTGACCCTTGTTAACTTTCTAACCAACATTGCCATTAAAATTCAATGTGCCAATTCTATATGCACTTCTCTCCCGCAATGTGTCATTGATGATGTGCAATTTCAGCTCAATTAGATATAAATAAATATATATATATATATTGTAGAAAAACCTCTGTTCTTTCTATTTCCTTATGTTCAGTTTCTTCTTCTTCTTTCTTCTTTGCCATCTCCATTATGGTCTTGTTTTTCTATTTCCTTGCTCGGACCTCCATTGATTCTTCCACATGCTCTAATAGAGAAATTCATTCTTAGCCTCACAAAGATGTTTTACTTCATGGCCAATCCATCTGAAGAAGCAAAGACCAAATGAGTACTTAGTATGAAGCTCGCAAAACCACATCTCAAAATTTGAATCACTATCCATGAAGTTACAAATGTCATATAAATTGACGACACAATTTATTAGGGAGATACAATACAGCGAATCATTTGCAGACATCACACACTTGACTACAGAGAATCAGGAAATCAATCTAATAGCTGACCTCATCAAACAAACTCTTCCTCTACTACTAAAGTCTTGCATGTCTTAGCTCAACCTCAAGGAAAGAGAAATACTATCATCATTTACAACCACGACTCTGGTCAACCACCTCAAAATTTGTACAGATTGCCAAAGATCTTTGCTCGGAAAAAAAAAAAAAACATCCAAGAAAAACTCTAAAACTATCTTCAGCCAATTCTGTATCAGTAGTAGAAAAACTGCTATCATAAGAGGCAGCACGTGCAGCACAGTCGTGGTTGCCGTACCATTCGTTGATGTGATCGGCAGGGATAATGAGAAGCAAAAGTAAGTTAGAAACATTCCGATCATGGATAGCCTAAGTGGCCACTTGAGGGGAACTTTTTAGTAAGGTAAATGATCATCTGGACTGACACCAAGAATCCGAATGAGTTGCCGCCCAGGAAAAGGATGTACACGAGGCCCGCACTATAAGTTATATACTCCTTGGAAGTAATGTTCTTAGATCCCCCGATGAGTTGCCCCCCATTAACAGTAATTTCGACCTTGTCCTTTTCTACAATGCTTGGAGGCTGAAGCACAGATTGGTAGGTCGCATTGGCGATGAGCGTGGCGACGACCAGCAGGGCATTGAGTATATCACCTTCTGAACGTGATGATGACTGAGCATTTGGGCCTGGTTCCCCATCTGATTGATGACCGTTACCTCCCTCAATATCGTCATCATCCATCGAGACTGGTCTTGAAGTGCGCGAGTTTGATCTTCCTCTTCCATGTAGGGCTCCAGCTCGTGCGAGAATTTCTCTGATATCTTTATCTCCTACCCCCTTCGTGAGAGAGTCAAGACATCTAGGGGTGTTGACCCACTGTCGTTCAAGGCGTTCACCTCTATGATGTCGGACTCCACAGCATGCCCACAAAGTAGGAAGTTAATCACCTGCAACTCTTTTCCATTTTCCAGACATTAAGATAATATGGAAAGACTCAGACATAGATGAGACATCCTTTATTCCAGTGATAATCAAAATAGACCCGATCAATAAATTCTTTTTGCCTTGAAGATCTTTGCATATGTTTTTTTGAGCAGCGATCTTTGCATATGTTACGGACACCTAATTAAAACCCTCACTGAAATAATGGACAAAGAAAAGTGCCATAAAATAAAGGAACGGCGAGACTTGCCTCAAAATTTGCCAGCGGCAGCAAGATGCAATGCGGTGTTTCCTTTGTGGTCCTTCCAATTGATCACCTGCTCTTTCTTGTACTGCTTCAGATGCTCCACCAATACAACCACCACCTCAAACCGGTTGTTCTTCATGGCGAGGTGAAGCGCAGTCTCCTCTCAAGAAGTTGTCTCTTCGATGGATTCGGGCGATTTGGAGAGCAATAACTTCAAGACATTGAGCTCCCCTTTTATGGCGGCATAATGCAAAGGGATTCTTCTCTCCCGTCCTTTCACAAAGCACAGGTGTGGACCCACTATCAAGAGCTCCCTCGCGACCTCAACATTACCTCGAGCTGCCGCGACGTGCAGTGGGCTGAAACCGCCCGCATTCACCTTTTCCGCGAGCTTCAGCATGCGCGTGAGGAGCTCTCGGACGAAATCCAAATGGCCGGCCACACAGGCGATGTGCAGCGGCATGTGATCGGCTTCTTCAAGATCCATCTCCTCGAGGATGAGCTCATTGCTGCTGATCAAGTCGTCCAGCTCACGGATATTGCCCTTTCGAGCTGCTTCTAACAACCTTTGCTCCATTTGATTGGAACTATAATGATGGCCTCTCTCTCTCTCTTCTTGGGGCACCTCTGGACTTGGACGTCTGCTAAATTATTGATCCATTTTATAGAGTTTCCGAGTATCAAGAAAGCTCATGGGTGAATGATGAAATAAGACTAGCAGCAGCAAAGTTCCATGCACATAACCACTGACGATACCCAACCATTCAATGAAATATTGACAATGTCAAAGCACAGAGACAATATCAAAGCACAGATCCAACCAAGTAGGACCACGTGTTAAAGGTAAACAAGCATTGGAATCGTGCGACCTTCGTTTGTGTCCAGAGGTCAGTTTTCTTGTCATAAATGGCTTTTTAATCACGTGGAAAATTAAAAAGCGGGAAAGTCTGGAAAACCCTCCTCGAGAAAGGGGACCGGGACGGGGACGGGGACGGGGAATTTCTCCAAAAGCACCTCCGAGATCAGTGCTCGCCTCGAATTAAGCTCCATTATTTGGTGAATTCGTCTCAATTGAAGCCCCCTCAATCTCACCGGCGACACAGATGTTCACCGGGACGATGACTGTGCACGTGCGCGTGTCACATGCCAGTATTTGAGCCATGGAAATGGGCATTTTTTGTCTGAAAGAAAACGCCTCAGGCCCGTCAGCGCCACCGCCCATCACCGGCTACATGACGCAAATTCTGCAGAAGAGATTTCTCATTTTCTTTTTTTTAATTAGTAGAATGAGGAAATATGCAGTACAGGGACTTTATTAATGAAGTACCTTTCCTTGTCGTTTTGTCATCTGTTTTCTTTTTCTTGGGGTCATGTGTTTTGTTTGGCGGGAGTGAAGTCAATGCCACGGTCTTCGTAGACCAAACTATTAAATCCTAGCCAAGACCCTAGGATGACGTCACTTGCCTCCCCGACATTATCACGTGAATGTGTCAGATGCATCAAATTGAGCAGTCATTGCATACGAATTATTGAACGGTTCTGGACCCCATGTCATAATTTCTTTGCTTTACCTATATTTAGGGCAGCACTAGGGCGTGTTAGTATTTGTATTCCAGTTGATATCTATGTCGTTTGGTTCAGAATGCAGTGTCATTTTCATATAAGAGTCTTGTTTCGTTTTCAATATTGATTTTTTGTTGTCGCCAGCTAAATGAAAATATTGTCACATCTCTTTAGGGTTTTGTGCCTCTTTTTTAATTATTTTAAATTGTCATTTTAATTGTTTTTTTCTCTGACTTTTCAATAGGGGTGTTAAAAGTTCTATTTGGTTCAGGTGTACATTAGTTTTGAACTGAATAGCAACTAGAACTCCACTAATGAAATGGCATATATTGCCCTCGAGTTGAATTGTTTTGTAGTTTGTACAAGGTAGTTCTAGTAGTTTAATTGCTTGAAAGAACATCAATTATAGACCTCACGCGGACAGAGTTCATGGTAGCCACTCACACAATCAATGATTTAGATGATATTAATCTACATTATCTCTAGTAGGAACGTGCATAGGTTGCACTTTTGTTTAAATTGAAGCTTGGCTCGCTAGCCTAGACTATTGTAAATTTATGCTTTGCATCCCTTAACTAGTACTAGAGAGGATCAGCCAACGACCCTTACCAACCTAGAGTTGAAAGGAAAAAATTATAAAAAAAGATATTGAAAAATTATTCACGCTAGTACCAATCTAGCCATGTAGAACAGTTGACATCCATATTACTGATTTCTTACCAAAATTTGCTGGAATGACTAGATTAGCAAATTATGAAAATGTTTTGGATTAAATTATCCAAATTGAAAAATTTAGAAGTAGATTAACCGCTATACAATAGATTTAGGATTTTTTTTGGGGGCAATTTTCCCATTTTTTTTTCTTGAGGATGAACTTAGTGGCAGCTAGCATAGCTTTCGTAGCGTACTTCACCCTGAACTCTCTACTAAATCAAGCATCTAGAGTTCTAGAGTTGTTGTTAAAGACCTTGCATATAAATTCTTGGATTGCTTGTGTTGATTTCAGAGCAACCACAAAGAGGATAATGAAGAGAAAGAATTGAGTAGGCCTGATTTTTGCAAAGGATGACTTAACTAGCTCTTATCTATGCAATCTCTTGAATCCATTTGTTGATTATATACAATTTTTGACACCGGTGAAAACCATGGAAGATATATAGTTGACAACTATGCTTTCAAAAATTTATTATATGTGACAATCCTAGATTATCTCTTGCTCAATTACATTGCCTTAAGTTCGATTCCATTAAATTTTAATGTCAAATTGCTCAATCAGATAACACGTAGGAATTGACAAGTGTATTAGTTTAGAGTTTTATCTTGTGTTTGTTTCAGGTTTACTAGTCTTAGGTTCTTTGTGATATTAATCCAATTAATGGAAACTAATGAAGGGTAAATTTATCACAAATCTACTAGTTTAGGGTTTTTGACTACCAAAAAATTAATTTTGAGTAAATTTATCATAAGTGCACCAGTTTATGATTTTTGGTGGTAAAAGAATTAGTTTTTATAAATTTTGTCACGAGTGTACTAATTTAAGATTTTTTGTGATATTAACCATTTTTTTCTCAAAGCACCTCCAAGATCATTGTTTGACTCAAAGTAAGCTCTATAATTGGTGATTTCATCTCAATTGAACCCCCACCCAATCTCACCGGCAACATGGATGTTCGCTATAAGACAACCACGTGCATGTCACGTGCCATTATTTGCTCTGTGAATTGGGGATGTTCTTGTCCTAAAAGAAAATGCCTCCGGGCCTCCCACTCCACTTCTTGCGTAACTGAAAATTCGGCAAAAGAAATTTCTCATTATTTCTAGTTAGTAGAATGAGGGAATCTAGATTAAAGGGACTTCAGTAGTTCATTTATAATGAAGGGTATGGCAGTACCTTCCCATATCGTTTTGCTTTTTGTCATATGAGGCAAGAGTATCTATGTCTTCCGTCGGTGGAAGTGAAGTCAATGCCATGGTCTTCATAGATTAATACTATTACACCATAGGCATGACTCATGACCCTAGGATGATGTCATTTTCATATGACTTTATTATGGAGTCCCACCTTGTTGGAAGTATCAGGCTTTTTTTTTTTTTTTTGGTCGATCCTACTCTAATCCTACTCTACCATTCACTCTCAGACTTTTGCCATGCCTCATTGTAGAGCGTGGGAGTCGAAACCTACTCCTGAAATGAAATTGTCCTCACCCCAATCCCCCTTGAGAAGGTGGAGATTTGAACCCTCCACCTCCTCCTTCCAAGTTGGAAGGGTGGCCACTGGGGCGAACCCCCAGTGGTTGCATCAGACGTTATTGAACTACTTTGGAACTCCCATATCATAATTTCTTTGCTTTACATATATTTAAGGTAAGCAAGGGGAGCATATTTGTATTTGTGTCGATGAGTGGTTTTAGAATTGCTTTTATGTTGGCACTAGTGAAATTGGAATATTATGACATCTTTAAAGTCTTGTGCCTCTTTTTTCTTATTATTGTATTTTAGTTGTCGTTTTAATTGTTTTTCCCCTGGACTTTTCCAGGCCCGTTCATATTTATCACTGGTTGACCAAGCGGGTCAACTTTTGATCCCTATTTTTGCTGAGGATTAGATTTCTGCGCTTTTCTTCTCATTGCGACTCTAGGCGAGTATCTTATTTTGTGTAATGCTATACACATCCAATTTAAACAATTGTGATTTCATATATAACAATTGAACATGTAAAGAGACAGCGTACCCATCCAATGAAGCCTCTGGCAATGCTAATCCTCATTTTTAGTTATAGAACGACACGGACTACAATGAAAGCCTAACATATCTCAAAAAGTTTCAATACAGTTCATAGTTGAGCAAATCTCTATATTATCTATTTACAGAAGGAATTCGTAGTGGTTATGGACAATGAGAATTTTTCCAGTGAAATGACATAGATTGCTCCCAAGTTGAATTGTTTTGTAGTTTGTACAAGGACGTTCCAAATAGTTTAATCCCTGAAGTGTCTTTTGACCCATCGAAAGAACATTATCTATAGACCTCGTGCAGGAAGCCCATATAGGCCGCTGATCATATGGAGTCCTGGGTAGCACTCAAACAATCAATGATTTAAATGACTACATCATCAATAAAAGGAATGTGCACAGGTCATGCTGTTGCTAAGATTGAAGTCTTGCCCAAACATATTAGGCTTGCTCACTATAGGCACTCAGATTGTAACAAATTTAAGCTTCACGCCTCTTGCCCGATGGCCAGCGACCCTCGCAAGACTATAATTGAAAAGAAAAAGTAAAATAATAAAATAATAACATTTCAATTTCTTTTCAAAATTGAAGAAATTTTCTATGTCAACATCGGTCTTACCACGAAAGACACCTAGCTCTCATGTCATCGATTTCCAATTAAAATTGGTCAGAAGGATTACATTATCAAATTTTCAAAATGTTTAAGATTAAAAATTAACCAAATTAAAAAGTTTAAGACTAGATTGACCGTCATAAAATAGGTTAATGACTTTTATGGTAATTTTCTCATTTGTCTTGAGGACAAACTCGATGGCAGCTATCAGAGCTTCCACAACGTACTTCACCTTGACCTCTCTACTAAATCAGGCATCCAAAGTTCAAGAGGTGTTGTTAAAGACCTCGTATTTGAATTCTCGGATTGCTTGTGTTGATTTCAGAGCAACCACAAAGAGGATAGCAAAGAGAAAGAGCCGAATAGGCCTAATATTTGCAAAGGACGATTTTACTAGCTCTTATCTATGCAATATTTGAGTCTATTTGACTATATATAAGTTTTAACACCAATGGAAACCATGATATATATTCAATTTTGATATAATTGATGACTATGCTTTCAAAAATTTATTGCATGTCACAATTGTAGATTATCTCTTGCTCAGATAGTCAATTGAATTGTCTTATGTTTGGTTTTGATACAAATGTTATAATTGCATTTGTCTCCTTTTTTTTGCGTTCGATCAGTGTTTGTCTCTATGAAAATATTATCTCATACCTCTTGACAATGGGTCATATATGCTTTTTATATTCATGGGGTCTCCCTATACCTATCAATTTATGACAATGATCTAATCAATTTTTTTCATTTTTTTTTATGAAAAGTTCGTACAAGAAGGAAATTTCCTAAAAAAGGAGTTAGAAAAATAGACACCCTAGTAAGACCAAATTTCCTAGACATGAATTGAAAACAAATTCTCCAAAGTTTCTTCAAATGATTCATTGCATGCCAGTTTCCTCATTTCATCTCTAATTGACAAAGGACTTAAATCAATAATTGACATAAATTGTCATGGACCGACCAACAGAACGACAAAATAAATTGCATTGTATAGGGATCAAAGACTTACTTCACCAAGAAAAATCGATGGCAATCACATAAACATGCATATGAGATGTGAGGCTCGATTTCTACTCTAGACAGGCTTAGCAAAGTGAAGCTACAAGGATGATTGGACTAGCCATGAGCATGCGGACTAAGTCAGGTCCTCGTGACTTCGGCTTAGTCAAAGAGTTGACCCAGGTCGCAGGTATGCGGACCGAGGTGGGTACTCTTGACACCAAAAAATAAACTTCGGGATTGAGAAAGCCGACTTGTACCGCGGGCATGCAGTCGGAGTGGTATCTATCTCAATACCATCCTAGTTAATCCTATGCGGCCTAGGTTTGGTGGCAGATTATGTGTGCAATAGTGTAGTGTAAATGCATAGGCATGCACAATAGTTTATATCAAACAACACTTTACATATGAAAGTAAACCGTGCATTCCTACAGTTCCTTGCAAAACAAAAGTTAGCAAACATTTCCCCTTATACCTCTTATCCTACAAAAACATTTAACACCTTAAACATTAAGGACGTACCTGAGATCCTCGCTGCCAAACAAGAATATTTTTTTCAAAATAGAAGTGAAAATCTGCCTAAGTCCACTAAGAGCTTTAACTCAAGTCCCCAGCGGAGTTGCCAAGCTATCGTGACCAAAATTTCGAATGAACCACCTAGGGTTTGACTAATGGATTACTAAACCTCAACTTAGCTTAGGCTCTTCCAAGCCCATACCAATTCGCGACTTAGGTTCAAATTCTTAACATGCAAATAATTTTTCCAATTAGGAATCGCCACTAATCTATTTTTGGTAAGTCGATTAGAAACCCAAATAAAATAACGGGAGATTTACTTTACTCCTACGAACTAGAGATTTATGAGTTTGGGGACTTGATTATGCTGGCTTTCACTAATGCCCTTTCGGTACATTGCTCTTTTATTTCAAAAAATGGTTTTGTAGGCGGCTTGAATTAATTTTAATTTACCTCCCTAACATGTGAGGTGATCACGCGGATGCATAAACCATCAATTTTAACACCCAAATAAAGTAGTAAATAAATTGCAGGAGGACTTACTCCATAGCATCAAAGCATCTGCAATGTTAGAATAGAATTCACATCAACAGTCTTAAATATGATTTCTAATTAACATGTAATTACTTTTTTGGTTTTCACTTATTTAATGAGAATCATGCTTTATGCAATGCATGCTACTAATTTAAAATGAAATGACATGGCAATATGACCAAATGACCTAATTATAATGACAAGCAATTTTTAACTAAATGGACCTAGTAACAATAGCTAAATGACATGCATTTCATGAATCTAATTCTATATGACGTGCACATGATATTTCTATTCTCTTAAAAAGCATGGAATCAATCCTAGAGAACGAAATGAATTTACTCTAAGACAATTTTTTTTTTTTTTTGGTATTTTTCATGAAATTCAAAATTAAGAAAAATGCAAAAATTATCTATCCAAATTAAGATAGCATCCAACTTATATTAGGATTCAGAATAGGTCAAATCTTAATTTAAACTAGGATGTTATCCCTAACCTAAAATGCAATCTATCTAAAAAATATATAAACTAAAAAAAAAAAATGCAATCTTATCCTAATATGCAATGACGTGCAAAGAATGTCATAATTCTAATTTTTATTTTTCTTTTTTTGAAATTCGAAATTAAAAATTGTCAAATAATTAAACGTCCAACCTAAGTGAAAAAGACTACCATCCTAAACTGAGTTTTTTGGATTTTGATTTTTTAAAATTCGAAATAAAACTCCTATTCTAAATATGCAAGATAACCTTAAGACTAGGAATATTCTAAAACAAACCTAATCTAACTTAGATTTTTTTGGACTTTTTTACAAAAACAAAATCGACTCAAATGACATGACAGCACATCAACAAGATAAGATTGATATCCAAAAATTGACAAATCATATCCCGCGCATGGGATCGGATTGGTCAATTTTAAATAAACTGTTAATCAAATCTCGAGCATGAGATTAGATCGACAATTTTCTAAGCGATTGCAAATCGGATTTTGAGCTCGAAAATCGGACTATCAATCCTTAATTTAAGTGGCTACTTCATGTCGGGAATTTTGATTATACATCAGTGACTATTTCAAACAAATGATCAAAGTGTTAAAATAAAAAATAAAATAATGTAAATAAAAAAAATGCCTACTTTGATTTTTTTTTCAAACAAGATTTAACGACCGGTGGCTCATCGATCGTGATGGGGCTTAGTATGGTTCAAAGTCGTGTTGATGTGATGGTGGGTTGTCGAAGCTTTGGTAAGGATCGGTGGCGGGGGGACCGGCAGTGAGCGGACTAGTGTGAAAAGGGGCGGAGCAACTCGAGTTGCAGCGGCTATGGGCGTCACTTGGAGAGAGGGCTGGTGGGCGTCGGACCAAAGGTAGAGCTAAGCGGGCTCGGGTGGCTGCTGCAACGGCGAGCAGTAGTGTCGAGCAAAGGGAGGCACGACATCCTGTTCGGGACCTGCTGGCATTGCTTGGTTGTTGGGTCGACGGGCGGCAACTATTAGTGGATAGCAGGGGAGCTTGGTGGTTAACGAAAAGACGGGTTGGCGAAACGGCGGGCTAGTGTCGGGCGCCAGGTGGTGGTGGCACAATGTTTTGGTAGAGAGAGGGCAAAGAGCTGCAAGGGTTGGCCGGGCTATAGATCGCAAGCGGAGTGGCGAGGCAGAGGGCGAGGGAGCTCCTGGCTACTGGCATGACGACCGCGTAGAGGGCATGGGTGTTCACAGGGGCAACAAAGAGCTCGACCGTTGGCGTAGTTGGCGCTTGGGCATAAGGTAGAGGTAGTGATGTGAGCTTGAGGGGCAGCTCCGATGGCAAGTGGAGCGGCAGTGTACTCGAGCAAGCTGGTGTGGTGGCGGCAACTGGGGGGCGGACCTAGTAGTGGCGATGAGAGCGATGGTATTGGCTCGGCGGCCGACGCGGCGAAGGAGAAGCAGCAGTGGTTGCTACGGTGGCTGTTGAGGGTAAGGGTATTCACACAGAGAAGACAACCCCTTTGTTTTTTTTTTTCTTTTCTTTTTTCCACACATACCCTCACATCTCTTTTCTCTCTACACCTCTCTTTGCACACTTTTTCCTGCTGACCTTCACTTTTCTCAAGAACATTTCATTCATTTTCTTTTGTTGGTTTTGTTCTTTAGGAAAAAGAAAGATCCCCCGAGCGTTGCAAAATAGCAATGTAAAAAGCTTTCTTGAGTTACTGTTCACAAGTCCTCTCTTTGGAGCGACTCGACATTGTTCACGCATTCGACCGTCCGTTGGGGTTGTATTTCGAAGGACAAGGTCGTCGAACCTGTTTCCTTCTTTTCACTGAGCGGTTTCCTCAGATTTGGTCTGCATTTCCAGATCTCATCTACCTTAGGGCATGTCCTATTTTCATCGTTGCTGATCTGCTACTTGAGGAGTCTAGCCGATAGTTTGGGCCTAGTTTGGGAAGACTAATTGTCTTTCCTCTTCCCCTCCAAGCTACGTCTTTGCCTTGCAACTCTAGAGCATCGCTACCCTTCAACGCCCTCGACCTACGAGTGGAAGTCCACTTGGCCCAGGAGCTCGTCGATCGCCGGGGGAGATTAGGTGGGTTCGTGAGCCTCATTCGCCTCTTGAATCTATAGGTTGGTGCCTTCACCCTTGCTCTCCTAGGTGTGACAAGTTGCTAGCTCCCTCCCCTGCTTCTGCTCACGCTAGGATTTTGCTGTTTGCTGGGTTTGGTTTGGTGGGTCTTCATTTGGCTTTCTTCCCCTCCCCCCCTCCACTTCTCGATGAAGCTACTGCCCTGGTAAGTTCCAATCTTGCTATGGTTTACTTGTGTTAAAGCTGTGGGCTGTTTTGGAGTGGCTGTTGCTTCCTTTATTGGAATGGACAGCCTTTCTTGAGAAGCCTAGCCAAGTGCCGGTGCCGGAAACCATCCGTATCCTGTTGATGCTATGAGGGCGGACTTGAGTAGAGCAGCTCAATCCCCATCTTTCACAAAGGAAGATTCATGGGCAACCCATACGCAGCAACCCCCTATCAAGCCTAGAGGAATGAACCGAGCTAGGTCTACATCCAAACGGCCTCAGTCAATGGGATCACTGAGAACAAATTCGAAAACCCCATTGCTTGATCATGGGCCAATGTTGCTAATGTTGTTGTGAAAGGCTATGAACTAGAATTCTTCCCACCTTCCTATGTGAATAACAAAACTGTTGTGGAATTGTCTGATGATATCCTTGAAGCAGCTGATCCTAAGTGGTAAGATTGCCTTGTGGGCTATTTTATTGGTTGAAGGCTACCATTCAAAATAACTGAAGTGGCCCTCAAGAATGCTTGGGGTTCAAAATTGGTGGAGGTGATAGCGAATGGCCAAGGTTTTTTTTTTTTTTTTTCCATGTTCTTGATGTTGATTTTCAAAGGAAGCTCTTGGAGGGTGGGCCAATTACAGTTGCAAGAGTCCCTTTGATCTTGCAACAATGGAAACCTTCTCTAGAACCTAAGAGGGACAGCCATTCAACTGTTCCGGTTTGGATAAGGTTGAGGAATCTCTCTCTTGCATTCTGGTCTATGTAGGGGATCAGCAAAGTTGCTAGTGCGGTAGAGAAACCGCTTTATGTTAATTTACGCACTGAGCAACTGAAGATGCTTGTGTTTGCTAGGGTGTGTGTTGAAATCTCATCGAAGCAACCAACTTGTGAGGCTGTTGAAGTTGTCCATCATGGAGAATCTTGCTCGGTGGCGATGGAGTATGAATGGAGGCCCATTGCTTGCCCAAGTTGTGGCATTTTTTGCCACAGGTGTGAAACCAATGCCTAACCAATTGATGAAGTTGTTGTCTAGCAGCCTTCGATTGATGCCCCTCCTACCTCTCAGGGTGTTTCCTTAGCCCCAGCTCTTGCTTTGACTAAAGATCTGGCTCCTGTTGAAGTCGAAAGGAGTCAAGCTATAAGAGGGAAGACTACACTTCCCTTGCTTAGCACATTTTTGGCTGCTTAGCTGCTAGAAGATAGGACCAATCCACAAACAAGCTTGCAGTTACTAAAGTTGCTGCCTCCTAGACTTCAGCGATTGCTAAGATGCCTCGAGGGGCTAACCTTGGATGGAAGCAAGTGAAGGGCAAGAAGAAATTGCCTTCATTGGTGAATTCTAATGCTAGGAAGGTCATGCCTTCTACCTCTTTCGCAAGGTCCAGGGAGCTTCTAGGAACCCCCTAAAGCAAGATGCTGGCCGCTCCACCTTCGCAATGGATAATGCTAACCCTTCTGATACTTCTGTAGCTCCGACCAGCTTGGGTGAGCAAGTTAGTGGATCGACAAGTGTTTGCTGCAACTTTGACGATGAAGACTTGCTCTCTTCTTGTCCCTCATCTCTGAGAGACCCTTCTGGTTTTGCCAAGCCCGAAACCATGCAGGACAAGCTCCTAACGCTTTGCCCGGACCCGCCCCTAACTCCTCTTCCTTCTGTTGGGCCAGTGGCTTCTCGATAGAAGCCTATCAAATGGAGGTAGGCTAGCCCTTCCTCTCACTCTATTTGTATGTAGGCATATGGAACATCAAGGGTCTTGGTAACTCGATCAAATAGGCTGAGGTCCGCACCTTGGTTTCCTCGAATAGTCTTTGCTTGGTTGGGCTTTTGGAAACTAAAGTCCCGGAATCTCTATTCTCTACCATTTTCAATAGGTTATTGCAGGATTGGTGCTGGATAGCAAATTACAGTTACTCCCCCATAGGAAAGATTTGGATTAGCTGGAACCCTACTGTCATTAGTTTTAAAGCTTCTTCGATTGACGCTCAAGTGATTCATGGGAATCTTAGATGGTTGTTGTCTGGCGATGATTGTTATTTTTGAATAGTTTATGCAGAGCATACTTTTCCCTCTTGAAGATCATTATGGGAGGACCTCATCCATTCGAGTGTAGCAATGCTAAACTCACATTGGCTTGTGGCGGGTGACTTTAATGTTATAAAGGAACCGTCTGACAAACTAGGTGATACAGATGTTAGGATCCCTTACTTTGATGAATTTGGTTAGTGCCTAGCTTAGGTAGAGTTGGATGATTTGAGGTATGTCAGTTTTAGACTCACTTGGTCAGCTTCCTTTAGCTCTAGGTGGAAATTAAGAAAGATTGACAGGGTCTTGGTGAATTCGAGATGGAGTTTCGTTTTCTCCTATTTGGAGGCTACCTTCCTTGTCCTTGGTATCTCTAATCATTCGCCGATGATAATTAAGGTGTTAAACCCCGTCATGCAGAGGACCCCTTTCAAGTTCTTCAATTTTTGGATGAAACACCCTGATTTTCATTCAATTGTCTCTCGAGTTTGGGAGGATCATGGAATAGGTGTTCCCATGTTTAGACTAGTGTCTAAATTAAAGTCCCTAAAAGGCCACCTCAAGCAGCTTAATAGGGACTCTTTCTCCAATATTTCTTCCAAGACAGCTGAGGTGCGGTTCAAGCTTCGGGCTACCTAAATTGCATTTTAGCAAGACCCAACCAATGCTGCTCTTGCTGAGTTGGAGAAGACACAATGGATGATGTTTGTGGACCTTCGTGGAAAGGAAAAGTCATTCTTCAGGAAAAAGTCCAAGATTAAATGGCTCTCTAAAGGAGACCGAAATACTAAAATTTTCCATTACTATGTGAAGAACAAACAAATGAGGAATATGATACTCTCTATCATGGATAGCTCTGGTAGCCTTATCATAGATCCTGTGTTGGTACAGCAGACCTTTGTCTCTTACTTCCAAGACCTATTGGCACTAAGGGATGTGTAAGGAAGACCCTCGGCTTCGGAAATTTGGGAGTATAGTTGGCATCCTTCAACAGGTGACTATCTCGCCTTGTCACTAATCTTGAGATTCGGGATATTCTATTTTCCTTAGCTCGTGGAAAGGTTCCTGGACCTGATGGATTCACTGTCAAATTCTTCAAACATAACTGAGAGATTGTAAGTCAGTTGGTCACTAATGCAGTGAAGGATTTCTTTGCTGCAGGGAAGTTGCTAAAAGAGATTAACAACACTATCTTGGTTTTAGTATCAAAAGTGCCTAATGCCACTTTGGTGACAGATTACAGGCACATTGCTTGTTGTAACACTATATACAAATGTATCACCAAATTGTTGGTCAACTGGATAGCTACGGTTCTCCAAGATGTTATAAGACCCTTCTAGAGCGCTTTTGTGAAATGTCGGCGAATTAGAGATCATATTCTTCTGGCCCAAGAACTCTTTACTGGATTCCACATCGAGCCATATACTCCAAAGTGCGCAATTAAAGTGGATTTCTGAAATGCCTATGACATGATCAACTGGGATTTCCTTGAGCTTGTTCTCCTTGGCTTCAGTTTTCCTGAGTATTTGGTTCGTCTTATCTTGGTATGTGTTTGTACCCCTAAATTCTCCATTGCTTTAAATGGGGAGTTACATGGTTTCTTTACTAGTGGTAGAGGACTTCGGCAAGGTGACCCTATCTTCCATTATCTTTTCACCTTGGTAATGGAGGTTTTCTCCAAAATCCTCTATATACGCTCTTTGAGGCTGGATTTCAAATTTTTCTGGAAGTGCAAAGCAACAAGCTTGTCACATTTATTCTTCGCAGACGATGTTTTCTTGTTTTGTCAAGTTGACCTACCCTCCGTTTGCATCCTAAAGGGAGGCCTGGACTTATTTTCTTTTGGGAGTGGTCTTCTCCCTAACCCAATGAAGAGCGAGGTCTTTTTGGCAGGAGGTTCAATAGCTTCAATGAGTAAAATCTTGCACTCATTAGGGTTTCATGAAGGAAGCCTGCCGGTTCACTACTTAGGGGTGCCTATCATTACGAAGAGGCTAACAAGGCGGATTGTTGTGTGCTTGTTGATCGTATTATAGCGAGGGTACAATCTTGAACCCACTGATTTCTATCTTTCGCAGGCCGGCTACAACTGATCAGGTTGGTCCTTCATGCAATTCAAGCTTTTTGGGCTAGTGTCTTCATTATTCTCATAGCTGTATTGGACCAAATTAAGCAAACTCTCAGGCAGTTTCTCTGGAAAGGCCCGCCTTGGGTAGGGGGTGCAAAAGTTGCTTAGGAGGATGTGTGCCTCCCAAAAGATGAGGGATGGCTTGGCATTAGAAGATTTTAGGATTGTAATAAGGCGGCTATGCTCAAGCATATATGGATAATTTTTCCTTATAAGGAGTTCTTATGGTGTAGGTAGATCCACTCCACCTTTTTAAAAAGGAAAAGTTTCTAGGTTGCAAGCAAACCGACCTATTGCTTGTGGGCTTGGAAGAAGATCCTCCATCATAAGAGGATTTACCGAAATTACTTCCACTAGAGTATAGGGATGGTCGCTCGATTTCCCTTTGGTTCGACTATTGGCATCCTAGGGGCCATTAAATCTAATTTTTTCAGACTCTCTCATCCACAGCTCTAGGATTCCCTAGCAAGCAACCATTGCGGATCTTTATTCCCCCACTGGTCAGCCTTTAAAGGATATCATGGATTTGTGGTAGCATGCTCTCCCCATCCTCTCTCGGAATGCGGATTGGTTCCGATGGAAGGAGTGTCCAATTCGGAGTTTCACCGTCGCTTTGGCTTGGGAGGCCATTAGGTGAAAGAAGGATCGTGTCTCCTGGCACACCTTCATGTGGAATTCTTCCATCTCACCCCGCTACCAATTCAATCTCTGGCTTATCACCAAGAATAGACTCCCTACCCAAGCACTATTTAATGTCGTATGGTAGAATTGATAGTGGCTTGTGTGCATTTTGCAATGGAATTTTGGACTCCATCCACCATTTGTTCTTTGGGTGCCGCGTTACCACCGGCCTTGCTTTTTTTTTGGCCGCTAAGTGCAATCTACAACAGGTCCTGGGCGGATAATCTACAATGGGCTATGTCTCTACTTTTGGGTAAAGAATTCGTTAAATGCATTGCATGTTTCTCCTTTGGAGCCCTCTGTCACATTATATGGAAGAGCAGGAAAGACATTTTTTTAGAGAGATTACTCCTACGATCCCGACCATGAAGAACCATCTCCTTAAGGTTGTTCGAGATAAGGCTCTAACTTTCAGGAATGTCGACAATACCGCGAGGAATAGGAGACTCCAGTGTGCCTGGGGCATCGATCCAATTGTTTTCTCTACAAGGGATTCTTGACTGAAGCCATGAAGCTTTTTGTGTAGTTACTATTTCAGTGGCTTCGATCATTGGGAACCAAACAAAAGGCACACTTTAACTGTGCCTTTTGTTTTTTGTTTGGTGCTTGGGGTGATTTGGCTGCATCTGTTTTGATCCCTTTGTTGCCTTTTGTTTTTTTAGCTTGGGTTGGCCGTCCTATGTGGGTAATACCGTTTGTTGCTTGCTTTCGTCTCGGCACCCTTCCACTCACCTTGACGTCTTGTCACTCTGAGTATAAGTTTTAGTGCAGAGATTTCCTATTGTAAAGTTGGTAAAGCTCAATACAACTACTTACTTTCACTAAAAAAAAGAAAAAAGAAAGACCCCCCAAAAGAATGAAGGAAAAAAGAAAAACCCCTCCTCTTGTGTGACTGTATGTATTAATGTGTGTGGCTCCCTAAAACCCTATATGAATAACCTTTTTATAGGCCAATGATTAGGGTTTTAATTTTTCAAATCAATATCCATGAAGATTTCTTTTCCAAACGCAAAATTTGTTTTTGATACGACTTAGGATTGCAATTTTCTCAAATTTCAAATCTTGCAAAGATGAGCTCGCAATATTTTTCATTACACTTGCCCTATTTGAAGATATTGAAAAATCCCCAACATATTCCGAAAAAATTTCAAATCTTTATTTTTTACGAGATAATTTTTTATCATTATAAAAACAGGTTTGTGCCAATTTGCTTCTTCGTGGGCTTAGTCTAACATGACAATTTAAAGCTCAGAACTACCAATTCGAACCCATTTACCTCCGGCTCAATGCAAATGCAATAAAAATGCTCCTAAAACTATACACTATGCAACTTAATTCTTTTTTTTTTAGGGGTTAAAAATTAATCCCTAATTTTTCAATACAAAAAATAAATAACTGGGTCACCAAAATTTAGGTGTTAACAGAACATTAAACTTACCTTGTAGACTTAAGAACTGAACTTATCTATTCGCTAACTAGGAATTGGCAATCCTTATCTTTTTTGTTTCATTTTTTTTATTCCTCAAAAGTTCAAGCTTATCCTGTTAGTTTATCAAACAGCAAGAAGTAAAACATCCCAAATAGCAATTATAGCAAAATAGTAGAGCTACAAAACGGCCATGTTCTTGTCAAGTACTCTCCGACTACGGGATTTCCGTACCAATGAGCTTACTATAGAGCTTTTGAGTTCACATGCTCCTTATTATCATCAACATAACTTCAGTTAATTTGTATTCCTTTATGAGTGAGTTCTCAACCCAGGCAGATGCTATTAAAAAAATGGAATACTGATTGGGAGTCTAAACACACTTATTATTTAGATGGTAATGCAGTCCGGGGCTCTCCCTGACTGTTGGCAAATAATTATCAGCCCACCAAAAAAGATTGAAATTCATCAAAATCAGAGGCTAGAGGAGTTTTCCAACTTCCTTTTCTTCTTTTGTGATTTAACATGTAAAACTTTAAAGACATTGTAGGATATATCTCATTCAGATAATGCATATTCTTTGAAATTACAATAAGATTTTTATTTGTACTTATTGACACATAAATTTTTCCTATTCATTTAGGATTTAATCGTATACAAAAATTAAGGATTAATTCTTAACCCATAAATAAATAAATAAATCATTAAATTGCATAGCATATAAATGTTAGGAGCATTTGCATTTATTTTAAAAAAGAAATTAAAAATTAACTAATTAATTAAAAAACGAGGCAGACCGGGCTGCCCAGGCTCTTTCTTATCCTTTTTTGGGCCTGGGCCCGGCCCGTCCTTTCCTCTTCCTTTTCCTTTCGGCCCGGCCCTCTTCTTTCTTTCCTTCTTCCTATCCTTCCCTCACGCGACCGAAGCGACGGGGGCACGGAACAGTGAACACAACCACGGAGGCAGAGCAGGAGAGCAGGGAGAGAGGGGCGTGATTTCCAGGCCGGGGCCAGGCCGGCAGGGCAGCTGGGGGTGGCAGAAGCCATGTGCGCCTCCCGGTGGCTGTTAAAAGGGGAGAGCTGAGAGATAGAGAGAAAAAGGGGAGGGAGAGGAGAACAGAGAAAAGAAGCAGCCAGAGAAGAAACGGTCTTCCTTCAGAATCTTTCCGCCACTGTGCGGTCCTTGCGTGAGACACATCCCCCCCCCCCTCCTCCTCACGCACCGACGACAGTGATCTCCGGCGATGCTCCCAGCAACATCTTGGCGAGTTCCAACAGTTTTCGCCGCCTCAACTCATCTCACTCGGCCATCATTAGCGAGCTTCAGGTTTTTCGATGCTGGTCAGGATCTTGACGCGCCTCAGATCCCTCGCCTCAGCAAGCAAACGACCACATTGAGAAAAATCGTGAGAAGGGGTGAAGGGGATCTTCCATCAACGCACAATGCCACTAAGAAAAATCCGCCACCATCTCACACCCGTTACCTTCTACCTCTATACGCCCACGTACAACCCACGTCCAACACAAGGGTACAGAGAAAAGACAACAGGAGGGAGAGGCCTTCACTTGGGAGGCGAACGTCCCCGTTAGACTTCAATTTTCCGCTGCCATTGTCTCAACCAGCACGAAGCCACCAGCCCAGCAAGGAGTGGGGAAACAGAATCACAAATAGAGAGGACATTTGAGTGTTTAACTGGCCTGTTGCTAAAACTTGCCTGCTTGCTGCAAAAAATGATACCCAGTCGATTTAGCAATCGAAAATCAGAGTTACTGTCCGAGATCTCCACCATCAAGGCGTCCCCGCAGCAGCGTTCACCGAGAGCCCGACTGCTTAGCACCATAGGCACTGCTCCAGCGAACCAGACAAGTTGCCGCCTCCCCTGACGCCGGCTCAACGCCACAGCCCCGCAGCAACAAGCTGTCGCCAAGCTTATCCAGCAACCTTGCCGTGACTCGCCCCTGCTCCAACTCGTTTTTCGTCAATCACCCAGCGCGGACGCTGGATTTGCAAGCAACAAACCAGCAAGCATCCCGTCATCGCACACCTCCGGTGACCACCTCAACCATCGCGACGGTCGACATTGCTCCCTGTCCAAGACCCTGACGCTGGCGCCTTGCGAGCCAGTGGCGGGTATTCCACCACCACTGTGGTCGCCTTTCATCAACCGTTACCTCGAGCGAGATATATAGAAAATACACAATTTCTTGTCTAAAACACATGTCATGTTACTCAATTAACATGTGTCGAAAAATGTAAATATGGAACCACCGTTCATACATACATATAACGAGGAGAGTAAGTCAACAAGATCCAAGCATTCATATCTCACTTCAAAATCCTGACATTTGAACCACTTCATAGCTTAAGAGGACGTATCCAATGAAGGATCCATAACTATGTCAAATGAAAATCTATTTAATCCCACTCATTGAAGTGGAGGCAAACCAAACTATCGCACAGCACATAACTCAATTACCCACTTAAGCAATCAGGAGATCAATCTACACTAAATGGTGAGTATTCGCTTACCTCAGTTCCAATCAAAATCACAACTTGCATGAAGAAAGCTATTCAAGTGAATCCAACCACCAATGACACAAATTCAACCTATCAAAATAGGCACACAAAAAAAAGAAAGTCACAACAATGTTTTCACTTGAGTTACCTACATAAGGTGAATAAACTTTGGCCGAAACAATCAACATATAGTTGAAAATGGGCACACCGGGAAAGTGCCCATAGCAGTACATAATGTTCAGCTTGCGCATCAAACTTTGCTGCTTTGGTTCTCGCTCCACGGGTTTCGTTTTTGAGCAGACCACACATCATTTTAAAGCAACTCATAACATGCTACATTTGTTTCTTCTCAACTCATAAATCGTTTGCTCAAAAAAAAAAAAAAAAAAAAAAAAAAAACTCATAAAGCTTATCCCTAGAATCTACATTTGCTATACTCAAAATTATCCCGACGTGTTGGCAGAATGTTGCTTGATTGCGAATTTTACATATGATGTTTATCTGTCATCATTTGCCACTAGCCGAGGTATCGTCCTTGATCTCTTTTGCAAGCTGTATTATTAGCCTTTTTTCTGTGATTGAGTACAATATCTACATTGCATGCACAGAATCAGGGATTAGATTAAAACCTTTTTTTTTAATTAAATCAGATTATATTTTCTATAGCTTCAATTTCCAAATAAATATATCAAGTACATAAAAGAAAACAGAAGAAGAAGAGTAAATCCTTTCATTACTCTCTTGTGTTTGTCTTGTGATTATTACAGTGAAAGAGGAAAAGTGGATAATATTTCATTTAAGATGATTTTGAATATATATAAAAAAAAAAATGTAACTATCACTATACTTGAGACTAAATAATATCATTCACGTCACTGAAGTGATTCGGCCGAAATAACTTTCTTGTTTTTGTCATAATTGATGTGGTTTTAGAGTGCATTTTTTTTAAGGAAAAAATTGGAAATAACTTGTTCACTTTCCCAATAAAATCTAATGTATTTTTAAATTCAATTATCAAAAAAAGAAATAAATTATATGCACATCTAAATGTTAATATTTATATACTTTGTAAAATCTCAGATAAAATGGTTGGACGCTTTTTAATTTCAGATTTACTCTTAATTTCATCGAAGTTGCATATACGAGTTTTTTTTTTTTTTTTTGGGGTCGAAAGAGTAACAAATCATTTAGTGAATGATCATATCTAATGTTCTTCAAAGAACGTTCTGGATCTGGGCTGCCAATTGTCCTTTTCATCAGCTTTTCATGAGTGCCCCCAACAATAATCCAAACGCTGGGCATGTTCATGTTGCAACTTGTACATGCGAACAATCAGCTCTCAACCTAAAATTCAAAAATTGGAAATAGAAAAAAAAAGGAATGAAGGATTTTCACCAAACTCTACTTTGGGAATAATTACCAAATCAGGCATAAATTTTGAAAGAAAAGTTAATTGTAAGAAAAATTATCTTATATACCCTTGATATAGCAAGTGATTGTTTTTTTATAAAAAAAATTGATGAAGAAAGTGGTTTGGTTTCCATGAATTATGAATGCTCAAGAATGCTCTATTATTGTCAAAAAAATGACGGTACCGTTAGCATACCGTAACCCTATTTTAAATTGTGACGATCTTAGTTGCATAGTTACTCCATATCATTATTGGTAGATCGAGCCACTAAGATAAAGTAAATAGAATCCAAACTATATGCTCGTCGGTGGAAAGTTCAAACTTTTGTTACAACTTTCATGTAATAAATACATTTATGAAGATATATGCTGTAGAATTCCTCGTATCTGTATGTCGCGACCTCTTTTTTTTCGGCGCCCGCAATCGGGTACGAGCGCCTAAGGAGGCTAATGGCTCGGCTGAAATTGGTTAAGCCCGGACTCTCCCAAGTCCGCCAATTCACGACTTAATGGTTCAAGTTTTTAACCTGTAAATCAAATTTTAAATTGGAGTCGCCACTAATCGATTTGGGGTGGGTTGATTAGAAACCCAAGTGAAGTATCGGGAGAAATACTCACTCCTGCGCAACCAGAGAAATTAGGATCGGGACTTGATTACACTAGTTAATCACTAATGCCCATTCGTACCTAATCTTGTTTAAACCCTAAGGTTTTTTGGATGTTCGAGGGATTTTCCATGTATTTTTGGGAGGAAAAACATTTTTAGTCATTTTCTCATTTTTTGGATTTTTTGGTATTTTTTTTTGGAAAAATACAAGTCTTTTTGGCTTTTTCTGAATTTTTTGGCTTTTTCATGAATTTTTGGCCTTTTTTTGGGTTTTTGGCATTTTTTGAATTTTTGGCATTTTTTTTGGAAAATATGGAATTTTTTGATTTTTTTTTTTCGGAAAATAAATATTTTTTAATATTTTTCAAAATATTTTTGCAAAATAAATTTTTTTTATTTTTCTCGATTTTTTAGAAAATAAAACATTTTTTCAACATTTTTTAAATATTTTTCGATTTTTTTGAAAATTAAAACATTTTTTAATATGTTTTCGAGAATAGATTATTTTTGATTTTTTTTTAATAAATTACTTATTTATTTTTATTTAAAGATATTATAAAAATAACCCGGGTCGGATCCGCGGGTTGGGTCCGACCCGGGTCGGCGACCCACACGCGGACGGGCCCGCGTTGCGGGCCCGACTCGGATTTTTCCTTTTTTTTTTTTTTTTTTAAAAACGAAATGGGGTCGTGGCCGTGTGTTCGGGGACACCCGGCCCGATCCGACGACCTCGACCCAACAACCCACTCCCCCGGCAAAACCCTACCCGGATCCGACCCGACTCCCACCGCCCACAAACCGCGAACCCTACCCGATTATCCGGGTCCGGATCCGCTTCGCAACCCGGAAAATCGCAAACCCTAGGGTTTGCGAATCCGTGGCGCCGAGGAGCTGCAGTGACGACGACGGCGAAGACGGCGGCGACGGCGGAGATGACTGGACTATGGGGAGGGAGATGGCGATGGCGACGGCGACGGGGACAGCGTGATACCTGCTCGGCGACGGCGCGATGAGGGCGAGGACGGTGGCGGCGAGACCCACGCGAATCCCTTCCCCTCCGGCGTCTCTCTCTCTTTCCGTGCCTATCTCTCTCTCTCTACTCTCCCCTCCGGCAGGACTTCTCCCTCTCCGGCCGCGAGCCTTCGGATCTGGGCTTGCTCGACCTCGGCTCCCATTATGAAGTCTCTCAGCAGGAAGCTCGAAGCTTTGCAGCCTTCGATCGTTCTCGGCGTGCCTTCAACGACGGAAACGGGGGCCTATTTATAGGCGAGGGGGGCAGCCGGTCATCGGAGCTTCGACCGCCGGTCCCCGTGCGCCAAGCGGCCTCCGTCGGCCGAACCGGCGTCCCATCCGACACCAGCTGCCCCTCCCACGTGGGTCGCTGTCCGCCTGCCTCTCCGGCGTCGCATCCTCTGCGCGTGTGCTGCAGAGGCGCGAGGAAGGAGACGACTGGTGGGGCCGGGCTGAAAGGGGAAATGGGCCGTAAGGGCCCATTCGAGGGCAGCTTCTCTCTTCTTCTTCTTCTGGTTTTATTTCTTTTTTTGGTTTATTATCCGAAAATTAAATAAAACAAAATAATAATAAAATAAAGCCTAATTTTAGGCGTCAACAGCTGCCCCTCTTTAAAGGTGAGTTCGCAGAGGTTGCATTCAAAGACAAAATGATGCCTAAATTTCGGCCATATATGCGTAGCGGGTTATATTTTATTTGGGACTTATTATCCTAAAAAAAAGCAATATATCATTACATATACTAAGACAGATAAGAAGATACCTGTAGTTACTTATCGGGAGTGAGTGAGATAGGGTGTGAACCCCGAGTTTGGCAAGTATCAAGGCGTCATCTTACCTGGTGATATGAGGAGGCTGCTTTTTCAGGGCTCGAAATATTCTTCGGTCGCCTGTTAAAACAATCAACGATTTGTCTAGGACCCGAACCTTTCTTCGATCGCCTTGATGGGAAATTCTACTCCTGGAGTAATCGGTGGTTTGGACCGAACCATTCTTCGGTCGCCTATTGGAGTAATTCTTCGGTGGTTTGTCTCAATGATTTGAACCATTCTTCGGGAGATTGCTCCTCCGTGACCCGCCGTGACGGGAAATTGCTTCTCCGGGACCCGAACCATTCTTTCGGTTGCCTCGTTAAAACAATCAATGGTTTGTCTAGGACCCGAACCTTTCGGTCGCCTTGACGGGAGATTGCTCCTCCGGGACCCGAACCATTCTTCGGTCGCCTATTGGAGTAATCGTGGTTTGTCTCGGACTCAAACAATTCTTCGGTCGCCGTGATAAGAAATTGCTTCTCCAGACCCGAACCATTCTTCTGTTAAAACAATCAATGGTTTGTCTAGGACCAACCTTTCTTCGGTCGCCTTGACGGAGTTAAAACAATCAATGGTTTGTCTAGGACCCGAACCTTTCTTCGGTCGCCTTGACTGGAGATTGCTCCTCCAGGACCCGAACCATTCTTCGGTCGCCTATTGGAGTAATCAGTGATTTTGTCTAGGACCCGAACCTTTCTTCGGTCGCCTTGACGGGAGATGCACTGACCTTTTTCAGAGCATCTGCTTTGTTGGGAGATAGTACTTGGATGATCACAAGTACAAACTCTTGGAGGATACCTGGATGATCACAAGTATCGGAGGGGTACTTGGACGATCAAAGGTACAAACTCTTGGGGGATACCTGGATGATCACAGGTACAAACTCTTGGGGGATACCTGGATGATCACAAGTATCGAAGGGGTACCTGGATGATCACAGGTACAAACTCTTTGGAGATACCTGGATGATCACAAGTATCGAAGGGGTATACCTGGACGATCACAGGTATAAACTCTGAAAGAAGAATCAAGGCATACCTAAGATATTCGTGTGGAAATATCGAGGATGGGTCTTGCATATATGTGAAGGTTTCTCACCTCCTTGTAGTGGAAATATTGAGGACGTACCTTGGATATTCATGAAGGTCTCTCACCTCCTGGTAATTGGGAATATCAAAGGCGAACCTCTTGGTAATTGGGAATATCGAGGACATGCCTCGCATATTCATGAAGGTCTCTCACCTCCTGGTAAAGGGGAATATCGAGGACGTACCTTGGATATTCATGAAGGTCTCTCACCTCCGTGGTAAAGGGGAATATCGAGGGGTGCACTGGGATATTCGTGAAGGTCACCGGTAATTGGGATATTCATGAAGGTCTCTCACCTCCGGTAATTGGGAATATCGAGGACATGGCATATTCATGAAGGTCTCTCACCTCTTGGGGGAATATCGAGGACATACCTTGGATATTCATGAATATCGTAATTGGGAATATTGAGGCGTCCCTCACCTCCTGGTAAAGGGGAATATCAAGGGATTCATTCTGGTAATTGGGAATATCGTGAAGGTCTCTCACCTCCTCAGTAAAGGGGAATTGGGAATATCACGAGGTGTGGATGGCCGGATATTCGTGAAGGTCTCTCACTCCTGGTAATTGGGAATATCAAGGATGTACCTTGGATATTCATGAAGGTCTCTCACCTCCTGGTAATTGGGAATATCAGGATATTCGTGAAGGACTGGTAATTGGGAATATCAAGGATGTACCTTGGATATTCATGAAGGTCTCTCACCTCCTGGGTAATTGGGAATATCAAGGATGTACCTTGGATATTCATGAAGGTCTCTCAGCACGGGATATTTGGAATACTTGGATGAACACAAGTATTTAATGACATGAATATGGAGGACCACTCTGGATTCACCTCCAAGTGCTTGAATGTGGAACAGCTTGGACGTAGCCGGTGCCAAGCAAAGCAATGGAATGCTTGAACAATTGAACACAAGTATTTAATTATTTGGGGACATCTCGGGTCCAAGTGCTAAGCATGTCATGCACACAAAAAGGAATGCTTGAATAGCTGCTATTATTTGGGGACAACTCGGGCAGGTTGAGTGTCATGAAAAGGAAGTACTTGGACAATGGTGGGTACTTGACGATATGGGGATATCTAGACAACAGTAGGTATTCAAAGATAAATGGATACTCGATCAGTCACAAGTATCAATACTCTGGGGACAACTCGAATAGGTCGAGTGTCAGGAAAAGGGAGTATCCGAATGGTGGCGGGTACTCCAAGACAATGGGGATACTCGAGACAATTGTAAGCATCCAAACTCAAAGGACGACTCAAATAGGTTGAGGTACTTTAAGATAAAGGAATGCCTGGACAATCGCAAGTATCAATACTCCGAGGACAACAATGGTAGGTACTTTAAGACAAATGGGAATAGATATATGCTTACCTGGCAATATCTCTGATCTTTGAAAGTATGTCTGCTATTTGCACAGTATGCACACATGATTGTATATACAGTAAATTCATGAGTTCAAATGAGATTCATGCATGATAATTTTGTCAGTTCTGCATCTTTTGATTTCCACTGGGGAAGATTTTGAAAGACAACCTTTATTTAGAATGTAGATGTCTTGAGCATGCCAGATGAGGGACTTTCAGTCTGAAAGGGCTTTCCGCTCACTCTCATGGAAAAGGCTATCCTGACCATTGATGCAGGATTCATAAGGACCACACTATCTCACTGTCATCATGTCAGCATGGGTCTAAGTATTCTCGCAAACGATACGACTTTACCAATGTGAGAGGTCTTTGTTGAAATTGTGATGAGGACTTGGTCAATAGCTCATCGAAGGGGACCATCAAGGTCAAGGCTTATGAATGAAGTGCCGCACGATTATCTCGGGTTTGCAAGTCAAGAGTCCCGCGAAAAGAGATAGAATAATATTGCTCGTACTTCTTCGAGCGATACTTATAGACATATGAAATCCTACGTTAATTGAAGTGCCCCTAGTCTGAAGAGACTTTTACAATGGGATGCAACGTAGGCTTGATTCATGTGTAAAAAGGTAGAGCTGGCGATTGTCTTGGCATTTGTCACCAGTCTTTCTTCTCAATGTCAAATGGAGGTTCTATGGACCACAACAGCAACATTTTCTTGGCTGTATTTTTGACTGGGGGGCATTGGCCTTGCTTTTACCAGGCACACTGCTTTTCTCATGCCCCCATTTTTTATTCCAGTTCTTCTTTTATGGGCATTGACCTTGCTTTTACCAGGTACACTGCTTTTTTATGCCCTTGCTTTTTTCATTCTTGTTGCTTGAGAGCTGATCTTGGCAAGCTTAATCGAAGCACCGTTATTAGACTCTTGAGTTTTCATCTTCAACTGGTGCTCAGGCTATAATAACTTCTGCTTTGTCTTGATGTGAGGGTAAAATTACAGACTCACTTGGGTTGTACAATGAATACAAGTGCGTAAAGAAAGAATTGCTCTTCATGACTCTAGGGCACTTAAATTAACGTGAGTGTTCATATGCAATAAAGACACTCGAAGATTGTTGCAAGTGCAAGCAAGAAAAATTCTATCCCCTTTCTCGCCTTGTGATGCTGACTTGTTTTCGACTTGCCCCAGTGTGGGGTGGTTCTTTGACGGGGATATGAGAGAAGCTTCACCAGTGTATGGGGCTTAATGGGGTGAGCAATGAAATGCCTCTTACTGTTTTGGTTATCGTACCATTCGCGAGAGAACTCTTTACCCTGCAGCCATGGAATCTTCTGCACTCATCTCACAAGTGTATAGATGGGGGACTGTGTGTAGGATATGGCTTGCCTTTCATCATTCTGACACGCCTCATCCAGCATGCTCGATTAATCTTGTATTCTTCACTTAGCTGTCTATTCTAATAATCCTTAGTGGAATCAGTGATCTAGACAAACAAAATCATCATGCAAAAATCACCTGGAAAAAGGCATGCAGCCCATGATGCGAAAGGATTTGTACTTTCAAAATAAATGAATGGTTTTTACTCAAGAAAAACTCATTCTTTAAGGGTGCTTAGCTTGGTGAAATGGTATTCACAAATGTGTTGAATTTTAAATATCAAAAGGGTTATTTACAAACGGGTATTAACAAATGGGTGTAGATAGATTGCTCATATTGATTAGGGATATGACACATGAATGATCAGCCAAGGATTGGGAATCGATCGGGCATCTCGCTTTTGCTCTGCAGAAGAGAAGATGTACAAGTAGATCAATTACTCTGGCCGAAATCAAATGTGAGTTGAGGCCTGGAGGATCTCTGTCATTTGCTTTGGCAATTACTCAGGACGCCATTTTGTATGGGGGAGTTTGTCATGCCTCTCATTGATTTGTTATCTTTGTTTTTTGACGGTAATCCGCAACAAACAAGACATGCTTTTCATTGATTCGTTATCCTTGCAACAAACAATAGAGAATGTGTTAGTCATGAACTCTTTCAAGAGTTGAATAACTGGAAGCGATACAACTTTACCCTTCACTGGTTTGCAGATGATTGGATGGACCTGAAGTAAGATGGGGACACGAAATCCTATGTCCCTTGCTTCATTAGGTCAATTATTCTCTGAATTGGCTCCTGGATGACATGTCTTTTTACATGAAGCCAAGTGAATTTGATGTGGGTCATTCCATGAACCTCAGCTTGGCCAATATTGACCATCAAGTTTGGTTTTTGATTCCCAATGTTTCCTGTCAATAGGGAAAATACATCAAAAGTGAATTCAAATAAGGGGGAGTATTGGAAATGATACCAAATTACTCATTCTCCAAAGTTTGTATTTGTTGATTCCGATGATGTTTGAATGTCGATGACAGCCTTTTCGTCTTGGCATAGTTTGACATTTCTTTCGATTGGCCTTCCTCACTTGTGACCATATATGCATGATTGCTAGTCATTGATTCATCTTCAACGCCTTCCTTCTGTGGAATTTCTCCTTCGTCTTTAACTATAGCATCATTGGGCAAAATTCATGTACCTCAAGCTTCTATGGAATCGAGATGGACAATCAAAACCTCCAATTTTCTAATGGCAATTATTTCTTGTGAGAGCATGCGTTTGAATAGGAAGTCAGGTTTCTAGGTCCTCATTTTGAATACGGGCTAGAGACCGCTTCAACTGTTTGGATTTATTCCCTGTTGCGTAGTCAATTTAGAGAAAAGATCCCTTCCTTGTGCTTCCGGGCTTGTCGAAGTTGGAAGTCCCGATGATGAAACCACGCATCTGGTTGCTCGGGCACATTGTGGTGGGGAAAGGATATTGATTCGGCTTGTGAAGGAGTTGGGCGGGAGCAAGGTGGAGTGTACGAGCTCTTGGGAACGGCTTGATTCCAACTATATGACATCATTTCCAAACTTACATTCGAATAAAACTTCTTTTGGTGTAGGATGATTCTTTCTATTTGCCCATGTTTTCTTGGCATGGTGTCTTTGAATTTGGTGAGTTCACCTGATGCGCTTGCTTCAAATGCCCCCTGTCACACTAAGTCAAAGGGGACGGGAATGATCTTCTGAGACATGAAGTGAGTGAGTCAGAAAGACAAACATAATTAAATTTATCATCTTGTTTTAACAAAAGCTTTTGGGTGATGAATTTTTTTTGTTTTCAAAATATGTATTCAGGGGGAAAAAAGCATGAGGAAGCCCAACCCTCAGTATTCTCCTTGGATGATATTTTTTTCATGGTTGGATAGCATCACTGGGCTGGTTTGGAGTACCGCCTCATGCTCTTAAAACAAAATATTAGGATTGTACATTAGAGTACTTGAATGGAAAATACAACAGTAGCACACTAGATAAGATGAGACATGAAATTATAAAAACAAGTAAAACCCATGAAAACTCTTGTGTAAAGGAGCGCTTTGATAGTGCTGGTCTTGAAGCTAAGCGTCTTTGAAATCCTCGTCTTCAATAGACTCGAAGTATTCGCATGCGATGACTACCTCGTTGAAGTTACGGAAGTGTAACCATGCAGCCAACAGCGCTGCTTGCAGGACAAAACTTCTATGAACTGCTTCATTAACTCCTCTTTAGCCAATTGAGGGTGGGTTTGCATCATGAAAACCCTCCACCTCCCTGCGTATGATCGGAAATCTTCCATTGGTTTTCTTGTGAAGTGAGCCAAGCTCTCACAAGGCAGTTCAGTTCCGATCTAGCTTTGGTACCCGTAAGAGTTTCTTGGAATGCCTGAGTTGTGAACGACATCGGGCCATAGTACCGACTCATTTCCGCATGGAGATACTGCAAGTGGGCCACGGGACAAGCTGTGCCATTATACTTGCGGAGATTGGGTATCCACATTTCTATGGGGCTCATGATCCTATGAGGGCAAGACGGGTTTGATGTATCTTGGTTAGGCCAATGGTTTTCCCACTACATATCTGTTGTAGTGGTGAATTTTTCTGTTTCAGGGAAGTTGGATTCTATCGAGATTATCCCATTGCTTTCTTCTTGGTCAAAATTTCAGAATGAGGATGAAGCATTTAGGCTATCCTCATGGTCGAGTGATGAGCTTAGTACTTCGTTAGGATCGTGGCGGATAAAGACGTATGCTTCATCTTCGACGGGCCTTCATCCCGGATGAGAGTAGGAAACGGTTATACGATGAATCGTCGGTTTCATTGTCAAAATAACACTAGAAGTCCTTAGGATTGTATTTAGGGCGGGAAGTCTTCGGAGTTGTACTCTTGGGGATGGTCTTCAAAGCTATATTCTTGGGAATGCTCGAAGCTTTGGTGCGATGGCTCGTCGATAGATGCTGAATTGATTTGCTTAGGCTTTCTTTTCTTGGCCCCGGTCTAGACCTTTTGAGTAAGGCCCTACGTTTTGCCGGCTCGATTCTGTCAAGGGGAGTGAAAGACACTAGAGCTTCACTATCTGATTCACTTCCCAAGTTGATAGGGGTTGGTATTCTTTGGACCCTAGCTCTTGGAGTAAGCTTGGGGAGTTGTCCAGTCGTGCCCCGGTCTTGAACAGGCTCTGTGTCTTTGATCTCGTACAAAGGCTCCTTGCCTTTCCTAGTGGGAAATTTTCCAATAACAAGGTGTTGTTCAGCTGCCCATTTATCATGCAAGGCTTTATTGACATGCTCTTGTCCTATCTCAGCGACTAACGGTTCCTCGTGCTCCGCGATCATCAATTCTTCGTAGGGCAAGGCTATGTCAGGGTTGATGTCAATATCATATTCTTGGTGAAAAACATGAATTAGTTCTCTCCAAGTTTTAAGGGGACTAATCTTCCTGACAATGTACCATCGCAAGGCAGGGCTAGTCAAGCTCGATTGGTATGATTGAATTATCCTTCGGACCAAGTAGGCCTGCAAGTAGGTCTCTGGGCGGAAGGTATCAGCATACCTTTCGCATTCAGGTGCTTTGAGTTTTTCAGGGATCTCAATGCCGGCGTAATTGGACAGGTCCATGGGATTATGCTCCGTAGCCGGTGGCTTAACTTTTTCATGATCTTTTCAAACTGTCTATGGTAATCGGCTATTTTTTTCGGTAAATTTGCGGGTGTCATGACGGTGTTTAAGGCAACTATAGAGTTGGGTTCGACTTGAGTGGTTTCCATTTGTCTCGAGAGTTGTTGAAGGACAATGGACATCTCGTCCCACGCCATCTTCAATGTTAATGAGGCAATTTTGTACATCACTTTGATCGGGCCTTAGTGCATGAGGCCATTCGCGAGCTATTGGTGGCTGGCGATTCATAATTACCTGCTCGTTGTGAAAACAATGAATGAGCACGGAAGTAAACAAAGATTGACCCATGGCAATGGTCTAACTACTTTTTTATTCATTAAAAGAGGATTTTATAGACCGCAGACTTCTGACATCTAGAACTTGAAATTGAAATGGCAGAATAAAACACTAGATATTAAACAAAAGTCTCTGAACAATGGGACAAAACTTTCACACTATTAACACTAAGGGGCACATGATTGCCAATTTATATGTGACGGGGAGCCTTGTTCTTGCGAGGATGCCTGCTTCCTTGGGCTGGCTCTAAGGTGCGCATCCAGTCGATTCTCAAATCCCTCTCCATGAGCTCTGCTTGCTCGTGCGGGCTGCTCTCTCTAATTGAGTGAGGGACTAATGGCTTCCATTTTGTCGGGATACGATGGTTGTGGATGTAGGACATGGAGGCGTGGTGGGCTTTTTCTTCTCCCTCAAGCCCTTCAAGTACCACGATCCTTTTGCGATGGCACTTGTCCCAAGCTTCCTGAGCGGTAGAAACTTCGAATGCGTAGTCACTGCTTGTGTTGAAAAGAACTGAAGAGATCTTCTTGATGAAAGGTGGTGGGATCTCCTGAAGGGCTCCATATTGTCGTGCCACTCGATAAGGGTGATAGAGAATGGCACCGGTGAGGCCGAGCAACGGAATTGAGAGACAGCGCTTATAAGCGAAGCGAGCTCTCTTTTCATGGAACCAACCGGCACACCATTGGAATGCCTCAGGAGCCGGGTCTCTTAGGAAGCTTACCCAATTTAAACAGCTTTGATTGGGAATGTATGGTCCTAAAACCATAAATTTTTGTAATGGGTTTTCGAAAGCATTCGTTTCAGATGATCGCATGAAGTCTCGAAATTCGCTTAAGTGAGAAAAGAACCAAACTTGTAAAATTTCAGGAGATGCTCGCATGATTTTTTCCGAGTTGTCTTTAAAACGATAAAAAGACAAGAATGTTTCAGTTAAAATCATGTTGACATAATTTCCTCATCTCAAGATTTGATCAACTATCCATGCCATCTCGGGACTTATGGCATTTCTTTGATGGGGGAAAATGATGAGCCCGAAAAAAGCCGGGAGGAAAATCTCACTTTTTCGGGTCATAGGCTGGTTTTGAAAACATGCATTCACGAATTCTAAAGGGCATACATTATGGTTGTTTTCAAGAATTTGCCTCATGACATGGATTTCAGTTCCTAAAAGTCGCGCCAACCCGCGCCACGGGAGGGCGCCAGTTGATGGTTTGACGAGCTTTTTCTCAAGAAGCATTCCAATGATGATGATGTATTCTTCTAGGGTTGGGGTTAGCTCAAACCTACCGAATATAAAAGTAACCGTCTTCGGGCACTAGAAATGTGCCATGGCTTGTATGACTTCAGGGCAAACAGTGATTCGGATCAACGATAGGAGATGACCGACTTTGGCCTTCACACGCTCTTGGGCAAACTGATCTAATTGACCCCACCATCTGAAGAGCTCCGCCTTGGGAGTAGGAATGAACTGGATATCGTCTTTCCCCATCGCATATAAAGCGGGACTTGAAAACCTTATCCTAAATTGCCATGGGCCAAATAAAAAGACTGAGTAAAAGTAAATAAATTGCTTTGCTTTTAAGGAAAAATGGCAAGCACAAAGACATGCGCATGGGACGTGCGGCTCGATTTCTAACTGAGAAGGATTGGTGAGATTAAAAGGATATCCGCCCGTCGCAGTCTTGCGTTAGCAGCATACCCTCCTAACCTCGGCTAAGAAATTCGGGGAAAAGAAAGGCAACCTCTACATCGCAGTCTCGCGTTCGAGGTCGTATCTTTCTTAACACCATCCTAGAAATCCTATGGCGGCCCGGGTTCCGGCGGCCGGGTTGTGTGTGCCGGGTGTAGTGCTAAAACATTTAAGGATGCCTTTTGTTTATAATTACAAAAACAATCTATTTTAAGCAAAATTAAAATAAATTTCTAAGCTTTTGACCTCCATGAAGAAAAAAACCTAAGTCAGTAAAGAATTTAAACAAGACAAAAAAGGCCTAAGTCCTCAAAGTCCCCAGTGGAGTCGCCAAGCTGTCACGACCTCTTTTTTTCGGTGCTCACAATCGGGTGCGAACGCCTAAGGAGGCTAATGGCTCGGCTGAAATTGGTTAAGCCCGGACTCTCCCAAGTCCACCAATTCACGACTTAATGATTCAAGTTTTTAACTTGTAAATCAAATTTTAAATTGGAGTCGCCACTAATCGATTTGGGGTGGGTTGATTAGAAACCCAAGTGAAGTATCGGAGAAATACTCACTCTACGCAACAGAGAAATTAGGATCGGGGACTTGATTACACTAGTTAATCACTAATGCCCTTTCGGTACCTAATCTTGTTTAAACCCTAAGGTTTTTGGATGTTCGAGGGATTTTCCATGTATTTTTGGGAGGAAAAACATTTTTAGTCATTTTCTAATTTTTTGGACACAAAAGGGATTTTTGGTTTTTTGGTATTTTTTTTAAAAAATACAAGTCTTTTTGGCTTTTTCTGAATTTTTTGGCTTTTTCATGAATTTTTGGCTTTTTTTGGATTTTTGGCATTTTTTTGAAATATTTTTGATTTTTTTTTTTTTGGAAAAAAATATTTTTTAATATTTTTCAAAATTTTTTTGAAAAATAAATATTTTTAAATTTTTTTCGATTTTTGCAAAATAAAAATTTTTTATTTTTTATTTTTTCGATTTTTTTGAAAATTAAAACATTTTTTAATATGTTTTCGAGAATAGATTATTTTTTTTTATTTTTTTTAATAAATTATTTATTTATTTTTATTTAAAGATATTATAAAAATGACCCGGGTCGGATCCGCGGGTTGGGTTCGACCCGGGCCGGCGACTCGGATTTTTCCTTTTTTTTTTTTTTTTTTTATAAAAACGAAACGGCGTCGTGGCCGTGTGTTCGGGGACACCGGCCCGACCCGACGACCTCGACCCAACAACCCACTCCCCCGGCGAAACCCTACTCGGATCCGACCCGAACACCCGACCCGACTCCCACCGCCCACAGACCACGAACCCTACCCGATTATCCGGGTCCGGATCCGCTTCGCGACCTGGAAAATCGCAAACCCTGCAAACCCTAGGGTTTGCGAATCTGCGGTGCCGAGGAGCTACAGTGACGACGACGGCGAAGACGGCGGCGACGGCGGAGATGACTGGACTATGGGGAGGGAGATGGCGACGGCGACGGGGACAGCGGGATAGCACGATGACGGCGCGATGAGGGCGGGACGGCGGCGCGACAACGGAAATGGGGGCCTATCTCTCTCTTTATCCGGCAAGACTTCTCCCTCTTCGGCCGCGAGCCTTCGGATCCGGGCTTGCTCGACCTCGGCTCCCCTTCGAAGTCTCTCGGCGGAGCTTTGAGCCTTCGATCGTTCTCGGCGTGCCTTCAACGACGGCGGGGCCTATTTATAGGCGAGGGGGCAGCCGGTCGACGGAGCCGACCGCCGGTCCCCGCGTCCCATCCAACGCGTCCCATCCGACGCCAGCTGCCCCTCCCACGTGGGTCGCCGTCCGCCTGTCTCTCCGGCATCGCGTCCTCTGCATGTGTGCTGCAGAGGTGTGAGGAAGGTGACGACTGATGGGGCCGGGCTGAAAGGGGAAATGGGCCCTAAGGGCCCATTCGAGGGCAGCTTCTCTCTTCTTCTTCTTCTGGTTTTATTTCTTTTTTTGGTTTATTATCCGAAAATTAAATAAAACAAAATAATAATAAAATAAAGCCTAATTTTAGGCGTCAACACTGTAGGATCTTATAACCATGTTTAGGAAGCCGTATTATCCGAAAGCAGATACTATCTTGCCTGCCACTGAGGACATCATCCGCGGCACACTTCAACGGTTGACACATGTCAACCTTTGTTTCTCTCCTTTTGGCTTTCTCCCTGTCTCCATATTATTCCTCTCTCACTTCTCCTCCAACCCAACGCTAGCCTGTAAAACCGTCGAGATCCGGGTGAGGTCTCGACAGCAGCACCAGCTCCACGTTGAGATCCGGTGGCAGGGCAAAGAGATGGGAGGTAGAGAGAGGGCCATGAGGTGATGATCGACCGATGGACAAGAGTCAAAGCCGCGAGCTTGGTGGAAGCCACGGCGTCTCAGGTGGGTGGGAGTCAATCGTGGTGGTGGTGGCACGGTGGAGGCAGGGACGGAGGTAGGGAGAGATAGAGGAAGAGGCCGATAGCCAGCGAGCTAAATCTGACAGCGCTGTAGAAGGTGAGTGTGTGGTAGGCAGCGACGAATTCGCGTCCGTCTTATTTAGTTTAAGATTCTGTAACTTTAACCATGAAACGAACGCGCCCGCTTGTATTTTCAAGGATTGGATGCTAGAAGAGAGAAGAAAATGCTTGATTGGGGTTGGCTTCGGTTCAGCAGCTGACTCATCTCTCAACCATCTACAGTAGGGAAACTATAAATGACTGGACTCTTTCACCTCCAAAAGATCCTCATAGAATCGTCAAAAATAAATGAAAAGCAAAAGGCCAAGTGAAACTAGAACGTGTTAAAAGGGGTTGAGCTTTTTGAAAATATACCGGGCCAATACGGTCCCTCCAATGACAATGAAACTTTGCATGTGCGTACCACGACCAAACATTCTACAGACTCTTTTCATGGTCATGGCCATCACTTTATATTTGACTGAATGGCCAGAAAAGTTCATTATTCCCTCAAAAAGTTCTCCCGGGAAATATCATCAGAGTTCACCTCCTCTCTCTCCAGTGGCAAATCCTCCAGAGAGCCCGACGAAATTGATCAAGGTGTTGCTCAACCACCACGGCCGTGACTCCCCAACAGAGGTCCACAACGTCCTCCTCGTGGTCGCCACCCTCATCGCAGCCGTCACCTTCCAGACTGGGGTCACTTCCCCGCAAAACACTCGGGGTGGCATCTGGTAGGACAGCTCCAGTGACCACCTCCCCCGGCAGGCCATTTACGCCTTCCAATAAGGACCTTTCTTGTTCTCCATCTACCTCATCATCTCTCTCACCTGGGCTTGCCGTTCTTCCTCGAGGTCATGGTGGCCACTGTGTCAATGGCTGCCACTCCCAACTCGCCGGAACAGTTGCAGGACAGCTCTTCACCAGCTTCGTGCCATTTTTGCTCAGGACGCTGGTCCAGATGGGCAAGTATTACGTGTGGGCTATGTCCGAGTGAACTTCATCAAGTAGGAGGTGCAGTTTACTCTCAATTAATTAATTAGTTTGTTTAGTTCTAATCTAATATTCAGCCTCATCTTGCTCTGAGGATCAAGTACAGTGTGATGACTTTGTGGGAATAATTTAATTTTGTCAGAATTAATTTGTTCAATTTGGATCATATCTTCTTTAGGCAATTCTATTTTTTACATGCTTGTGCAAAATTTCTATTTCTAATTCTTTTTCTTTTATATTTTGAATACCAAAATAAATGACAAAATCATGATGATTTGTAAATATGATTTAGATGTTTCTTTATCTACTTTATATATCATTTTTGATCAACTTCAGGGCATAAACAATGAAAAGTCCGTGCATGGTGATCCTCGAGCCGCCGTCACCGGTCAAATTCCTCTCTCTCTCTCTCCTCTCTCTCTCTCTCCGGGTAGTAAAGGACCCGCTACGGCAGATCGGGGGTCGCCAGCCTCGGGTAGATATAAGGAAGTTCGACGTTTAGGCTGCCGTTTCATGCTGCGACTGTGACAGCACAGGTTGAGCTCATGGCGTTGAACGAGCGAGCCCTAGGCCGGGTTCACCGCGGGACTTAAGGGAGGAGAGAGATAGTTCGACGATGTAGTGCGGCGATGTGGCAGAATTAGGCAGCGCACCGTCGGTCGTGATGGCAAGGTGGCTGGTGCACTGGCTATTGGAGAAGAGTGATGGAATGTGTTTTAGGCTTTTTTAGATGCGCAGGGAAAATTTGGTTAAAGGCAAGTGGTATTTTGATCCAATGGGGTAACTTAATCGGGTAAAGATAATCATTAAATTCTATTCTATCCTTAAAAGTCATTTAATGTACGGACTATTCTATGGATAAATTATATTTTAATCGATGAATGAATTCGCATTGCACTTTATTATGATTGATCGTGAATAACCCAAAAATTTAGACCATGTGGTATATTTTCAATTATTCGTAAGACCAATGAAGTATATGTGCAAAGCATGCTCATGCCTTCTAGCTTCATAAATAAACTATTCTATGGATGGTAATGATGATTGAGCTCGTTTCTTTAAGAAAGCTCGAGCTTTTTTGAGCTAAATTGGCAAATTACAAAGAATGAGTGCCATCGTGATGTTGAGAGAGTTGGCATTAATGATGAGTATTGTGACTCGACTACAAACATTGAGTTAAGATGAAGATTTGTGTGAATATGTGTTTCAAGTTTGAGCGGCTGAAATAAAACTTGACTCGAAATTAATCAGGAAAATCTGGATTGTTGCCACTATCTTTTTTTTTTTTTTTTTTTGTCAGTCATATTCTATTCATACTCTACACTCACTCTCAGACTTTTGCTCTGCCTCTTGTAGGGCGTGGGAGTTGAAACCCACTCCTGAAACTTACGCGTCCCCACCTCATCCCTCCCTGAGAAGGTGGGGATTTGAACCCCTCACCTCCCCCTTCCATGTTGGAAGGGTGGTCACTCGGGGTGAACCCCAAGTGGTTGTTGCCACTATCTTTAGGTGCGTGAAAAAACTAGGAAATGAACTTCCAATTGTAGCCAGCAAAAATCCTCAAGAACTTCCCTTCAAGGTTCGGCCAACCTGATCTTTAGGGGCCCATACATTGTTTGAACATATATATTTGAAGTTGGTGAGGTTGATAGCTTAATATTGATTTAAGGCAAAAGAATGCTTCAAGTGCCATAACTTTGCACAAATGAACACTTAAGTGTTATAATTTATGAAAGGTACACTTAAGTGCCACATTCGAAAAAAAAATGGATCACTTGAGTGCCACTCCGGCCAAAGTCCGGCCAAAACGCCGACGTAGCATTTTTTCGGCGAAGCGCGCTCAAACAATGCCATTTTGCACGTTGACGTGGTCAAATAGTGCAAAAACGGCGTCGTTTTGGGCTAACATAGTAAAAAAATAATAAAAAAATTAACTAAATTTAATTAAAAAATAAATTTAGTTGTTAAAATAATAAAAACTAATAATTTTAAAATTGAAAAAAATTAAAAAATTTATAAAAAAAAAAGGGGGAGGGGGAGGCAGGCGAGGGGTGAGCCCTTAGCCGCCGCCACCACCATTGCCCCGCCGCCGCCGAGAAGGGTCGGCGACGGCGGGGGGAGGGTCAGCCGGGGTCATTGGGCCCTGGCCAGGGGCCGGCGACCTCGACCGACTGGCGGCATGGGCTCGTGAGCCCTCACCCGATCCGGGGCGAGGGCCGCGACCCTCCCCAAATCTGTGGCCAATGGCGAGGGCTCGCGAGCCCTCGCCGCCGGTCTGCCAGGGTCACCGGCCGTTGGCCAAGGCTCGGTGACCTCGGCCGACCCTCCCCTCACCGTCGCCAGCCCTTCCCGGCTGCAGCGACTAAGGGCTGATCCCTCGCCTGTCTCCCCCCTTTCTTTTTTTTTTTTTTTAAAAAAAAAAAAAAAATTATTATTTTTTAATATTTTAACTAAATTTATTTTTAAATTTAATTTAATTATTTTTTAATTATTTTTTACCACGTCAGCTCAAAACGATGCCGTTTTTGCATTATTTGGCCACGTTATTGTGCAAAACGGCATCGTTTTGGGCTCGTTTCGCCAGAAAAATGCCACGTCGGTATTTTGGCCAGACTTTGGTCGGATGGGCACTCAAGTGATCCATTTTACTTCGATTTTAGCACTTAAGTGTATCTTTTGTAAGTTATGGCCTTTAAGTGTCCATTTGTGCAAAGTTATGGCACTTGAGGGGTCCGCACGTCATTGATTTAAATATATTGACTTAGGTATACTTTATGGTTGCAAAATACTCAAGCATAAAAGTGATTGTAACTCTACGATATGTAATTTATTAGTAAGTTTTATACAACTAAGTTAACAAGATATTACTTGCAAAAAAAAAAAAAAAAGATATTACAGTATTGATTTACGATCAATTAGAATCGATTAATGATATTAATAATCAAATGAGATATATGCACAATCTGAGAATTAAGGGAGATTTGTAAAATCAGGAGAGATACGGAATTTTCGAGTTATCATAAATAGAACAAGGAACGAGGGATCACGATACAAAAGGTCATCCATGCCGTAGTTCCTTCTCTTTCATCATTAAGAGCTTGCATTTGTTTATCCACCTTATTATTATAGGAACCGAGGGAACCTATTGGAGAGATGGAATAGATGTGGTTAAGTGAAGCTGAACTCACTTAGGTTTTCGATAAGCAAAATAGAAATATAATTTGACGTTGTGGCTTTTGACTTTTTATTGTTAATGCTCATCATCCTGTGTCATGTGAAACTAAGGTGTCAAATGGTAAGATTGAATAGGAGCTAAGATAGAAGGCAAATTAGAGAGTTTAAGATGAAAATCGTTGATACAGATTTGAGCTCTAGGAGCTCCACCTCCATTAATGGAGGTTGTAAGGAACACAAAAGAGAAAGAAAATAAGGAAATATAAAAAAAAAATATTTGTTTCTATAAAAGAAATATCGAATTGAGCGGAAAAGAGACATGCATGCGTGAAATTGACATGCAAACCTTTAGTGGCAATATTGGATGAATACTTTAGGGAGCTAAGATTCAAGTACGGAGTAAGAATTGATGATTTTTTTCATGAGAGAGAGTTCAGGCCAAAATAAAAATTCCATTTAAAGTTTGTGTATTTTAAAGGAATTGGACAAATTTTTTTTTTTTTTGGTAGCATATACCCATGTTTCTCATTGGCAAACCACATATATCATAGAGGCAATGTCTTTTCTCTTTAGTTAACTCTTTTCGGTGGAAATATAGTCAATGTGCAGGCCAATTGCCTTTGTGACATTTTCAAATGATTGCTCTTTGTGGCTGTCACTAATCTCACACTCTTCTTATCTAATTTTCATATGAAGGATAATTATTCCATTCTATCCGTGACCCAAATCCAATTGAGATGTTAGTAGCTTCAAAATCTCTCCACACGAAATGTGTCGCAATTAAGCACCACAAGCCATTCAAAGATTTGTTCACAATCAGAGTTGAGCTCGTAATTTAGGGGAAGATAACCGGCCTCTTTATCTCTAAACCGAACACCTTAGTGCTAGATTGGATTTGTTAACTTTGAAACTCCTCGCAAGTGGAAATTGGATGAAGGTTAATTTTGTACTCCTAAAATTGTGGAATGGACGGCACTTATGAAAGCACCTTTCTCTATAGTTGACGGAGCTCATAACTAAGTACCATCTTTTGTGAGCGGAAAAAAATGAGATAAGTTCATACGCAATCATGACGTGAGACTCGTTTTATAATATATTATGGAGACAGATTGTCTATTTCCTTCGACGTTTGAAAAGCTCGTGGATTTACTGGGTGTTCTTTTTTATAAGTTTATTAGTCTACCTATTTTAAAGCCCCAATTCACTTAAAAAGCATCAACTTTCAATTGGATCACAATTCTGTTTCCAACTTTTTTAATTTGATAAAAAATCATCAATATTCATGTTTTTACTGAAAATATGGCCCCAAGTTAACTCTCCATCCAACATTGCTGTTAAAGTTTAATGTGCCAATTCTATATGCACTTCGCTCCCTCAATGCGTCATTGATTATTTGCAATTTCAGCTCAATTAGATATTTTTAATAGAAAAACCTTTGTTCTTTCTAGTTCCTTATGTTCTATTTCTTCTTCTTCCTTCTTTGTCACCTCCATTATGTTCTTTTTTCTATTTCCTTGCTTGATCTCCATTAATTCTTCCACCTTCTCTAGCAGAAAATTCATTCTCAACCTCACAAAGATATTTTACATCATGGCCAATCCATCTGAAGCAGCAAAGACCAAATGAGTACTTAGAACAGAACTCGCGAAGCCACATCTCCAAATCTCGACCGTTATTCATGAAGTTACAAACGTCATATAAACTCACAACACAATTTATTAGGGAGATATTATACAGTGGATCACTTGCAGGCATCACACACTCAACTACAGAGAATCAGGGACATCAATCTAATACCTGACCTCATCAAACAAACTCCAATTCTATATTGCTAAAGGCTCGCATGTCTTAGCTCAACCTCAAGGAAAGATAAATACCACTGTCAATGACAACCAGGACTTTGGTCCTAGCTACTATTGCGCAAACGGTCCAAGAATCGAAAGAGCTCATTTGAGAAAAATTTTAAAATCATCACCAGCTTCTTCTGTATAAATAGAAGAAAAACTGCTATCATAAGAGGCAACGCGTTTAGGGCCTTTTTGTCCCCACCACCCTTTGATGTGATCAGCAGGGATAATGTGAAGCAAAAGTAAGTTAGAACCATTGCGATCATAGATAGTATAATTAGCCAGAAGACGTACCGTTCTTGGTTCTCTTCTTCTTGGACCATTTGGATATTTTTGTCTTGTCGGTTCTTTTTGTCTTGGATCATTTTGGTGAGCCAAATGATTATCTGGATCGACACCAAGAATCCAAATGTGTTGCCTCCCAGGAAAATGATGTACACCAGGTTCGCGCCATAAGTTATTTTCTCATGTGTTGGTGCAGGGGCAGGGGCAGTATTATCCTTGGGTCTCCCGGAATTATCGTTACGTTCCACAATGCTTGGAGGCTGAAGCACGGATTGGTAGGTCGCATTGGCGATGAGCCCTGCAACGACCAGCAGGACCTCAATCTTGCCCCACCTCTTTCCATCATCTTCGTTCGAATTTTTAATTGTCAAATGTGATGATGGCTGAGGAACATTTGAGACTGGTTCCCCATCTAATTGATGACCGTTACCTACCTCGATATCGTCGTCGTCCCTCAAGACTGGTCTTGAAGCTCGGTGTTTGGCTCCCGCTCGTACGAGAATTTCTCTGATCTCTCTGTCTCGTGCTCCCCTTTGCGAGGGAGTTGAGACATCTAGTGGTGTCAAGCCACTCTCGTTCGGGGCGTTCACCTCCACAACCTCGTACTCCAGAGTATGCCCACGAAGGAGGAAGTCGACCACCTGTAACTCTTTCCAATCTTTGTTAATCCTCATTGATTTTTAGACATTAAGATCCTACAGAACTTTTTTTTTTTTTGCATAGACAAAACATCTTATATTCCAATCACCAAAAAAAAAAAAAAAAGCATCTTATATTCCCATGATGATCAAATAAATTCCTTTGCATGGAAGATTTTCGCATATGGGAAAAGTAACATGAGAAAAGTATCAAATTTTTTTTAAATCTATTGTATTGGTACCAATTCAGTTCTAAGCTTTTCCATTGGATCAATTTAGTCATAAACCTTTTAATATTGGTATCAATTCAGTCTATCTGGCCAATTTTGGCCGCCGTAATGATGTGGATGCCGACCGATGGCCGAACGCTGAGTGGAAATTTTTTAATATATATATTTAAAATTTTTAATTTTTTTTAATCTTTTCCTTTTTCTTTTATTTTTTCCTTTTATTTTCTCCCTTCTTCCTCCTTGGACTATTTCAACCACTAGGCAAGGTAGCAAAGCCCTCGCGTGCCACTAATGAGAGTCGCCACCCTTCGCCCAACCTCTCCTAGGGCCGCCGGCAAGGAGGCTTCGCCCGGATTTGGGCGAGGTTGGGCTTGCTGCGGCAAAGGTGGCCTCGCTGGCAATGGCCATCTTCACCGTGGCAAGGCCTAGCGAGGGCTTTGTTAGCCTCGCTAGTCGTAGGCAAGGGCTGCGACCCTTGCCGATGGCTGGCGAGGCCTTAGCGGCCCTCACCCAGTGGACGACGAGCCTCTGGCTTGGAAGCTCTCACCTCCGCCCTAGCGATGGACGCCATGACCTTGCCCAGTTCCAGGCGAAGCCTCCTCATCGGCAGCCTTGGGAGAGGTCGGGCGAAGGGCGGCAACCCTTACCGGTGGTAGACGAGGGCTTTGCAGCCCTCACCCAGTGGCCAGTAATCCTCATCGGAGGCTCGTTGACTAACGCCGTAATAGTCCAAGGAGGAAGAAGGGAGAAAAAAAAAAAGGAAGAAAAGAAAATGGAAAAAATTCAAAAATTCAAAAATTAAAAAATTGCCACATCAATGTCTGACCACTGGTCGACGTCCACATTAGTGTTGGTCGGCCAAAATTGGCCAGATTGACTGAATTGGTACAAATATTAAAAGGTTTATGATTAAATTAGTCCAATTAAAAAGTTTAGGACTAAATTGGTACAAATGTAATATGTTTATGACTTGTTTGGTATTTTTCCCAAATTAACATCCTAATGCATAAAGAAAAGTGTGATAAAATAAGGGAACCGCGAGTCTTGCCTCAAAATTTTTGCTGGCGGCAGCAAGATGCAAGGTAGTGTTGCCTTCGTGGTCTTTCCAATTGATCAACTGCTCCTTCTTGTGCCGCTTCAGATGCTCCACCAACTGAACCAGCACTTTAAACCGGTTGTTCTTCACGGCGAGGTGCAGCGCGGTCTCCTTTTGGGCGGTTTTCTTTTCAACAGACTCAGGTGAAGTGAATAGTAGTATCTCCATGACATCGACCTCCCCGTGGATGATGGCATAATGCAAAGGGATTCTTCTCTCCCGTCCCTCCACGGAGCACAGGTGTGTACCCACTTTCAAGAGTTCCTCCACGATCTCAACATCACCACGAGCTGCCGCGATGTGCAGCGGGCTGAAGCCACACGGGTCCACTTTTTCCGCAAGCTTCGGCATATGCTTCAGGAGCTCTCGGACGAAATCCAAATGGCCGCCCACACAAGCGACGTGCAGCGGTGTGTGGCCGGCTCCTTCGAGAGCCATCTCCTCAAGGATTTGCTCGTTCCTGCCGATCAAGTCGTCCAACTCATGGATATTGCCCTTTCGAGCTGCTTCTAACATCCTTTGCTCCATCTGGTCGCAACTAATAATGGCCTCTCTCTTTTTGGGACACCTCTGGACTTGGACATCCGTTAAATTATTGATCCATTATATAGAGTTTTCCGAGTATCGCTCAATGGTGAATGATGGAAAAAGACTAGCAACGGCTAAGGTCCATTCACATTACCGCTTGTCACAATCAACTTTTCAGTAAAATACCGACAATATCCAAGCACAGATCCAAACACGACAGATGTTCACCAAAAGATGACCGTGCCCGTGTCGCATGCCATTATTCGAGCCATGGACATGGGCATTTTTTGTGTGAAAGAAAACGCTTCCAGGCCCGTCCGCGCTACTGCCCGTCACCGTCTATATGACAGAAAATTCTGCAGAAGAAATTTCTCATTTTTTCTGTTCGTTGTTAGTGGAACGAGGAAATATGCAGTACGGCGACTTTATTAATGAAGTGCCTTTCCTTGTCGTTCTGTGTTATCTTTTTTATTTTGTTTGGGGTCATGTGTTTTGTTTTATCTCACGAGGGCGGGAGTGAAGTCAATGCCATGGTCTTCGTTGGCCAAAACTATTACGTCATTGTCAGGACTTAAAATGACGTCACTTGCCCCCACGACATTATCACATGAATCGATCCATCTTGTCAGAAGCATCAGATTGAGGAGTCACTGCTTACGAATTATTGAACAGCTTTGGGACCCCCCATGTCATAATTTCTTTGCTTTGCACATGTTTATTGTATTTGTATTCAAGCCGATGTCTATGCCGTTTGGTTCAAAATGCAGTGTCGTTTTCATATGAGGGTCTTGTTTCGTTTTCAGAATTAATTTTTTGTCGGCGCCAGCCAAATTGAGATATTATCACATCTTTTTAGGGTCTTGTTCCTCTTATTATTATTATTTTTAGTTGTCCATTTAATTATTTTTTCCCTGGACTTTTCAATAGGAGTGTCAAAAGTTCTGTTCAATTTGGTTCGGATGTATATTAGTTGTGAACAGAATAACAACTAGAACTCCACCAATGAAATGGCATATATTGCCCTCGAGTTGAATTATTTTGTAGTTTGTACAAGGTAGTTGTGGTAGGTTAATTGCTCAAGTGTCTTTTCACCCATCGAAAGAACATCATCTATAGATCTCGTGAGAATAGAGTTCATGGTAGCCACTTACTCAATCAATGATTTAGATTAGATCAATCTATATTATCTATAGTAGGAATGTGCATAGGTCAGGCTTTTGTTTAAATTGAAACTTAGCTCAAACATATTGGACCTATCACTATGGGCCTGATACGCTAGCCCAGACTGTTACAAATTTAGGCTTTGCATCCCTCGCCTAGAGGCTGTCAAGAAGGAAAAAAAGAAAAGAAAAAAAATAATAAAAATCAGAAAATTTTATACAAAAGATGTGGAAAAATTATTCACGTCAACATCAGTTTAGTCCTATAGAACGGTCATCATACACATTATTGATTTCTTTCCCAAATTGGCCGAAATGACTAAATTGACAAATTGTAAAAATGTTTAGGATTAAATTGGCTAAATTAAAAAAAAGTTTAGAATTAGATTGGTTGCCGTATAATAGATTTAGGATTTTATTTTATTTTTGGAAAATTTCCCGTTTTTTTTTTTTCTTGAGGATGAACTTAGTGGCAGCTAGCATAGCTTTGGCAGCATACTTCACCCTGAGCTCTCTACTAAACGAGGTGTTGCTAGAGACCTTGCATTTAAATTCTTGGATTGCTTGTGTTGATTTCAAAACAACCACGAAGAGGACAATGAGAAAGAGCCGAGTAGACCTAATTTTTGCAAAGAATGACTTAACTAGCTCCTATATGTGCAATATCTTGAATCAATTTGTTGAATGTATACAAATTTTTGACACTGGTGAAAACCATGGAATATATATAGTTGAAAATTATGCTCTCTAAAATTTACTATATGTGAGAATCGTAGATTATCTCTTGCTCAATTAAATTGCCCTAAGTTTGATTCCGTTAAATTTTACTATTAAATTACTGAGTTGGATGACACGTAATAATTGACAAATGTAATAGTTTGGAGTTTTATCCTCTATTTGTTTTAGATTTACTAGTCTTAGGTTCTTTATAATATTAATCGATTAAGAGTAAATTTGTCATAAATGTATCAACTTGAGGGTTTTTGGTTGCCAAGAAATTAGATTTGGATAAATTTATCATGAGTGCACCCGTCTAGGGTTTTTAGTGGTCAAAAAATTAGTTTTAAAAAATTTGTCATAGATATACCGATTTAGGATTTTTCGTGATTCGACTCAAAGTAAGCTCTATAATTTGTGATTTCATCTCAATTGAACCCCCCCCCCCCCAACCCAATCTCACTAGTGACACGGATGTTTGCTCGACAATGACCACGTGCATGTCGCGTGCCGTTATTTGCGCCGTGAATCAGGGCGTTTTTGTCCGAGGCAAGAGTATCTATGTCTTCCATCGGTGGAAGCCAAGTCAATGCCATGGTCTTCATAGACTAATACTGTTACGCCATAGTCATGACTCATGACCCTAGGATGATATCATTGCCATATGAATTTATTATGGAGTCCCACCTTGTCGAAAGCATCGGACATTATTGAACTACTTTTGGACTCATGCATCCTAACTTATTTGCTTTACATATATCTAGGGCAGCAACGGGAGGATATTTGTATTCGTGTCGATGGTCTATGTGGTTGGATTCAAAGTGCGTGTCATTTTCATGTCAAGGTCTTGAGTGGTTTTCAGAATTGCTTTTATGTGGCACTAACCAAATTGGAATATTATCACATCTTTAAAGTCTTGTGCCTCCTTTTGTTATTATTGTCTTTCAGGTGTCGTTTCAATTGTATTTCCCCTGGACTTTTCTAGGCACGTTCATATTTATCACTAGTTGACCAAGCGGGTCAACTTTTGATCCCCATTTTTCCGAAGGATTAGGTTTCTGTTCTTTTTTTCTCATTGAGACTCAGGGCGAGCATCTTAATTTGCGTAATGCTATACACAGCTAATTTAACCAATTATGATTTGATATATAACAGTCCGACATTTAACGAGGTGACGCGCCCGTCCAATGAAGCCTCTGGCAATGCTAATCTTCATTTCGAGTTATAAAACGACATGAACATTAAAACCTAACACATCTCAGAAAGTTTCAATATAGTTGAACAAATCTCTATTATCTATTTACTGAAGGAATTCACGATAGCTACGGATTGTTTTGTAGTTTATACAAGGACGTTCCAGGAGTTTAATCCCTTGATTGTCTCTTGACCCACCGAAAGAACATTATCTATAGAACCTGTGCAGGAAGCCTGAATAGGCCGTTGATAATATGGAGTCCATAGTAGCTCAAGCAATCAATGATTTAGATGACTACATTATCAGTAATAGGAATGTGCACAAGTCACGCTGCTGCTAAGATTGAAGTCTGGCCCGAACATATCAGGCTTGCACACTCTAGGTGCTTAGTTCGTAACGAATTTAAGCTTCACGCTTCTTGCCTGATGGCCAGTGACCCTTGCAAGACCAGAGTTGAAAAGAAAAAAAAAAAAAAAATAATAAAATTTAAATTTCTTTTCAAAAGTGAAAAAATTGTCCATGTCAGCATTGATTTTACTATGAGCCTAACTTTCACGTTATCGATTTTCGATTAAAATTGGTCAAAAGGACTAGATTAGCAAATTCTCAAAAGGTTTAAAACTTAATTAACTAAATTGAAAGGTTTAAGATTAGATTGACAATCGTACAATAAGTTTATGACTTTTATGATAATTTTCTAATTTATCTTGAGGACAAACTCTGGTAGCTAGCAAAGCTTTTGCAACGTACTTCACCCCAACCTATCTATTGAACTAGGCATCTAGAGTTCTAGAGGTGTTGTTAAGGACCTCGTATTCGAACTCTCGGATTGCTTGTGTTGATTTCAGAACAACCTTAAAGAGGACGGCAAAGAAAAAGAGCCGAATAGGCCTAACATTTGCAAATGATGATTTTACAAGCTCTTATTAATGCAATATCTTGAGTCTATTTGTTGACTATATATAAGTTTTGACACCAATGTAAACCATAAAATATGTTCAATTTTATTATAGTTGACGACTGTGCTTTCAAAAAATTAGTACATGTCACAATTGTAGATTATCTCTTGCTTAGATAGTCAATTGAATTGCCTTTAGATTGATTTTGATACAAATGTAATAATTTCTTTTGTCTCCTTTTTTTGCGTTTGGTCATGGTTTGTCTCAATGGAAATATTATCCAACACCTCTTGACAACGGGTTATATATGCTTTTTATATCATGTAGTCTCCTTATACCTATCAATTTAAACTATATAGTATGAGATATGGGGAGGGCAGATAATAACGACAAGTGTCAAAAATCCAACGGTGTTATAGAGAGTGCATGTTTGGGAAGTTGGGATATGGTTCATCCTCCCCATAGTTTTGCTCGTCTCAATGAGATCTTTCCGTGGGCAAAAGTCTGAGAGTGAGTGTTAGAGTAGGATTAGAGTAGGTCTGACCAAAAAAAAAAAAAATGAGATCTTTCCATTTATATAATTAAAAACAATTTTTACTACACAAAAAATCACGAAAAATGGCAAAAAATATATGTTTGTGTTCTAATCTATGGAGGCTCTGATACTAAAGTTGGATGGTTTTGCATCTCTCTTACCTCAAAAACTAGCTCAAAAAGTGAGGTTTTCCTTTACACTTATGAAATGATCACTATCCCATTTCACAACCAATATGGGACAACCTCGATAATTTCCCCTCACAGATCAAGCCTTGGGTCAAAGGCACAACAACCCGTAATTCTCCCATGTAACTTTTGAGTCCAGACTTGTTGGCAACTACGCTCTGAAACTAGATATTAGCCATGAAAATATAATGCCACGATCTCCATAACTAGAACAAGACACATGTAATCAAGTAGAAAGATTAACGCACCTATTTTGAAATCCATCATTTTTTATGTGCAAAAGTGATGATCCAAATGCAAATCTTTCTCTTCTATTGCCCTCTGTATCATTAACTCAATGAGATACCCCCCTCACCTTTAGTACTAGGTAAACGTTTCTTTTTAAGGATAATTGTGTGTGTTAGGATTAGAGGAGAGACTTGAGTACTATTTATAGAGTTTCCAATTAGGCCCTCTCATTACGGGCCAACCTCAACACATCCCATACTAGCCAATTTCATATTAAACTAATTAAGGAACATTCTATCTCACTTTAGACCAACTCCATAAAATGGTAAATTACAATATCAATTAATGTAGCTCATATTAGGAAAACTCTTACAAGTGTGTGTATGGTAGGCAGCGATGAATTTGCGTCGGTCTTATTTAGTTTAAGATTCTGTAACTTTAACCATGAAACGGGGGTAAGTACAATATCATTGCCAAAAGTTGTATACGACGCTTATTTTGATGCAAAAAGGTTTATTTTGGATCACTTAAGCGTCAAAAATTTTGAAAAACAATCATTTCAGTGCTAATGCCAATCTGGTTGGCCGAAAATCCGACATGGTAGTTTTTATTAATTTTTTAACCCAACGTGGATTGCTGGAGAGTACAATCAGAATACAAACAACAAAACAATGCCAATTAGCGTCTTTTCCCCTAAGTAAGAATCCTAAATCCCCAAATTGAGAGATAATTGGAAGTTCAAAACCCTAAATCCCCAATTTGAGTGCATACTTCGATTTTCTCCCAAAATTATCAGCTTGCTTTTGCAAATGAATAGCAGAAGCTTTAGCAACAGCTCCCATTTCTATATATAAAAAAAAAACGAATTAGATGGTGAGTGTTATTGTTATTGTGGGTCACCGAGTCCCAGATGTTGACCGAGTCCGAGAAGAACATTTGGGACTCGGTTAAATCCTGGGAGAAGATTCCATGGGTGCGGTAGATATAGAGAAGGCTCGAAGTGCAAATATTTCAAATGGACTAATAGAAAATTCTCTAATCGAGCGACATAGATAATCTTTGAGTTAATTGAAGGTCGACATCAACCTCCACCTACATTAATGGACAAGTTGGAGGATGTCAACTCAATGCAAGCTCAAATGAAGTGTTTAACATCTTTGGTCAACCATTTGAAGAGGGAGGTTTCAAGGCTGAAAATTGAAAGAAACTTTTATCGAACATTAATTGTGTTGTTATTTTCTTGTGTCATCTATTCAAATGTGAAGTGAGTAATGAGAAGAAATTTGTATGTCTACCATAGTCGAAGACGTGGAATATGCAATTTTATTAGATTATTTATAAGTAAAGTGTGTTTTGATTTGCTGCAATGTTTGTATGGAGCAGAAGGTTTTGTTGTAATCTATGGTAGAAATGGAAGGTTGGAATTAGAATGCATTAATTGTGAGCACTTAAAAGTTTTCTAGCTTAGTTGTGTATTTGTCAATATTTATTTTGGTTAGTTTTTGCTTTAGATATAATAGTTTGTTGCATTTTTTATTTGGTAATGGTTTGTTGGTTTGCTATAACCATTATTGCACATGGTGAAATTAAGGGATGGTGGCAAGTTCACGATTGACTATTTCAGTGCCATAAGTTGTAAATAGTGATCGCTTAAGTGCCAAGTTTTTATAAAAGAAATCATTTATGTGCCAGTCGCGATTACAAAGTGATCACTTATGTTGCACAAGTTTTTTTTTTTTTTTAAATGAACATGTTAGTTTCAAACATCACTTTACTTGCATCAGTCGTGATGCATCTTATTGCATTAGTTGGGTTGCTGATGTATCTTGTTCTTGCACCAGTTGGGTTGCTAGTGCATCTTGTTCTTGCATCAGCCCATACAAGTGTTGATACAACAAGATGCATCAGCACCCAAAATTGCTCATGTAAGAAAATGCAGCACTCACAACAACACCAAGGCGAGCCGGTGCATTTTGTTCTTGCACCAGTACATACAACTAGAACCCACAAATTCATTAGCATCCACAATTTCAACCAGCAACAGTATATGCACACATCACTTCTAAAAATAATATCAACCTCATAAGAACATTGCACCAACAGCAAAAAATTATATAGCATAATTGTTTTGCCAGCATTACTAGTTGAAACCAACACAAGAGAAAATAACAAAAACAACTATTGCCATTGACATTGATTGATTCAATACAAAAGAAAAATATGTTTGACTTTCCTCCTCAATCATTAAAGGTTCAGCATCCTCTTCAAAAAAAAAAAAAAAAAAAAAAAAAACAATGGCAATATACACCCTCCCATCAATCAATATGCACAACACCCCCATCTCCTTTTTCTCTTAATGCTTTGAATTGATTCATAATCCGAGCACTTTTTCGAACTGGATGTGCAGGTTCTTTTGCTGACATTTTTGTCACCTCATTTTCCTTGTTCTTGACAGTGGTTATTTTTGTTCTAACACGTGTCATGTGTTGGTCCATATGATCACTATTACTCTCTCTCATGATTAGTTGGTTAAGTTGGAACTAGTGATGGGTTCTTTTTGGATGGTTGTTTTGGAGTTGTACCCGCTGTCTTCTTCTTTGGAGCACTCTTCTTGGGCTACACCATTCATTCTTAAGTTGGCCCACCTTGAGAGATAAGTACCTCCGAAATTCTCCCAAGCTACAAGAACATAGCCATATTATCAACTAATTGAATTAAAGTACAACAAATTAAAATGCATGAGGCTTACAAATCTTACATTCAAAATAGTCATTTTAGTACGTTCATTTGTGCAAATTCCATAGCCATATTGCCTTAATCTTTTTCGAAGAGCCTCTTTAGTTTGCTGTAGTGACTCATTTTCAGCAGTAACAAATGGGGGAGCAACCTGTGCAACTTATGCAATTGCTCGTCTTCTCACCTAAGAAATATGTAACAAATTTAAATTTTAGCCTATAAAAGACAAACACAGTGACATATAACTTACATGATATTTTTTTTCATTTGCTCAATAGTGGACTCAATTGTTGTTGTTGCTATATTGCCCGTTCCAGTCCCTGACCCTGCACTTGAGTTTACAACAAAGCCTTTTTTTGGCCTTTTAGTAGGCTTTACAACAATGTGCTATATTAGGATTATGACTAACTAGAATAAATAATTAAGCATCTACTCATTTTCATGGTGGAAACAAATGAAGAAAACTTATCAAATTAATTACAAGTGCATGACAAAGGAAAAGCACAAGAGAAGCTGGTATACATGATCAACCATCAAACTTTATCAAATATGAACTGAAAAGTTACTGATATAAAGATGATACTCACTTTACAGCAGGACTTTCTGTCTGCCCTTCAATAGGCATTACAACAGGGCCTTATGTTTTCCCTTTAGTAGGTCCAACAATAAGCTCTTTAGTAGGTCATGTTCCTAGCACTAAATCAGTCATCATATCTTGCTGTTGATATTGCTTTTTCGGTTCACAACCTTTCTTATTGTGTCATTCCTTGTGGCTATAAGAACATTTCATCTATATCAAAGTTCTACTCACCCTCTGACTTGATGCCTCATCCTGCTGCATTCTTTATCTCATTTTTGACTTTCTTATTTGCTTCTTTAGTGGCAAAGGTAGAGAGCTTTCATGATTTGTTGGCTCACAACATTTGCTGTTTCTGATAGGCTGTATCATGAATTGGTATGAAGCAAAGTATGATCTTTTTTTTGTACCAATCATCTAGGTAATCATTTAGGTTTTCTTGCTTCATCTGAATAGCACAAATGGCATAGGCACAAAGAATTCCATTCAGTTGCTAGGTTCAGTATGAACACTTTCTTCTATCTAGGTTGACAAAATACTTATTATGATTTTGAATGATCTCATATCCATTATCTCTATTCCAAACTGGATGGCATAATCTACTAGTAGCAACGTTTATATCCAATCTCTTCACAATCAGTTTTTAGTCCACTTTATAGCCTCATCTCTTTGGCTATGCAGTTTAGTCATGATCATAACTCGAATATCATCAAGCATGCTGATGATTGGTTTGCACCTGGCTTCTTTTTGCAATTCAAAATTTTACTAAGGTTGTTATCAATCATATCGCATTTGAACTCTTCGTTGAAAAATGCCTAACACCAGTGCTAGCTTCTGTTTGGAAGAGTGCATCAAAACCTTTCTTTGTCAGCTGCAACAATCACTGTTTGACTAATCTGAAATCAGTCATGTTGGTACTCTTCTCTATCTGCTAGAATTATTTTTGCAACATATCTTCTGTGAAGTTTCTTGACCAGTTTACGTATATGTGCCCCGTGCACATTCTATGCTCAGCATGTAGCATCAACTCAATCAATGCAGGAATAAGTTCTTACAAAAATTTAAACCAATAAATACAAATTAGGAAAAATATGCAAGTAATTAATATTAAAAGGGAATGAATTAACTGATAATGAAATTACCTTATGTTGGTCACTCATGAAAGCCCATCTCCCTCATCGGTTATCTTAAGGTCTTCAATGAACAATTGGGTTGCAAGCACTTAGCTCTCACAAATTCTTTTGTATTTCTAAAGAATTTAATGCTCCTCTGTTAAGCAATAGAGTTCTTGACAACATCTTCCTTTAATTGTTTGGCATGGTCAAATCTCATGCCCACAAACAAAACAAGTTTATTAACAGTCGGATCATAGCAATTGTACTTACTTTTTCTTCTACGAATAGGTTCTTCATTATCATTACCAAGCTCATTCTCCAAACTAGCAATTTCATCGCCGCAGCCTTCTTCATCTTCACTTCTATTATCTTCAACTGGAGCTCCATCCCTATTTACCAGCTCGGGCCTCTTTCCTAAAGTTGCAAAAAAATTTCTAAGAAATTCCCTTTATTTTTGTCTTGATTGTGTGAGTTTATTATCATCTTCGTCACTTGGGAAACTTACTGAAACCAAATATTCATCTTCCGATTCATTGGATAGAGCAACTTCCCATTCTAATCCAATGAAGTCTTTATCACCGACATCTTCACCCAAGATTTTAGGACATCTCCCTATTCATTCGTCTCTATCAATATGACTTCTCTCCCTCTCATTTTGCCCTTCATCTAACCTAAACTCATCCCCGACCTGATTACTCACTTGAGTAGGATCCCTCACTTCTCCTTTTTCGGTGGTGGCCTGTTCATCCCCATCCCCATCCTCATCCTCACCATCCTTATCATCACTATAGTACTCAACATATATCATAGCTTCGTTGCCGTGAAGATAATGGAATGATATCCTTAATATTATTATCGTCATTAAAAAGTCTCAAGTCATCCTTCAATTCCTTCCCAGGAACACGGTAATGTAGTTTTTGCACATTGCATTGTAAAAAATACACCAAATCTCTTACAAAATCAATATATGATGGCTTCCAAACATTGACAAAAATAGTACATTCATTTCCACTAGTATATTCCCAATCCTCACCGCCAATAACAAACTATCCACCACAACAAATAATGATGCCTACCTGATTCTTGTCCATATCGATGCTGCACCCAAGGAATAAAAAAAAAAAATCATTAGTTTTTTTGACAAAATCAACAACTTCAATTACATGTCCTTATCATTTTGTCGAAAGAAATAAATGTGACCAATTTATTCAATTCGGTCTCTTTACAGAAACAAAGAAAGCTAAATTAAATAAACAAAGTGAGGTCCCCACCACCCATTTTTCAATTCAAGTTCGAGCAGTTGAAATAAAACTCGACTCAGAATTAATTAGGAAAGTTTGGATTGTTGCCACTATCTTTTGGTGCGTGAAAAAAACTAGGAAATGAACTTCCAATTGTAGCCAGCAAAAATCTTCGACAACTTCCCTTCGTGGTTCGGCCAACCCCATCTTTAGGGGCCCACCCATTGTTTGAACATAAATATTTGAAGTTTGTGAGGTTCGTACCTTTTGCTAAATATTATTGATTTAGGTATACTTTATGGTTGCAAAGTATTCAAATATGGAAGTGATTGTAACTCTATAATCTGTAATTAACTAGTAGGTTTTATGTGAATAACTCTCCCATGAAACAGATTTTGTCACTCTCATGTTCTTTATTATTTTTCATTGATTTCTTTGGTGATTTAATTTCTCATGTTTGACTTCAATGGCAAGATCCGTTAGCTTTCGCATTATTTTGCAATAAGATCCAACAAAAGGAGTATGTATAAAAAGATAAAAATTAAAAAAAGAAGACCTGCATTGAATTCGTGCGCTTTGGTGTTTGGCCAAGGGATCGTTCTTCTGGTCATTAAATGGCCTTTTAATCCATCAGAAATTAACAAGTGAGAAAATTTTCAAAAAACTCTTGATTTGGAGCATTTTTCTCAAAGTACCTCTTGATTGGTGTCTGTCTCAAAGTTGCCCATGAAATTGACAAGATGGAATTTCAGCTTAATTAGATACTTAATAAAAACCTTAATTTTTTGTTGACACCTAAAATTTTGATTAGGTTATTAATTAGCTTAAGTTTCTTTATTTTTGTATTTTGCCTCTTTTTCAGATAAATTCAATAAAAACAAAAAGAAAACAAAAAAAAATCAATAAAAACAAGAAAAAATAAAATTTGGCGGCCCATCGCCCGGGGGCCTTCGCCTTGACCCCCTCCTTTTCTCTCCCCCGCATGGGCCCTTATGGCCCAACCTCCTTCTCCTCCAGCCCGGCCTCTCTCTCTTCTTCTTCTTCTTCTTCCTTCTTCCCTCTTCTTCCCTTCCACCTCTGCAACTCACGCACGCGAACGAGCCTACGGCCGAGGAGTGTAGGCCGACGTCGGCCGGAAGAGACAGATCTCAAGCACCATCATTGGCTTCCTTCAATGCCGAGCATGCGTTGTTGGAGGAGCTCGGATGGGACGCCGGTTCAGCCACGGGGGTCCGGTCGGTGTGCGAGGGCCGGCGGCCGAACCTCCATTGACCGGCCTCCTCCTCGCCTATAAATAGCGGAGCACCTCCATCGTTGAAGGGGAGAGAGCGAACTCTAAGATCTTCCCCTTGAGAGACTTCAAGGGGGAAATCAAAGAGCGAGCGAAGGATCGGGTCGCAAGCTAAACGACCTCCCACCGAGAGACATCGGGGGAGGCCGGCGGCAAGCGAACCCAGATCCGCGAGAAGGAGAGCACAGCGAGTGACGGACCTCCGGTAGCAAGCTTCGAAGACCTTTCCCGAGAGACTTCGGGAAGGTTTGAAGGCAAGCCACCGGAGATCTCGATCCGGGCGAAGAGGGGGAGATGCGGGTCGAATCGGAGGGTCTGGTTCCGAGGGAGTTCCAGATCCGCGAAGAAGAAGACTTGAGAAAGGTCAGATCTGGAGGAGAGGGGGCTGATTGGGAGCGGACCGAACCCTTGCCGTCGTGTCGAGTCGCCCCGAGCCAGGCCGTCGCCGTCGCTGTGATCGAGCACCAGCCCCAACGCCGTCGAACCGTCCGCCACCCTCGCTTTTCGCCGGCTGCTGTTTCTCGACACCGCCCTTTGCTTCCCCGACGTAGACACTGCGGCATTCGAAGACTCGGCCGAATCAAAGCCCTACATCGCGAAATCGGCCGAAATAGGTATGAGCTCGTCGCCGTACGCCATCACCGCCCCGTCGCCACCGCTCGGAGGCTTCGCCCCTTTTCGAAACCCTACTCGTCGTTTTCCTTGCATCTCAACCCGTGCGGTCGCCTCCGTCGCCGCCGTTCGGAGGCTTGCCCCCTTTTTTTTTGTCGAGACCCGGCTTCCGTCACCGCCGAACGCCGGACCGCCGCCGTTCGACCTCCTAGCCCCTCCATCGGCGCCGTGGATAGACGAGGAGGGAAGAAGCATTGCGTCGGACCCGGCCGGGTCGGATCCGGCCACTGTTCGGGTAGGGTTTCGCAAATTGAGAGGCGGATGAAAGCCGGGTCTTCGGGTCAGGTGTTCGGGTCGGATCCGGGTAGGGTTTACGAGGAGTCGGGTCGCGGAGCGGGCTGTCGGGCCGGGTTGTCGGGTTGGGCCGGGTGTCCTTAAACACCCGGCCACGACGCCGTTTCATTAAAAAAAAAAAAAAAAAAAGAGAAAAAAGCCGAAAAATCCGAGTCGCCGGCCCCAACGGACCCAACCCGCGAATCCGACCCGGGCCGGTTTTGTTTTTTATTATTTTAATATAAAATAGTATTCTAATAAATAATAAATAAATAATTTATTTTCAAAAAAAAATCAAAAATGTTTTAATTTCCGGAAAATCAAAAAATATTTAAAAAAATGTTGAAAAATGTTTTATTTTCTAAAAAAATCGAGAAAAATCAAAAATAATTTATCTTCCAAAAATATTTTGAAAAATATTAAAAAATATTTTATTTTCCGAAAAAAAAAAAAAATCAAAAATATTCCATATTTTCCAAAAAATGTCAAAAATCCAAAAAAAGCTAAAAATTCAGAAAAAAGGCCAAAAAAGACTTGTATTTTTCCAAAAAGTACCCAAAAACCCCAAAAAATCCCCTTTGTGTCCAAAAAATTAGAAAATGACTCAGAAAATGTTTTTCCTCCCAAAAATGCATGGAAAATCCTCAAACATCCAAAAAACCTCAGGGTTTAAACAAGATTAGGTACCGAAAGGGCATTAGTGATTAACTAGTGTAATCAAGTCCCTGATCCTAATTTCTCTGGTTGCGCGGGAGTAAGTATTTCTCCGATACTTCACTTGGGTTTCTAATCAACCCACCCCAAATCGATTAGTGGCGACTCCAATTTAAAATTTGATTTACGGGTTAAAAACTTGAACCATTAAGTCGTGAATTGGCGGACTTGGGAGAGTCCGGGCTTAATAATTTCAGCCAAGCCATTAGCCTCCCTTAGGCGCTCGTACCCGATCTCGGCGCCGAAAAAAAAGAGGTCGCGACGGCCTTGGCGACTCCGTGGGGACAATTTGAGGACTTAGGCCATTTTTGTCTTGTTTAAATTCTTTGCGACTTAGGTTTTTTTTTTTTTTTTTTTTCTTTATGCGGGTCAAAAGCTTAGAAATTTATTTTAATTTTGCTTAAAATAGATTATCTTGTGATTATGAACATTGTGCATGCTAAATGTTTTAAACACTACACATGGCACACACAACCCGGCCGCCGGACCTGGGCCGCCATAGGATTTCTAGGATGGTGTTAAGAAAGATACGACCTTGAACACGAGACTGCGATGTAGAGGTTGCCTTTCTTTTCCCCGAATTTCTTAGCCGAGGTTAAAGGGGTATGCTGCTAACGCGAGACTGCGACGGGCGGATACCTTTTTAATTTCATCAAGCCTTCTGAGTTAGAAATCGAGCCGCACGTCCTGTGCGCATGTCTTTGTGCTTGCCATTTTTCTTTAAAAGAAAATTGATTTCTTTACTTTTACTCAGTCTTTTTATTTTGGCCCATGGCAATTTAGGATAAACTTTTCAAGTCCCAGTTTATATGTGATGGGGAAAGACGATATCCAGTTCATTCCTACTCCTAAGGCAGAGCTCTTCAGATGGTGGGGTCAATTAGATCAGTTTGCCCAAGAGCGTGTGAAGGCCAAAGTCGGTCATCTCCTATTGTTGATCCAAATCACTGTTCGCCCTGAAGTCATACAAGCCATGGCACGTTTTTGGTGCCCGAAGACGGTTACTTTTATATTCGGTAGGTTTGAGCTAACTCCAACCCTGGAAGAATACATCATCATCACTGGAATGCCTATTGAGAAAAAGCTCGTCAAACCATCAACGGGTGCCCTCCCATGGCGCGGGTTGGCGCGACTTTAGAACTGAAATCCATGTCATGAAACAAATTCTTGAAAACAACCATAATGTATGCCCTTTAGAATTCATGAATGCATGTTTTCAAAACCAGCCTATGACCCAAAAAAGTGAGATTTTCCTCCCGGCCTTTTTCGGGCTCATCGTTTTTCCCCATCAAAGAAATGCCATAAGTCCCGAGATGGCATGGATAGTTGATCAAATCTCGAGAGGGGGAATTATGTCAACATGATTTTAACTGAAACATTCTTGTCTTTTTATCGTTTTAAAGACAACTCGGAAAAAATCATGCGAGCATCTCCTGAAATTTTACAAGTCTGGTTCTTTTCTCACCTAAGCGAATTTCGAGACTTCATGCGATCATCGAAACGAATGCTTTCGAAAACCCATTACAAAAATTTATGGTTTTAGGACCATACATTCCCAATCAAAGTTGTTTAAATTGGGTAAGCTTCCTAAGAGACCCGGCTCTGAGGCATTCCAATGTTGTGCTGGTTGGTTCCATGAAAAGAGAGCTCGCTTCGCTTACAAGCGCTGTCTTTCAATTCCGTTGCTCGACCTCACCGGCGCCATCCTCTATCACCCTTATCGAGTGGCACGACAATATGGAGCCCTTCAGGAAATCCCACCACCTTTCATCAGGAAGATCTCTTCGAGTTCTTTTCAACACAAGCGTGACTACGCATTCGAAGTTTCTACCGCTCGGGAAGCTTGGGACAAGTGCCATCGCAAAAGGATCGTGGTACACGAAGGGCTTGAGGGAGAAGAAAAAGCCCACCACGCCTCCATGTCCTACATCCACAACCATCGCATCCCAAAAAGATGGAAGCCATTAATCCCTCACTCAATCAGCGAGAGCAGCCAACACGAGCAAGCAGAGCTCATGGAGAGGGATTTGGGAATGAACTGGATGCACATCTCGAGGACCCAAGGAAGCATGCATCCTCGCAAGAACAAGGCTCCCCGTCGTATATAAATTGGCAATCATGTGCCCCTTAGTATTAATATTGTGAAGGTTTTGTCCCATTGTTTAGGGACTTTTGTCTAATGTCTAGTATTTCATTCTGTCTTTGCAATTGCAAGTTCTAGATGTCAGAAGTCTGCGGTCTATAAAATTCTCTTTTGATAAATAAGAAAGCAATTAGACCATTGCCATGGGTCAATCTTTGTTTACTTCCGTGCTCATTCATTGTTTTCACAACGAACAGGTAATTATGAATCGCCGGCCACCAATAGCTCGCGAATGGCCTCATGCACTGAGGCCCGATCAAAGTGATGTACAAAACCGTCTCATTAACATTGAAGACGGCGTGGGACAGATGTCCATTGTCCTTCAACAACTCTCAAGACAAATGAAAACCACTCAAGCTAAACCCAACTCTATAGTTGCCTCAAACACCGTCATGACACCTGCAAATTTGCTAGTAAATACCCAGTACCATAAACAGTTTGAAAAGATCATGAAAAAGTTAAGCCAGCTACGGGACGAGCGAATCCCATGGACTGTCCAATTACGCCGGCATTGAGATCCCCGAAAAACTCAAAGCACCGAATGCGAAAGGTATCGTTGATACCTCCGCCCGAGAGACCTACTTGCAGGCCTACCTGGTTCGAAGGATGATTCAATCATACCAATCGAGCTTGACTAGCCCTGCCTTGCGATGGTACATTGTCAAGAAAATTAGTCCCCTTAAAACCTGGAGGGAACTAATTCATGTTTTTCACCAAGAATATGATATTGACATCAGCCATGACATAGCCTTGCCCTATGAAGAGCTGATGATCGCGGAGCACGAGGAACCGTTAGTCGCTGAGATAGGAGAAGAGCATGTCAATGAAGCCTTGCATGATAAATGGGCAGCTGAACAACACCCTGTTACTGGAAAATTTCCCACTAGGAAAGGCAAGGAGCTTTTGTACGAGATCAAAGACACGAGCCTGTTCAAAATCGGGGCACGACTGGACAACTCCCCAAGCTTACTCCAAGAGCTAGGGTCCAAAGAATACTAACCCCTATCAACCTGGAAAGTGAATCAGACAGTGAAACTCTAATGTCCTTCACTTCCCTTGACAGAATTGAGCTGGCAAAACGAATGGCCCTACTCAAAAAATCTGGACCAGGGGCCAAGAAAAGAAAGCCTAAGCGAGATCAATTCAAAGCATCGCCGACGAGCCACCGTACCAAAGCTTCGAGCATTCCCAAGAATACAACTTTGAAGGCTACCATCATCGGAGTACAACCCGAAGACTTCCCGACCCTAGAATACAATCCCAAGGACTTCCGGCGTTATTTCGACAATGAAAGCGACGATTCATCATATAATCAAGTTTCCTACTCTCATCCGGGGATGAAGGCCCGTCAGATGAGGAAGCATACGTCTTTATCCGCTATGATCCTAACGAAGTACTAAGCTTGTCCTCTAACCATGAGGATAGCTTCAATACTTTATCCTCATTCGGAAATTTTGACCAAGAAGAAAGCAATGGGGTAATCTCGTAGAATCCAACTTCCACGAAAACAGAAAAATTCACCACTACAACAGATATGCAGTGGGAAAACCATTGGCCTAACCAAGATACATCAAGCCCGTCTTGCCCTCATAGAATCATGAGCCCCATAGAAATGTGGATACCCAATCTCCGCAAGTATAACGGCATAGCTTGTCCCGTGGCCCACTTGCAGTATCTCCATGCGGAAATGAGTCGGTACTATAGCCCGATGTCGTTCACAACTCAGGCATTCCAAGAAACTCTTACGGGGTCTGCATTGCAATGGTTTATCACAGCAAACATTTATCTTCTAAAGGATTGGAATGAGCTGACTTCCACATTCTTGCATCGGTACCAAAGCCGGATCGGGCGAAGCGCCTTGTGAGAACTTGGTTCACTTCAAAAGAAGAACAATGGAGGATTTCCGAGCATACGCAGGGAGGTGGAGGGCTTTCATGACGCAAACCCACCCTCAACTGGCTGAAGAGGAGTTAATGAAGCAGTTCATAGAAGTTCTGTCCTACAAGCAGTGCTGTTGGCTGCATGGGTTACACTTCCGTAGCTTCAACGAGGTAGTCATCGCATGCGAGTACTTCGAGTCTACTGAAGGCGAGGAATTCAAAGACGCTTAGCTTCAAGACCAGCGCTATCAAAGCACTTCTTTACACGGGAGTTTTCATGGGTGTTACTTGTTTTTCTAATTATATGTTTCTTATCTTATCTAGTGTGCTACGGTTGTATTTTCCATTCCAAGTACTCTATTGTGTAGTTATAATATTTTGTTTTAAGAGCATGAGGCGGTACTCCAAACCAGCCCGGTGATGCTATCCAACCATGAAAAAATATATCATCCAAGGAGAATGCGAGGGTTGGGCTTCCTCATGCTTTTTCTCCCACGAATACATATTTTGAAAACAAAATCTTTCAAAAAAGATGATAAATTTAATCATGTTTGTCTTTCGACTCACTCACTTCATGTCTCGAAGATCATTCCGTCCCCTTTGATTTAGTGTGACAAAAGGTATTTGAAACTAGCACATCATGTGAGCTCGCCAAATTCAAAAATACCCTTTCAAAAGGACAATGGGGCAAGCAGAAAATATCACCCCACTTCAAAGAATGTAAGTTTTATTCTTTGAATATAATTTTAGAAATGATGTCATTTCTCTTCTATTTACAGGAAACGAAAATAGGACGTAATAGGCACAGGCATACGGTTGGAATCAAGCGTTCCCAAGAGCTCTGTACACTCCACCTTGCTCCTGCCCAACTCCTTCACAAGCCAGAGCAATATCCTTTCCCACAATGTGCCTAAGTAACCAGATGTTGTGGTTTCATCAACGGGACTTCCAGCTTCGACAAGCCCAGAAACACAAGGAGGGGATCTTCTCTTTCTTTGAATTGGCTACTGTCAACAGGGAAGAACCAGACAGTTGAAGTAGTCTCTAGCCCCTATTCAAAATAATGACCTAGAAACCTGACTTCATATTCAAACGCATGCTCTCGCAAGAAGTAATTGCCATCAAAGAATTGGAGATTTTGATTGTTCATCTCATATTCCATAGAAGCTTGAGGTACATGACTTTGCCCAATAGCCATATAGTCAAAGCCAGAAGAAAAATTCCAAAGAAGGAAGGCGTTGAAGATGAATCAACGACCAGCAATCATGCATACATGGTCACAAGTGAGGAAGGCCAATCGAAAGAAATGTCAAATTATGCCAAGACAAAAAGGCTGTCATCGACATTCAAACATCATCAAGAGTCAGCAAATACAAACTTTGGAGAAGAGTAATTTGGTATCGTTTCCAATACTCCCCCTTCTTTGAATTCACTTTTGACATATTCCCCCTATTGGCAGGAAGCACTAGGATTCAAGAGCCAAATTTGATGGTTAGACGAATCAATATTGGCCAAGCTAGTACATGGGAATGACCTACATCAAATTCACCTGACTCTGTATAAAGAAGGACATGTCATCTAGGAGCCAATTAAGAGAATAATTGACTTAACAAAGCAAGGGACATAGGACTTTGTGTCCCCATCTCACTTCAGGTTCACCCAATCGTCTGCAAACCAGTGAAGGGTAAAGTTGTATCGATTCCAGTTATTCGAGTCTTGAAAGAGTTCATGACTAACACAATCCCTCTGGTTTGTTGCAGGATCACCTGACTGTCAAAAGCAAGGATAACAAATCAATGAGAGGCATGACAAACTCTCCCAAGCAAAATGGCGTCCTGAGTAATTGCCAAAGCAAATGACAGAGATCCTTCAGGCCTCAACTCACATTTGATTTCGGCCAGACTAATTGATCTACTTGTGCATCTTCTCTTCTGCAGGGGCAAAAGCAGAGATGCCCTATCAGATCCCCAACCCCGACTGATCCTTCTTGTGTCATATCCCTAACTAATAGGGATAACTATCGACCCCCATTTGCGAATAACCCTTTCGATGTTTAAAATTTAACATATTTGGAAACACCATTATGTTAACTCCTAAAGTTGTCAATAGAGTCTTTTTCGAGTCAAAACCATTCACTTGTTTTGAAGAGTTCAAACTCCATCATATTCAAAATGTTGCATGTCATTTCCAGATGAATTATGCATGATGATTTTGTCTGTCTAAGTCACTGATTCCACTGAGGATTATTAGAATAGACATCTAAGTGAAGAATACAAGATTAATCGAGCATGCTGGATGAGGCGCGTCAGAATGATGACAGGCAAGCTATATCCTACACACAGTCCCCCATCTATACACTTGTGAGATGAGTGCAGAAGATTCCATGACTACAGGGTAAAGAGTTCTCTCGCGAATAGTACAACGACCAAAACAGTGAGAGGCATTTCATTGCTCACCCCATTAAGCCCCATACACTGGTGAAGCTTCACTCATATCCCCGTCAAAGAACCACCCCACACTGGGGCAAGTCGAAAACAAGTCAGCATCACAAGGCGAGAAAGGGGATAGAAATTTTCTTGCTTACACTTGCATCAATCTTCGAGTGTCTTTATTGCATATGAACACTCGCGTTAATTTAAGTGCCCTAGAGTCATGAAGAGCAATTCTTTCTTTACGCACTTGTATTCATTGTACAGCCCAAGTGAGTCTGTAATTTTACCCTCACATCAAGACAAAGCAGAAGTTATTATAGCGTGAGCGCCAGTTGAAGATGAAGACTTAAGAGTCTAATAACAGTGCTTCGATTAAGCTAGCCAAGATCAGCTCTCAAGCAACAAGAATGAAAAAAGCAGGGGCATAAAAAAGCAGTGTACCTGGTAAAAGCAAGGTCAATGCCCATAAAAGAAGAACTGGAATAAAAAATAGGGGCATGAAAAAAGTAGTGTGCCTGGTAAAAGTAAGGCCAATGCCCCCCCAGTCAAAAATACAGCCAAGAAAAGTGGTTGTTGTGGTCCATAGAACCTCCATCTGACAAGAAAGACTAGTAACAAATGCCAAGATAGTCACCAACTCTCACCCTCTTACATGTGAGCCAAGCCTACATTGTATCCCATTGTAAAAGTCTCTTCAGACTAGGGGCACTTCAATTAACGTAGGATTTCATATGTTCATAAACATCGCTCGGAGAAGTATGAGCAAGATTACTCTATCTCTTTTCGCAGGATTCTTGACTTGCAAACCCGGAGACAATCGTGCGGCACTCCATTCATAAGCCTTGACCTTGATGGTCCCCTTCGATGAGCCACTGACCAAGACTTCATCACAGTTTCAACAAAGACCTCTCACATTAGTAAAGTCGTACCATTTGCGAGAATACTCAGACCCTTGTTGACATGATGATAGTGAGAAGAGTGGTCCTTATAAATCCTGCATTAATGGTCAGGATAGCCTTTTCCATGAGAGTGAGCAGAAAGTCTTTTCAGACTGAAAGTCCCTCATCTGGCATGCTCAAGACATCTACATTCTAAATGAAGGTTGTCTTTCAAAATCTTCCCCAGTGGAAATCAAATGATGCAGAACTGACAAAATTATCATGCATGAATCTCATTTCAACTCATGAATTTACAGCATATACAATCATGTGTGTATATTGTACAAATAGTAGACATACTCTTAGAGATCAGAGATATTGCCAGGTAAGCATATTTCTATCCACATTTGTCTTAAAGTACCTATCACTGTCTAGGTACTCCCTTCGTGACACTCGACCTATTCGAGTCGTCCCTTGAGTTTGGGTGCTTGCAATTGTCTTAGTATCCCATTGTCTTTAAATACCCACCACTTGCCGGGTACTCCCTCTTAACGACACTCGACCTGTCCGAGTTGTCCTCAGAGTATTGATACTTGCGACTGTCCAGGTATCCTTTTATTTTTAGGTACCTCTCATTGTCTAGGTACCCTCTTATCGACACTCGACCTGTTCAAGTTGTCCCCAGAGTATTGATACTTGTGCCTGACCAAGTATCCCTTTATCATTGAATACCTACTACTGTCCAAATATCATTTTGTCTTCAAGTACCGGCCATTGTTCGGATACCCCCTTTTTCATGACACTCGACATGCCCGAGTTGTCCCCAAATGATATAGTAGCTGTTCAAGCACTCCACTGCGTTGTGCACCTGCGGTTACCCAGGTATGCTCTCTTATCATCATGATACTTGGACCTGCCTGAGTGGTCCTAAATCATATCATTAAATACTTGTGTTCATCAAAGTATTCCAGTACTTTGTACACCTGTGGCTACCCAGGTGTTCTAGCCCTTTTGAGTGCCTGCGGCCATCCAGGTAAGCCTTGTGCTATATTCAAGTTTATGTTGCCAGGAGGTGAGAGACCTTCATGAATATGCGAGGCACGTCCTCGATATTCCCAATTACCAGGAGGTGAGAGACCTTCATGAATATCGAGGTACGCCTCGATATTCCCAATTACTAGGAGGTGAGAGACCTTCATGAATATGCGGGGCACGTCCTCGATATTCCCAATTACCGGTGAGGTGAGAGACCTTCACGAATATGCGGGGCACGCCCTCGATATTCCCAATTACCGTAAGGTGAGAGACCTTCACGAATATGCGGGGCACGCCCTCGATATTCCCCTTTACCAGGAGGTGAGAGACCTTCACGAATATCTCAGGTACGCCCTCGATATTCCCAATTACCAGGAGGTGAGAAACCTTCACGAATATTCCAGGTACGCCCTCGATATTCCCAATTACCAGGAGGTGAGAGACCTTCATGAATATCCAAGGTACGTCCTCGATTTTCCCAACTACCAGGAGGTGAGAGACCTTCATGAATATGCGAGGCACGTCCTCCATATTCCCAATTACCAGGAGGTGAGAGACCTTCATGAATATCCCAGGTACGTCCTCCATATTCCCAATTACCAGGAGGTGAGAGACCTTCATGAATATCCCAGGTACGTCCTTGATATTCCCAATTACCAGGAGGTGAGAGACCTTCATGAATATCCCAGGTACGTCCTCGATATTCCTCATTACCAGGAGGTGAGAGACCTTCACGAATATGCGAGGTACGTCCTCGATGTTCTCAATTACCAGGAGGTGAGAGACCTTCATGAATATCCAAGGTACGTCCTCGATATCCCCAACCACCAGGAGGTGAGAGACCTTCATGAATATGCGAGGCATGTTCTCAATATTCCCAATTACCAGGAGGTGAGAGACCTTCATGAATATCCCAGGTACGTCCTCGATATTCCCCTTTACCAGGAGGTGAGAGACCTTCACGAATATGCGAGGTACGTCCTCGATGTTCTCAATTACCAGGAGGTGAGAGACCTTCGTGAATATCCAAGGTACGTCCTCGATATTCCCAACTACCAGGAGGTGAGAGACCTTCATGAATATGCGAGGCACGTCCTCCATATTCCCAATTACCAGGAGGTGAGACACTTTCATGAATATCCAAGGTACGTCCTCGATATTCCCAACCACCAGGAGGTGAGAGACCTTCATGAATATACGAGGCATGTCCTCGATATTCCCAATTACCAGGAGGTGAGAGACCTTCATGAATATTCAAGGTACGTCCTCGATATTCCCAACTACCAGGAGGTGAGAGACCTTCATGAATATGCGAGGCATGTACTCGATATTCCCAATTACCAGGAGGTGAGAGACCTTCATGAATATCCAAGGTACGTCCTCGATATTCCCAACTACCAGGAGGTGAGAGACCTTCATGAATATGCGAGGCATGTACTCGATATTCCCAATTACCAGGAGGTGAGAGACCTTCATGAATATCCAAGGTACGTCCTCGATATTCCCACTACCAAGAGGTGAGAAACCTTCACGTATATGCAAGACCTATCCTCGATATTTCCACACGAATATCTTAGGTATGCCTTGATTCTTCCGTTAGAGTTTGTACCTGTGATCGTCCAGGTACCCCTTCGATACTTGTGATCATCCAGGTATCCCCAAAGAGTTTGTACCTGTGATCGTCCAAGTACCCCTTCGATACTTGTGATCATCCAAGTATCCCCCAAGAGTTTGTATTTGTGATCATCCAAGTACTATCTCCCAGCAAACAGATGCCCTGAGAAAGGTCAGCGCATCTCCCTTCAAGGCGACCGAAGAAAGGTTCGGGTCCTAAACAAACAACTTATTGCTCTAACAGGCGACCGAAGAAAGGTTCGGGTCCTGGAAAAGTAATTCCCCGTCAAGGCGACCGAAGAAAGGTTCGGGTCCTAGACAAACAACTTATTGCTCTAACAGGCGACCGAAGAAAGGTTCGGGTCTTGGAAAAGCAATTCCTCGTCAAGGCGACCAAAGAAAGGTTCGGGTCCTAGACAAACAACTTATTGCTCTAATAGGCGACCGAAGAAAGGTTCGGGTCCTGGAAAAGCAATTCCCGTCAAGGCGACCGAAGAAAGGTTCGGGTCCTAGACAAACAACTTATTGCTCTAACAGGCGACCAAAGAAAGGTTCGGGTCCTGGAAAAGCAATTCCCCGTCAAGGCGACCGAAGAAAGGTTCGGGTCTTGGAAAAGCAATTCCTCATCAAGGCGACCGAAGAAAGGTTCGGGTCCTAGACAAACAACTTATTGCTCTAACAGCGACCGAAGAAAGGTTCGGGTCCTGGAAAAGCAATTCCGATCAAGGCGACCGAAGAAAGGTTCGGGTCCTAAACAAACAACTTATTGCTCTAACAGCGACGAAGAAAGGTTCGGGTCCTGGAAAAGCAATTCCTCGTCAAGGCGACCGAAGAAAGGTTCGGGTCTTGGAAAAGCAATTCCTCGTCAAGGCGACCGAAGAAAGGTTCGGGTCCTAGACAAACAACTTATTGCTCTAACAGGCGACCGAAGAAAGGTTCGGGTCCTGGAAAAGCAATTCCCCGTCAAGGCGACCGAAGAAAGGTTCGGGTCCTAGACAAACAACTTATTGCTCTAACAGGCGACCGAAGAAAGGTTCGGGTCCTAGACAACCCACTTTTTGCTCTAACAGGCGACCGAAGAATGGTTCGGGTCCTAGAAAAGCAATCTCCTCATGCAGCAGGTAAGATGACGCCTTGATACTTGCCAAATTTGGGGTTCACACCTCATCTCACTCACTCCCGTAAGTAACTACGGGTATCTTCTTATCTGTTTTAATATGTGTAATGTTAAATTGCTCTTTTCCGTATAGGACAACAGTCCCAAATAAGATAAGATCTATTGCATATGTATAGACAAAATTTAATTATCGGGGTTATCTTTGAATGCAACCTCTGCGAACTCACCTTCAAAGAGGGGGCATTTGTTGACACCTAAAATTTTGATTAGGTTATTAATTAGCTTAAGTTTCTTTATTTTTGTATTTTGCCTCTTTTTCAGATAAATTCAATAAAAACAAAAAGAAAACAAAAAAAATCAATAAAAACAAGAAAAAAATAAAATTTGGCAGCCCATCGGGGCTGGGCCTTCGCGCCCAGCCCCCCTCCTTTTTCTCTCCCCCCCGCATGGGCCCTTATGGCCCAACCTCCTTCTCCTCCAGCCCGGCCTTCTCTCTCTTCTTCTTCTTCTTCTTCCTTCTTCCCTCTTCTTCCCTTCCACCTCTGCAACTCACGCACGCGAACGAGCCTACGGCCGAGGAGTGTAGGCCGACGTCGGCCGGAAGAGACAGATCTCAAGCGCCATCATTGGCTTCCTTCAATGCCGAGCATGCGTTGTTGGAGGAGCTCGGATGGGACGCCGGTTCAGCCATGGGGTCCGGTCGGTGTGCGAGGGCCGCGGCCGAACCTCCATCGACCGGCCTCCTCCTCGCCTATAAATAGCGGAGCACCTCCATCGTTGAAGGGGAGAGAGAGAACTCTAAGATCTTCCCCTTGAGAGACTTCAAGGGGGAAATCAAAGAGCGAGCGAAGGATCAGGTCGCAAGCTAAACGACCTCCCACCGAGAGACATCGGGGAGGCCGGCGGCAAGCGAACCCGGATCCGCGAGAAGGAGAGCACGGCGAAGTGAGGGACCTCCGTAGCAACTCGAAGACCTTTCCCGAGAGACTTCGGGGAAGGTTTGAAGGCAAGCCACCGGAGATCTCAGATCTGGCCGAAGAGGGGGAGATCTGGTCGAATCGGAGGGTCTGGTTCCGAGGGAGTTCCAGATCCGCGAAGAAGAAGACTTGAGAAAGGTCAGATCTGGAGGAGAGGGGCCGATTGGGAGCGGACCGAACCCTTGCCGTCGTGTCGAGTCGCCCGAGCAAAGGGCCGTCGCCGTCGCGTGATCGAGCACCAGCCCCAACGCCGTCGAACCGTGCGCCACCCTCGCTTTTCGCCGCTCTGTTTCTCCCGACACCGCCACCCTTGCCCCGACGTAGACCTCGGCATGCTCGAAGACTCGGCCGAATCAAAGCCCTACATCGCGAAATCGACCGAAATAGGTATGAGCTCAGTCGCCGTACGCCATCACCGCCCCCGTCGCCACCGCTCGGAGGCTTCGCCCCTTTTTCGAAACCCTACTCGTCGTTTTTCCTTGCATCTCAACCCGTGCGGTCGCCTCCGTCGCCGCCGTTCGGAGGCTTGCCCCCTTTTTTTTGTCGAGACCCTGGCTTCCGTCACCGCCGAACGCCGGACCGCCGCCGTTCGACCTCTTAGCCCCTCCATCGGCGCCGTGGATAGACGAGGAGGGAAGAAGCATTGCGTCGGACCCGGCCGGGTCGGATCCGGCCACTGTCGGGTAGGGTTTCGCAAATTGAGAGGCGGATGAAAGCCGGGTCTTCGGGTCGGGTGTTCGGGTCGGATCCGGGTAGGGTTACGAGGAGTCGGGTCGCGGAGCGGGCTGTCGGGCCGGGTTGTCGGGTTGGGCCGGGTGTCCCTAAACACCCGGCCACGACGCCGTTTCATTAAAAAAAAAAAAAAAAAAAAAAAAAAAGAGAAAAAAGCCGAAAAATCCGAGTTAGGCCCGCAACGGACCCAACCCGCAGATCCGACCTGGGCGGTTTTGTTTTATTATTTTAATATAAAATAGTATTCTAATAAATAATAAATAAATAATTTATTTTCAAAAAAAAAAATCAAAAATGTTTTAATTTCCAGAAAATCAAAAAATATTTTAAAAAATGTTGAAAAATGTTTTATTTTCTAAAAAAATCGAGAAAATCAAAAAATAATTTATCTTCCAAAAATATTTTGAAAAATATTAAAAAATATTTTATTTTCCGAAAAATAAAAAATATCAAAAATATTCCATATTTTCCAAAAAAATGCCAAAAATCCAAAAAAAGCTAAAAATTCAGAAAAAAAGCCAAAAAGACTTGTATTTTTCCAAAAGAGTACCCAAAAAACCCCAAAAATCCCCTTTGTGTCCAAAAAATTAGAAAATGACTCAGAAAATGTTTTTCCTCCCAAAAATGCATGGAAAATCCCTCAAACATCCAAAAAACCTCAGGGTTTAAACAAGATTAGGTACCGAAAGGGCATTAGTGATTAACTAGTGTAATCAAGTCCCCGATCCTAATTTCTCTGGTTGCGCAGGAGTAAGTATTTCTCCCGATACTTCACTTGGGTTTCTAATCAACCCACCCCAAATCGATTAGTGGCGACTCCAATTTAAAATTTGATTTACAGGTTAAAAACTTGAACCATTAAGTCGTGAATTGGCGGACTTGGGAGAGTCCGGGCTTAATAATTTCAGCCAAGCCATTAGCCTCCCTTAGGCGCTCGTACCCGATCTCGGGCGCCGAAAAAAAAGAGGTCGCGACATTTTTCCATCTCAGTTTTCTTTCATTCTTTCTGTCTTATTGTTTGTTCCTTGCAAACTCCATTAGTAGAGGTGCTAGACCTCAAATCAGATTTGCACAACCTCAGAATGGAGATGCGCGACCTCCGACCATGACCCCAAATTTGAGGTTGCAATTGGGTCTATAGAGTTTCGAGGATCATTGAGTAAAGATGGTGGCCGATAAAAAGGCCTTCTTGAAGCTTGAAAAATTGGAAAAAGAAATAAGGGTCTCGGAGGAACTCGCAGGAGATTTTTTCGACAAACTACCAACCATCGCGGAGGGGTTGCTGGAGCTCATGGCACGGCATCGGAGGCTTCACTGGTGGTGGTTGAGGCCCAGTGAAGCTGTGGCCAAGAGAGGCCATGTAAAGAAGATTATGAACGTTGATGAGGAGGAGCGTGAGCTTGACGATCAATCTGAGTCCCAATGTATGAAAAAGTTCAACCCGAAAGCCTAAACTAATAGTAATAGGTAGAGGAGACCACATGAAGAGAGTATAAAACTCATAGATGAATGTTGTGAGATATTTTCAATACCCTTCCTCCCCCTCCCTCCCTCCCTCTCTCAGAAGAACTAACACGTGGGGCCATACATGCAAAATAAATTAAGGCATGACTTGACTCTAATACCATATTAAGAATATGCAAAACAAATAATTGTGATATTTCTGCATGTTCCATAAGGCTATAGAAGATGACTAAGTTAACAGGATATTACAATATTGATTTACAATCAATTAGAATCGATAAACGATATGAGTAATCAAACGAGATATATGCACAATCCTGAGAGATGTGGAGAATTAAGGGAGATTTGCAAAATCAAGAGAGATAAACAGAATTTCCTATTTATCGTAAGTAGAACAAGGGACGAGGGATCGTGATACCAAAGGTTATCCGTGCTGTCGCTCCTTCTCTTTCATCATTAAGAGCTTGCATTTGTGCATCCACATTATTATTATAGGGACCGAAGGAACTTGTTGGGAAGATGGAATAGATTTTGTTGAGTGAAGCTAAACTCACTTAGGCCGTCAATAAGCAGAACATAAATGTAATTTAATGTTGTGGCTTTTGACCCTTTTGTCACAGAGGGCACGTTTAGATTTGTCATCGTTGTGGCTCGTTGTGTCATGTGAAACTAAGGTGTCAGCGGAGATAGAAGTCAAATCGGAGAGTTTAAGATGAAAATTGTCGATACAAATTTAAACTTGAGTACCTCGATCTCCATTAATGGAGTTTGCAAGGAACGTAGAAGAGAGTGAAGAAAATAATGAAATAGAAAAAAATATATTTTTTTATAAAAGAAATATCGAAGTGAGCGGAAGAGCGAAATGCACACCTGAAATTGACATGCAGACCTTTAGCGGCAATATTGGATGAAAACTTTAAGGAGGCAAGATTCAAGTACAGAAGTAGGAGTTCATGAATTTTTTATTTTATTTTTTATGAGAGAGTTTTTGGCCAAAATAAACATTCCATTTAAAGTTTGTGCATTTTAAAGGAATTGAAGTTTCTTTCTTTATCTTTTTTTTTTTTTTGGTAACGTAACCCGTTTTCCTCATTGGCAAACCTCATAAAGGCAATGTCTTTTCTTCAATTAACTCTTTTCGGTGGAAATATAGTCAATGCACAGGCCAATTGCCTCTATGACTTTTTCAAGTGATTGCCCTCTATGGTCTTCACTAATCTCACACTTCTTATCTAATTTTCTTATTGAAGGATAATTATTCTATTCTATCCATGACCCAAATCCCATCGAGATGCTAACATTTACAAAATCTCTCCATGCGAGATGTGTTGCAATTAAGCACCACGAGCCGTTCAAAGATTTATTCGCAATCAAAGTCGAACTCATAATTTAGTGGAAGGCAACTGACCTCTTTATCTCTAAGCCAAACACCTTAGTGCTAGATTGGGTTAGTTAACCTTGAAACTCCTTGCGTGTGGAAATTGGATGTAGAAGAGGTGCCAAAGAGTTAGAAAATGGGAAAGCACAAAAAGTAAATGTACATAGAACATAAGAAGAAAAATTCAGACCTTGGTATGTCCTTAGACTACTATATCTAAACTTTGGGATGTAAAATTTAGGAATATTTTTCAAGACCAACTTGGGACTGAGGCATGCAGGTATTAGCACACTAAAATAAGAAACGTAATCTTATCAGCCCACTAGGGTAATCTTACAAGTTGGGTAGCTCTCAGTAGAGCTACCCGGAGATATGGCCTTTTACGATAATTTCAAACTTTGAATTCTTAAGTATTAGGTAGGTAAAAATTATTGTCCGTCATAAAAATTATCTTCTCATCACACAAATAGGTAATGGGACACCATTATCTTTTCATCATTTTGTTTCAGTAATCATGTAAAATTGCCAATGCTAATCTTATCACATTCTGGTAATAGATAATTCAATCATAACGTGAGACTCATTTTATTTTATATTATAAAGACAGAGTGTCTATTTCCTTTGAAGTTTGAAAAGCTCATGAATTTATTGGGCATTCTTTTTTATAAGTTTATTAGTCTACCTATTTTAAAGCCCCAATTCACTTAAAAAACATCAACTTTCCACTGGATCCCAATTATGTTTCGAACTTTATTAATTTTATAAAAAATCATCAATATTCATTTTTATTTATTGAAAATCTGGTCCACGTCAACTCTTCATCCAACATTGCTGTTAAAGTTCAACGTGCCAATTCTAAATGCACTTCTCTCCTTCAATGCGTCATTGATGATTTGCAATTTCAACTCAATTAGATATTTTTAACAGAAAAACCTTTGCTCGTTCTATTTCTTTATGTTCTATTTCTTTTTCTTCTTCCTTCTTTGGTACCTCCATTATGTTCTTTTTTCTATTTCCTTGCTCGACCTCCATTAATTCTTCCACCTGCTCTAGCAGAGAAATTCATTCTCAACCTCACAAAAATGTTTTACTTCACGGCCAATCCATTTGAAGCAGAAAAGACTAAATGATTACTTAGAATAGAACTCACGAAATGACATCTAAAATCTCAACCGCTATCCATGAAGTTACAAACGTCATATAAACTCACAATACAATTTATTAGAGAGATATAATACAGCGGATCACTTGCGGACATCACGCACTCAACTACAGAGAATCAGAGACATCAATCTTACCTGACCTCGTCAAACAAACTCCAATACCATATAGCTAAAGGCTTGCATGCCTTAGCTCAACCTGAAGGAAAGCGTAATACCACCGCCATTGACAACCACGACTTTGGTCTTCCATTACTTTGGTACAAATTACCCAAGAATCGAAAAAGCTGTCTCAAGAAAAAAAAGTAGAACTGCCACCAGCCACCTCTGTATCAGTAGAAGGAAAACTGCTATCATAAGAGGCAACACGTGCAGCATAGTGGCTACCGCACCACCTGTTGATGTGATCAGCAGGGATAACGTGAAGCAAAAGTAAGTTAGAACCATTGCGATCATAGATGCCATAATCAGCCCGAAGAAGTACCGTTCTTGGTTCTTTTCATCTTCATGGACCTTTGGGATATTTTTGTCTTCTCGGTTCTTTTTGTCTTGTCGGTTCTTTTTGTCTTGGATCATTTTGGTGAGGCAAATAATTATTTGGATTGACACCAAGAATCCAAATGTGTTGCCTCCCAGGAAAAGGGTGTACACCAGGCCCGCGCCATAAGTTATATGCTCCTCGGTCCCCGGTTGAGGGGCAGGGGAAGTAATGTCCTTGGATCCCCCGGAAGTACTGTCGGCCTTGTTACCTCCTACAACGCTTGGAGGTTGAAGCACGGATTGGTAGGTCGCATTGGCGATGAGCCCGGCAACGACCAGCAGGACTTCCTGAATCCGGCCTAACTCTCCACCATCGTTGTTTGACTTTTTTGATGTCCAACTTGGTAATGATTGAGAAGCATTTGTCCCTGGTTCCCCATCTGATTGATGATCATTACCTGCCTCGATATCATCATCGTCCCTCAAGACTGGTCTTGAATCTCCGTGTTTGGCTCCCGCTTGTATGAGAATTTCTCTGATCTCTCTGTCTCGTGCTACCCTTTGCAAGGGAGTTGAGACATCTAGTGGCGTCAAGCCACTCTTGTTCGGGGCATTCACCTCCACGACCTTGTACTCCAGAGCATGCCCACAAAGCAGGAAGTCGACCACCTGCAACTCTTTCTCATCTTTGTTTATCCTCATTGATTTTTAGACATTAGGATACTAGAATTATTTATTTATTTATTTATTTATTTATTTTGCATAGACAAAACAACTTATATTCCCGTGATGATCAAATAAATTTTTTGCATGGGAGGTTTTCGCATATGGTAGGGATACCAAATTAACACCCTCACTAAAGTAATGCACAAAGAAAAGTGCGATAAAATAAGGGAACCGCAAGTCTTGCCTCGAAATTTTTGCTGGCGACACCGAGATGCAAGGCAGTGTTGTCTTTGTGATCCTGCAAATTGATCACCTGCTCCTTCTTGTGCTGCTTCAGATGCTCCACCAACCGAACCAGCACTTTAAACCGGTTGTTCTTCACGGCGAGGTGAAGTGCGGTCTCCTTTCGGGCGGTTGTCTTTTCAACAGACTCAGGTGAAGTGGATAGTAGTATCTCCATGACATCGACCTCCCCGTGGATGACAGCATAATGCAAAGGGATTCTTCTCTCCCGTCCCTCCACGGAGCAAAGGTGCGTACCCACTTTCAAGAGCTCCTCCGCGATCTCAACATCACCACGAGCTGCCGCGATGTGCAGCGGGCTGAAACCACGCGGGTCCACTTTTTCTGCAAGTTTCGGCATACGCTTCAGGAGCTCTCGGACGAAATCCAAATGGCCGCCCACACAAGCGACGTGCAGCGGCGTGTGGCCGGCTCCTTCCAGAGCCATCTCCTCGAGCAGTTGCTCATTGCTGCTGATCAAGTCTTCCAGTTCATGGATATTGCCCTTTCGAGCTGCTTCTAGCACCCTTTGCTCCATTTTGATCGGAACTAATAATGGCCTCTCTCTCTACTCGGGACACCTCTGGACTTGGACATCTATTAATCATCGATACATTTTATAGAGTTTCCGAATATCGAGATGTTCATTAGTGAATGATGAAGTAAGACTAGCAACCGTAAAGTTCCACGCACATAACCACTTATGATAACCCAACTCCCCAACTACCCAACTATTCAATAAAATATTGACAATATCAAAGCACAGATCCAACCAAGTAGGACCACGTGTTAAAGGCCAACAAGCATTGGAATCTTGCGACATTCGTTTGTGGCCAAAGGTCGGTTTTTTTGTCATAAATTGGCTTTTTAATCACGTGGACAATTTAAAAAGCGGGAAAGTCTGGAAAACCCTCCTCGAGAAAAGGGAGGGGAGGGGAGGGGGGTGGGGAATTTCTCCCAAATCACCTCCGATATCAGTGTTCGCCTCGAATTAAGCTCCATAATTTGGTGAATTCGTCTCAATTGAAGCCCCCTCAATCTCACCGGCGACACAGATGTTCACCGGACGATGACTGTGCGCGTGTCGCATGCCATTATTCGAGCCTTGGACATGGGCACTTTTTGTCTGGAAGAAAACGCCTCCAGCTGCGGCTACATGACGGAAAATTCTGCAGAAGAAATTTCTCATTTTTCTCTCTCTCTCTTTTCTTATTAGCACAACGGGGAAATATGCAGTAGAGGAAGTTTATTAATGAAGTACCTTTCCCTGTCGTTTTGTTATCTTTTTTTCTTTTTTTTGGGGTCATGTGTTTTGTTTTATCTTAAGAGGGCGGGAGTGAAGTCAATGCCATGGTCTTCGTAGGCCAAACCTTTACATCCAAGAATAACGTCACTTGCCTCCACGACATTATCACGTGAATCGATCCATCTTGTCAGATGCATCAGATTGAGGAGTCACTGCATACGAATTATTGAACGGGTCGGGAACCCCATGTCTATTTGTTTGGTTCAGAATGCAGTGTCGTTTTTATATAAGGGTCTTGTTTCGTTTTCAAAATTGATTTTTTTATTTTATTTTATGGCCAGCCAAATTGAAATATCATCGCATCTTTTTAGAGCCTTGTGCCTCTTTTTATTATTATTTTTAGTTGTCATTTCAATTGTTTTTTCCGTGGACTTTTCAATAGGGGTGTCAAAAGTTCTATTTAGTCCCGATGTGCATTAGTTTTGAACCGAATAACAACTAGAACTCCACTAATGAAAAGGCATATATTACCCTCGAGTTGAATTGTTTTGTAGTTTGAACAAGGTAGTTCTAATAGTTTAATTGCTTGATTGTCTATTGACCCATTGAAAGAACATCATTTATATACCCCATGCGAGTAGAGTTCCTGGTAGGCACTCACACAATCAATGATTTAGATGATATTAATCTACATTATCTGTAGTAGGAATGTGCAGAGGCTGCGCTTTTGTTTAAATTGAAGCTTGGCTCGCTAGCCTTGACTATTACAATTTAGGCTTTGCATACCTCACCTAGAGGCTGGCAAGGGTCAGCCAATGACCCTCACCAACCTAGAGTTGAAATAAATAATAAAATAATAAAATAATAAAATAATAAAAATGCTTATAAAAAAGATGTCAAAAAAATTATTCACACCAGCACCAATCTAACCAAGTACAACGGTCAACATTCACATTATCTATTTCTTACCAAAATTGGCTGGAATGACTATATTGGAAAATTATGAAAATGTTTAGGATTAAATTAGCCAAATTGAAATGTTTAGAACTAGATTGATTGCTATACAATAGATTTAGGATTTTTTTTTTTTGGCAATTTTTCCATTTTTTTTTTTTTTGGAGGATGAACTTAGGGGCAGCTAGCATAGCTTTCGCAGCATACTTCACCCTGAACTCTCTACTGAACCAAGCATCTAGAGTTCTAGAGGTGTTGTTAAAGACTTGTGTTTAAATTCTTGGATTGCTTGTGTTGATTTCAAAGCAACCGCAAAGAGGACAATGAAGAGAAAGAACCGAGTAGGCCTAATTTTTGCAAAGGATGACTTAATTAGCTCTTATTTATGCAATCTCTTGAATCCATTTGTTGATTATATACTATTTTTGACACCGGTGAAAACCATGGAAGATATATAGTTGACAACTATGCTTTCAAAATTTTATTATATGTGACAATCGTAAATTATCTCTTGCTCAATTAAATTGCCTTAAGTTCAATTTTGTTAAATTTTATTGTCAAATTGCTGAATTGGATGACACGTAGCAATTGACAAGTGTATTAATTTGGAGTTTTATCCTCTATTTGTTTCAGGTTTACTAGTCTTAGGTTCTTTACGATATTATTCCAATTTAAAGTAAACAAATGAAGAGTAAATTTATCACAAAAGTTTGGGGTTTTTTCTTGTCAAAAAATTAGTTTTGAGTAGATTTTTCATAAGTGCACCAATTTAGGGTCTTTGGTAGTAAAAGAATTAGTTTTTGGAAAATTTGTCACAAGTATACTAGTTTAAAATTTTTTGTGATATTAACCATTTTTCTCAAAGCACCTCCAAGATCATTGTTTGACTCAAAGTAAGCTCTATAATTGGTGATTTCGTCTCAATTGAACTCCCACCCAATCTCACCAGCAACACGGATGTTCACTGGATGACAACCACGTGCATGTCGTGTGCCATTATTTGCGCTGTGAATCGGGGCTTTTTTGTCCTAAAAGAAAATGCCTCTGGGCCTTCGACTCCACTTCTTGCGTAACAGAAAATTCGGCAGAAGAAATTTCTCATTCTTTCTAGTTAGTAGAATGAGGGAATCTACATCAAACAAACTTTAGTAGTTCATTTTTAATGAAGGGTATGGGAGTACCTTTCCATATCGTTTTGCTTTGTCATATGAGGCAAGAGTATCTATGTCTTCCGTCGGTGGAAGTGAAGTCAATGCCATGGTCTTCATAGAGTAATACTATTATGCCATAGTCATGACTCATGACCCTAAGATGACGTCATTTTCATATGACTTTATTATGGAGTCCCACCGTGTCGGAAGCATCAGACATCATTGTACTACTTTGTGACTCCAGAATCATAATTTCTTTGCCTTACATATATTTAAGGTAGCGAGGGGAGCATATTCGTATTTGTGTTGGTGTCTATGTGGTTCGATTCAAAGTGCGTATCATTTTTATATTAGGGCCATGAGTAGGGGTGTGCAAAAGAACCGGGACACACTTAGACCGCTTGGAATTAGACCAGAACCGCCTGGAACCGGTGGTTCTTAAGGGAATCGGTCCGGTTCTCGATTCCAATATATGGGAACTAGCGGGTACCGGTCCGATTTTCAGTTCCATGGGTGGATTTGCTCATCTAGACCAGACCGGTTATCTTATAATAATATATTAATTTTTAATATTAAAAAAATTCGAAATTAGCAAATCTAAAGTTTAGGGCTCCAATCACCATCTTGTCTCAATTCACTACTCTCCTACTTTATCTTGTCTCTCTCAGTTCAAAATCTCCCCGAGCTCTCTCTTCCTCTCTGATTCATCTCTGGATCTATTCGTCTCCCTTTGAGTCTTAGTCCAAACTCGGCAAAACAGTAAGTTAATTCTCTTTTCCTCCCTTGAACATGAACTCTCTCTCCACGTGTCACCACCTCCGCATTCACTGTCACTATCGTCCTCTTTGTTGTTTGGCTTGTCCCACTTTTACCTCCCCTCTTCCTCCTCCCCACCTCAAGCTTCTCCCCATCATCCTCATCTCTGGGGATAGGCAAACTCTAGGTCTAAGAACAGCTCATCGTCCCTATTGTCCTCTTCATTGTCGGTCTCGAGGGAGGAGTGGGAGACAACGGAGGCGGTGGCTAAGATGTTGGTAGTGGCCGGGATGAAAGCAAAGCGAGGTCGCGACTGGTTGAAGGCGAAAAGGGGAAGGTGTGGAGGTTTGACCGGTTTTATGGATCTACCTAAGAACTGGATCAGACTGGCGATTCAATTCCTGGGTGGATCCATACAACTAGTGAGCGGTTCCCGGTTCCAATTTCTCGGAACCGGTTCTTAGCGGGCGATTCCTGGTTCTAGGTTAGGAACCGGCCGCCCAGACTATGCACACTTGTAGTCATGAGTGGTTTTCAAAATTGCTTTTATGGTAGTGCTAGTCAAATTGGAATATTATGACATCTTTAAAGTCTTGTGCCTGTTTTTGTTATTATTGTCTTTTAGTTGTCATTTTAATTGTTTTTCTACTGGACTTTTCCGGGCCCGTTCATATTTATCACTGGTTGACCAAGCGGGTCAACTTTTGATACCTATTTTTCCTAAGGATTAGATTTTTGACCTTTTTTTTTTTCTCTCATTGAGACTCTAGGCGAGTATCTTACTTTGTGTAATGCTATACACATCCAATTTAACCAATTGCAATTTCATATATAACAATTGAACATGTAAAGAGACAGCGTGCCCGTCCAATGAAGCCTCTGGCAATGCTAATCCTCATTTTTAGTTATAAAACGATACGAACTACAATGAAAGCCTAACACATCTTAGAAAGTTTCAATACAGTTCATAGTTGAGCAAATCTCAATTATCAATTTATCAAAGGAATTTGTAGTGGCTATGGACAATTAGAATTGCTCTCGAGTTGAATTGTTTTGTAGTTGGTACAAGGACGTTCCAAATAGCTTAATCCCTCAATTATCTTTTGACCCGCCGAAAGAACATTATCTATAGACCCTGTGTAGGAAGCCCGTATAGGCAGCTGATCATATGGAGTCCATAGTAGCACTCAAACAATCAATGATTTAAATGACTACATTATCAATAAAAGGAACATGCACAGGTCACGTTGTTGCTAAGATTGAAGCCCGGCCTGAACATATCAGGCTTGCTCACTCTAGGTGCTCAGATCGTAACAAATTTAAGCTTCACGCCTCTTGTCCGATGGCCCACAACTCTCACAAGACTAGAATTGAAAAAAAAAAAAAAAAAGAATAAAATCAAATACTAAAATTTCACTTTCTTTTCAAAATTAGAGAAATTGTTTATGTCAGTGTTGGTCTAAGCACGAAAGACACCTAACTTTCATGTCATCGATTTTCAATTAAAATTGGTTGGAATGATTATATTAGCAAATTTTCAAAAGGTTTAGGACTAAAAATTAACCCAATTAAAAAGTTTAATACTAGATTGACCGTTATACAATATGTCTATGATTTTCATGGCAATTTTCTCATTTGTCTTGAGGACAAACTTGGTGGCAGCTATCAAAGCTTCCACAACGTACTTTACCCCGACCTCTCTACTAAACTAGGCATTCAAAGTTCTAGAGGTGTTGTTAAAGACCTTGTATTCGAATTCTCGGATTGCTTGTGTTGATTTCAAAGCAACCACAAAGAGGACAGCAAAGAGAAAGAGCCGAATAGGCCTAATATTTGCAAAGGAAGATTTCACTAGCTCTTATCTATGCAATATCTTGAGTCTATTCATTGACTATATATAAGTTTTGACACCAATGGAAACCATGATATATGTTCAATTTTGATATAGTTGACGACTATGCTTTCAAAATTTATTACATGTCACAATTATAGATTATCTCTCGCTCAGATAGTCAATTGAATTGCCTTGAGTTTGGTTTTGATACAAATGTTATAATTTTATTAGTCACCTTTTTTTGCGTTTGGTCAGGGTTTGTCTCTGTGGAAATATTGTCCCATACCTCTTGACAATGGGTCATATATATTTTTTATATTCATGTGGTCTCCCTATAGCTATCAATTTAAACTTTTAGAATGGATTTTCTAACATAGTATGAGAGATGGGGAGGGCAGGTAATAACGACAAGTGTCAAAAATTCGATGGTGTTGTAAAGAGTGCGTGTTTGGAAAGTTGGGGTATGATTTATACTCCCCATCGATAGGAGTACATCCAAGGGGGGAGGAAACAAAAGATGAAGAATCAAGTAAATATCAAGTTCAACCTCGATCTGGAGCTTTTCCACCCTCTCTTCGACTTGAAAGGCGTAGTAGTCGGTCTTGATACGACATTTAGTGGGGGTAACTTTGATCATAACTAAGAGCGCCTCAATTTACTTGAGCTAAGAGCGGGAATAGTTACGAATTTCATTAGGTCGCGTGAGAGAAGGAGGTCATACCAAGAAGCACGACCCTCTGAGAGTTACCGAAATCGTGGAATTGAGAAGATGAACATGCGAACATGGGTAAAAACATCGACTTTCTTGCTTGGGCAAAGCAATTCCAGCGGGGTAGGCTGCATCCAATGCAAAGCAATTTTCAACATGATGATGGGGTATGCAAGCCGTGAAACCTGACCTTATTAAATGACCTTATTAAATGCATCTAATGCAAGAGTAATTAGGTATACAAGTGCACACACATTAGTTTCAACTCACACTTCCCTCGATTTGTTGGCAAAAGCCCATGGATGATCGGTATCTGTCTTTTAACTGGAACCTCAGCAGTGGTCCCCAGATTCGAAAATCAGATTGGGTATTGATGAGCTGCTGGCCCATGAAACAATCCTCTCTAAACCGACCAGTCCGATTCACAGATATCTTATAAAACTATGTCTCTCAAATACAATAATTCGCTTAGGTGGTCATGCATGTGTCTTCATATTGTAGCATGGAGTCCACGGCTCAAATCATGGCAAGAAGCAACATTTCATCATGTTGGGAATGACTGATCCCCGAAAAACCGGATTCGACACTAAATCGAACCCCTAAACTCAAGCGGAAGACAAGCCCGGGAATTCTAACACGTATCACCGATCCTAAAGCACATCACAGATTCGAGCGTACCTTTTAGCCACAGATTAAACACCGACGCCAATGGAGGAAGAGAAATCAGACTCTGTTCGATTCGAGGAGGCCTTGAAGGGAAGAAAAGCGCGCCGTATGCTTACTGTTCTTTCCTTTTGGGAGAGAGAGAGCGTGAGAAGAGAAAAGACGTACATTGAATTGCAAAAACAAAACAGTGTGTTTTTCTCTCTCTCCTCCCTTTTATACCCCCTTCTTTCCACGGGCCCTATTCCCGTGGGCCGGGCTTTCTGGGCCCAACTTGGGCGGACGGGCCTTAAGCCCAAATCAAATAAAGCCTTCATCTCCCACTCGCACATGGTGGGCCGAACAGGATTCTCTTTACCTCTCTTCAACATTCATACTGGTGAATAATCCGTGCAACTAGCATACTTTGAGAGCTCGTTGCTATATATCTGTTAGGAATATATAGCAGCTCATAATGGGCGTCACACTCTGAGTAGATTTAGTATGCAATACCCTAGATCAATCGATCACATTTATATCTCTCTTAATCTCTTTTAAACAATGATATATATTGTATTCACAATTATAATTATCACAAAGACAGTCATAATTGGTTATCACAAAGTGAATACAAAAAACTACAATGTGATTCTCCAAAATAGATCTTCCTCTTTCCTTCAAACTCTCAATTTCAGTTCAGCTTGCTTCTCTAGAAATGTCCCATTAGATCGAATCAACTCATGACCATTGGCAACATCCTTAGATAGCAAACACTAAATAGAAACCTTGAGAATAAGTAAAAGTCATGAGGGCACTAAAATTGAGGAACTCTTTTCCTCAAGAGTCTCACACGTCATAAAAGTTGAGATCAAACTTTTTGCCACTCTTATTGGTCGGCTCATGCATACGTAGTATGAAATACGTATTACGGTATTAACTCCTTTCCCATGGAGCGTATGTCTACACCTTTCAATACCGTACAGATGATAGTTCAGACATACCCAATGTTTAACTTGAGTTCACATATCTACTCTTTTGCAAAATTCATCAGAACTCACATCTGGCATCTTAAACAGATAAAGTAAAATATGTTGGGTATTTTACTTTCGGACATAGTAAGTATTATATCCTTATCTTAACACTCAGTTAAGGCGACATACGTATTTTAAGCTTGAGCTCTCGATTATCACCTAGATAATAAGCTTAAAAACAGTCTCATCTCTATTTATCACACAGTAAACAGAGGCGATTACCCGTGTGAGTGGGCTAATCTTTTATCTATCTGACATACTTTCTCAACTTAAAATAATACACTGAGTATTAAGATGCATAAAGATCATACAAAGATTCATAGGCATTAATAATGAAACAATACAAGTTCATTGATGTGAATAACTCAGGGAAATTACAATATCCAGTACATCAGACTCTACGCAATCCTAGAGATTTTACATGACCACAAAACACATCTCTAGGTATTGGCTTTGTCATAGGATCTGCTACCATTCTATGCATAGATATGTACTGTAAGTTCACATCCTTTCGTGCAACCATATCTTTCACAAAGTTATACTTGGTATCTATATGTTTGGTCTTGCCATGATATTTTGGATTTTTGGTGTATGCTATAGTTGCTTGGCTATCACAGTTAACCAACAATGGATTCGCAGCTTTCTCATTAACACCTAAATGATCCAAAAATCTCTTAAGCCAAACTCCTTCTTGTACCGCTACCGATAATGCCACGAACTCAGCTTCCATCGTGGACAAGGCTATGCACGTTTGCTTCTTACTGCTCCATGATATGGCGCCATTGTTCAGTAAGAAAGCAAATCCAGAGGTAGATTTTCTTTCATTTAAATCTCCTCCCCAATCAGCATCTGAATAGCCTTCAAGTCGCAGATCATTTCCTTGGTAATTCAACTTGTAATCAGCAATTCCCTTCAGATACCTCAGTATTCTCTTGACGGCTTTCCAATGTGCTGGACCTAGATTGGATTGGTATCTACTCACCATTCCAACTGCAAAACATATGTCGGGTCTTGTACACATCATAGCATACATCAAGCTCCCAACAGCACTAGCATAAGGAACATGTTTCATTTGTTCCTTCTCTTGTGGAGTCCCTGGACACAGTCTATGGCTCAATCCTTCACCTTTTGCAATAGGAGTGTCTATAGGTTTATGCATACGAAATCGTTCAAGAACCTTATTTATATAGGTTTCTTGCGAAAGAGACAACGATCTCTTCGAACGATCTCTCGAAATCTTAACTCCAAGAATGTATGCAGCCTCACCCATATCCTTCATCTCAAAGTTAGAAGACAACCATCTCTTTGACAAGTATTAACCAACTCCATATGGCTTCCGGCAATCAGTATATCATCAACATATAATGATATGATCACAAATTGATCCTTGGATCTTTTGATATATACACAATGATCCTCATCAATCATTTTGAAATCATATGCCATTATGGCATTATGAAAACGTATATACCATTGTCTTGATGACTGCTTAAGACCATATATCGACCTCAAAAGTCTGACATACTTTTTCTTCTTGGCCTTTCACTATGAAACCAGCAGGTTGTTCCATATATATTTCTTCCTCTAATTCTCCATTGAGGAAAGCAGTCTTTACATCCATTTGATGTAATTCAAGATCCAGACTAGCCACTATTTAATAATGCGAATCGAGGTAAATCTCACTACAGGAGAAAACGTATCTTCATAATCAATTCCTTCATGTTGATTGTACCCCTTCGCCACAAGGCGAGCCTTATGCCTTTCAATCGAGCCATCAGGCTTTCGCTTTATTTTGAGAACCCATTTGTTCCCAATAGCTCTGCATCCTTTTGGAAGATCAACCAGTTCCCAGACTTGGTTTGATTTCATTGACTCTATTTCCTCTTCCATTGCATTAATCCATTTTTCCTTATTAGGGCAATTCAGAGCCTCATTAATATTTCTTGGCTCATCCTCATCTTGTGGAGCAACCATAAAAGTTTCCCCTTCAATGTCAAAACGTCGACGGGGAATACTTTGGCGACTTGTTCGCCGTATGGGAGATTGTACACTTTGCACATCATTCCCCATTGTGCTCCCACTTGGATGAAGTCCACTAAGGTCATTATCTTGATCCAAGGTTTCAAATAGGGAGTGATCTTCCCCTATTTCGCCCTTCTTAGGAAACTCATCCTCTAAGAATGTGACATCTCGTGATTCAAATTCAGTTATACTCCCACTTTCCTGCTCACCAATGAACACATACCCTTTCGAGTGTTCTGAGTATCTTATGAAAATACTCTTCTTTCCTCTAGGATCCAGTTTCCCAAACTTGTGAGAGGACTCATGTGTATAGGCAGCACAACCCCATGGCTTAAGAAAACTTAAGTCCGGTTTTCTACCTGTCCATAACTTATATGGAGTGGAAGTAACTGATTTGGAAGGCACACGATTAAGTATATACGCAGCAGTTAACAATGCATCACTCCAAAAGGTGATAGGCAAGTTAGCATGTGCCATCATGGACCTAACCATTTCCAAAGAGGGTTCTGTTTCTTCTTTCCGCAACACCATTTTGTTGAGGAGTGTACGGAATAGACAACTGTCTTTCTATTTCTTTTTCATCACACAATTTTCTGAACTCATCAGATAAATATTCTCGACCTCGATCAGATCTCAATGCTTTTATTTTCTTATCTAATTGATTCTCTACCAGGTTCATAAACCTTTTGAAACAACTTATTGCTTCAGATTTATGAGAAATCAAATAGACATATCCGAATCGAGTATAATCATCTATAAAAGTGATGAAATAAACAGCACCATGCCTTCCTTTCACATTCATTGAACCACAAACATCAGAATGGATTAAATGCATAGGAAATTCAGCTCTTTTTCCTTTTCCAAATGGTTTCCTTGTCGTTTTCCCTTCTAGGCAATGCTTACATATGGACAAATCGACTTTTTCAATATTGCCCAACAAAGCCCTCTTTGGCTAGTCTATTCATACGTTGTTGGCCAATGTGACCAAGTCTAGCATGCCACACATTCACATCATTATCATATTTATTAGGAGACGTGAGAAGGGAATAACAAACATTAGCATTAACATAATCAATATCTAATACAATAAAACCATCCAGAAAATAACCACAACCATAGTAATTTGTATCCAAAAACAAATTCACACATCTATTACAGAAGTTCATATTAAAACCTAATTTAACCAACACTAATACAGACACTAAATTCCGATGAATGTCCGGAGCATACAGCACATCATGAAGGAACAAAGTGCGTCCACCATGCATATTCAGTTGACATGTGCCAATTCCTTTCACTTCAGCTCTGGAGTTGTTTCCCACATAGATCCACTTAGTTTCAGTTGATACTTGTCGAAATTCCACGAAGGATCCTCTATCCTTCGCTACATGGTCCGTCGCTCCTGGATCCACAGTCCACAAATGATTAGACTCGTTAAGAACACAGAACTCGACACAAAAGTAAAGTTCTGAAAAGTACAAAGGGTGCATACCTTCTTTGGCTCACGACATCGCGAGCATAGTGACCCTTCTTGTCACAGTTGTAGCATTTCACCCTTGCAAGCTTTTTCATGTGGGGACGCTTCCCTCTTTCATGTTGGTTAAACTTGGGTTTTTTCCCTGAAGGACCTGCTTCTTCCTTGCCTTTTCCCTTATCAAACCAATTAGGGCGCTTGCGCTTGGAGCTCGAAGCTCCATTTGAGCTAGAACTAGCATGATAGAGTTCAGCATCCGGCTTAGCCGCCAACAAAGCGGTCCTCTTCCAGCTCAAGATGACGCATTGCATCCTCAAAGGTTTTGATATTTTCATTGTGAGTCGGTGCACCTTCATGTGCTCCCAACTCGAGGCAAGGAACGAATCATCGCTTGCACCTCGCTGCTCATCTCGTGAGGACATAGCCGCATCTCTCAGTTCAGTTATCATGTTTGACATCTTTCTAAGATGTTGCTTCATGGTCTGACCATGAGGCTTCTTATAAGAGTCAAACCTGATAGTGAGCTGCCTCAGTCTAGTCACCGAAGTATGACCAAATCTAGCTGCCATTGCCTCCCACATTTCCTTGGCATTGTCAAAACACCGAAACTCTCGCATGACGACATTTTCCATGCTGCTCAGCAACGTGATGCGAGCTAGAGAGTTCATTCTTTTCCACGCAGAAAAAGCTTCTTTGTCTCTTTTGTGCGTGCAGTGGTTCCCTCTTCAGTTCTACCATGGTCATGACAAGAGCCTCAAGTGCTTCTTGCTCTTCCAAAGACATACTGGATTTTCATTTGCCAAATTTCATAGTTGTCACCATTGAGCTTTTCACCTTTGTTCAGCTCGGCAACTATGCTCTTTGTGGTGAAGCCATTGATCCGAACAAATCGAGAAATATGCACGAATTATTAATGCCTATCATTTATGCATCCCTATTTACATAGACCTATCATATTAATGAATAATTTTAAGTAAGGTTTTAGAATCAAAAGGTCACTATGTTTCCAATCATCCTCCAAAATCCTAACTTAAAACTATCATCAATATAATTGTCTTATGCAAAATCAATTCTATGAAGCTACAAAAACTTCTAAAACTACCCACAGCTAATTACCCACAGCAACCAGCAGTAACAGAAAGCAACATATTATAGATATCCAATAAAACAATAATGCTTTCAAATAACACAATTAGGTAGTAATCATTACATAATATGTCCACAAATCACACATAACATACATCAGCCAATACAACTAACACCAAGTCGCACACGAACCGGGAAAGATCATCTTTTGTTCAATTTCTTGATCTTTTCCTTGAAACAATACAATAATATTAATTTACAAAATCCATCACAATTTTCTTATAGGAAGCAGCTCCGTTGACATCCCATATGCGATTCAACACATCTTGCCATTCGGTGGAAGAGTGTTTATGAAAAATCGCACCATCTCTCGATCGTGACATAGGACAACCTTTCCATATGACCTGTTGAATTTTCCCGTTGACTTCAAGGACATGATCAATTAAGTCACCTCTCTCCCATCGATGATCAGTCAGCTCAGCTATCAACTTAGAGAGCCTATCCTTTTGCTCATCGGTAATTGCACGAATAGGTGTGCGCAATCTCAGAGGAGGCATTGTTCCTGCAACAAATGTAGAACAAACAAGGGATCACATTATAATCCACATAGACTTAATTGAAAAAAGAAACACATTCTTTTCCTCTTTTTTTTTTTTTGGCCAACGGTCAACCGTCAACGGTCGTCGGTCAACGGTCAACGGTGCTCAACGGTCAACAGCAGTCAACGGTCAACGTCGGTCAACGGCGGTCAACGGTCAACGGTCGTCAATGGTCAACGGTCGTCGGTCGTTGGACCGGTCGAACCGATGACCGGTCGGACCGGCCGAGCCGGTCGGGCGGTGGCCGGCTCGCGCGAACCGAACCACGACGTGCCGCGCGCATGCCAGTCTCGCGCGGTCGGGTCGCCGGGTCGCCGCCGGTGACCATCCGGGCGAACGTCGCCGTGCTGACGTCATCGATGACGTCACCCTAGCGGTTATTGACCGTTGGGTGACGTCATGCTGACATCAACATGCGTCGGTCCGCGAACCGGCACGTGCCGGCTCGCCGGCCGGCAGTGCGCACACGCCGGTTCGCCGACCGGCGCGTGTGCCGCACGCACGGCGAGGCTGCGCTTCCGGGCGCGTCGCGCCCACGCGCAGCGGCTTCTGGCCGCGCGTGTGGGCGCGTGCGGCGTCTCCCGGCGGCGCATGACGTACCTCCAAACTCGTCTCGATGTCGCCTTTCTCCCCATGTATTCAGAAAACCGTTTCAACTTACGAAAACTCAGTAAAATGGCCGAAGAACGCTCGGGTGTCGGGATTTCTCGCCCCGATCCGTACGGCCGAAACACTTTCGCGAAAAATCAATCAAAAACATCAAAACAGATCGGGAAAACGTGAACTAGGGCTCTGATACCAATGTTGGGAATGACTGATCCCCGAAAAACCAAATTCGACACTAAATCGAACCCCTAAACTCAAGCGGAAGACAAGCCCGGGAATTCTAACACGTATCACCGATCCTAAAGCACATCACAGATTCGGCGTGCCTTTTAGCCACGGATTAAACACCGATGCCAATGGAGGAAGAGAAATCGACTGTTCGATTCGAGGAGGCCTTGAAGGGAAGAAAAGCGCGCCGTATGCTTACTGTTCTTTCCTTTTGGGAGAGAGAGAGCGTGAGAAGAGAAAAGACGTACGTTGAATTGCAAAACAAAACGGTGTGTATTTCTCTCTCTCTCCTCCCTTTTATACCCCCTTCTTTCCACGGGCCCTATTCCCGTGGGCCGGACTTTCTGGGCCCAACTTGGGCGGACGAGCCTTAAGCCCAAATCAAATAAAGCCTTCACATCAATAGAGAGAGAGAGAGAGAGAGAGAGAGAGAGAGAGAGAGAGGCATTCCCGTAGTTGATACAGCCGGTCCGCCCAGTTCTTTAGTTGAACAAATCCCAATTGCACCCCGCCGTGCAAAGGTAGTCAAATCCAATATTATAACAGACCATATTTTTGTTGTTTGAGCCTCGATTATTATACGCTGATACAAATAATACTTTCCATTGATCCAATTTTTAATTTGATATGTTTTGTGATGACTTTGCATTGCCCGTCCACAGGAAATTGAGGATGGTTTTTGAATGAGGCATTCAAGCTACGCAAATCGAATCCAAAACCCTAAATAAATAACAAGGAATTAGATATGTGCATACTTAGGTGTACCGTTTAGCACTAGCTTGGTGTACAATTTTACGACTTCATTATAGTTGCATAGAGTAGACCAATTCATCTTAACCGGCTCATCTCAATATTATGGTCAATAGTAAGTAAGAGTGGAAATAATTGAGATCGAGTTGGTCTTTCAAGATACAAGTCGGATAGAGTAAGATAGAATACGATAACATATGCATTACCAAAGGACAGAAGTCAAGAACTTGCCTACGGCCGATGCTAATTCGTCTGAAACAATGCTTTTCCTTGATCCCAAATCCAATTTAGGTCTGTCCCTTATAGTTCATGAGAGCATACACTAGCACATACTCAAATAATATCCGTTGAATCTACTGGTCCCACCGTCAAATATCAAAATTTGTATATTTCGATTGCAATCCTCCTAAAAAAAAAAGATAAATCTGGACTTGGTCCGTCTTCCAACGAGTCGGCAACATCCTCAATACCTCCGGCGACTTTGGCAACTGGGCCTACGTCGTCTCGCCCGTCGACCCCTTGATGCTCTCCTGCCTCCGCCACCCTCTTCGTCTCGGCTAGCACCGATGCTGCCGTCTTTGGCACCCCATGGATCTTCTCTATTTCCTCTACCACGTCGTCTCCCGATGCCTCGCCTTCTCATAACTCAAGCGCTTCCGCACAAGCTCTCACCTCTCGACCCTTGTGCCAACAACTTCATCCTCATCGCTGGCAGCTCTCCCTCCAACTTCACCCTCGACAGCTGCCCTCTCCTCAATCCCGAACTCTTCCCCTCATACCCCTTGCCGTGCTCGGCATCGCCTGGATCCCTGATGCTGCGCGGGGTCTTTCTCCGCCACAGGTGAAGCCAGTGAGGGATGATAGTCCGATGGTGGCAGCGTTCATTTCGCTTGATAAAATAATTTGCCAGCGTTCGTTATTGTCATTGATTTTTGCCATTCTTTTTCCAAGTTCTCGTCAAGCTACTCAAGCTAGGGGAGATACATTGATTTCTTTTTGTTTTAGTTAATTCAGATGCGCTATGTCAACTGTCAAGTACCCAATATCTTTGCAATAGAGGTATCAAAATGGATCATGGACCAATTATTTTAATTATACAAATAGAGCTAAGTTGTAAATGGGTTGCTAGAGATTTAACGGGTTGAGTGAAAATGGGTTTAAGATATTTGAAAGCTCCATACATGAATCTTATAAGATTGATAATATTATTGGTAAACCATCGGAAGATTAGATTAGAGTATGATTTGATTCTGCTATCAAAATATTAGATTAGAGTGGTAAATATGATTTGATTTCGGTCAATCTATCAGATTAGATATTCGGAATATAGAATAGGAAATCTAGTTGTCTTCTTAATATAAATAGCATTATGTATTGTAGAATAATACATCGTATTATAGCTTTCACTGAAGAACATTCTTCTCCTGGGAAATTTATCTTTGAATTGTTGTTTTCTTGAATCCTCTCATTTTCTTCATGGTATTAGAGCTTTATACTAAGAGCCAGTTTTATTATATTTGTCTTCATCCTTTTCCTTGAGTTCATCTATTCTTCATCTACACAATCATGGCTGAAAACCCAAAATCGAGATACCCATACCCGATACACGTAAATCTCTCAAACTTTGTGACTATCAAACTTTATGAAGGAAATTTCCTTCTATGGCAAACGCAATTTCTTCGCTTCATTAGAAGCCAGGAACTATTGGGTTTCATCAATGGTCAAATTCAACCTCCACCATTCAGAATCTTACGCACGGAAGGGGAAATTCTAAATATGTCCTTAATTCGAAGTATCAGCAATGGTATCGTATGGACCAACTCGTGTCATCATGGATTACTGGATCCGTGTCTGAGGATGTGCTGGGACTCATAATTGGTCTTGAATCGGCTTTTGAGGTATAGAATACATCATGTAATCGTTTTACTCAGAGATTTGTGGCCAAAGAATTTGAATTAAGGGGTAAGCTTCAATCTTGTCAAAAGCATAATAGGCCCTTAACCGAGTATTTACGTGAGTTCAAATTGATTTGTGACCAGTTAAACGCGATTGGGAAACCGGTCGATGAAATCACAAAGGTTTTCGGTGTTTTAAAGGGTCTCAGAAGTGACTATGAGAAGTTCAAGACAACTATGTATTGTCTCAAACCCGAGCCAAGCTACGAAGACGTTATTGCTCAGCTCAAGAGATATGAAGCGCGACATCAAAATTATTTGTCGAATCAAATAAACCCTAATTTGACATTTACTGGTGAAAAGATTGATCAGTCGAAACTGAGTAGTGAGGCTAATTCAGGTTCATTTAATTTAACATTTGCTTTTGCTGGCCAAAGAAATTTTAACAAATGTTTTGAAGGAAGCAATGACAAGTTTAACAATAGAGGAAGAGGCTATGGTTTTCGTGGAAAGAGGTTCAGAAATTATCCCGAATCTCATAACTATGGACCCTCAATAATTTTTGGTGATTCATTTGGTGGTTATCAATATGGTGGAAATTACATACCAAATTCACCTTCTCATAATCAAGGCTTTCGACCTTATACAAACACTCCAACCACGGTTGGGGATTCAAAGGAGTATCTGCCTGTGGGTGGTAATTTTGCTTTGAACAAACAGTTTTATGTGAATAATATGAAGCTTCAATGTCAGATATGCAAGAGGCTAGGACATGACGCTCTACGTTGCTTGTATCACTTTGATAATTCTTATCAAAGTGAGCTGATACCAAATGCCTTAGCTGCTCTTCACTTGGAGGATGATCAAGGAGGAGATTGGTTCTTGGATTCTGGGGCAACAAACCATATCACATCATCGACTGGTAATCTCAATTCTTTCTCTCCTTATTATGGTTCATACAAGGTAATGGTAGGGAATGGAGTTTGTTTGCCCATTACCCATATTGGCTCAACATCTTTATCTTCTAAACTACATTCATTTCCTTTAAATGAGGTTTTGGTGGTCCCAGGATTAAGAAAAACTTGATTTCGGTGTCTAAGTTAATTGACGATTATTCCTGCTCACTAATCTTTGATAAACTTGGCGTATCTATTAAGGACCATCTGACGGATTCAGTAATCAATCTGGGAAAGATATGCGGGGGGCCTTTACAAGGTAAATCAAGCACAAACACAAATGTGGTACTCTCAAAGACAGCATATCACCAATAGTGAAGTTTGGCACCTTCAGCTTAGGCACTCAAATTTTCAAATAATAAAATTTCTGGAGAACAACAATAAGATCAAATCTACAAAGGTGACAGAGAATATGTGAAAGTTGCTAGGTTGGAAAAAGTAGCAAGTTGCCTTTCAATATCTTGGAGTCTCTAGCTAGTAAACCACTTGAAAAAATCTATTGTGATGTGTGGGGGCCTGCCCCAGTAGAATCTTTTCAGCAATTTAAATTATATGTAGTCTTCATAGACATTTTTTCACAATTCTCATGGGTGTATCCAATGAAGAGAAATTCTGAGTTCTTTTCCATCTTTAATATGTTCCAAAATCTTGTTGAGAACCAATTTGAAAGTCGAATAAATCTTTCCAATGCGATGGCGGAGGTGAATTTAATAGCAGCTAGTTTATTAATCATTTGAATGAGAAAGGAATCAAAATCCTAGTCTCCTGCCCATATACGCCGGAACAGAATGGAAATGCCGAAAGGAAACATCGGCACATCATTGAGTTGGGTCTATCTATGCTCTCTCATGCATGAGAACCGTTGATTTATTGGGTTGATGCGTTTCTGACTGCCACATTTCTCATCAATCTGCTGTCATCACCAGTGCTGGGAATGAGTAGTCCGTTTGGTAAGCTCTTTGGTAATAAGCCTCACTATGGGTTTCTTCGAGTCTTTGGGTGTGAGTGTTATCCACACCTTAGACCGTATGGTGCAACAAAGTTTGATCCACGCTCATTACCCTGTGTTTTTATTGGGTATAGTCAGAGACATAAAGGTTATCAATGTCTTTATCTGCCAATAGGAAGGGTATATGTAAGTCATCACATGATATTTGATGAAACGAGATTCCCATTTTCTGATAAATTGGGGACCGTTTTTCCTAGGCATTCACAGTTGTATCGGACTTGTTTATAGGGGATTAAATTATTTACTAAACAATCTAGAACAACAGTGAGTGAAGGGTAGCCATCACAACACCCAAGCATGGGATTTCTATTTGTTGATAATAGCTTTGGACAACAAAATTATGAGCCACCTAATAAGACAAACATGCAGCAACCATGGTTGGGTTCACAAGAACCATGCATAAATTGTGAAACACATGAAGTAGCAACAGTCTCTGTCTCAAGTGATTTACTAGTTTCATCTACTCAACAACAATCTACTCACCCAATGCAAACAAGGTTGAAATTGGGAATAAGGAAGCCCAATTTGAAGTATGTTCTCTCCATAGCCCGTGAGATTCCAAAGGAGCTGAAAACAGTTAAAGGAGCACTAAGTCATCTAGGTTGGAGGAAAGCTATGATAGATGAATTGGAGGCTCTCGAATTAAATCAAACATGGGAGCTAGTACCAAGATCTTCAGATATGAATATCGTCGGATGTAAGTGGGTGTTCAAAGCCAAATTGGATGCGGAAGGAAACCTTGATAAACTGAAAGCATGATTAGTGGTGAAGGGGTACCATCAAGAGGAAGGTGTTGATTTTGTCGAAACTTTCAGCCCTGTGATTAAATAGGCAACTGTGAGAATTGTTCTCTTCGTGGCAATTGTTAAAGGATGGTTTATCCATCAACTAGATGTGAAGAATGAGTTTCTTCATGGGTCATTAAATGAGATAGTGTTTATGGAACAACCACCGGGCTTTGTGAGTTCTACGGTGCCTAACTCGGTTTGTTTACTCAGGAATGCATTATATGGCTTAAAACAAGCTCTGCGAGCTTGGTTTGAAAAATTTATCAACCTTTTTGTTGGAATGGGGATTTCATTGCAGCCCTATGGATCCGTCGTTATTTATTCTTCACACGGGTGAGCACACCTTGGTATTATTATTATACGTTGATGATAATATTTTGACCGGCAGTTCATCATCTCTACTTCGGGAATTAATAGAAGCTTTAAGCAAAAAAATTTCTATGAAAGATCTTGGACGACCTCACTATTTCCTTGGTATTGAAGCCAAGTTTATTGGTCCGGATCTATTTTTAACGCAATCTAAATATGCTGGTGATTTGTTGCGGAAAGCAAATTGCAAGATAGTAAGCCGATTGAGACCCCATTGCCTATCAAAAATCAACTAATAGTACAAGACATGGAGCCTTTTCATGATCCTCACTTTTTTTGAAGTCTTGTAGGTGGATTACAATATCTCACAATTACAAGACCAGACATCTTATTCAGTAAATCAAATCCGTCAAAAAATGCAATCTCCTAAGAATGGTGATTTCAAACTGTTAAAATGGGTGTTGCAGTATGTAAAAGGAACTCAGCAACTGGGGCTTTATCTTCACTCTAAAAACGCACTAAATTTATACAGGTATGCATACTTTGATTGGGCTGGTTGTTCTGAGACTCGGAGGTCAACAATCGGGTTTTTCACTTTCTTGGGATTAAATATCATTTCATGGTCCACAAAAAGGCAAGCAACAGTGTCACAATCATCAACGGAGGCTGAATATAGGGCCTTGGCTTCTGCTAGAGCAGATCTTACATGGGTCTCTTTTGTATTGAGAGATTTGGGTATTCCGCTCAAGTGGCCGACTTTGCTTTATAGTGATAATCGCTCAGCCATTTCATTGATAGTGAATCTAGTCCTTCATGCAAGGACAAAGTACGTGGAGATTTATTTTCATTTTGTTCGAGAGAGAGTCGCTCTCAAGTTACTTGAAGTTTGCTATGTTCCTGCTACTCATCAACTTGCTAACATATTTACAAAAGCTTTACCATGCTTTGATCATTGCAGGCTACGATACAAACTGGGACTAGGTTTTCCACTTAATCCTAGTTTGAGGGAGGCTGATAAGATTGATAATATTATTGGTAAACCATCGGAAGATTAGATTAGAATATGATTTGATTTGATTCTGCCATTGGAAGATTACATTAGAATATGATTTGATTTGATTCTGCCATCGGAAGATTAGATTAGAGTATGATTTGATTCTGCTATCGAAATATTAGATTAAAGTGGTAAATATGATTTGATTTCGGTCAATCTGTCATATTAGATATTCGGAATATAGAATAGGAAATCTAGTTGTCTTCTTAATATAAATAGCATTATGTATTGTAGAATAATACATCGTATTATGGCTTTCAGTGAAGAACATTCTTCTCCTGGGAAATTTATCTTTGAATCGTTGTTTTCTTGAATCCTCTTATTTTCTTCAGAATCAGTGTCCTCATTGGCAATCGACTAGGGACAAAGTTCCGAGTAAGCAAATCCGGCTGATTCTGCCAACTGAGTCATTCCAGAAATTTTGAATTCTACTTGCTCCGGGCTGTGTCGGTGTACCCATGATCGGTCTTCCCGTCTTTTGAGCTATTTAAGACATTGATTTTACTCTTTCAAAAGCAACTGAAAGTTGACATCGCATTCACTGAGATCTGCAGGCATAATTTCCACCCTTCGTTTAGAAATACAGTGTGGAGATCAAATTGATGGGTGCTTTACTGCTTTGGTATGGATGTGGATGATGGGTGTGCTTTTCCGAGGACGATGATGGTCGGTCTTATGGTTCCCAGGAAAAGTGCAACTTCAACCGATGCTATTTAGCTGAAATCTACCTCTTATACCCAAATATTTTTTTTTCAGTGCAAAGCTTTTTTTTTTTTTTTTTTGAGTTTTTGATCCTAGTGACAATTAACTATGTAACACCGACATGGACATGGGACATGCGATAAGACATGACATGATAAGTCAATATGTCATTTCTAAAAAAAATAAAAAATTTCAACACGTTCCGACACTTTATATATTAAATATATCTTTATATATAAATGCACAAATAAAAAAATAAAAATAAAAAGAGCCTAGAATTAATTTCTACTAAAAACATTAATCCAATATTTATTAATATCATCAATTATCTTAATTTGACAAATTCAATTACATTCCATTGCAATTACCATAAAACTTGAACGAAAAAAATAAGCAATCCACTTTTCTATTAAATTTACGGATATATACACTACAAGTCCTAAAACTTATCGCGAAAATATAATTTAGTCTTAAAACTCATCAAATTAGTGCAATCAAGTTCTTCCATTGATATTGTCGATTTGTTTAAAGAAAAATACTGAAGTGATATTTTAAAATTTATTTATTTATCTTATGTGGCATTTTTTATTATTTTTTTCTTTAAATCTTATTTAAAGAATAGTAAAAAAATAAAAAAAAAACTAAAATAATTCTAAAAAATATGGAAAAAGAAAAAGAGAAGATAGGGTCATGCCTGATCTGTTGCCATTGCCATTACTACCGTTGGAGGGTTGCCGGTGATGATGGAGGGGGGGCGACCCTTGTCGGTCTAGGCAAGGCCCAAGCAAGGCTTGCCCAAATTTGGGCAACGCCAACCCTCACCTATGGCCAACAAGCCACCCTAGTCCTAGGTGAGGCCTCATCGGCCCTAGGCAAGGGCCAACGACCCTTAATAGGCCTGAGTGAGGGTGCGATATCACCCAAATTTGGGTGAGCCTCGCCAACCCTTGCCTGGCTTGCGATGACCTCGCCTAGGCTAGTGAGGGCCACCCCCCTTCGCACCTCACGGATGCTCTTCGACAGTCGCAACGATTGTGGCAATAACAGTGCAGTAGGGCCCAACCACGATCCCTATCCATTTTTTCTTTTTCTTTTTTTCATATATTTACATTTTAACCTCTCAACTATTGAATTGACCTTGTACATGTCAAATTTCCGGACTCGCATGTCGGAGCATATTAGGAAGAGTTGATCACGTGTCGGATTTTCCAATACTCGTTGACATGTCGATGTGTGTCAAACAAGTGTCAGAGTGTAGGACAAGACACGAAAGCTCCTGGAGAGTGTCAATGCTTCTCAGGTAATTAGACTATCATGTGCAATGATTTGTTGAAAGATTAAGGAGAAAAAAATAATTTAAAATACATTTAGAGACCAATCGAGTGTGGTGAGGTCGGGTACCGACCGAGAAAATTTGCATTGAAAATAAATTGGTCAATTTAGATACTATTTATATCCCAACCCAACTCACCAATTTGATTGGCTTATTTCATTAGAGGTTTGAAAAAAAAAAAAAAAGCTATCACATCGGACTAAACTTCCGTCCGTAAAAATGAAAACCGGATCGTGTTTTATTCTCAAATTACTCAAAGGGTCGATATCGATTGTTCACAGACACGACCTCACACGTTGCCTTCAACGGCCTTGAACAAAAAGAGAAATCTAACCAACTTCCCATCCCAAACTGCGGCCTCGTAGCTCTTCGGGTTGGCCCCGTCCTTGACCTCGACGTTAAGCTTGTAGATCGTCCCCAAGAACCCCACCGTCTCACCCTTCACTACCTTATCCAGATCCAGCTTCGTCTGGGCGTCCTCATTGTGCTTATTGACCGCAAACTCAGCGATCTCCCGCACGTGCGGGTCGCTCAGATCCTTTATCGGCTCCCAACCGGATGGCCCCTCCCTGCCGGCGGCCCTGGCGGCCGAACCTTGGAGGAGGAGTACAGTGGTGGCCACCGCGGCGAGGACGAGGAGCCTCATTTTCAGGGGTTTTTGGCGTCGGTTCTTGGTGTGGGCTTCGAAACTGAATGCTTATTTTGATGGTTTCTATGGGTGGGGGTACGTGTATTTTTATAGGTCTTAAAATGGCGCGATGGACGCCGAGACTTGTTGAGTGGTGTCGCAAAAATACGTAATTTCTTTTGGGGCAACTTAGAATATAGGGAAAGGTAAATATTCCGTGGATTATGAAATTAATGACTAATTGAAATAAGAAGGATGTGAATAATGCGGGAGCATCTAACCCCGTCAAACACAAGGATTAATCCATGAGTAATTTCTATAAGTTGAAGGGTATCGTTGATTTTCTAATTTAAACGGATTTTAAGGCCAAAGAGTAGTTTCCTGATTTCATTTGATTTTCTAACTTGATTATTTCCTAGTTTAATGTTCCCAGATTAACGTTCCCAATTTTATATTTCCTAGATTTAGAGCCTTAGTCCCTCGGTGAATAAGATGCGCATTCTCAGTTGTATGCATGCGAAGTTTTGAGTTCATAACGCATTGGACTTTCTCTCGAATGATTCATTTGGTTCATTGAATCTGTTTGTTTCGTAGAATGTGGATAATTTGAAAAACATTTTCTTAAAAATGATTTTTTATATCACTTACAAAAATGAATGAACGAAAAATATTTTCATGGTCCCCGAAAATGTTTAGACATATATTGTAATTGATAACTAAAATATTATTCATTGATTAACGATATAAATGATCATTTCTAAGAAAACATTTTCCAAATCGTTCATTTTCGCAAAGCAAATAGAGCGTTCGTCCAATTCATTGGTAGTGAACCTTAAAGTTCTTTATTTTTTATTGGTGAAGAATTCCTTTATGCCTTGGTAATAAACCTTATTATCCCAAAGTTATTTTTCCGCAAACACATCAAACACTTGCATTCAATTAAAATCATTTTTTAAGCGATATAAACAATTACTTTTAAGAAAATATTTTCAAATCATTCATTTTTCGTAAAATATACGGAGCTATTCAAACCCATTATTAAACCTTTCCTATAACAATTACAATCGTCAATACGAACGCGGCCGAACTCCGCGCAATTGATGAAAAGTTTTTAACAGTTTTTAGAAAGCTGTCTTATATAGACGTGAATCCTCTGTCGATTCTATGCATCATCTGCGGCACACTCCAAGGAATCTCGTTCATCTTATCAAATTGTGAGATCTTCCAGAACCTAGAACTTTTCAGCGCGGTTGAGCTTCTCACATATATTTGGCCAACAAAAACCCTCCGATTGCAATGAAGCGTGCATGTACTTACCAAGATCAAACATTTCATGGAACCATACCATTGTCCACGGTCATCTCTATAGATATATTGACCAAATGACTATATTAGCAAACCCTCGAACTTTAAGAAGTCCTCCATCGTTTATTTGAATTGCTCAAGGTGTTGTTCGACCAGAAGGGGCCGCGACTTACCAGTCGAGATGGGCACGTATTGCGCGTGGGTCATCTTCGAGCGAACTCAATTAATTAGGAGGTGCAGATTAGTCTCAATTAATTAATTAGTTTGAATTGATTCATCTAATCTAACAACCAGCCTCACCAAAGAATTGGCGAGGGATGAGCTTGCCAAATTTTGGTGAGCTCGAGCCTTGCTAGAGGTCAACGAGCTCATCCCTCGCTAGTGGTCAATCCCTGACCGACGACTAGCCGAGGAAGAAGGAAAAAGGAAAATGAATAAAAAAATTGATTTCTTCTAAAAATAAATTAAAATAAATAATTAAAATGAGTGCATAGAGAATAATGAGGTTTGTACGGGTGAAACAAAGAAGAGGCAAAAATGATTTCCACTTTCTGTTGATGGAAAACATTTATAAAGACCTCTTTTCCATATTTCATTAATCTGTTTGTTTTTCGCATGCCAAACACTGGAAAATCTGGAAATCATTTCTATTGAAGTTGTTTTCTATGAAATGAATGGAGCCATTTTCCTTGACAAGTCGGATGCTTTCGTTTCAAGGAAAACTTTATGATAAAGGAAAATGCTTTATGGGAAAATATTTTTTTTTATGAAAGTGAACAATTTTCCTTTATTTAGTGATATGTGGTCGAAAATGTTACCTATTGTTTGGAACTCATTTAGAAAGTGATTTCAATCTTATGACTTTATTTCATGGCCAAAAAAAAAAATTAATCGAATTTTCAAATAATTACTTTATTTTCTCTTTCTTCCCCTCCGTTGGTCACTAGGCCTCGTCAACAGCTAGTTACTAGCCATAGGCACGAACCAACAAGCTCAAGCCTAGCTGGCTTGTGGTGACGCTCCAGCTCACCTATGGCCAATCACCAACCTTCATCATGGTTGGCGCCCAACCAAAGAAGAAGAAGGAAAATTAAAATAAATAAACAAAATAAAAATTAAAAATGAATATATTCGAGATGAGTAATTCCGGAAAATGTTTTAACCTATTTAGATATAGGAATTCACTTTCCTAATTTATGCATTAACATTTTCATTGACCCAAAAGTGTTTTCTATTGATTAGTCCCTTTTCACAAAATAAATGAGTGAAAGTCCGGAAAATCAATTGCCATAAAACACTTTTTCCTAAATAAACGCCCCAAGTCTTATTAATTTTTGCTTCTAACTTCATAAAAACCAACTGAATACATATAGTTATTAGGAGAAGCCCACTCAAAGTACAGTTCGCAGTTGAGTTGAGGATTTACAAAGCACAAGCAGATTTAATTAAATAAAAGTACAAGTAGAGATGGGGGTGAAAAGTCATTCCCGATCAAACTCACATCTTAAATTTATCCCGTTGAGAATTTAACCGCCTCCACCTCTGTAGTCGCCACCATGCCATGGCATGAGCCCGTCGACCCTCAAGCCGCATTGCCCGACCGATTATTGGAGGAAAGTGAAGAAATATACTTTAGGGAATTTTCAGGATAAGCGGGGTAGATTTGCCTAAAGTCAAGAGGTATTTGGGTCCGATGGGCTTGTTGGAAAAATTCTTCGAAATTGGACAGAACGGAATCGGACTCAACTAAATTATGGATCCCCAGTAATGGAGTCGACAGCACTTCTTTAGGTCTAGATCATCGATCTTTGAATATAAGAAAATGCACAATTACAATTTCTCAAATGCAAAACCGAAAAAGTACTTTATTGCAAGTGAAATCACTTAAAGACAAGAGGCCAGAAAAGCATCACGCACCAAACTAATCCAAATTTTTTTGTTTTTAACTAACTGTAAAATTAAAATTCCATCTTACAAATTACTCCTGCATCTCTAGCACGCAATCAAAATTCCATCTTACGGGTTGATCAGAATCTTAATATAGAAAATGAACAGATGAAAAAACTGCACTTTCACATATCTCAGGTACACTGGGGACTAATCGAAGCATTACATAAGAACCACGTGAAGTGCATAAACCAAGACAACGCCATCATCTCTCCTGTGTGTAAATGCACCATACATGTATGAATCTGTAAGCAAATCAACAGGGTACTACAATTGCAAGTCTTTCATTACTATACAAGGGCGTAGACAATTAAATTACCTGCACAGATGCCCCCCGTGTAAAAACCCATCCGGCGCAAAAATCTTCTGCATCTCATGGAACAATTCCATCGCGTCAATGAACTCACCAAACCGAACCAAGGCATCCATCAAGGCATTCCACCAAACTGCACTCCTCTCGGACAGAGCGAACAAGTCTGCGCATGCCTTGAGAGCAAACGGGAAAATGTACTTATCCGGAAAAACTCTTCCATCTTCCAACATCCCCCGAAGCAGCGAGATGGCCTCCCCCTTGTGGTCACTGCTTTGCGCGCGGGCCCTTATGAGAGCTTTCCGCATGAATTCGGATTCTCAACTTGTTGAAACACCTGATATGCATAGTCGATGCTCCGTGAGGACGAGAAGTAGAGGATTTTGCTATGGAGGAAGGGGTCTGCGGATCGTTGTCGGTCATTGTCGTGGTGCACAGAGCTTCAGCGTGGATTTGCTTGAGATGGGATATGTCTGAGCAGTCGTTTACCAATTGAAGAAGACGACAGAGAATCGCTTTGGTCGAGACATTGAGAGTGTGCGGAGGGATTGTGGAGAGATTATGAGAGCCATGATGCCCCTCCCAACAGAGGTTTCATTAAGATGTAGATATGCATACGTCGGTTTTGGAATGAATCATTAAGTCTTTCGAGTTTTCTTTCGTAAAAAATACAGCCATGAATTGTTGGGAAAATATTTGATGAACAATTCGGAAGAACAATGAAGCCAGACTTTGAAACGTGATATCACTTATTTGCCTCACAACTTTACTAATAGTCACTGACAAATTTTCTCCAAGATACAACAAAGTCTCAATTAAGAATACTGAATAGTAATTCTATTATTTCTCCAGGATCTCTCAATGGAAATAATTGGAAAGATAGCCGTATTTTTTTGGAAAGCTGTATTTTTTTGGAAAGAAAGTTCGAAAAGACTTGATCTTGATTAATCTCAAAAACCTACGTACTCTGTCTTTTGAATAGAGGTAACCCTTCGGAAAATGTTGTAATATGAACAGGTATGTTCTCAAAGGTTATCTTGAAAAACATAAAAGAAATAATAATAATAATAATAATAATAATAATAATAATAATAATAATAATAATAATAATAATAATAATAATAATAATAATAATAATAATAATAATAATAATAATAATTAGAGTTAAATAAATAAACAATAACTCTTTTATCAACAGTCGTATTGTTTCAACAGAATGCTATGATTAATTTTTATAAAAATAAAATCTCAATTTTTAATAAATAAAAAATAATGATTGTTGATTAGTGCTCCTCCACATGCAATACTCACATTTTTTCAATGTGAGACAAGGCACCTCTTAGTTTGTTCTACGAACAAACTACCAACAATCCCCCACTTTGATGCATTAACCTAGAGCATGCACAAAGAGGAAAGCGGGTCTGCACAACAACAAGGAAATTTGCTAAAGAATAGTATGACCTAACTCTTCTAATAAGCATAATTGAAATAGCAATTCCACCATTACCGAATCCATTTCTTCTATGGAGTTGGATCCCTAGTGGTGCTATGAGAACTGTTCTCTTGTTCTAGGAGATATAGGGAAAGGAAGAGTCGCGTGAAGACAGCAGAGAATATTAGAAGACAGATAACTTCTTTTTTCTATACGTTTGACTGGAGTGACGGATTTCTTGATTCCTTTTATTTTCATATTTTGGAAAGATAGACCAGAATATATGATGCTAGTCTGCTAGGAAGCGCATAGTACTCAGTTATTTAACACATTTAACTATTTTAGTAACTGTCCAGGCAATAGTGTAACTCTTAACATTCACACTGAGAAAAGCAATGTAATGGTATTTTGCAAGTCTAACAACACCAATAATGTTTCACCAGGCCATGTACCATTACTACCATACCTTGCAGCAATTTTTGAATAAACATCAGCAGGTTTCTCTGCCGCAACTAGATTTACTGCAGCAGCTTCCATCTAGAAAATGAATACAGTGCTGAAAATAAAATGAATGCTCGTGAGAAATTAAAATATTAAGTTATACAAAATTTCAGGCTCTAGTTTCATAAAATTAATTTGGATGACATGCAAGACTTTGCTTAACGTATATATTATCATGTCAACAATTGAGATAACTGATTCATCATCTCATTCTCAGAACAGCAACAAAGACCGGCTAGATATTAGAACTACATTTCCACAACAGAAATTAAGGAGATTAATCAATATGAAGAAAATATCATCTTAGATAAGCCATACAATTCAGATATCTCTCAAGAACTACAACTGGAAAGGGTCCTTAAGGACTTTTCTTCGAAAAACCTAATTGGTGTAGCATTTACCCTTCAATGTTGGAGAAAACAAATACGGAAACCCAATTGTGATATTCCAAACCACTCTTTTAAGTTTACAAGCAAACTTAGTTTTGCTATATTAGATTAAAAATAAAAAAAGTAACAGCATACTCATAATAAAATTGAATTCTCTATGAACTTTATGAACCTATGACAACATCCATCATAGTCTCCTGCACACTACAAAGGCTAAAAACCTCTTAATATCTAGGCTTGATACTACATGTGTAAGCAGACGAACGAGCTACATCATATTGACCGTTTGCATGATAGAATCAACAAGCCAAATAGAAGCTGATACTTAGGTCGTTTCAAATTTATGAAGTTACCATTCAAAAACTAAACAACAGAAACTTCATAAAAATGTGTGCAAAATTAGAACCTGGTGTATCTAAATCATCTTCCTGTCAAATAAAATATGATAAAAAGAATTAGCGAAACAATGATGGAAACAACAGGGCAAAAAGTACAATGCCTGTAAAAGAAAAAGAGCATGTAGTTGCAAATGCAACTCGACTCACTCTGATGCCAAAAATCATAAGAGCATGAGGGAAATTCCTCTGCAACCTCGACTGTTCAAGTTGGCTTTAATTGGTGGGCAGCATCTGCAAACGAGAAAGAAGACTCAGAGTCCACTCATTGAGGTCATGAAGACTCAGACTCAGTGGTCGTGTCATTTCATCGATATGCTTAACAAGTAGACAAGCGTAGAGTTTAGAAGAATCTGACGGACCAGCAAGAACATATGCAAGTTTGCCTCAATAGTCTATTTGAAATCAGTCACCAGGAAATACATGCTAGTCAAAAAGAACATAAACAAAAGGGAAAAACATCATATATCAATACGTTTGCCTTTCCTTTGCAAAAGGCAGCCAACCAAAAAATGCAGAAAGGCAAATAAACCTGAGAACTATATAATTACTGTAGATATCAGAGATACCCCGCATCCACACTTTTTAATTACTCAAAGTAACCTAAACTTAAGGTTTCGCTAATGATCATATACGGTCAACAGAATACAGGTTTACGCCGTCAGTCATCACAGGACAGTAAGATTACCTAAATTTAAGGTTCATAAAAAACCCTAGCTGCTCCGAGGAGACAGATCTGACAGGTAGTCTCACATATAGATCGAACTTCTTTTTAGAAATCGGAAGTCCAGCACCATTGGGGTCTCAAAGTTGCAAAGCAGAAGGCACTGAAAAAATTTGCCACCAAAATTGTCCTACTGATGCTGCTCATATATCTGCATGTATTCCTCCAAGAGTGCAACCATCTGAGGAAGCGTTTCTGAAACATGCAAATCCTGCATCTCATACCTAAAGCATAATGTAGGAATTGTCAATCTACACGACAATTGTACTCTTATTTCCCCAAAAATCACAAAGAGGGAGAGAGAGATTTACTGAAGTTCTTCATACTTCCACCGAACAAAAACCCTGTTAAAACCTTCACCAGGCTTGCCATCATGAACAACGTTAGCAATCAAATCATACTTTGATCGCAGCCTCTCCTCATCTCCTAGTGTGGGTAATGGAATGTAGTCCTTCAATTCCAAGTTCTTGACAAGAAAATTAACTGCAAAAGCAATCATAAGTAATCGGATACTTAAAAGTACTAATTTGATCAACATTTCACATTCGCCACTTCATATTGTCTTTTAAATCAAATCGCAGCATTATGAAATGGCTGATCTGATCATCATCAAAGTTCCCCAATTTTTTTCCAACTAAAATCATTAGGTTCAAAAAGCTTACCTAGAGTGGGTTCTTCTCCACCAAATAATAATAATAATAAAATATGTTTTTCGTAAATCTCCGCATATGGAGAATGAGACATTGAGGCAATCTCTTAACATGGTATCTCATCCTTGCAAGGCGGGGACGGACAACCTCTGTTACTATTTCTCCATCAAATTTCTTCAATATGTTGAAAAGGGTACCTGAAAGAAAATAAAACATTAAGTTAGATCAATAAGCACTTGGGACTACAATGGTGCGAAGTGCCACAGAAATCTTTGAGGACCTCTCTCATCTGATATTCAACTTGAAGATTCCCCATCACATGATACAAGCCCATGATGTAAATTCACGATATGATCACAATCCCGAACTATCTTAAAGTGTATTATTTGACTCGATTCTTTCAATAAAAGGTACCAAATTGTTGTAAAGTACTGACCAAGCGGGAGGCATCTAATGTGCTTAGGCGTCAGGGGGCGAGCAACGTCAGGGGTGACAGGGCAAGCGGCGTTAGGGCGGCTGGGTGAGCAGCGAGCTACATCGAGGGTAGCTAGGCAAGCGGCGAGTGATGTCGGGGCCAATTGGGCGAGCGGTGAGCGGCGTCCACCAGGGGATCTAGCGGCGAGCGACAAGAGGCATCCACCGAGGGATCAAGCAACGTCCAGTGGCCACATCGAGGGCAAGCGGTGTTTAGCGGCGGCTTTGAGGGCAAGCGGTGTCTAGCGGCTGAGTAGTGAGGTGAGCGGGGGTGACAACATCGAGGGAGGCAAGGGCGGGGCGAGCAGGAAGTGATTGGCATCCAGCGGCGGGACAAGTGTCTGAAGACGGCATCGAGAGCGAGCGGCGTTCGGCGGCAGCATCGAGGGTAAGCAGCACTGGGGACGGGGCAAAGGCAGAGAACAAGAGAGGACAACTGAAATGAGGGTTAATGATTTGGGGACTTTTAAATTTTAGGAACCCTAACCTAACCGGTTCTTGGTTCTACCCAGAAACCGCATTCACCCCTAGTCCAATGTGGAGCATGAGCTTAAACCTAAGTTTAGTGTGTGGAATAAGCCTAAACCTAAGTTTGACAAGAGAGATAAGCTTGAAATTGAAGTTTCAAACTTTTTGGAGCTTAAGCTTGAGTTTAGCATGAGAGATGAACGTAAATGCGAGTTCCCAACATTCTTGGAGCTTAAAGGTAGCTCGATGAGGTAGTACAAGTGAACTTCAACACTGTAGGAACTCCAAGCAACTTAGAGGGTAGCTTAAATAATGGTCATAAAAGTTCTAAGCTTATTCCATTGGTGCTAATTTAGTTATAAATATTTTAATTATGTCAATGTAGTCCTAAATCTTTTGACATAAAGCCAATTCAGTCTTTCTAACTAATTTGGATTGGATATTGCTAGTGTGGATGCCGAATGGCTTACTTAGCATGGTCGATGCTAATATGGACATTTTTAATAATATATATATAATCTCTCACCAATAGAAGTCTAGGAGATTTCTGTGCTCAATATGACAATTCCTAGGTCTATTAATTGGAACCAAGTTACTTTACCAGAACAATGGGAATTAGAAAACCAAATTCCCCAACAAGTTGTTCAAAATACATATCCGACTAATGTCATTCAACATCCAGAAGGAAGAGTGACCATTAGATTTCCTAGAAGATCTTTCGATTCAAGATCTAGTCCTTCTTTTCATAATTCTTATACGAGGTCCATAGATCTTAATCCTAATCTTCCTCCTATAATCACCATTCCTCCTAGTACGCACAGAAACACTCCTCCTCCTAGTATACATAGAGATACTCCCACACATGATACAACACCTTTACCTCCTTCCACCAGTAGAAGTAATCAAGAGACACCTCTGAACCAGAAATTAGTGGTTTAGATAATAGATCGGGGATTTCCAGGCCGGTTTATCAACAAAACCAGCTGAACCAGCCCTAGAAAGTACAGATTCCCCTCATCATTCTCCTACTTATTCTCAAATGATAGATGCTGAGCTTAATGTTTTAGAAAAACATTTTGAACCGAACAAAACTTTTCTTAATAAAGAATTTAATTCTGAAGACAACAAACAAATCGAGAGAATGGTTCTTCAAAACCTTTGCGACAAAGCAAAAGACGTCAAACAAAAATATTACGACTACATATACGAATATGAAGTCCATATATTCTTCTTTGATTGGTTAGAAGAACAATTCCTTGAACCAAAAGAAATACTTGTTTTAGATCATCATTATAAATGGAAACTTGATAATGGTGAAACCATAGAATCCAATCATCCACCCCTTAGAAGAATAAAAATACAACATGGAGAAAGTGAGGTTACAGCTACTCCTTTTAGGCTTCCAGATCAAGGAGACTCTCTTTATACTCACAAAGTCATTGAACAAAACAATTACACTAATCAACATTTGGCGACCATAGGAAAACAGTTGAATAGAATAGAATCCACCATTCAGAATCCTACTCAACTCGTCACACCACAAGTAGACACTTTCAAAAAACCCATTTTCAAAGCCTTTGAATTCCCAAAAAACCTTAGCCCGGAGTTTACCAAAGCCATAGAACAAAAGAAAAAACTCCTAGGAAAAGCAAAGCTAGAACCTACTCCTATTATAGACACCCCTAAATTCCAGAATCTTATCATTAAAGACACCCCTGACCAACCCACTATCAAGTACATTGACCAAACAATCTGGTGACTCGATAATGAATCGGTCACTTTGAGATTAACAGAGACTCAACTAGAGACAACCTCGAAGCTTTATTATAGTAGGGCTACTCCACGATATTGCCCAAGAAGAATCATCACAGAAAATACAAAATAAATACTCTCCTGATGCCATTTATGAATGGAATATAGATGGTGTTGCCGAAAGCAATATCATGAATATTCTTAATAACATGGTCATGCTTGCCAATGCCTACAAAACCCAGCAAGATGTTTCTGATCATGCTGTTGCTAATCTTTTAGTAGCCGGATTTACTGGACAACTAAAAGGTTGGTGGGATAATTATTTGACTGATGAACAAAGAATACAAATTTTAACTGCCTATAAAATAGATGATTTTGGTCAACGCATGGATGATGACCAAGGACATCTCATCCAAGATGCGGTGAATACTCTTATCTATTCCATTTCACAACACTTCGTAGGAGACCCTTCACATATTAGAGATAGGAATCAAGATCTCTTATCCAATATGCGTTGCAAATCCTTAGGAAGGTTTAGAGAATACAAAGAACTTTTCCTTCAAAGGGTTCTCATCGACACGATTGCAATCAACCCTTTTGGAAAGAAAAATTCTTAGCGGGTTTACCCCAAATTATAGGTGATCAAGTTAGGGATAAAATTAGAGAAGAATACAATGGCCAAATACCTTATGATCTTCTTTCTTATGGTGAAATAATCTCTTATGTTTACCGTCAAGGAACACAAATGTGTAATACTATCAAATTACAAAGACAGCTCAAGGAAGAACAATCTCTCACCAATAGAAGTCTAGGAGATTTCTGTGCTCAATACGACCCTTCTTATAATGAAAAAACAAAACCAAAATGTAAGGGAACTTGTCCTTCGAGAAAGAAACAAAGAAACACCACAACAAATCTCAACCTCGTAGGAATAAACAAAGACACCGAGAATAACCCAAACAGACCTCATAATGATAGGAAAAATTTTAAAGACATCAAATGCTATTCTTGTGGTAAAAAAGGTCATATTTCAAAATACTGTAGGATTAATAAAAAATTAAATGAACTCTCTCTTGATGACAATACTCTTAACCAGTTAAATAACATATTCATAGAAAATGGTGATACTTCTTGATGAACTTCTTGAGGAAGAAGGTCTTGATTAATGAAATAGATTCCTCTTCGATTCGATTATGAAGACGCCTCTCCTGAAAAACCCGTTCTGAAATAAACATGTTAACAAAAGATGAAGAATTTCTCCTTAGCACTTGCTGATAAGATTACGACCCCGAAGCCAAGAAAGAATACTTAGACAGACTTCATTCTTCCCTAAATATTACCTCCAAGCCCAATACTTCTTACAATTTAAAAGACATCTTGAATAGAAACAAAAAACCCTCTGTCTAGACCCGTTAATATAAATGACCTCCAAAATGAAATAAAACAACAAAAATTAGAAATTCAAGCCTTGAAAGCAACACAGTTAGATATGAAAAAAGAGATTTCTGATATAAAATCTCTCGTCATAAAAGGAAAAACAAAATTAGAAGACCAAAACGAAATCACCAATACATCGATACTCCGAGTTGAGCCTTCCTTATGTTATTAACAGAAATAACATCTAGAAAATGGATAATAAATATTATGATAAAAATCAACAATGAGTTTATTATTGAAACAACAGCACTCTTTGATACGGAGCTGACCTCAATTGTATCAAGGAAGGCCTTGTTCCAACAATATACTTTGATAAAACATCTAAATCCTTAAAATCAGCCTCAGGAGACAAACTGAATATACAATACAAGTTACCCGAAGCTCTAATAATAAAAGATCAAATGTCTTATAAAACCTCTTTTCTTTTAGTTAAAAATATGAGGCAACAAGTAATCCTTGGAACTCCTTTCATACAACTAATACAACCTTTTACGAGTTACTAACGAAGGTATTGAAACTCATGCTCTAAACAGAAAAATCACCTTCAACTTCATAACGAAACCACAAAAGAGAAGCCTAAATATTTTACAAGAACATTCTATTTCAGAAATAAATTGCCTCATAAAAGACAAAGAAAATCAACTTGAATTCTTAAAAGAAGATTTAGAATTCAAAAGAATAGAAGAAAATCTTATAAAACCTAACATCATAGAAAAAATAGCTTCCCTACAAAAACACATAGAAAAAACTATATGCTCTACTCTACCCAATGCCTTTTGGGAAAGGAAAAAGCATATCGTTGATTTACCTTATGAACATGACTTTTCTGAAAACAAAATTCCTACCAAAGCCCGACCAACACAGATGAACCAAGAAGTTTTGAAATTTTGTCAAGTAGAAATACAAGATCTCTTGAATAAAAAACTCATAAGAAAAAGCCAATCACCTTGGAATTGTTCTGCTTTCTATGTCAATAAAAATGCTGAACTAGAAAGAGGAGTTCCCAGGTTAGTTATTAATTATAAACCTCTTAATACAGCTCTTAGATGGATAAGATACCCCATACCCAATAAAAAAGATTTGCTAAACAGGCTTTGTAGATCAAAAATATTTTCTAAATTTGGCATGAAATCAGGATTTTGGCAAATACAAGTCAGTGAAAAGGATAAATACAAGACGGCCTTTACAGTCCCTTTTGGCCAATATGAATGGAATGTTATGCCATTCGGCCTCAAAAATGCCCCTTCAGAATTCTAAAGAATTATGAATGAAATTTTCAATCCTTATTCAGAATACATCATAGTTTATATAGATGATGTTCTAATATTCTCTTCCAATATAGAACAGCATTTCAAACATTTATCTACTTTCATAAAAATAATCATACAAAACGGTCTTGTAGTCTCTCCTACTAAAATTGCACTCTTCAAGACCAAGATTAGATTTTTAGGCCATTACATCCATTTAAGCACCATCACTCCCATAGAAAGATCAATCTCTTTTCTTGATAAATTCCCGGATGAGATTAAAGACAAAACTCAATTACAAAGGTTTTTGGGTAGTCTCAATTATATTCTAGATTTCTTTCCCAATATAAATATCCTTTGTAAACCTTTACATCAAAGGTTAAGAAAGGATCCTCCACCATGGACCTCTGTCCATACAAACATTGTCAAACAAATAAAATTGCATGTAAAAGATATACCATGTCTACATCTTGCTGACCCTTCCACTTTCAAAATAGTAGAAACAGACGCGTCGAGAATTAGGATACGGTGGCATTCTCAAACAAGTCAATAACAGCAAAGAACAAGTTATTCAGTTTATATCAAAACATTGGAATTCCACTCAACAAAATTATTCGACAATCAAAAAAGAAATACTTGCTATAGTCTTGTCTATATCAAAATTCCAAGGAGATTTATTAAATCAAAAATTTCTCTTGAGAATTGATTGCAAATCAGCCAAGGACATTTTACAAAAAAACGTTTTAAATATTGCATCAAAACAGGTTTTTGCCGGATGGCAAGCCATACTCTCGTATTTGATTTTGACATTGAATTCATAAATGGTTCTTCAAATTCATTACCTGATTTTCTCACAAGAGAATTTTTACAGGGGATACCAATATGCCAAGATCCAAAAAAGACAAAGATAAAGGCAAAGGCAAAGCCACTGCCGAACCTTCCAATACACCACCAAAGCCAAAAGGCTTAACATCCGTCAAGACATGGCTCCAAATGGCAGAAAACAACCAAACATTCTTACAGCAAACACCTTCGCCAACAAAACCCATATCATCGAACCCATGCTAGCCCTTAATCGGTTAGCCAACATACTACCAAAAGAAACAATATTGCTACTTGCCCAATCTTTACAAAACGTAAAGAAAGAGCCACCCAGTGCCATAGAGGTAAGTAACAATCCTTCCCCACTTGCTACACAAAAACAAGCGGAATACAAAAGAATTTCGAATGAGGTGGTTATTAAGCCTCAGCAACCCCTCCTTCTCAAAGATCAAAATTTTTCCCCAAAACATCTTTTCAAAAAATATTGACTGTGGAAGATGGATTCTTCGATAAAGATCCAATCAAATTTGCAGAAAACATATTTCCAAAAAATTGGCTTTTCAAACCTCACAACACAAACAAAACCCTTGCTTATTATGAGAAAATTTTAGTGGAAACAGAATCAGCAAGGTTCACTCACTTTGCTGACAAAACCAATACAGAAAATATCCTTTATTCCACTATATCCATCGGTAAAGTCATACACCCCTCACATTGGGGAGCCTCACCTCATACACCCAGAAAATTCCAAACCGAGACTTACCCAAAGCCTGCCATACTCCTCCTCTTATACATCTTGGGACTACCAACAAGCTTGGTGGAACGTCTTTTTCAGACAGAATACAAATTTCCAACACACCTGGTTATTATTCTTCAAAGACAACTTCCCAAGACAAAGCTTACCAAACTGGTTTGACTCCTGGTGGGATCTCTTTGGTCCTTTGGACATAATATTACACCCCACAATCAAACAAGGATACAAGATTTTCAGTGAACACTTCATACCAACACCTCATGATATAAGGTTCCCATGCCTTATGCATTTCTTTATAATATTCAGAATATCTTGGGTAACAGCCTGGGAATTTGAATACAATACATCCAATAAACCAGGTGTACCAGTACTTGTCCGAAAATACAAAACAAAATGGTGGGATGGATTCAGATTTCTTGATCAAGGATCCGAAGCTGCGGTTAAAACATGGCTAAATAGCCAGAAAACCCAAATAATCGCATCCCCATCAAATACATCGTTTTTACGGGGAAAAATCCATGGCAAGTGCAGCACTTGCAGCGGTCCAAAACAGAGAGGAATATTGCAACATCCTCGGGACAATGCTCTCGAAGCGGAAGAATCACAATGTGGATCTTCCAAATCTCAATACGATCAAGACGGATCCTCCCGGTCACATCACGGTGGAAACACTAATGAAGACGGCGCTACGGGATCAATCTGGACAGAGATTAAAATTCAAAGACATCACATGCAGATACTATTACAAGCGGCACAAAGGCTACACACCGGAGCGTAGTAGACATACATCTTGTTCATACACCATTCACTTTGTTCATACATGCATTCACTTTGTTCATACACTGTTCACTTACACTGTTCACTCAGTACTGTTCACTTTACACTGTTCAGCACTGTAGCATCCTCTATAAATACACCCACTCAACATAGAAGAAGGGGCTCAAAAATTTTCCAGATTTCTCTCTTCTTCTCTCTCTCTCTCTCTCACTTGTAACCCATCCTCCCTTCCATCTCCATCCTCATCTCTTCCATCTCCAAGCTCTCTTACCTTGTATCCCCTGGTTTCAAAGTAAGTTAGTTTTTCACATACATCGTTTTATACGGGGTTACCAACTTACATGATAGTTGGTTAACCATTTCTTGTAATACAAACATCAATATTCCCTGGAGTGCGGATTACCGCCCTAGTGGATGACTTGATGCTTTAATTTCTGCACTTCTCAATACATGTAATTTCAGCTTTTCAGCTTTAATACAAGTTCATACCACCTTCATGGTTGGTTTTTGTTTATGCATACTCTTACTTTATATCTTATATATTGCTTTCTGTCTTTACATTATTTTTAATTCTCGCGACTTTATTTAAGTCATTTACTTTCTTGTTCTTATACACCATTTTGCCCTTTAGATACATCTCTCTGCTTTCATATAGATCTGTTAATCTCATATACTTCCTTGTTCTCTCATATAGTACTCGATCCAAACCCCTTTATGGTATATATATATATATATATATATATATATATATATATATATATATATATATAATTTTCTAATTTTTATGTTTTTATATTATTTTTCCTCTCTTTTTTTTCCTCCTCTTTCCTATGGCTTGTGAGGGTGGCTGACGCCTAGCCTCATAGGTGCCAACCCTCGCACAAGCGATGCCCCATGAGGCCATCCTTGCCCAAAATCACTGATTGACCAAATGTGTAAACTTCATATCCTTGTTTTGCTTTTGCATTGGATCTCTACTATATTTCTCATAGAAAATTTGAGAATTGTAGTGAAGTAAAATGTAATACTTTGGACATTACTAATGAGGAATACATTAGCCTATTTATAGGCTTTACAGGTTAAATATCTAAAGTAGCAAAATATCAATTGTATCAAATTAGAATCAATCAAGAGAAATATATATATAACATCCCCTCAAACTCAAGATGATTTGAAAAGGTCAACTTGAGTTTAGAGAAAAGATCTAGAAAACGCCTAGGCAAATGTGTCTTGCTAAAGACATCAGTAATTTGTTTAGTGGATGAAGTAGAGATAAGTCAAACAATGCCACAAAGAACATGACATCGAATGAAATGACAGTCTATTTCAATATGCTTGGGTCATTCATGGAAAACATCACTATGTGCTATTTGAAATAGCAGTTTGGTTGTCGTAATGAATGATTGTTCCACTGTGTTGATGTATTCTCATGTCTTATAGTAGCCATCGCAACCATAGTAACTCTGATGCCGTATCAACAAGAGCTCAATATTAAGTTTCTTGTACTAGATCAAGCAGCACTAGTTTGCTTCTTGCAACACGTGAGATAAGTGAGGTGCCCAAAAAGAAATATTAGCATGTAGTGGAGTGACAATCTTGATGGTCCCCAACTTATTCGGCATCAGAATAAGTTATCAAATCCAACATAGATTGAGAAGAATAGTGAAGGCCATGAAATAACGTACACTTGATGTTGCAAAGAATTTGAAGTACTACAGGAAAATGCATCATGTGGCGTGTGGTTATGTACTGACTAACAATATAGACAACATGGGCAATGTCAAGTTGAGTAACAGTAAGATATATAAAATGGCTGACAAGCTGTCAGAAGAATGAAGGATTCAAAAGAGGAGCCCCATCTTTAGCATTGGTCTCAACAGGAGCTGTAGCAATCTTGTTGTCAATGAGTTTGACTTGACAAATAGGATTAGTGGCATATTTGGCTTGTAAAAGACAACAATCAGAAGAATTTGAATGAACCTTCAAGCCTAAAAAGTAGCTAAAAGTGGCTAAGTCATCCTAGATCTTTCATTTCAAATTGTTAACTGAGATATTGCTTGAAGTGTCAATATGATCATTGCCAATAATATATCCACAAAATGTGCATCAAACAAAAAGAGAATTATCATAGGGACTAGATTTGAAGCCAAGAGGTTACATAATAGAGGTAAATTTGTGATACCATGCATGGGAAGCCTGTTTCAAGCCATATAATGTTTTGCACAACCGACACATTTTGTTGGAACAATGAGTATATCCAAGAGAAAGCACAATAAAAATTTCTTTAGTAAGATCACCATTCAAGAATACATTTTGAATATCCATATGGAACAAAGACAACGCTTAACTGTATTAACAGTGAGAAGACCACAAACAGAAGTAAGGTGTGCAATAGGAGCAAAAGTCTCTTTATAGTCAACTTTGTATTCTTGAGTAAAGTCATTCATCACTAGTCAAGCTTTTTAACGATCCACGGTACTGTCTATCTTTATTTGAATCTTACATACCCATTTACAACCTATAACAGACTTATCGGGATGCAAATTAACCAAATTCATGTATGAGCTTTGCCTAAGGCCTATAACTCATTTGTCATTACTTTTTTTTTTTTGTCGGAATTTGTCATTACTTGCTACCAAGAAGATTAGTGCTAGCTTTTCTATGTGTGGGTTCAAAAAGGGAAGTAATAGTAGAGTAACGATTGTAATTATGAAGTCGAGTAGAAGGTTGACTTACTCTGCTGGAATGATAGACAAAGGATGACATAATTTCAACTGCTGGAGAATCCATGGATGGAGCAGACATGTAAGAAGTTGCCAAGGTGGTCTCACTAGTAGAACTTGCATCAAGATTATAATAAGAAGTAGGAGGAGGCGGTTCTAGAGAGGAGGATTCACAAGTGGAGTGAGCTGTGGGATTTTTAGGAAATAAACCCGCTGAAGTATTAGTAAAGAAAGGAATATGAGACGATGACTTGAAGGGATGAAGAGAGGAAACATCTTATGTTCCCAAAAGATAACGTGATGATACACACAAAGACAATTAGATATAGGATCCCAACATCTATAACCTTTGTGCTCAATGTCATACCCAAGGAACCAACATAAATGAGCATGAAGCTCTAACTTTGTGCGTTCATGCGAGAGAAGTACAAAACAGGCACTACCAAAGACTTGAATAAAACTGTAATTAGGGACACTACCATACAAGCGCTCATAAGAAGAACTGTTACCTATTATAGGTGATGGAATACAGTAAATAATGTATACAATAGTAAGACAAGCCTCTCCCCTAGACAACTTTTGGACAAGAAGTAGAGAATAGAGGAGTACGTGTAATATCTAAAATATGCTTATGTTTACGTTTTGCTCGGCCATTTTCTTGGGAAGTTTGTGGACAAGAATAATGAACAATAGTACCATTTTGGGAGAGAATTCTCAGAAATTTCTTGTCTCTAAATTTCATGGTATTATTAATACGAAAAATCTTGATATCTTGAGAAAAGTGTGTTTTTATCATGGCAACAAAATCATGGTGATATGAGTAAATTCCGAGCAATTTTTCATAAGATAAAACCATAGTGAAAGTTGGAGATGGCCCCAAATATCAAAGTGAATAAGATCAAAAGGAGTAAGAGAGACAAATTCACTAAAATCAAAGGCAAGGCATGACGTTTTCCCAATTGGCAAGGTAGAAAATCAAAATGATTATTATCAATAGAAGCTAAATGACCATTTGAAATTAATGATTTTAATCTAGAGGATAAAGCATGACCAAATCGAGAATGCCAAGTTTCATATGACATTGTGGCTGCACAACCAGCAAATGAGTTGAGAATATTCAAGGAAACAAGCTTAAATAGGCATCCCACTCTATGGCCTATCCCAATAGTCTATTCCATCTGTGGATCCTATACATAACAATCATGAGAAGAGAAGTACACATCAAAGCCAAGTTCACACAATTGTCCTAATAAAATCAAAATTTGAAGTCATATGATCATAGCAGATAGAGTCAAAAAACGACGAATTAGAGGTACTTGAAGAGATAGACATAACAGAAGGAACAGAGAAGCTAGAAGTACCAAACTCTCCAAGAACGAAATGAAGATCCTCTAATGAAAGAGTGACAAAAAATCCATTAGGAGAAGTCTTTACACTAGCTGTAGTAGCAGATGAACTTACATGTAGACCTCAATTTTGGGGTTGATTAGCTATCCTTGTAAGTTGTTTAGGTTCTACTAGATAAAAATTGGACATCAAAACTTCTAATATGTCCATAATAATAAGCACTATACCAATTTCAACACAGCAGATTAAACAAAAAAATGTGAAGAAACTAGTACCTCAAGAACTGATCTGGAGCATTTAAGGCCAAAAACGAACTCATAATTTTAAAATCCCCCAGGGAATAGGATTGCACTAGTTGGAAATAACATTGAACCGGTTGGAATACAGACAAACCAGTATAAACCGGCCTAAATAGAACAGAACTGATCAAAAAAAGGACGAAGAGGTTTGAAATTCGATTGAACCTATCCGATCAATGAAGTTAAATGGGTCGGATTGGCAAATTGATGTTACAAATTACGTCAGCCGCATGGGAGTGTCTAGGTGACAGCAGGTGCATGGATTTCACGCGCAGAGAGCGAATGTGGCATGTCAAGGCACGTTTTGCATCTGAAGGCGATGTGGTTGAGTTGAGTCGACTCACCAAAGCTTCAAGAGGCTGATGGTGGTGGTTGTTGGTGAATATGAGCAACGGAAATGGATGAAATAACTCCTAAAGGCTTGGGCTTGGTGGTTCGCCGGGGTAGTGGCGTGTGCCACAGCATCCAATCTTCGTTCTTGATAGTTTTAGGTTAAACTCGTAGAGGATGGTGGCTTGTGGGTGGGTCTTGGTTTTTCGAAATACTCGATGGAAGGTGCCAAATCAGCACAGAACAATGGGGGCTTCTTGGATCCGAGATGTGGCAGTGCGTAGAGAGGATTCTGGCATTCTTGGACAACAAATTTTCAAGATCCTGATAGTGATGTCTATTCTCTAAAGTTAGCAGTGGAAGAGTCTCGATCAACTGCAGAATTGAGGGTGAAATCAAAGTGACGCAGCCAATGCAACTGTCGTTAGACTGAATGGACGCTTCCTTAGAAAAGAACGGCTCCAAAACCAAGTAGAGAATTATAGTGACAAAAAAATGTAATATTCCATGAACCTATTTATAAGATTTAGAGGCTAATTATCTAAAATAGCAAAATATCAATTACATCAAATCATAATCAATTAAGAGAAATCTCCAAATATATCTACTATCTCAAACATAAAATTCGAGCGTATATCTTGCATTGCAATGCTAAACCTATCCAATTTCAAAACTTTCAAAATCATATCTCGTTGGAACCTTGTGTGATATAAATATCTCTGCAAAGATGTGAAACATTTAAAGCGGTATTATGCTTATACCACCGTTCCATTGTAGCCTTTGTATACTAATCCTCTATTAAGTGACCTAGTTGGAAAAATTTGTCAAAAGCCGTAATCTTTTATACGGTGTCCGATGAGAACCTAAACATCTCAAAAAGGTTCAGTGAACGCTATGTTGAATGACTTTGATATGCTTGTCCTAAGTAAGATATGATTATCTTTGATCGCCCTTCCAACGAATATAAGTGGCTCAATTTGTTTATGAGGCAAGCGTTGAACATAAAGTTTTATTACGAAGAGAGGGACCAAGCCTGGCAAGGGATGCGACAATTAATGTGCTACTTGTCCGAAATCGTTACTGTTGATTCTTTTGTAAGCCGTATGTTTGTAATTTTCTTTCCCTTTGCCTTCGTATCATTCTAGCTTATTGTACAAATAATTGATGACACGGATACGCCACAAATTGCCAGATCATTTGATAAAAAAAAAAAAATAGTACGTGTAGCATTCACCTTGGTCAACGATAAATTTTCCCATCTCATTTTTCCTTTTTCTTTCTTTCTCCTTCTTAGTTCCTTGCGAACTCCATTAATAGAGGAGATCGAGCTCAAATCAGATTTGCACAACCTCGGAGTGGAATCGCGTGACCTCCAATTTCAGTTGCATGACCCCAAATTTGAGGTTGCCGGCCTCAATCGCGGGTGGGAACTGTTGACACCTAATTTTTTGCCCAAATTATTGCATATAGATTAATTAATTAAAAAAAAGAAAAAAGATTAAAAAAAAAAGTTAAAAAAAAGAAAAAAAAAAAAAAAAAAAAGTTGTGGCCAATGATCTAAATGTGACTAGCCAAGCCCAGGAGGTCAGATTGGAACTAAAATGGCAAATTGGGGCAAAAATGCAATTTCCAAAAGTTGAGGGACCAATTCGCAAATTTTGCAAAATTTCACCCGAGCCCTTAAATCATCATCTTAGCCCCCAATTAATTTGAAATTGAACTTGGGTCAGGTCTAATTAATCGAATCGGGCAAAAAGGACCTAATTGCATTGAATTTGACATTTTCCGGCAAGAAAATGGCCAACTTTGAGGGTCTTTTTTGCAAAATTGGGTGGGCACAATTGCGAAAAATTATCAATATCTTAAGATACTATACATGAGGTTGCTAATTGATCAGAAACCGCGGCCAAATTGATGGATTAAAGCACTCAAACCAGCTACCAAAACCCAGCCCACGGTTAGGTCTTAATTCGGAGCTGCTAAGTAGGCATATTGGTGGCCCCACCATATCTCACTCAGCCGCCCATTTAGCTCGATATTTGCACGTGATAGAATACCATATATGGGAGTGCAAGTGGACGGAAATTGGCCAGGGATAAGCTGCTGACAGCACGGGAAAATCGCAGCAAAGTTCGCACACTCAACAGCTGCAGAAGTTAAAAAATTTGGCTAAGTCAGAAGAGTAGGTGAAGTAGCCCTGTTGACAGGCTTGGTAGGTGGACAAAAGGCTGACCAAAAATCCCTTAATTCGGGGGATAAGATCACTGAAGCAAGGTCTTTCAAGGGATGAGAGAGAGGAGACGAGAGGGGGAGGAGAGAGCTCGGAATTGCTCCCCAAAGACGCCTTCAGAAGCAACTCCAGAAAAAAAAACCCAGAAATTCCAGATCAACCTCCAGAGAGAAAAGGGAAATTTTCGCAAACTTGCAGCCAAAATTAGCCAAAACCTTAAACTAGAGAGTGGAACTTCACTCAAAGATCTTTCCATCCATAGGTCGCATGTCCAAAATGGAGATCGGGAAGGCCTCGTAAAGCCCCCCGAAACAGTGCCCTCCTGGCGGGCCAAAGAAAGTCTGAAATTTTTTTTTCTTCTTTTGTGCAGATCTCACTTTCAGCTTGAAGGAACCAACTTTCACGTGCTTCCAGAAGACAATTTCGTGGTTTCCTTGGCCAAGAGTCGCTTGAAAAAGAAACTAGGAAGCAAGGTAAGCATTCTAGATGTATTTTTGTTCAAGTTTGAACATGTTTTGATCACGAAAATCGAGAAGGAAACTAGTCTGAAGAGCTGATTTCTGAAGCTAAAATTTTTCTAAGTGTTTAAAACCTCTTCAATGCCCCCTACATGCTCGACTTGTTACTCCCCTTTGCATGCTTGTTTTTTCGTTATGACTTTGATGAATGTTACATGGGAGTACAAATGATGCATAGGACAACCCGGTTTAGTCTTTAAATCTCCTTGTGAACCATGAAACCATCTATAACGTGAGCCAAAAAAAAACCACATTGAGACATGGTTGGCCAGCATAGACCATGCATGAATGCTTCTTGGAGAGTTCATTTTGATGCGTTCGGTTGATCATTTTCGGTGATGTTTGTTGCATTTGAAAGTAAGTGTTACCTATTTTCATCTAGATGGAGTAATATTTCATATAGATATGGCATGTGATGGTTGTCGGAGCTTCAATCTGAGCATTTGGCATGGCTGTTCATCACCAGTTTTGCAAAACAGCCCCAACCCGCATGTTGGAGGCCGTTTTCAGTTCGGTTTTTGCATGTTCTAGGCTGTAATTTCTAGTCAAACACGTTCTTTGCATGTAGTAGTATATCCTTGATACTTTGCATTCACATGAGATTGCTTATGGATCGAGATTGAAGGCCACGAACATGACCCGAAGAAGCCGTTTTGGGGTGATTTGATGCAAACCAAGTATTCGATAAAATGTTGAAACCAAGCTCCAATCTCGAAGCGGTCGATTTGAGCTTAATCGTTGTGATATTCATGTGATTTGTTACTCCATGTTAGCATAGATCGGTTTAAGGAATCATTATTAATATTTTTTTTTTTAAAAAAATAATAATAAAAAAAAAGAGAAAAATCTAAAAATTTCAAAAAATATAAAAAATGTTGGATAACATCAAATTAAGATAGAAATGACATATATGGAATTTTCCTAATTTTAAAATGTCATTTTCCTAATTTAATGCTATTTTGTTATTTTATAACAATTTTTGTAAATAATCCATTTTGCATAGATTAAAATTATCTAGAGTAATTTCATGCATTTAGAGTAATATCATGCGTATTTAAATTCCCATTTCGCTCACGGGGTCCTGTCCCGGGCGTAATAACAAGGCTATGTAATATTATTTGCCCGACTTGTATCGGGTTTTCCTTTTCTGTATTTATTTTCAAGTCATTTCAATTTCTTGGATGTTTATTTATCGCACCGCTTTTCAATAATTTGAGTGTAAATTTCTTTTCTAAATTATGTTAGGATTAGTTTAGACAAAAAAAAAAAAACCTACAAAAACATTTGCATGGACACTTAGTGGTTTCATAAAGATTATAATTGGTAATCAAGATTGTGTTGCCATTTAGATAAACAACCTTCCAAGTTAGTGGTACCGCAAGGGCGTTAATAGAAACATTGGCGTAAACAAGTCCCCGTTCCTAGAAATCTCTGGTTGCGTAGGAATCGAGACACCACTCCGTGTCTCGATTGGTTTCTAGCCGACCCCAATAGGCTAGTGGCGACTCCTAGAATTACATAGGTTGTTAAAAACTAAAAAAGAATCCAACGTCGCGCGAGGTATGGGCTTGGGAGAGCCCACACCTAATCTAGGGCCATTGGTCCATCCCTTTAGGCAAATACCCCTAAACCTTCTTCTTTTTCCCGGACGGAAAAAAAGAGGTCGTGACAGCTTGGCGACTCCACTGGGGACTTGGTTGCAAACCTTAGAGGACTTAGGCCGTAATAACTTGGTTGGTTGTTCACTAACATGGTCTTCATTTGATAACGCGTGTCAAAGTCGCGTGGAAAACAAGGTTAGTCCGCTAACAATGTGTTAAATGTTTTTGTAGGTTTGGAGTAATAAGGGGTGGAGTGTTTGTTAACCCATCTCTTTTGTAGGGAGGCGTAGGAATGTATGCCTATATGGATGAAATTGAAGTGTTGTTTGGATATTAATTTATGTGTGTGCCTTTATACTTATCTTAACACTACACATTTACACACACAACCCGCGATCTAAAACCCCGATCGCATTAGGAAGCCCATAGAAGGTGCCAAAAGATGGAACCCGTGCGGGGAATGACCCATGGTTATCCACTTTTGGTCCCGCTCATTTTGATTATTGATAAAGAGAACTGTCCGACGTAAGCACGGAGTGGGGAAAACTCTTTTGATCTAATCAAAATGGGGACCTTAAGTCTTTAGAATTCCACCTTTATGTGTCGAACCTCACAAGTTTACATCCGCATGTCTATGTGATTTTTTTTTTAAAAAAAAAAGGGGTCTCTTCACCCATTGTAAGTATGATTTCTCCATCTACTTGCTCACTTCGGATTGAAATTTTCATTTTTTGAGATTCGCGGAAATCAATGGAATGCCCTTGAAAATATAGGCTTGGCACTCACTTTTGATAAATAAGCATTTCAAATACCTATGATCTATTGAACATATGTTCTTGTTTAAATTTTCAATTATGAACTTAAAGTCACATTTTGTATAGAAATTCTTCAAAATCAAGATTACATTTTGGGGCATAGAATTAAAATCAAATTTTCAATAAAACTCTTTATTGGTCACATTTCAAAATTAAAATTCAAATCCCATTTTGTATATTGATTTTTCAAAATAAAAATCACCTCACCTTTGCATGAGTGAAACCACAAATTAATTTTTCAAAATCGATGCCCCATTTGTGTATGAAACTTTTGGAACAAAGTGGGCATTCAATTGATAGTCACGGATCGATCTTTTAATGAAATCACCTCTTACTAATAAAATCTTGACGAAATACCAAATTCTCGTAAGTGGATACTACGAAGAAGGTATCGTCGCCTTGATTTCATTGTAAGAGGCGGCTTTATTGAAAGATCAATTTTTCATTCATTTACTGACATTATCTTCCTTTCGCAGGTCATGCGTGACAACCATTCCCTGAACTCCTCTTGCTTGGCCATGCCAAAAGTGGACTTTAAAGCTAGGACGAGAATTGTGCTTATTATGCTCCTCTATGAAAGAGCTTCTTGCACTTTATCCTTGTCATTATTCCTATTAGGAACCGTGTTTTACGTTTTGAGTTTTGATTGTGAACCCAATCAAATACTTTTGTAAATCATACAACTCACATTTTCTAATAATAAAATTAGAGTTCATAAAAGTTATATTCTTTAAAACACTTGAAGTGTTTCAAACGGACCCTCCGGGCTGAGTTTTATGCCTTAGCTTCAAAATGTGTGAAAATGAGTTTCAAGAAGAACTTGCATAATACTTTATCTCTTCACTTAATCGCTTTTGTAGGTTGATCCGTAGAACGATGCTTTGAGGGGGTAAGGTTGTAATCGTTCCAATAGGGATTTCTTGCGCAACAACTAACTCAGTCATCCATTTTTGTCAAACAGGCAAAATGACGGTTTTGTTCAAGATTGACAAAAGTGCGGGCCTTTCCCTAACAGAGCAAGTCATGAGATGCACCAATTCATGCTCATTTATGGGCATATTTGGTTGAGCCATGAACTACTTGAATATTTTCGCAACATATGAATTCAAACATTGTGATTAAGTGTGAAAAGAATCATCAAGGCCTCGAAGATCACAAATCTACTGGTCTAATGAAGTTCCACATGCTGGACGACCTCATATTAATTTGACATTCTTCGTGGAAGAAGAAATTTGTAGACATTCTTTGGCAACAAACTACTTCGTTGGTTGCGAACAAGAAGCATCTACAATCCCTACACTTCCAACGGTTTCTTGGCATCCAATCCTGTATGGAGATGATTATTGGTGGTATGCAAGACAACACTTCAAGATGTAGATGTACACAAACAAGAATCGGTCATCAAATGTTGCCTTCAAATAAAAGATTTTAGTGAGGCAAATTACTAGCAAGCAACAAGATTACATGGGGAGGACAACCTAGTCCAGAATCACACGATCTCTAAAAGAAAAGGGTGTGTTCGTTCCAAAAGTCAAAACAACTCATTCATAAACTGACATAGCCACCCATGCTTACAGATTGTGAAATGGGAGATGCATTGATGCAACAAAAAATGGCGAAAAATCACCTAGCCTAAAAGAGGTACGCGGGAAACCGAGTAAAGCATGAAGGATTCAAATGAAATGAAGATTCATCAATCCAACATAATGAAGCTGCATATGGACAAGTTATCTAACTCAATGTGGCATACATTTGACCATAAGGACAATATCTCCCCTTCTTCCACAAAGATACGATGAGATGCTGAATTGCCCGACTTTGAAAAAGGGTGTACTTCGTTCCTAAACTTAATGTACCTAAGAGTGGAAATAATACATTGTTTCCATATGTGCAGAAAATTTTAATTGGGGCAAATGGCCACAAAATGAATCAAGGGCACGCAATGCTTGAGTCACCCGACTTCTAAAAAGGGAAAGACTCAAATGGAATAGATATGTGTCAAGTGAATTGCTGTCAATCATGAGAGCAAATTCGTCCCCATAGCCAAGGAAACAGGATGGAACGCAGTCATCAGATATGCCGTAAAAGTTGATAAATGGGGCAAGTCACTCGAAGTAGAGTAGCTCTCACCCGTGAAGCAAGATGAAACAAAGTCAATTGATTCAGCACAAAAAGGGAGTATCGTTTCTAAATTAGTCCAATTCAATTTTGGAATATAAGTAACATGCCCTATCTCTTGTAGGAAAAGGTGCACATTGACCGTTGGAGCAACACCTTATACCAAGAAGGCATGCTAAGGCCCAACCATCCATTTTGATGGAATAAATGGAGTAAAATATCCACGGAGCAATGCCCTCACATGTCGAAACAAGGAGTACCCCTCTCCTTTCATCTTTGATGCCCACTTAGAATGAGTGAATTCGATAACATCTTTGAAAGGAAGATCTTCAAGGAAATGTTAACACCGAGGAGCAAAAGCACATGAAGAGGAAACACAAGACATTTAAAGTCAGCTGCAGGAGAAGGGTAATTCGGTATCGTTTCCAAAATGCCCCTCTCTAACTTCATTATTTGACGTAGTTCCCTTGTTTGACAGAATCGTCGGTATTCGGGGAACAAGCTCGAGAAATTGATTTAAGCATAATCCATATCGACCAAGCACGGATGTGGAGCCAACACATGTCAAAGTCACCTACGTTGGCTTAAAATATGCGTCGTTCTAGAGCCGGTTCAATTAAATGAAAAAGAAACACCCCATGCACACTACCAGCGCTTCGGCCTGGTGGTATGGGGAATGAAGTGGGTCCGAGAGGTACGGGGTTCGATCCCGGAAACAGCAACAAGGTTGCCATGTAAATAATAATAATAAATAAATAAATAAAAACTTTTGCATCTCTTATTTTTGCAAAAAGAGGAAAATGCTTGAACTAATGAGACCAAAGATCGAGATTCTCTTCAAGCCTTAAAATAGTACATTCATTCCGTTGTTTGCCGCCAAATGGTGAAACTAACCAAGGGTAATGTTGTATCGTTTCCAATTTTACGATCCCTGAGGATTCATGTACTAACACATTCCCTTTTGTTCTTCGTAGGGTCGCCTAACTACTAAGGCACAGGTAAGTACCCTTCTTCTCAAAATCAAATGAAAAAAAAATGGGGAATTTCCATCACAAAAAAAGAACATCTAGTGTTTTTTCTAGAAGCAAGCACAAAAAAATGGAAATTGAAGAAAAAAAAAGTTTTCCACAAGGTTTGCAAAAATCTTCTTTATCTTTAAATTGTCCATCCACTCAATGGATCACTCATTTCGAATCAAAATTCTCTATGGAGATTAATCCACTCAGACGATCTCAACAAAAATGAAAGGCGATGTTGCTTATGCCAAGCAAGAAACACTTAGGATGAGGAAAGGCAACCCATTTCCAAACATGTCCTTTAAACACTCTGGAATTCGAGTGAAAAAGAAAGCCCGTGTCGTTTAAGGTCAATGAATTCATTCGCAAGTGGTACATAGATCAAGATGATAAGAGGCATTTCTTTCCTCTATCATACACACTACAGGTGACAATAGTTAGCCCATTTGAGCCTTTTAATGTGAAGAATTTCCTACAAAATACCCCTGTCAAGAACCACCCCACGATGGGGGCAATTATGGAGGTTTGGGTTGACATTATTTGGAGAGGAAAGATGATAAAAGTTTCTTTGCTCTCACATGCATAAATCTTTTTGTGGTAACTTCAGGTGAATTCTTATGGAAGCTCAAAGCATCCCAAGGTGAAGAAGAGCATTCTTTTCTCTACCCAAACACCGATACCCTTTGCTTAAACCATATTGAGCCTAACTATTCATTTCTAAAACCCGAGTGGTGATTATCTCCCACATTGGGGCAGGGCACATGATTTACCAATGCAATTGGTGTTTATATGAGAATATGAAAAGCATCTTGAAAGTCCCAAGAGCTCAAAAAGTTTGAAAGAACAAAAGTCAAGTGAAAATTAAGGGGCATGAAAAAGCAGTGTGCCTGGTAAAAGTAAGGCCAATGCCCACAAAAAAAAAGGGAGAGAGAGTGGAAGAAAAACAATTGCATCAAGAGGAATATCTCTGTGAAAGCAAAAATGGCAAAAAAATGCCTGCATTGAAAAGAAAATCATTGCAAATGCAAAAGCCATTATGTTAAGATGATTAGTCAAAGGACTTTCGAGACAATTTGAATTCTAAACATTGAGTGCTTTAAAAAAAATGGATGATATGGTAATGATGCCATGATAATCACCAACTCCCAAATCCCCTTTGACAAAAAAGTTCTAAGCCTTTTGAGCTAAGCCTTTTGAACCTTTCCCGAAACAACATTACAACCCATTTCCAAAGTCTCTTGATTGGGATGATTCAAAGTGGAAATAAGGACTTCCTAAAGAAGATGCCGCTCGAAGAAGTGAGAGTAAGGTTGTCTTATCTCATCTTAAGGTTTCTTGACTTGTAAACCTGGCGGAGATGTCGATCAGTGATTAATTTATTTCATAGCCAATGATGCTTATCCATTGCTAAAACCATGACCAAACCTGCACTACGGTCCTCCTAAAAGACCTCTTTGATTGGTCAATGTGTACTTATTGCGAATGATTCAAAGCCTTGCGCATTGGAAGAGTAAGGTTGAGTGATCGTTTATTTCCCACATGAAGTAGATGGGATCAAACAGCCATTTTCTTGAGGATATGCGAGAAGCCCTTTCGACTAGGGATCCTTGCTTGGCATACTTAACAAACTTTCTCATAAGTCAGGGTCATTTCGACAAGGACTTTTCTCCCAAGAATTTGACGATTAATGGTATCATCCGAGCGTGATGATAGTTTTGCGAGTTTGTCAAGTTGTCGGAATTAGTTTGATTTGTTTATGCAATCATTGTCTTCTCATTACCGATACACTTTTGATATTGTTTCTAATGACATATGTTGAAATTGACCTCATCTAGTATGCTTTCGCTACTAGAACACTTGTTATAATGAATACTATTTGATGTGCAGTATCCATTTCAAAATATTCTCAAATGACAGGTTTCTCCAGTGAAACCACACAATTTCAAAGGGTTCATCGGTTAGCCTTAAACCATGCACTTTCAAAAGGTTATTGGTTATCCTTAAACCTTGCAATTCCAAAGGGTTCGTGGGTTAGCCTTAAACCATGCATCTTCAAGAGGTTCTTGGTCATCCTTAAACCATACCAATTCTAAAGGGTTCATGGGTTAGCCTTAAACCATGCATTTTTAAAAGGTTCTTGGTTATCCTTAAACCTTGCAATCTCAAAGGGTTCATGGGTTAGCCTTAAACCATGCAATTCCAAAAGGTTCTTGGTTATCCTTAAACCTTGCAATTTCAAAGGGTTCGTGGGTTAGCCTTAAACCATGCAATTCCAAAAGGTTCTTGGTTATCCTTAAACCTTGCAATTTCAAAGGGTTCATGGGTTAGCCTTAAACCATGCATTTTCAAAAGGTTCTTGGTTATCCTTAAACCTTGCAATTCTAAAGGTTCATGGGTTAGCCTTAAACCATGCATTTTTAAAAGGTTCTTGGTTATCCTTAAACCATGCAATTCTAAAGGTTCATGGGTTAGCCTTAAACCATGCATTTTCAAAAGGTTCTTGGTTATCCTTAAACCATGCAATTCTAAAGAGTTCATGGGTTAGCTTTAAACCATGCATTTTCAAAAGGTTCTTTGGTTATCCTTAAACCATGCAATTCTAATGGGTTCTTGGATTAGCCTTAAACCATGCATTTTCAAAAGGTTCTTGGTTATCCTTAAACCATGCAATTCTAAAAGGTTCTTGGATTAGCCTTAAACCATGCATTTTCAAAAGGTTCTTGGTTATCCCTAAACCTGGCAATTTCAAAGGGTTTATGAGTTAGCCTTAAACCATGCATTTTCAAAAGGTTCTTGGTTATCCTTAAACCTTGCAATTCTAAAGGTTCATGGGTTAGCCTTAAACCATGCATTTTCAAAAGGTTCTTGGTTATCCTTAAACCATGCAATTCTAAAGGGTTCTTGGATTAGCCTTAAACCATGCATTTTCAAAGGGTTCTTGGTTATCCTTAAACCATGCAATTCTAAAGGGTTCTTGGATTAGCCTTAAACCATGCATTTTCAAAGGGTTCTTGGTTATCCTTAAACCTTGCAATTTCAAAGGGTTCATGGGTTAGCCTTAAACTATGCATTTTCAAAGGGTTCTTGGTTATCCTTAAACCTTGCAATTCACAAGGTTAGTGGGTTAGCCTTAAACCATGCACCTTCAGGAGTTCTTGGTTACCATTAAACCATGCAATTTGAAAGGGTTCATGGGTTAGCCTTAAACCATACATTTTGAAAAGGTTCTTGGTTATCCTTAAACCTTGCAATCTCAAAGGGTTCATGGATTAGCCTTAAACCATGTATTTTCAAAAGGTTCTTGGTTATCCTTAAACCTTGCAATTTCAAAGGGTTCATGGGTTAGCCTTAAACCATGCATTTTTAAAAGGTTCTTGGTTATCCTTAAACCTTGCAATTCAAAAAGGTTCATGGATTAGCCTTAAACCATGTATTTTGAAGAGGTTCTTGGTCATCCTTAAACCATACAATTCCAAAAGGTTCATGGGTTAGCCTCAAACCATGCATTTTCATGACATAATTTCAAAGGGTTCATGGGTTAGCCTTAAACCATACATTTTCAAGAAGTTCTTGGTCATCCTAAAATCATACAATTTACACGGTTAGTGGGACTGTCTTAAACCACACGGTTAGTGGGATTGCCTTAAACCACAAGGTTAGTGGGACTGCCTTAAACCACACGATTAGTGGGATTGCCTTAAACCACACGGTTAGTGGGACCGCCTTAAACCACAAGGTTAGTGGGACTGCCTTAAACCACACGGTTAGTGGACTTGCCTTAAACCACACGGTTAGTGGGATTGCCTTAAACCATACGGTTAGTGGGACTGCCTTAAACCACAAGGTTCGTGGGTATATCCTTAAACCACACTTTTCAAATTGTTTACAGGTACATCCCTAGATCACGCTCTTTACATTAAGCTTACTTGCATTTTCATTTTGCTATTGTCAAAAAAAAAAAAAACAAAAAAAAACAAAAAACGAAAAACAAAACAAAACAAAACATTAGGTGTCACCTTATCTTTGAAAGAAATCTCTTTGAGCTTCCTTCCAAAGAGGGGCAGCTGTTGACACCTAATTTTTGCCCAAATTATTGCATATAGATTAATTAATTAAAAAAAGAAAAAAAGATTAAAAAAAAGTTAAAAAAAAAAAAGAAAAAAAAAAGAAAAAAAAGTTGTGGCCAATGATCTAAATGTGACTAGCCAAGCCCAGGAGGTCAGATTGGAACTAAAATGGCAAATTGGGGCAAAAATGCAATTTCCAAAAGTTGAGGGACCAATTCGCAAATTTTGCAAAATTTCACCCGAGCCCTTAAATCATCATCTTAGCCCCCAATTAATTTGAAATTGAACTTGGGTCAGGTCTAATTAATCGAATCGGGCAAAAAGGACCTAATTGCATTGAATTTGACATTTTCGGGCAAGAAAATGGCCAACTTTGAGGGTCTTTTTTGCAAAATTGGGTGGGCACAATTGCGAAAAATTATCAAGATCTTAAGATACTATACATGAGGTTGCTAATTGATCAGAAACCGCGGCCAAATTGATGGATTAAAGCACTCAAACCAGCTACCAAAGCCCAGCCCACGGTTAGGTCTTAATTCGGAGCTGCTAAGTAGGCATATTGGTGGCCCCACCATATCTCACTCAGCCGCCCATTTAGCTCGATATTTGCACGTGATAGAATACCATATATGGGAGTGCAAGTGGACGGAAATTGGCCAGGGATAAGCTGCTGACAGCACGGGAAAATCGCAGCAAAGTTCGCACACTCAACAGCTGCAGAAGTTAAAAAATTTGGCTAAGTCAGAAGAGTAGGTGAAGTAGCCCTGTTGACAGGCTTGGTAGGTGGACAAAAGGCTGACCAAAAATCCCTTAATTCGGGGGATAAGATCACTGAAGCAAGGTCTTTCAAGGGATGAGAGAGAGGAGACGAGAGGGGGAGGAGAGAGCTCGGAATTGCTCCCCAAAGACGCCTTCAGAAGCAACTCCAGAAAAAAAAAAACCCAGAAATTCCAGATCAACCTCCAGAGAGAAAAGGGAAATTTTCGCAAACTTGCAGCCAAAATTAGCCAAAACCTTAAACTAGAGAGTGGAACTTCACTCAAAGATCTTTCCATCCATAGGTCGCATGTCCAAAATGGAGATCGGGAAGGCCTCGTAAAGCCCCCGAAACAGTGCCCTCCTGGCGGGCCAAAGAAAGTCTGAAATTTTTTTCTTCTTTTGTGCAGATCTCACTTTCAGCTTGAAGGAACCAACTTTCACGTGCTTCCAGAAGACAATTTCGTGGTTTCCTTGGCCAAGAGTCGCTTGAAAAAGAAACTAGGAAGCAAGGTAAGCATTCTAGATGTATTTTTGTTCAAGTTTGAACATGTTTTGATCACGAAAATCGAGAAGGAAACTAGTCTGAAGAGCTGATTTCTGAAGCTAAAATTTTTCTAAGTGTTTAAAACCTCTTCAATGCCCCCTACATGCTCGACTTGTTACTCCCCTTTGCATGCTTGTTTTTTCGTTATGACTTTGATGAATGTTACATGGGAGTACAAATGATGCATAGGACAACCCGGTTTAGTCTTTAAATCTCCTTGTGAACCATGAAACCATCTATAACGTGAGCCAAAAAAAAACCACATTGAGACATGGTTGGCCAGCATAGACCATGCATGAATGCTTCTTGGAGAGTTCATTTTGATGCGTTCGGTTGATCATTTTCGGTGATGTTTGTTGCATTTGAAAGTAAGTGTTACCTATTTTCATCTAGATGGAGTAATATTTCATATAGATATGGCATGTGATGGTTGTCGGAGCTTCAATCTGAGCATTTGGCATGGCTGTTCATCACCAGTTTTGCAAAACAGCCCCAACCCGCATGTTGGAGGCCGTTTTCAGTTCGGTTTTTGCATGTTCTAGGCTGTAATTTCTAGTCAAACACGTTCTTTGCATGTAGTAGTATATCCTTGATACTTTGCATTCACATGAGATTGCTTATGGATCGAGATTGAAGGCCACGAACATGACCCGAAGAAGCCGTTTTGGGGTGATTTGATGCAAACCAAGTATTCGATAAAATGTTGAAACCAAGCTCCAATCTCGAAGCGGTCGATTTGAGCTTAATCGTTGTGATATTCATGTGATTTGTTACTCCATGTTAGCATAGATCGGTTTAAGGAATCATTATTAATATTTTTTTTAAAAAAAATAATAATAAAAAAAAAGAGAAAAATCTAAAAATTTCAAAAAATATAAAAAATGTTGGATAACATCAAATTAAGATAGAAATGACATATATGGAATTTTCCTAATTTTAAAATGTCATTTTCCTAATTTAATGCTATTTTGTTATTTTATAACAATTTTTGTAAATAATCCATTTTGCATAGATTAAAATTATCTAGAGTAATTTCATGCATTTAGAGTAATATCATGCGTATTTAAATTCCCATTTCGCTCACGGGGTCCTGTCCCGGCGTAATAACAAGGCTATGTAATATTATTTGCCCGACTTGTATCGGGTTTTCCTTTTCTGTATTTATTTTCAAGTCATTTCAATTTCTTGGATGTTTATTTATCGCACCGCTTTTCAATAATTTGAGTGTAAATTTCTTTTCTAAATTATGTTAGGATTAGTTTAGACAAAAAAAAAAACCTACAAAAACATTTGCATGGACACTTAGTGGTTTCATAAAGATTATAATTGGTAATCAAGATTGTGTTGCCATTTAGATAAACAACCTTTCAAGTTAGTGGTACCGCAAGGGCGTTAATAGAAACATTGGCGTAAACAAGTCCCCGTTCCTAGAAATCTCTGGTTGCGTAGGAATCGAGACACCACTCCCGTGTCTCGATTGGTTTCTAGCCGACCCCAATAGGCTAGTGGCGACTCCTAGAATTACATAGGTTGTTAAAAACTAAAAAAAGAATCCAACGTCGCGCGAGGTATGGGCTTAGGAGAGCCCACACCTAATCTAGGGCCATTGGTCCATCCCTTTAGGCAAATACCCCTAAACCTTCTTCTTTTTCCCGGACGGAAAAAAAGAGGTCGTGACAGGAACCTCCATTACTGGAGGTGGACCATAGGGCAGAGTGGCAGAAACGATCTAAACCTTCTCAGCAACAGTGGTTCTATGGAAAGCTTGGGCTTGTTTTGTCATTGCTCCGAGCGGATTTGGTCTATAAAGCTTCGAGGATAGCTGAGTGAAGGTGGTGGCCGATGATAATGCCTTCTTGAAGCTTGAAAAATTGGAACAAGAAATAAGGTCTCTGCCGAACTCGCAGGAGATTTTTTTAACAACTGCCAACCATCATGGAGGGTTGCTGGAGGTCGTGGCGCGGCATCGGAGGTCTTGGTGGCGATGGATGAGGCCCGATGAAGCTGTGGCTGAGAGAGGCCATGTGAAGAAGATGATGAACATCGATGAGTAGGGGCATGAGCTTGATGATCAATCTGGGTCCAGATGAAATATGACCTAGATGAACAATCTTTTCCCACAACGATCCATTTGCTTTGATACCACAGAAGAAACTTTCTTACCCAAAAGCCTAAATCAATACATGGTGGGAGATCACATGTATATGAAGAGAGTATAAAACTCATAAATTAGTATTGTGAAATACTTTAGTATCCTCTCTCATGTGCAAGCCAGATTAAGAATGGCACGTGAAAAGTTGGATTAAGAATGGCACGTGAAGCCATTCATGTGAAATAAATTTAAAGCATGACTTAACTCTAATACCACATTAAGAAAATGCGGAGGAAGTAAATCTGTTATTTCTGCATGTTCCATAATGAAGACTATATTAGTTTATTTATAGGCTATAGAAGATGACTAAGCAAGTTAACAAGATATCACAATATTTATCTGCAATCAATTAAGGATATGAGTAATCAAATGCAATATATACACGATCTTAAGAAATATGGAGGATTAAGTGAGATTTGCATAATCAAGAGAGATATACAGAATCTACTAGATACATCTCTGAGAGAGTCAAGTGGTCCATGTGATACACAAGGTCATCCGTGCTGCCGTTCTTGCTCAAAGTCTGAAGTTCAGGGCTGCCCCCATCAAACATTTGATCTTTCCCTTTCATGATTAAGAGCGCGCACTTATGCATCCGCATTATGATTATAGGGACCGTAGGAACCTGTTGGAGAGATGTGGAATAGATGTGGTAAGTGAAGCTAAACTCACTTTAGTTGTCGATGAGTAGAGGGAAAATGTAACTTAAACGCTATGGCTTTTGACCTTTCTATTCATAAAAGGCACGTTTAGATATGTTATCATTGTGTCTCATTGTCCTAGGAAAAATTGTCTGAAAAATTCTAAACTTATTGCGCGGTGATCAATTCAGTCATAAACCTTTCAATTGTACCAATTTAATTTTAAACCTTTTAACAATTTGTCAATTTAGTCATAAACTTTTTAATTGTGTCAATATAGTCTTATACCATTTGATGATTTGTCAATTTAGCCCTAAACTTTTTGACGATTTGTCATTGCAATCTTTCCGGCCAATTATCCAAATAATAGATTTAGGAATAAAATGGAAATATTCAAAACATTTAAGACTAAATTGGCATAATTAAAAGGTTTATGACTGAACTAACTATCATACCATAAGTTTAGGATTTTTTAGACAAATATCCATAGTCTTGTGCCATGTGAAACTAAGAAATCAGCTGGTGAGATTAAATAGGAGCTGAGATAGAAGGCAAGGCAGAGAGTTAAGACTTACAAATTTGAGCATGAGCAGCTCCACCTCCATTAATGGAGGTTGCAAGGAACGTCGGACGAGGAAAAGAAAATAAGGAAATATAAAAAATAAAAAAAAATCAGGTTCTTTTATTATCAAGGAAATATTGAATTGAGTTGAAATTTCACATTGCCAATGACATATGAAGGGAGAGAGACATGCACATATGAAATTGACGCGCGGACCTTCAGCGGCAATATTGGATAAAAACTCTAAGAAGGGTAAGATCCCACTTAAAGTTTGTGCTTTTTCAAGGAATGCTTTTTGAAGGAACTGGACCATTATTTTGTAACACACGCTCGCGTTTCTCGTTGGCTGACCTCATATGTTATAAAGGCAATGTTTTTTCTCTTTAGCTCTTTTCCGTGGAAATAAAGTCAATGCCCTGGCCAATTGCCTCTGTGACCTCTTCACATGATCACCCTTTGTGGCTTATTTAACGTTCGCATTGATCAATAATTATTCTATCCCGTCTGTGACCTAAACCCCACCAAGATGCTAACGATTAAAAAGTCTTTCCGCACAACATATGCTACAGTCACGCATCACAAGCTAATATTTTATTCATAGTCGAACCCATGATTTAGGGAAAAACAACTAACCTATTTATCGCTAGGCCAAATGCCTCAATGGTAGATTGTATTAGATAACTTTAAAAACCCCTCACGCATGGAAATCGGATGAAGAAGATACAACAAAGTATTGAAAATAGAAAAAAAAAATGGAATTTCATGTGGAGCAAGAGAAGAAAACGACATTAGGCTTTTTGCGATAATTTCTAACTCCGAATTCTTAAATATTAGCTAGGCAGAATTATTGTCCTTTATAATATTTTTCTTCTATCGCATCAAATAAGTGTGGGGACACCATATATCTTTTTGTCCTATGGTCTCATTGATCTTGACCTTATAAAGTTGCCAATCCTAATTTTATCACATTCTAGTAATAAATAATTCAATAAAAGAAATTTCTCATTTTTTTTTTAAATCAGTAGGACGATTATAGGGACTTTAGTAATTCATTTTTAGTGAGGAAAAAAATCATTACAAAAAAAAGTTCATATGCTATTGTGACGTGAGATTATTTTTAATTTTATATTATAGAGACAGAGTATTTATTTCTTTTGATGTCCAAAAAGCTCGTGGAGTGATTGAATGCTTTTGTTTATAAGTTTATTAGTCTCCTTATTCTAATGCTCCAATTCACTTATAAAGCACCGACTTTTAATTGGATCCTAATTCTATCTTGAGTTTTATATATAATTATCGGCTCTCACTTTTATCAAAATCCAGCCCCCGTCATTCTCTGTCCAATGTTGCCGTTAAAGTTCATTGTGCCAATTCCATATGCACTTAAATTTCAGCTCAATTAGATATTTTTAAAAGAAAAACCTTTGTTCTTTCTTTTTGCTTTTGTACTTTTTCTTCTTCTTCCTTCTTTGCCTCCTCCGTTATGTTCTTTTTGTCTATTTCCTTGCTCGAGCATAGAAATTCATTCTCAACCTCACAAAGACGTTCAACTTCACGGCCGATCCATCTGAAGAAGCAAAGACCAAATGAGTACTCAGGATGGAACTCGCGTGACCACATCGCAAAATCTCGACCGCTGTCCACAAATTTACAAAAAGGGTATAAGCCCCCAACACGCTTTATTAGGGAGTACAATACAGCGGATCACTAGCAAACATCACACAATCAACTGCAGAGAATCTAAGGACATCAGTCTGATGCCCGACCTCGACAAACAAACTACAATACCATACTGCTAAAGGCTTGCATGTCTTAGCTCAACCTCAAGGAAAGAGAGATACCATCATCATTTACAACCCTTACTTTCCCCCTTCTTCTCTAAGTCCTTATTCCCTGAGTTCTTGTCCTCTAGCTGGTACATATCACCTAGAAGGTGCAATCCAACAAGCTGTTCCAAGAAATAATCTATAGTGCGTGCCAGCCACTGCTGCATCGGCAGAAGAATGAATGATATCATTAGCGGTAGCATGCACAGAGCTTTCTTGCCTTTTTCCGTTCTATCCATTATCGTGAGCAGCAGGGATAACGTGAAGCAAAAATAAGTTAGAACCATGGTGACCAGGGATAGCCTAAGCGGCAGCTTAAGCGGCAGCTTGGCGTGGTTGGGGACAAATCTGGTGAGGCAAATGATCATTTGGACCGACACTATGAATCCCAGGGTGTTGCCGCCCAAGAAGAGAGAGTACACCAAGCCCACACCATTTATGGATTTCTTTTTCTCATCTTCTATTATCTTTGGCGGCTGAAGCACAGATTGGTAGGTCGCACTTGCGATGAGCGCGGCGACAACTAGCAGGGCATTGCGGATGTCGCCAAATGACTCCTTTTCCACATTTGAATTCTTCGATTGCGAACGTGGTGATGACTGAGGAGCATCTTTGACTGGTTCCTCCCCAGCTGCTTGATGAATGTTACCTCCCCCGAAATCGTTCTCATCCGCTGGGACTGGGCTTGATGCGGGTGAGTTTGATCTTCCTCTTCCGTGTTTGGCTCCCGCTCGAATGAGGATTTCTCTGATTTCTCTATCTCCTGCTTCCCTTTGCGAGGGAGTTGAGACGTCTAGAGGCGTCGACCCACTGTCGTTCACGGAGTTCACCTCCACGACCTCAGACTCCACAGCATGCTTACAAAGCAGGAAGTTCACCACCTGCAATTATTTTCCATTTTCCAAGCGTTAAGATAATAGGGAAAGACTTCAGGCATAGACGAGACATCCTTTATTCCAGTGATGATCAAAACAGACCCGGTTCGATAAATTCCTTTGCCTAGAAGATCTTTGAATATGGTAGGGACACCAAATCAACACCCTCACTGAAGTAATGCATGAAGAAAAGCGTGATAAAATAAGGGAATCACAAGACTTGCCTCGAAATTTTTGCCAGCGGCAGCAAGGTGCAAGGCGGTGTTGCCTTTGTGGTCCTTCCAATTGATCACTTGCTCCTTCTTGTGCTGCTTCAGATGGTCCACCAACACAACCACTGCCTCGAACCGGTTGTTCTTCACGGCAAGGTGAAGCGCAGTCTCCTCTCGAGCGGTCGTCTCTTCAACGGACTCAGGTGAAGCAGTGAGCAGTACCTTCATGACATCGACCTTCCCGTTCGCAGCGGCATAATGCAAAGGGACCCTTCTCTCCCGTCCCTTCACAGAGCAGAGGTGCAGACCCACTGTCAAGAGCTCCCTCGCAATCTCGACATCACCTCGAGCCGCTACGATGTGCAGCGGGCTGAAACCATCTGCGTTCACCTTTTCCACGAGCTTCGGCATATGCTTTAGGAGCTCTCGGACAAAATCTAAATGGCCAGCCACACAGGCGACATGCAGCGGCGTGTGACCGGCTCCTTCAAGATCCATCTCCTCGAGGATGAGCTCATTGCTGCTGATCAAGTCGTCCAGCTCATGGACATTGCCCTTCCGAGCTGCTTCTAACATTCTTCGCTCCATTTAGTGGGAACTAATAATGGCCTCTCTCTCTCTCTCTTTCTGGGACGCCTTTGGACTTGGATATCTGTTAAATTATATCGACCCATTTTATAGAGTTTTCCGAGCATCAAGAAGCTCATTGTTGAATGATAAAATAAGACTAGCAATAGCAAAGTTCCATTCTACCACTTGTGATAACTTAGCTTTTCAGTAGAATAATGACAATATCAAAGCACAGGTCCAACCAATAGGACCACGAATTAAAGGAACGCCAGCATTGAAATCGTGCGGCACAGGTTTGTGGCTGAAAGTTAGTATTTTGGTCATAAAATGGCTTTTTAAATACATCGGAAATCAAGAAGAGAGAACATCTCGAAAACCCTCCTCAAGAGTGTGGCATAAGCACCTCCGAGATCGGTCTTAGCCTGAAATTAATCTCCATAATTTGGTGATTTCGTCTCAATTGAACGGCCCAAATCTTGCTGGCGACACAGATGTTCGCCGGACGACCACTACTTGTGTCTCACATGTGTCCACGCCTTGGACAGGGGCTTTTTTTGTCCGAAAGAAATTACCTCTCGGCCTCCCGCTCCGCTTGCTCTTCCGTCCCACCACTCTCCGTGCCAGCTAAATAACAGAAAATTCAGTAGAAGAAATTTCTCATTTCTTCATTAGTAGAACGGGGAAATATACAGAATAGGGACTTTAGTACTTCATTTTTAATGAAGGGCAATTTTATTGTCCTAGGGTTGTGAAATGAAACGGCACCTTTCGAAGCTCCTTTCTATGTCGTTTTGTCTTATCTTATTTTCTTTTCTTGGGGTCTGGTGTTTTTTTTATCTCAAGAGGGCAAAGTATCTAATGTCTCCCGGCGGCCGGAGTGAAGTCAATGCCATCTAATGTCTCCCGGCGGCTGGAGTGAAGTCAATGCCGTGGTCTTGGTAGGCTAAAACTATTACGTCATAGTCATGACCCTAGGATGACGTCACTTGCCTCCACAATGGTTTTTTTTTAGCTGATGGAAATAAAAGAAAGGAGTCTTTGCACGTAGAGCCAAAAAGATGGTGCTCCAGGTCAAACTTTTTACCTTGGGCACATATCGATCTCTCCACGAGGTGTGCTGCATGCTGCTGAAACCCTACGAGGAGCCTCTGAAGCCCTACGAGAAAATAGGACCCACACAACGTCAAGTTGAAGAGGAGCCACCCACGTGATCAAGAAAATGAGTTCTTGTTTTCAGCATTTTGTTTTGAGTTTGAACATCCAGTGATTTTTGTGTAGTGGATTTACTTATTTATTTATAAATATTTTGAGTTTGGGGGTTTAAATCTAGGTGTGAAAACATTTCGGCATTTAATTTATGAACTTTGATTCTCCGATTATAATGGATTATTTGTTCTTTTCTCCCCGTAGCGTAGATCGATATCTCGGGACCGAACCACGTAAATTTTTTATGTCCTTATTATTTTTAGTTTATTTTTCTAAAATTTATACGTTGACGTAAATTGTAAGATTCTGTCGTTTTTGCATATTATATTTCAACAATTGGTATCAAAGCTTCCCCTTCTCCTTTTTTTTTTTCTGTCGATGGAGGAGGAGGAGGATGATGGTGTTCTTGCGATTTTAAAACAGCATTTTGATCTGGAGTTGGATTTTGCCAAAGGAAAAAAGAAAAAAAAAATCCAGAGTTGGATATGTTGGCCATTGGAGCTTCCAAACGACGGAAAGCCCAGAATGAAAAAATAAGGACGCCCCTTTAGTTTTTTTTTTTTTTTTTTTTGGTCGAAAGGATGAGTAATATTAACATAACGGGGAGAAGTTACAAACAGCACAACCAGCCACTAAAGCATCAGAACAAAGTAAGGTAAGCAAAAAGGGGGGACGCCCCTTTAGTTTGAAAGGACACGTTTTTCCCTTTGGATTCGGTGAGGTTATGCGCTTAATTTTCAAATTGTGGGGGGGCTTTGCGAGTACTCAGTTTCGCAAGTCCGCTAGTGAACATGGCGAATCCTGACCCTCAATCCCAGCGACCCCGGGCGGCCACCGCTGACCTCCTGGCGGGGCCCACCACCGTTGACGAAGGGACCGTCCCACCATTTGGCCCAACGCCCATTGGCCAAATTTTGTATGTCTAGGAAAGGTTTTTTCAGAAACCGCCCGAAGGAGGCCGAAAGTGTTCGTCTTTCTCATCATCCAAGTTCAGCAATTTTTATTTCCAGCATTACCCTCACTAATTTTTAAAATTTTTCGACTTTACCCAAATTTATAATCGTTCGTCATCTTCCCTTTGTGAAGTGGACCAGTGAGGCTAGATCTAGTTGTGATTTGTCGGTGAGGTTGCGCAAACTAAGAGATTATCACCTAGGGTTGCATGACCTCAGACAGCCCTTGTGTTGCGCGACCCTAGGCAATCCTTGTTGGGGGTTGTTAGGGGCCACTTGAAGTCGTGTGATTTCAAACAATAGTTGTCGATGCCAAATCTCCATGGCCGGCTTTGTTAAAGGATTTGAATTTTTTTTTTCTCTCTTTTTAATAGAAGAAAGAAAAGCCAATTGCAAGAATGTTTTTTCCAAATACTATTTAATCCAAAGTAGCTTTATAATGGATTTTTAACTGATAATTCACAGTTAAGAAAAAAACTACTTTAATTTAGACTTCGTTTATTTCATAAAAAATGAATGATTTGAAAATTATTTTCTAAAAAATGAGTACTTGTATCATTTACGAAGTATGAAAATTTTTACATATGAACTGTCACAGATAATGAAAATATTATCAATTAACTAATTATTTTAAGTAACAAAAGCATTAATTTGCGAAAAAAATTTATAAATAATTTATTTTTTAATGAAATAAATGGAGTCATAAAATCCTTCGTGGTTTTCTTTAAACTTTTCTCTGAAAGTCCCAACAAATGCAATCTCCAGGCGGTGCAACCTCCGTCCAAAGTCATGAAATCTTGTGAAGTAGATTCTATCCCTTTTACTCCGACCGGAAAAAAGAAGAAGAAAAAACTCCTATCTCTTTTAAGCTTGTCCTTTCCTTCTTTCTTCTTCACTGCACATAGCCAAAATTTTCCCAAACGAACAAACCGAAGCAGAGCAAGCCAGGATCCAGAATCCGCGAAATCCCGAAGTTCATTGTTGGAATCTTTTCAATTGAAAACAAAGAAATAACTTCCCATGGAATCCTTGGAGATGAGGGACCAAAGGAAGGGACGAAGGTTTGCAACTGAATCGGAAAACATCGCTCTCTCTTTCTCTAATGGCGGGATAGAACGGCCCGTTGTTGGCCATGCTCACCACATTGGATAAGTACACTATCAGTGCCAAAAGTTATGTACGGTGCTCACTTTGGTGCCAAAAGTTTCCGTCGGATCATTTTAAATGCCAAAAATTTTGAAAAACGATCATTTAAGTGCCAACGCCGACGAAATTGGCCGGAAATCCGACGTGGCCTTTTTTTATTAATTTTTGAAGCCGACGTGGCTCATCGGAGAGTTAAGTCAGCATCCAAACACCAAAACGACGCCGTTTGGCATCTTTCCCCCAACTTTGAAACCCTAATCCCCAAATTGAGAGAGGGAAGGCTCGTCTTCTTGTCTTCTTCTTCCTCGAATACCCACACCAGCAACGGCACCAGCATGGCACCAGCAGCAGCACCGGCAGCACACCAGCAGCGACACCAGCAACGCACCAACAGCAGCAGCGCACCAATGGTACCTTCGACCCATCTTCTTCCTCCTCCTCCTCCTCCACCCTCGCTTTCGATTTTTCTTGCAACTTATTGCTCGAGCAACAATCTCAATCTCTCCTCACTCACCTGGTCGAGCAACTACAATGGTGGCTGAGCAGCGACGGTGGCCGAGCGACGGCAGGCGAACGACGGTGGCTGAGCGGCGGAAACCCAAATTTCAATCCCCATGTGAGCTAAACGGCGTCATTTCTATAAAGCCATCCATGTAGGACGGCAAAACGACATCGTTTTCTTATGGAGGACCGAAAACGACGTTGTTTAAAGGCCCTATCGATTTTTTTTTTAAAAGCCACGTAATCATTTTGGCCGGAATTTTTCGCTGGTGGCACCAAAATGATCGTTTTTCCTCCGATTTGGCACTTAAGTGATCTGACGGAAACTTTTGGCACCAAAATGAGCGCCGTACACAAGTTTTGGCATTGATAGTGTACTTATCCCCACCACATCGAAGTCACTTCATTCGTCCCCGACCATCTGGTCCTCCATCCACAACCTTTTCTTCCGTCGACGCTAAGGACGATTTGCTCACCATTAGCACCAGCACCAGCACTAGCACCAGCTGCAGGAGCGCGACTCAATCAAGGAATAGAAGTCAAGGAGGCAGCTAATGGCGGAGACCCACAGCGAGCGACCCTAGAACTTCAGCAGTCATGGAAGATGAACGGGGCCGAGTGAGGGCAGGACCAGAATTTTTTTTTTTTTTTTAAATAGCGGGAGCAATTTAGGAAGAATATAAAAGTTCATTAGCCTGTGAAGTTGCATTTCCAAAATGTTGAAAGTCAAGACTGGTTTCGATTTGGCCAAAGCCAATTTTTCTTCAAAGTGGTAAAAAAAAAAAAAAAATAGGTTGTTTTTTGGAAGCTTTACTACCCAAGAAAGTTAAGTGCACCGAGGCCTATCTAATTTCACGTAGACCCCTTACTAAAGTCAGTAAGCTATACAAGGAGTTAAACACATTTAAGAATAATAAATTATCTTCTTCCAATTTTAGAAAAATGGTTCTAATCAGTTTTTGAGTGATTGGGTGGGTGGGTAGGTGGGTCAGTTTAATACCTAGAACCCAAAACCTACCTGCACAATACAAATTTCAAAATTTTGGAACTAGGAATCGAACTCGTTTCCACTAAAATCAGGAACTAGACCTATTTATATGGGTGGTCTAGTTCAGTTCCAAGATAGGACGGGACTAATTGCATAGCCCTATCATAGGCAATTGAGGATCCGCATCTAGTCTTATTTAACTTTGACATTTCAGAGTTTTAAAACTATGTATCACCAAACACATAAATTTTAGCAATTTGTAACATAATTATGACACAATCATAACTATATTAAAAGAACGCTCCCGTTTCTGTTTCGAAGGATCGTATTGGCTCTAGGTTCAGCAGCCGACCCATCTCTCAACCAGGTAGTTTTGGGAGCTACAAATAATTGGACTCGCTACCTCCAGAAGGTCCCTCCCATCAAATAAACAAAAAGATCAAAGAGGAAGAAAAGGGCCGGGCCAAAACAGGAAGTGGAATTTGTCAACATGGTTGAGCGCACACAAGACCTCCCCAATCACAACGAAGCATGCATGGAGGGACCACGACGAAACATTCCGCAGAATCTTCCTATGGTCACAGCCATCACTGACCAAAACGACCAGAAAAGTATGAATTTGAACTAGTCCTCCTTTGTATCACCATAAATCTCCAAGAAAACACCATCACAACATTAGCACAAGTGAAACTAGCTAAGAGTTTCCATATTTGAGGTAAAAAATTCTCTCTCGAGATTTCGGTCATCTTAATACTGTTAAATTAGGTGTTTGAT